>OX235263.1:108172115-108772115 GCA_944472135.2 Trichobilharzia regenti | reverse complement strand
CTTCCATCTTCTCCGTAGTCGTTGTTTCCCAATGGGGTTCCACTCGGTCGATGGTCTGTATTGCGCGCGGTATCACCCTTAACTGTGTTCCTCAGTGTATGTATCCGGTCTGTCTCCGTTTACTTCAGTATATTCGTTGGATAATAAATAGGTTCCATTGATATAAGAATAAAACTTGTGCATTGTGGTAGAGTGTAATTCCATTATGGGTAAATAAAGCAGGAATTAGGGTGGCATTTAAACCTACAAACTCACTCAGGCATGGACAAGCTCTGTAGGTTCAAGAACCCAGTTGACGCTATTAGAAAAAATAATATAATTTACAAAATACCCTGCAATGACTGTGGGGTCAACTTCATAGGTCAGGGGTAGTCAGATTGTCGGAATATAAGAATTTAGCTAAGGTAAGAATGGTTGACCCCGAGAAGATAAGTAATTTAGAAAAAAGCTCAGCAATTGCAATGCATGCCCTAACACACAACCACACAATAGGGTGGGAGAGGGTTAAAATTCTAAAAAGTAATCTAGGTAGTTGGAGAGAGAGGTTGATTACTGAATCCTTGTTCATCGAGTCTACACGCAACACATGCAATAGGAATGACTCATCACTCTTTGATCATAGGTGCCTGCGTTCTATATCCCGTGTAAAGTGGCATAATAAGGTGAGCAACATGGAGGTTAGGCGTCGAGTTCTAGGTAAAGAGGGAAAACGAGAGTGGACAAAAGAGTGTAGATGTTTCACCCCCCCCGATTGGATAGGGGAAAAAGGGGGAAAAAAATGCCCCATAAAAACCAAATGTACCGGAGGATCGGGGCCGGGAAAATTGTGAAAATGGAGCAAACTTCGGGCATTCCCTCCTGTTTCCAAATTTTTTATTTTTTCTCTTTTCCACCCTTCCTTTTTTTTTTTTTTTTTTTTCTTTTCGGACGATGGGTATCCCATTTGAATTTTAAAAAACATACCTGAAATATGGAAAATACTACTACTAATAAAATTAAGCGAAAATCAAGTGAAAAATAATGGAACTATATAAATGAAGTTAGGAAGTCGTGTG
Organism: Trichobilharzia regenti; assembly: GCA_944472135.2. Classification (NCBI taxonomy): domain Eukaryota; kingdom Metazoa; phylum Platyhelminthes; class Trematoda; order Strigeidida; family Schistosomatidae; genus Trichobilharzia; species Trichobilharzia regenti. The sequence continues at coordinate 108,771,060 of OX235263.1, read as the reverse complement.
ATTACCTTGATATGATTATGAGCAGTCATAAATTGTGCTCGAAACGTGGTCATCAGTAAACAATAACTGTATAACACCGCTGTGAGACTTTATCGAAACAAAAATTTACCCATAATGGAATAAATAGGTTCTTGGTTGTCACGTTCCAAGAGCTTTTTTTGTGATTATAGCTTGATTCCATACAGTACTTTTGGTAGAAGTGTGGGATTTTCAGCATGTGATATCGGTAGCCCAAATTTTGCAGGCCGACCACCGTAGATATCTGGCGTGCGTCGGCAGGGGATCGAACCTCGAACCATGTGCATGGCCGGCGAGAGACGTAACCACTATGCCACCGACGCCATCTGTTCCTCAGTATCGAGTCAGAGAAGACAGCTGTTGATAGAAGTCTTCACTGGTTTTGTTTCGGAATGCTTTTAGTCACATGATATGTTTCTTACCTATATATATGTATATTTATTGATGTTTTGAATATTCGAATTTTGTTCTTCATGCTGACTTAGTTCAGAAGGTTTCCAAACCGAAGGTCTTTCTTGCCATTCCGGTTCTAGTTTTGACATTTTTATCCGTGCCGTATGTTTCGTGGGTGAAATGATGCTCCCTGGATAAGTGAAGGATGCGACCTGTTTCACATTTATTCCTTTGATAGCGACTGGCACTTGTTGTTGTTGGTTGGTTGGTTATTATTATTCTTCCTTTAATTCCTAGAGGAACGTAGGGCTTCAGCTGCACGTCTCCATTGCGTTCAGTTTACTGCTAACGTTTCCACCTGACTCCATTTCTGCCCACATACCTTCATCTCCTCTTCACATTACCTACTCCAAGTCACCCTGACACTGACGACCAACTCGCCGCTTCCCTTTCGGTTTCCACTCCAGTGATGGTTTGTCTAGTGATGTCACTTGATGGTTTCCTCAGAGTATAGCCAGCTAATCCACCTCCATTTCTTTCTGCTTATTTGTTGCATAGTCGGTTCCTAGTTTGTTCGCTCCCAGAGATCCCTGCTGCTGATCTTTTCTTGCCAGACATCTGACCTTGAGTATTGAGCAAAGACAACTGTTAATGAAGGTCTGTAGTTTGTTTGAGATGCTCTTCATGACGCGCTGGCCAAGTCTCTGATCCGTGTAGTAGCACTGACTTCACATTGGAGTTGAAAATCCGGATCTTGTTTTTGATGCTGAGTAGAGCTGTTGACCTCCACACAGACTTGAGGGTAGGGAAAACTTGTCTTGCTTTCCCTATCCTTACTTTGATATACTCGTCAGTTCCGCTCGTAGTTGGTTGGCTATCCTTATCGCCTTATATGAAGAAGGAACATCAGTAGTGCTACATCAGATAAGTCTGGAGTATGGATGACATTTAAACCAACTAATCAACTCTATCAGAAATAAAGTTTATCGGCTTAGGGACTCAATGGTCCAGTTAACAATAATAATAATAATCTACTTTATTCCAAAACAGACAGTACTTATAATACAGAAGGGGATTCTCGGCATTTGTCACAATATTCCATCTGATTTACTCAAAATATAAATAAAATAAAAATAAAATTAACCAGAGGAATTTGTTCACATTTACGGTATAAAGTGAAAAATATTCAAATTACGAATTGAGAATAGTAAATATAATAATAATAATAATAATAATAATAATAATAAAAGTGAGTTTGTTTTAAACAGTATTATCGATTCAAGTTTGGGAATTTTAGCATGTTATAGAGTATTAAATCTAAGGTACTCTTTGAAATAGTTTCGTGAGGGGAAATACAAAATTATCAGTTATAAAACAGCTTAAATGATGTTTACACTTATGGGAAAATAAACAAATAATAAAAACAAAAAATTGGGAGGATTATAACTATACGAAGTACAATAGCAATAAACTTTGATGTTGTAAGGGTGGAGGAAATGGTTTATTTAGTAGTACAAAGAAGGTTAGTTAGTTCATGCCTAACACTATTTTCATCACATAAAGTACGTGCTGCCAAATATGGTATAGTGGAATTTTTATATTTGGACTTACGTGCATAAAGTCTTCTGAAAAGACTGAATCGCTAGGATATGGAAAGACCAGGATAGGTCAAAGGAAGGAATTCATCCAAGATACTTAACTTCAGATTTGATTTCTCTTCAGTATCATCAATTATACAGCGGCCATAGGAATTAACTTCACTTAACTCTCTTTTATACCGGAAACTGAAATTAACAGTCTTACGTTTGAACGGATTTAGTTAAGGCCGCCAGACGAAGACCATTTGCTAATTCTGATAGAAAGCTGTTCGTTTTAGTACAGTTAGCTGAGAGGTAACATATATTGAAATAGTTAGATCGTCGGCATACTTAACAAAGTTCATTTCGTCATCAGAGTGACGCAAATCATACAAGAAAAAAAAACAGAAGGACAATGAACAGCACCTTGAAGGACACCTATCAACTTTGGTAGTAACATAGTGATAGATGATGTTATTATTGTTAAACCTAGACAATAATTATGATTATATCTTCTTTGGTCAACAAAAGATTTAACATTTCCATACTGTTTCAACTCCTCTTCACACTATCTCCTCCATGTCACCCTTGCACCGACGTCCACTCGCCGCTTCCTTTTCGGGTTCCACTCGATGGCCTGGCGCCCGATGTCACCAGCGGCCTCCTCAGCGAGTGTCCAATCCATCTCCACTTTTTTCTGTATATTTGTTGATTGGCGATCGGTTCTTGTTTTGTTTCTTCCCATAGTTTCCTGTTGGTGATTCTCTTTCTGACCTTCAGTATAGAGCGAAGACAGTTGTTGTTGATAAAGGTCTGCAACAGGCTGTTAGTGGAAATATTCTTTGTGACCCGCCACCAAGTTTCTGATCTGTATAGAAGAATGACTGACTTGACGTTTGTATTAAAAACCCGACTGGATTTTGCTGTTGATGTTGAGTGACGAATATTCCCAGGTTGATGAATGTGTTTCGTTTCCCGATTCGCATTTGACATCCTCGTCGTTCCGACTTCCTGTAGTTGAGACAATGCTCCCTAGATATGAAGTGAATGAAGTAACCTCTTTCAAATCCCTCCTGATGGTGATTGGCGCTGGATGTTGTGTTGCTGTTTGTTGTTGGTTGGTTTTTTCATAACCTCCGTCTTGTGTTGTTCACATGGAGTCCTGTCTTTGCTGCTTCTTCGACCAGTTTGCCGGTTATCGCTTGTAAGTCTTCGATTTTGTGTGACATCAAACATAAATCATCCACGCGCGAAATCCAGGTCTTCTAGGTTCTTCCGTCGGTCAGGATATCCCTGTCTTCTCGTTTCCCACTCTGACGCAAATCCACCAAATTAGGAATATCATTGGTGATAATAGCACCCTTGTCTGACCTGTGTTTATTCAAACGCCTCGTGAGTTTTCCGTTGTGGATGACTTGATATGTGCCTTGTCGTACAGCTGTTGAAAAGGTTGATGAATACCGTAGTACTCGAGTAGTTTCCAAATTACTTCACGGTCAACGCTGTCGAAGGCGTTCGAAAAGGCTATAAAGTTGAGGTAAAGGTTTGATTGCCATTCCATTATTGATATAACCATTTTTAAATGAGTTACTCCTTCACTAGTCCGAAAATTTCCATTCAAGTGTTTAAAAGTCTAATCATCAGTCAAAATTGTTGAAGAATTTATTTTATTTTTGGTTTTTTTGTAAAACAAGATTTTAATGATGTTTACCGTCTGTCTTTTTTTCTCCGTATTATTATTATTATTATTATTGACAAACCGAGTAATCATCCCCCATCGACTGTTGTTGTGTTTTCGTCTAAATCCCCGATTTTCTTGCTTTATTTGAGAAAAATAGCTAACATCTCAGGAGGAGATATAATATAAAAGTATATAATATGTTGGTAAACTTTTATCTATCAAATCAACTGAATTTTATATGTTTTCGCCGACTCACCCACCATCTTGTATTTCAACTGTTGACGACTGACGGTAAGAGAGAGAGAGAGAGAAGACATAGGATTATGAGTGAATTGTCTGGGAACAACATGTTTTTTCTACTGTCAGTCCTTTTTTTTACTTCTTTAACTGATTTCCAATCCACTTGTATGCATTAAATGCGCACATCAACTCTTTTACAGATTTCTACCTTTTAGGGGGATTTGTCATGAGCTGTTGTCGTTGGTTAGAGTGAACCATTGCAAAAACCAGGAAGTACTGGACAGGAGGTGTTTCGTGTCTTAGTTATGCGACTCTTTATCAATGCCCTCACCTATGACTCCCACCACCTCTCGTGGTGGTGGTAGTGGTGGGGGGGGTTGAGCCCGGGATCTTGAGGTTTTAATGGTTCTGTAACTCTGAAGTCGTGACTGTTAAAATCCATCAAATAGGGTATGGGAATGAAGTTGTTTGACGGTTGTGCTAATTATCGAGAATTGTGATAAATTAGAATTGATGCTGATCGTATTTTCGTCCCATTGGCTGAATAATGATACTCTGAAGGTCGTGGTTAAGATTCCTAGTATTTGGGTTCATGAGTGAGTGCATACGGAAGAAGAGGTTCGGACTAAGATGAAATAACTGTTCAGTTCACCTTGGTTTTCAGTGGTTCTCTAATTAATATCACCTCGTGATCAGTCTTGATTTCTTCTTCTCACTTAATAGTAGTCTGTCTTTCTTAGCTTCCGTAAATTTTACATGGAAAGCCGAGTCTTGCGTCACTAAAACAGAATCCAGTGATATATATATATATATATATATGTGGCGCCACTGCTAGCCAGTGTCATCGGTGCAAGTATTTATGTAACAACAGAATACAAGGGTCAGGCAACAGATCGTTTATTAATTAAGGAAATCAACACATATTTATGGATTTTCATGTACATTATTATAGATTATTGTTAGCATAGAAACACAGTCTTCTGATTGGTTGTTTCTCACTGAAAGTTGACCTTGCATCTCTTTGTGACTGTTTGTTGAATGCCACAGATCATCTATATGCTAACTGTATCCGCCTACGCAAAGCCTTTCTTCACATTTTTCTCACAATCAATATTGGGGACGGAAACATTGACGTGAATTACTGTCTACCAACTTTGGCTGGCAGCCAGCTCTCACCACATTTATCCTGAAACCTAATGACTTGTTGGTGCCCACACCCTGGAAAGCTACTAATATATATATATATATATATATATATATATATACATTTACAGAGTAAACACTTTTTTCAGCATTATTGATTTTTTTTAATTTACAAATCATATGATTAGTGTAGAAAAAGAAATCTAAAGAATTATTTCTTCAGTATAAAAAAATCATACGACATTATTTTTAGTATTATTATAAATACTACTATTATTATGAAAGCATGTGTTCACACAAACACATGGTGATGAAGAGAGTTAAAGTGGTTTCGCGTTTATCACTTCAACATTACATAGTGATGGGTTGATGGTTCAAAAAGTAGAATGCTCTTCAATCCCTTATATTGGTGTTCTTGGTTGATCGATTCTCGGGTTTCTATGCACTTCTCAACATCTAGTTTATTGTTATTCATTCCCTTGAGTTTCCAATTGGAACATAGGGATTCAATAACCCATCTCCCTTTTCTTCTAATTTGTACTAACCTCTTCAGCTGGCTGACCCCACGATTGTCCATAATATCTTTCATCTCTTCTTCCCCAACACACGATCTCCTCCATGTCATCAGCGCATTGATGATAGTGCTTGGCGGTTACGCTAAATATCCGGATTCGTGAGAAATTATAATTGATGGATGATCGGATTCTGTCCCATTGGCTGAATAATAATAATTATTATATATATGAGCTCGCATTGTATACCCTGAAGATGTTCTGGTTACGATTCCTAGTGTTTGCGTTCATGTGTGATTGAGTGTGTACGGATGAAGAGGTTCAGACCCCACGATTGTCCATAATATCTTTCATCTCTTCTTCCCCAACACACGACCTCCTCCATGTCACTCTCGCATCGATGATCCACTCATCGTCGTCTTTTATTGGGGTTCTACTCGCACTATGTCCTGCATTGTGCACGATGTCATTCGACAGTCTCCTCAACGTGTGCTCGATCCATCTCCATTTTTTTCCTCCTACATATTTGTTGAGCAATCAGCTGATTGGTTGATTTTTTCGGCAACCAGAGTTTCTTATTACTAATTCTTACTGACCGTGTCGACCATTTGATCTTCAATATAGAGCCAGCGAAGTGGGCAGCTGTCGATAGATTCTGTAACTTGTTGTTTCTGACCCGAATAGTACAAGAACTGACTGACTTTATAGATGTGTTGAATAGAATCCGAATATTGTTCGTTCTTTATGCTAAGACGGAGTGCAGAAGATTTCCAAACTGGTTTCAAGTTGATGAAGGCGTATCTTGCTTGTCTTTCCGATTTTGGCCAATTTTTTTTTTATCGTGAATGAAATAGCCTCTGTCAAATCTCTCCGTTGTTAGTGATGTTATCTTCATCACCTATGTCTTCTGTATGTTCATCTGCAGTCCTGTCTTCGCTGCCTGTCAGTCTCTCCAGACAGTTTGTCGGTTTTCGCCTATGAGTTATCTTATCGGTCGTCCAGCATATATATATATTCCTGTCTTCTCACTCCTTGTGTACAGTCTGACGCATAATCTAGTCCACCACAATTAAAAAATATCTCCGCTGATAACAGGTGGTCAGCCTTGTCTTACTCCTGTATTCACTTCGAACGTCTCACTGGGCTCCCCGTTTTTAACCGACTACCTAACACGTGGTATTGTCATATAGCCAGTTTTTCAATGAGGTTAATTAAGACTTGAGGCACACTCTAGTTTACTAGCCAGAAAAAAAAACATGATGGGAAAACTGGTGTGACGTTGACAACCCTATTGCATAAGAACAGAATCCCCTCTTAGTTGTCCTATATTCCACTCAGAATAGAAACGATTACCAAGGCGTAGAATTTATCAGCGTTTAAAAAAAAGAAATAAGAATCACAACCCATCTTACCTCCTTGATATATGCACTACTTTTGTTTCTGACTAATTGGTTAACAAAAGATAACATATTTGGGAATGTTGATGTCGAATCATTATGTGTTAACCGAATTTCGTGACCACTAGGGTGCAGCAGGTCGGGTGTGAGGACAAATATTCGCCACCGAAGACATTGGCTAGCGGTTGCGCTATATCGTGAATTGGCAGAAGTTAGAATTCATGGGTTGGCCATTGGATTGAGTCTCTGTGGCTTAATGGTATACGAGCTCGCCAGCCTTGTAACCACAAGGTCCTGGGTTCGAACCCTGGCGGTGGGTGCGTACTGCTGAAGAGTTCCAAACTAGGACGAAACATCTGTCCGGTACTCCCAGGTGGGTTTTCCAATGCTTCTCTAACCAATATCAGCTCATCATGATGAAATCCTGTAACGAATTTGATTTGTTAGATTTTGTCACGAATCAACATTAGTTAAAGAGAAAACATTGAGTAAACCACCAGGAAGGACTGGGCAGAATAAGAAACAGAATATATCCATGCATTTTCAAGGAAAATCAGTTGTTTTGTTCTGTGAGAAAATATTTCATTCTCAGGCAGTTGTGTACAGTTGTATTTATATTACAGAAGTGGCGTTACAAATTCTTCATTCAGGATATACACGATAAGAATAAAGTTATTTAACACGATGTTTAAGGAGGTGGGGGGGGGGTACAGTTGAAGTAGAGGATTTGCCGATGACTCCTAAACTTGGATGAAACAGCTGGCTGTCCAGTAATCCCGATTTGTTTTTTTTGTCACTGCTGGTTCTCCAACTGATATCTTTACAAACAAACTCTTAAAATCTAATCTGGTGGTCGCTAGTGATTGGCTGGGATACGAAGTTCACTGGTGTTCGTAGTCAGAAGTCGTGATAAGTAGTGAGGTCCATCTGGTCGTGCGTGAGGACAAATACTGGCGCTGAAATCGTGAATTGGTAGGAGTTAGAATTCATGAACTGGCTATTGACTTGGATCCCAGTGATTGAATGGTAGTAACTGGAAGGTCCTGGGTTCGAAACCTACCAGTAGATGCGTACTGCCTACTGATGAGTCATGAACTAGGACGAAACAGCTGGCTATCAGTAGTCTGTGGTTTTCCAATGTTTCTTTAACTGACAACAATCCTTGGATCAAACTTGAAGTGGAGGAATTACGAAATCCTAACAGATATCCAAATAGGTGTGAATTGATGTAAAGATTTTAAAATTAAGTCAAGTGTTGTTGTCAAAAGTAGTGAAATATGCAATGATGATAACGACGATTAACGCGCGAAGATAAAGGGAAGTGGAATGAATTGAATTGATAAAATGTGAAGAAAATAAAATCAAGAACATTTGCTACGACCGTCGAGTAAAGTAAAGGGCGTAACAAAACATTTTCGAATACACAGTTTAGGTTTTTTTCATTACCATGCATAGCCAAGAGCGTCGGCTGTACATAAGTGGAGAAAACGTTTTAGTTTAAGAGTGGTGACTGAATTAGCCCCTTTATTCTTACCATGTATGTGCATACTGACGACTGAGCAATTTTTACTGCCACTAATTACCTTTTTTTCCCCGTAAATACAAATGCAACTGGACAGTTGCTTGAAAATGAAGTCGTTAAAAAGAAGTATATATCTTCGCTGAACAAAACAACTGCGGTTTTCCTTATGAATAAAAGAAAAGAAGAAACAGGTAACAGTTGTTCCTGCCTGGTTTTACTCAGGCCAGTCAGTTGTATCCTCACATGTATAGTTATGCATGTAGCCATGAGCCATATATATTTTATTTTAAGAGAGTTACTGTCACACTCCGCCTGTATTTTAAGCTCAAATTGAAATTTTTTGAGAGTGGAATTTTCAAGTGTTAGTTCGCATGAACATGGTTAATTATAGATTTGATATCAATTAGAGAGCTACTGGAAAACTAACTGGAAGTACTAGACGGATGTTTCATCCTAGCCTGAGACTCTTCATTGGAAAGCATCCACCCTCGTTCGAACCCATGACTTTCTGGTTATACATGATGAACTCATAGACCATTGAGATTCTAGGACCTGATCCAGCTGCAGTAGCCCATGAATTCCCGTTATATGAATGTAATGCGCAACCGAAAATATAATTCTTCCTTTTCATGAGATATAGGTCCACTGATAAATACTGTCATACTGTGGTGAGAGCAGGCTGCTAGCCAATTGGTAGACATTAATTTACATCAATGTCCAGGTCACTAATATTGGCCGTGAGAAAATATGAACAAGGCTGATTCAACAACCAATCTCAGCAGACCTAGAAGTGGGCAAATAAGATTCGCAGATATACGGCTTAACTTTCTGAGAAACCAGTCACCTTGAGCAAGAAACAACCAACCGGAAAACTGTGTTTGTCTGCTTGAATAAGCTATAATAATGGACATGAAATTATGTATAAATACGTGCTGATTTCCGTAATAAAACGATCTGTTACCGGTCCTTGTCTTCTGTTGTTACAATACGACTATCTTCGTTGTTATTTTCGTTGACATCCTCAACTTTTATTACCATGTAGATATATTATGTAAATTTGAAAATAATAATAATAATGATAATAATAAATAGTCACAGGTGTTATGTTCACATGTTGCACATGTATTCATTTCAGTAAATTATACGCATCAGTAGTATTAACTCCTCCAGACAAAAACTTTTAGTATTTTTTTCAAAAATGTAATTACATTCGGTTGTTCCTCTTTTTTATTATATTTAAGCAACACAACAACTTGTGATATGATATTTTGTTTATGTCTTGTAGTCTACCTATTTTTAACTACCATTCCGGCCACTATATAATGTATATACATATATCAAGTCCATATGTGACATGAAAAGGCATAGTTACACAAAATAATTATAATAATAATAAGCCTAAATCATTTTTATGTGATAAGCATTTCATAATATGCAGATGAAATCATCATTATTGTTTTCGGTTGCTGTTATTATTGTTATTGCAATTTACGATGAAATTAATTTGTCGCAAGTGGTATTATAACTTTTGTTTAGCATATATATATTCTATGACTTGATGTGTTATGTCACGTTATGTGATGTTTTGTTGCGCTGTAACCGTTGAAAAAAACCAGTAGCCATAATTGCACAGCTTTGATTTGACATTATGTGAAATATATATATGGGTGGCTGAGGGTTAGACCCTAGAGAAGAACCCGATTGCCCCAGGCTTTTGTGTTGTTGGCTGTGCCTAGAGGTACCAGGGAGAAGATGGTGTGAAAAGAGGAGATGAGAGCTTACAGACAACTGTGGAGTAGTAGTCAGCTGAAGAGGACTGCAGAGAACTGGATGAAATAGTGGAAGGTAAGGGGAATGATAATGGTCAATAGACTTTGTCACCTACCTCAACTTGGCAACTGGTTAGTATCATTATTTCGCTTACACTCATGGCGTGGGGCATAAAATGTCTGTTCTGGATAACTGAGTTCAAACAATGGGGTAAACTGCAGTTTACTTGAATAATACTGTGGAGTTTAATTTTTGGATGGTGACTGAGTGACAGTGGAATCCAGGATAAAGCGCATTTCGTCCTATTTAGGACTCGTCAGCTAGTGTATGTACCTGCATTCCCCAGTGACTCAGTGATGATGTTCCCAGTTAGACCCGAACCCAGTGCCCATACTTTAGCGTTTAAACTCAGGTGACGAGTTCCAAATAGGACGAAATGAGCATCCTGGATTCCACTGCTGGTCACCATCCACCAATCAAATTTTGAAGTTAGGCGTCGAGTTCTAGGTAAACTGGGGAAATCAATCGACGAAGTCGTGAAGCTACATCGACTGAGATGGTTAGGACATGTGTTACGTATGCCTCCCCGACGAGCAATGTTAGCGGACATAGGGTCAGGCTAGAAAAAGCTGGCGGTGGTCAAAGAAAAACTTGGCACCAGTCAATGAAATCCACAACAGTTAGTCTAAGCCACGTAGGAAGGTTTAGACTTCCTGACGGTTGGGGTCCTCGGAACGGTAAAAACCAATGGTTGGAAACAATTGGTGACTTGGCTCAAAATCGTTCTCAATGGCTAGCGCAGATGTATCCACTCCTTGTGACTTATGATTTCCAATGAAACTATATTCTTCGTCATTACTATTCGTTTGTCTCACACCTCTGTTTACTGTCTCTATTATGCTTTTCTTGTACTTTCTTCTCTTGCTTCGTGTGCTACATGGAGGGAGCGTGGCGACTTAAACTGGTGCACATGGGTGCAAAGTTTTGTGTCGAAAACAGACAGACAGACAGATTACATGCTCAGACATCGTCAAAGCATCTGCTCAAGAAGCCGACATATCAACCTGAGACCAAGCACTTTGGTACAATCAATCGACGGGAAAATCTAAAATTCAATTGAAATACTATGGAGTGTTTGAAACAAAAATATTATTTTGATAACTAACAAGTAACCTTTTAATTTTGATCACTGAATGGCTGTTTCGTCCCTGTTTGAGAATCTTCAGAAGTGCGCGCCCATGACGCCATCAAGGATGGAATTCAGTACCTTCAGGTTACAAGGCCAACTTGTATTTCCCTTAGCCATTGGTAACTTTTCAGTGGAGTATGAAGTAATGGGAAATTGAACGCAATCAATTGTTTACCGACGTCTACTGTTGACTCGGCATACACCTTGGTGTTAATGCACTCTTCGTTCGCAGTGTAAGCATTATTGTGCCGTCGTATACTGAATGAATTTCTCAAGGGATTTCTCACATTGATTCCTGGCTTCTCAACAACCTAAGCTATGTAGATGAGTAGTGTCTACACCTCTCTACTTGACTCAAACAAGCAGTTTAGGTGCCATCTTTTTGATCTAACCTCTCCCTCCCTGACTCTTTTCCTATATCGTCACCGTCTGTTGCTGAATGTGTGGTAAACGATGATGGCGTGGTCTGGGGGGAACGGAATACCTCACCAGCTGATTTATCCCCTCCTTACACACACCATACGCTTAACCTCAGTATTAGTCATCATATAATACTATGTAAGCCGAGAGATGGAAAGCAAGGCGCCTATATAGTCGAATAATAATAATAATGTCTTGTTAACTTCACATTTTCTAGTTAGGGTATTTATGTGTTGTGACGTCTGAAGTAAAATTCAGTTTTCCTTCTATTTTTTTGCTATCCCTCACCCTTGTCTAAAAATTATATATCTATGCCTTTTTCACATTCACTTTTTGTGTCATATGATTCTGTATGGATGGTGATATTATTCTTATTACCATAATTATATAGTTTCAAGCATTTAAACACAGAACTTCTATTACTGCCAAAAATGTGAGATAGACATTGATTGAATAACACTTTTATGCTTTTTAACTGTCTGTATTTCGTTTTGGCTGTCTGTCTATCTATCCATCCTTCCATCCATTTGTCTGTTTGTCTATCTATCCATTTATGCTTGAGTGTTGTTGTGTCAATGTCCATTTTATTCCTTCCGCATATCTCTACACTGTGTGAATAACGGAACAACATCGTAATTTAATTAGGTTGATATTTGTGAAGCTTTTTTCCTTTAATATTATGACACCAAGTATGGATACCTGGGAAATAATATGTCACATCTAAATTACCCACATGGGATACCTATACACTTATTTATTTATGTAATCCAATCAGAAAGAATTTATTTGCCTTAAACACGAAAATAGACGATAAACTTCAATTGGGGACAGACAGTAACTCCTGTATTTTAAGATAAGCTTTATTCCAAATCAGTACATTAACAATAAATATAGTTCTACATAGATTACAGTTATCTCAGTTAGTTTTGACAACAACATATTAGCATATCGGTAACAAAGCAAAAAGTGAACAGAGTGTTTGAAGGTGTTAGAAAAGTAGATACTACTAGCATATTTACTGGCGTAAGCGATAGCAAAATGGTCGAGATATACAGAGTGTGAAGGAACGAACAAGAATGTTTTAAGTAGAGTTTGTAAGGAAGAGAGAAACAAAACAGCACATAACAAAAATAAATACAGATAGAAAATAAAGGTAGAGAGAAAACGTTGTACCTATAAATGATGTGAGTTGGAAAGACGAGATCCATTTGTTCTACTGACTATTTAATAAGTTAAAGGTTTCACGCCTAATGCTTTTTTGTCGCACAGAACACGAGCTAGGTAGGGTATGGATGAGTTTTTGTACTTACTAGTGCGGGCATATAGTTTCCTATATAGGCTTTTGGTTTTCCCTGAAGAGATACATGGGGAGAGTTGTGAATGTAGAGGGTGTTGTGAGTCAGATAAAATGGATTTTGCCCATTTTTCACATGAGTCCATGTGCCTGTCCACCAGAATATTAACAAGCTGGCTAAGTGGCACACTGCTTACCCTGCTGACAACCTTTAACATCCTACGTAATAAGGTATAGTCTTTCTTCAATAGCCCAGGAAAGACTAAGGGGGAACAATAGAGAATAATAGGCAGAGAGTTAACAAATTGTAGGAGTAAGAGTTGGGTTACACCAGAATGTCTTAACTTCTTGATGTAGAAGGTAAGACGGAATATTTTCTTGGAAATCGTCAAGATATGAGACTTACTTTTACTTTACTTTACTTCGGCTATCTCCTACGGGAGGATGAGCCGGCTTCATGAACGTCTCGAATCATCGCTGCCCAGGCGCGGCAATTTGTAAGAGAGTTCATGAAGTTTCATGGGAATTTGGTACGAGTGATGTCCCCAGAATCGCTCGGCCTTTTGTTTGAGAGTGCAGCTCTAGCCTTTACACAGCCAAGTGTGACCTACAAGGCAGTAGGAGTGGAGTAAGGAGTCCACTATCCATTGGCAGCCGGTGACCGGAGTTCGGTTCATACGCCTTTTTGAATGGGGCCAGACATCCAGGACATCCAACAAGCCCTTTGTCCATACGTCTGCCGGTGAGCTCCAGTGAGCTTCATACGCCAGTCGTTGGAGGTTTGGAATCAGGGTTTAGCCATCTCCCCTAGACCGTCATCCAATGGACAGTCAACCCGGTGGAGAGCGCCGGGCATCCGCTTTCGCCCTCTCACTTTGGTGAGAAACACCTCCGCCACGTGAAGGCAGTGAGTAGGACTTCCTCAGGAGAGGCTATGTAAGACGCCCGGTCATATGGGAGCATTTCAAGAGGTGTGCGGAGGGGTGGCCAACCCGCAGCGCAAGGCACCCACCCCCGACCATCCTGAGGCTTTGGAGGTTATGAGACGACCAGGAAAGATCAGAAGATAGAGTGACGCCTAGGTATTTAATTTCCGACTTGGTTTCTATTTCAGTGCCATCTATGTTGCACACCTCGTGAGTGCTAACCAGTTTGTTTAGGTCAGATTTGTGCCTAAAGGTGAAATTAACTGTTTGGCATTTGGAGGGGTTTAAGGTGAGACCGTTTTCCTTGGACCATTGGCTAATTTCTGATAAGAAGCCATTTAGTTTAGAGCAGTCACTTTGACATTTGACAGGTAAAGATACAGTTAGGTCATCAGCATATTTGACAAAGTTAATGTCATTTGAAGATGGTAGGTCATGTAGGAAGAATGAAAAGAGAAGTGGGGAGAGTACAGCACCTTGGGGGACACCAGCTTCAGTGAGCACAGCAGAGGAGGATTCCCTTTGTATACGGTGTACTGCATTCTTTTTGAAAAGTAGGAATGCAACCAGTTAGTGACCCAGGACTCGGTTTGTGTCATGGAGAGCTTATTTAGCAAGAGACTTTGGGAGAGTCGAAAGCAGAAGTGAAGTCAAGAAACGTGCAGCGGACATATTTGGCACCTTTGTCTAATGATGAGACAATACTGTTGTGTAAGACGGCTGCAGCGTCTAAAGTACTCCTACCCTGTCTGTAGGCAAATTGTTTGGGGTCTTCGAAGCTTTTAAGGGAGGGTTCGAGTTTAAGAAGTACTAGTTTTTCCATGAGCTTTAGAAACGGGGAAGTGATGGCAATGGGTCTGAACTTTACGTTCTTGCTATTTCCAGGTTTAGGGACAGGGACTATTTTAATGTCTTTCCATGGAACAGGTACAACGTTTTCGGAGAAAGAAGCATTTAGGATATTAGTTAGAGGAGAACATAAAGCATCTGCACATTGTTTTAGAACATATGCAGGTATGCCATCAGGGCCAAGACTATGTGAGGGCTTAAGAGTTTTAAGACATTTCAAAACATCGAGAGTATTGAAGTCCTGGAAGTTATCAGCTACAAGATTAGTAACGTTAGAAGTGGTTATAGTAGAAGGAGAGCGTATAAAAGACAGATTAAGAGCATTAACATCACAAGAGGGAAAAACATTACATCGCTTACTATTGCCAGTAATTTCATTGAAAAATTTCCACATGCTGTTAGGAGATTTGCATGATAAAAGTGTTTGGTTATAGATAGCATTAAGATTTTTGATTTCAGATTTGATTTGAGCATTAATCTTTTTAAGTCCTAACTTGTCTTTGCATTTATATAACATTTCTTTTTGCCTGCGAAGTTGTTTGAGATGGGGAGACGAGAAGCGGTCGAGGCGTTTGAACAGTGTTTGTTTGGGACAGCATATGTCGAGGCAGAACTTAAGATAATCCATTATATTGGTGATTGAGTCATCTAATGTACTTTCATAGAATAGATCCCAGTTGGTATCTTTTAACATGCATCTTAGATTGAGTAAGTTGTCAGATGTGTAGCTTCTTTGTTGTGCTTTCGTAGACAGGTGTGAGAAGATTTTAATATGTGTTTTGCTGTATATTTTTGGCAAAACGCGGACAATGCAGTGATCGGAGTTTAGTATCGGTGAACGTCTACGTGTTTCATATACTCCTTCGTCATTAGTAAAAACTAGTCGAGTGTTTTGTCAAGTCGAGTGGGAAATTTGACTATGTTTGTGTGACCAAGAGCTTCAAGAAAGGAGCAATCTGAGGTGTTGAAGTCTCCAGTAATAACGGATAGAGAGTTGTCGAAGTTGGCAGCAGCAAACATGGTGAATTCATCAGCAAAATTAGATAGATCAGATGGAGAGCAGCTAGGAGAAATGTACATGTTTGTAATATAGATTTGTTTATATTTGGGGAGATGTTTGGGGCGACATTTGACAGTAATACAGTCAATGAAGTCATTTGAGAAGGTGAAGCAGACGTTATTCCTTTGCTTGTTGACTGGAACACAGTTTCGTAGCTTCAAGCTTGAGGCTTGAAGTTTCTGTTTTAGCAGTGAGATTTTCTACGGTGTGTGTGTGTGTGTGCGTGAAAAGTTGCTACCCTTCATGCCCTGACTTTTCCGATTTGTCGAGCTTACAACTGGCTATAAGAGGTAAAACTGTGCACCGGACAGGAATCGAACCCTGGAACACAAGCATGATTGACGAAAATTCTACTGCTGAGTCGTCCATGCACACAAAGCTTAGAGGTACTGGATAGTTCTTTCTTGCTTATTTCTAAGTTCTCACCCATTGGGGTTCGAACCAAGGACCTTCCGGTTATTATTTTTTTAATTTTTTATCATAGCTTTGTTTCCACACTGTATTTTTGGTACAATTATGGAAATTTCAGCATATCATATTGGTAGCTCAAATTTTGCAGACTGACCATCGATATCGGGGGGGGGGGGAGGGTCCAACCCCGAACCATGTTCATGGTCGGCGAGAGTTTTAACCGCTGTGCCAACGACGCAGGTGAACTCGTAAACCGTTAGGCCACTAAGACCCAAGCGATAGGAAGCCTTCGACATAGGTTTCGTGCTAGTTGGCAGTCACCAGTCAACAAGGCTTATCTGTAACTTTTTGTTCTTTTGACCCCGATTGACTGACTGACTGGTTTCAACATAGAACTTTGCACAGATGTGCAGCAGTTCCAGTTGCCACACACTCTCTCCATGGAACCAACATGTAGTCTGTTTATGAGTTATTGGATACGCTGTAGTAGCTCGGCTTGATCACATATCGATCTAATATTAAGCTAGATTTTTGTATTCGGATATTTCTGATTCACTGCTGCAACATGACTCTTGATAAAGTATGCTGTTTCCTCCTAATAGTGACACTGAAGAATCTTTCATCGGGTATAGTTTATTCCTCTTTAGAGTCACATGCGATAGCTGTTACCAGGGTGTGATGTTAGGGCTTAAATATTTCAGTGTTCCAACAAACTACACTAGACGGAACGAATGTTCCTGGAGGGTTCCGACCATGCTAAAGAGAGAGGTTAAACTCAAAGTGTTTGACGTCACAGTGGCTGGGGAATAGGCATGTGTTAGTGGTGAGATTGCCCCCCTTCCCTCGAGATAACTTTCGAGAATATTGAAAATATTCTGATTGAACACTAATAACTTGCGTGACGTGTCTAATCCTTTCTTCTCTTTGGTGCAGACTGAATTCTATCAGTCAGTCAGGTTTCCAATGTGGCCACCAATCTAGGTAGCTCGCCATCACGGTGCACATTGATTCGATGATATTAGATAGTTGGAGGCAATTGGTCATAGGGAGCCTTGCCTGACCTAGGTTTCATGCTAGTTGGCACTCCCTAGTCAGCAAGACGTATCTGCAACTTTGAAGGAACTCATGTCCTTTCTGCCAACTAGCACAAAACCTAGGTCAGGCAAGGCTTCCTATAACCGATTGCCTTCAACTATCTAATATCATCGAATCAATGTGCACCGTGATGGCGAGCTACCTAGATTGGTGGCCACATTGGAAACCTGACTGACTGATAGAATTCAGTCTGCACCAAAGAGAAGAAAGGACTAGACACGTCACACTGGTTACTGGTGTCCAATCGAAGTACCCACTACAGTCCTACAGGAGGTCAATCGCGAGCCCGAATAGCTTAGTGGTAACGTCTCTGACTGCAAAAGGCACTGGGTGACGCGGGTTCGAATCTCAGAAGGAATATGAGTTCCTTCAAGGTGGTTGCAGATACGCCTTGCTGACTGGTGTGTGTCAACTAGCACAAAACCTAGGCGCCAGCAAGGCTTCTTCCTATGGCCGATTGCCTCCAACTATGTAATATATGTATCATCAAATATGATGAAAATAATTTACTTGATCTGTTTATGTATCTTAGAGAGATTTTTTTAATGCATAAAAGCAGTTTTTATTGATTAAAAATGCCTTGTGAGAATTCAAATAAAACTGTTTAGGAGGGAAAAACAAAGAATCCTTTCTTCTCTCTCTCTCTCGATAACCTCTTCTCTTCATCAGATGATTCTACAATGTGTGTTATATTTCCATAATAGATTAAAGGATTATTGTGATTGACGGTATTAATCCTGTTTTTAAAAAAGAAATTTAAAATAACCTCGAATCCATAATGTCAGCTGGATGGATTACAGTTCAAAAACATCTATCTATAAGTGATAGGGTGCATCCACAACAATACTAAACTGAATATTGATCAGATATATTAAAAGAAATACTAATGGGGGAACTTTGTGAATATTAATATTATGGATTCCACATCAGGCCAGGATAGCAGGTGTAGCTAGAACACTGTTTCTATTTTTTACACTAGAGCTTTAGCTCTCATTATCATTTTTATTATTGTTCCTTTGGGTTCCTAGTGTGGAACATAGGGCTTCAACTGTGCACGTCTACACTTGCCACTTCTGTCTTGCTTCTGCTGTACTTTTCACCTGCATCCATGTTAATACATACTGTTTCAACCAACTCCTCTTCACACGATCTCCTTCTCCATGTCACTCTTGCACCTTTGGACGTCCCACTCGCCGCTTCCCATTCTGTCGGGTTCCATTCGAGCAATGGCCTGACGCGTGAGCGCGATGTCACCCAACGGCGGCCTCCTCAGCCACGAGTGTCCAATCCATCTCAATCCACTTTCTCCTGCATATTTGTTTTGTTTGTTTGTTCCCATAGTTTCTTGTTGGTGATTCTTTCCAGCCCGGCCATCTGATTGATCTTCAGTATAGATCCAGCGAAGACAGTTGTTGGTTGATAAAGTTCTGCAACAGGCTGTTGGTGGAAGCATTCTTTGTGACCCGCCCGCCAAGTTTCTGATCCGTTCCGTATAGAAGAACTGACTGACTTGAATTTGTTTGTATTGAAAATCCGACTGAATTTGTTTGTTGCTGGTGAGTTGAGTGACGAAGATTTAGAGATTGATTTCAGGTTGGTTGATGAATGTGTTTCTCGCTCGCCTTCCTGATTCTCGCCTAGATTACTAGCTCGCCAGTTTTTTAGCCGGTCCCAAGGCCCGGATAAAGAGGGAGGGTTGGGGCATGGTGCTAGCAACTGCACCTCCAAAACTTAAGCAAATTGCTACAGAATCTTCAATGCATAAATATATTAAAAACTTCAACGCTTTGGCTCTACTTGATGTATAATGAGGGTATAGATGTGTGTAGGTCAGATGGATGATTTGGGTGTTGTGGCGGTCTCTGAGCTGGTTGGTTTATAGCTGAGAAGCTTTTTATTGCCTTCATTGCTCTCCACATCATTGCTTCAGTGCATACTTCAATTTGAAGTGACCTTTTAGACTTCTTCAGGTATTTATTGCTCATCCCTCCTGGTAACCGTGAATGACACCCTCTAGTCTACTTGTATATTTTCTATTCCTTTACGTTCCAGGTGGAACATTGGGGGCTTCAAGCTAAAGGCTTGAAGTTCCAGTAGCAGTGGTGTATCCACTCCTTGTGACTTATGATTTCCAATGAAACTGT
This sequence comes from Trichobilharzia regenti, assembly GCA_944472135.2. NCBI lineage: Eukaryota > Metazoa > Platyhelminthes > Trematoda > Strigeidida > Schistosomatidae > Trichobilharzia > Trichobilharzia regenti. The sequence continues at coordinate 108,751,419 of OX235263.1, read as the reverse complement.
TTTGTTCTTCGTTATTACTATTCATTTGTCTCATATCCTTGTCTACTGTCTCCATTGTGCATTTCCATTTACTTTCTTCTCTTGATTTGTGTGCTACAAGAAGGAGGGGGTGTGGCGACTTGAAGTGCCGCACTTCGGTGCAAAGTTCTATGTCGAAAACAGACAGACAGCAATTTTAGGCTATAGGCTTGAAGTTTCTGTAGCCTGATGTCCAACCTTTCTTCTTAACTAGCTTTATTTCTGGTCTTGCGAGGTAAAGGTGTGCGTCAGTGGCCGGGGATTGAACCCCGGATCATATGCGCATGGTCGGCGAGCATCCTAACCGCTGTTCCACCGACGCACTCTGGCCTTCTGTGAAATCTATAAATTCATCAACTCTGTATAATTTTTTTCTCAATTATTATCACTCACAGATGATTTCGCACTGTAATCCATTGGTGTAGTTGATTCAATGTTATTTTAAATCTGTATTACTGTTGTCAATCAGAATAATCCTTTAATCTTTTATGTAAATGTAGCTATAGAACCATCTGATGAAGGAAAGATTATCAAAAAGAAGAGTATTCTTTGCTCAATATGTTAGCCGTGTAGTACAGAATTCTTAGGATAATCAAGTTTTAAAACTATTGATTATTCGTACATGATCTTGAAATATGAATAGTATTTAACAGGATATTATATATGACACTATGTTCTTCCCCGTTCTAACATTGTGTTGAAGGTTAATTAAAAAAAAAATATTCGCGAGTTCATGTTAGTGATCTGAGGACACACTTATTGTTATTATTATTATTTCATTTTCTGTTTTATTCCTGTGAGCTCACAGTGACGGACTGGTTTCAACGTAGAGATAATAATTTATTTAATTAAATGCACAAAAACTTGGTACAATATGGCACCAAGAAGGATGCGCCACACAATAATAATAAAACAACATAGATCAAAAGAAAAAAAAGAAGAGAAAAAAAAGATATACATAAGTAGAGAACGGATAAGGAACTTCATCTGGAAGGAAGACAGTCATGTTTAACAAGTCCAAACAGTATTCGTTAACTATCATCGGAAAAGGAAGAAAGAAGGAAATGGCAACACGTGTAATAGCACGCGATAAGTTTCATTGACTGTTTGTTGCTTCATTCAATTCATTGTGTGAGGGCTGAGATACTGCCCGGGCACCCAGACCGAAGCAGGTGGTTTTATTAAGGGACCACCCCCGAGCCTTTGACTTGAAGTCTAATCCGCAAGGCAGCGGAGCAGCGTCAGGAGCTGCATTCCCATATGGGTTCATACGCCATTTGATCCGATTGGATACTGGAGTCCATGTACCCCATGGTAACTGCTTTTAGTTCAACCGCTATCCAAACAACCTTCCTGACATGGTAAGACCTGCAGGGACAGAGTCCCAGTCAGTTTAGCATGTTGGGTCATTGCGGTATTGAAGCCCGACCACCACGACAAGGTAGCAGTTGTCGGTAAAAAGAATAGTAATATGGCAAAAATAATATAGTTTTATTAGATATTATAAATAACAAAGAGTGAATGAATCGTCACCAGCTTTTGAGAACGATTTTAAGCCAACGATATCACCAATTTTCTCCAGCTTTCATTGGTGGAACAAAGAACTTCAAGTTGGAGCTTTGAAGTTTCAGTAGCGCTGGCTTTTTTTTTCAACGGGGTAGGGTTGCTAGCCTCATGCTTAGTGAGGTAAAGGAGTGCGTTAACTGGGGATCGAACCACAGACCGCATGCATACCTGGGAAGCATACTGCCGCTGATTCACTGAAGTACACGGCGACATACTTGGTTGATGATATGGAATTCATACAGGTATATGTTGGATGGAAATTTTCTTAACCTTACTGATTTAGCAAGCTATCACTACACATTCTCAGGATATGTGCTTTATTCTAAATCTACTATCTATTGTGATGCTTTTTTTTTAAAAGATACATGCATTTACGCACATATTCATCTATATTTTAATGATAAAATCACATTGTCTTAGTCAAATATGCTACTTTCTTCTCCACTCACTTGAATCCTCTCGCTCTCTCCTTCTCTCTCTCTCTCTCTCACTCTCACACGCACACTGAGCTTACCACATGTTTATTTGTTTCTTTTATGGTAATTTATCTTCATTTATATACGCAATAGTGTGTAGGGTGAAACGATGTATGTGAGTATGTTTCTGCACATGCAATTCATGTTTGATATTATAATAATTTTCAAGTATTGGTTTTGTAGGGATTTTGTTTGATTGCCTGGAGGATTTCATCATGTAGCTCTGATGTTAGTTAGAGAACCATTAGAAAACTTGTCAGGGAGTACTGGACAGCTAGCTAGTTGGTTTGTCGGCCTGGTTTGCAACTCCTCAACAGTACGCACCCACCACAGTGACTTGTGATTCCCAATGAAACTGTTTTGTTCGTCGTTACTACTATTCGTTTGTTTCACACCTCTGTTTACTGTCTCTGTTATGCATTTCTTCTACTTTCTTCTCTTGCTTTGTGTGCTACAAGGAGGAAGTGTGGCGACTTGAACTTCCGCACATTGGGGCAAAGTTCTATGTCGAAAACAGACAGACAGACAGACGTACCCACCACAGGGGGTGGGAACTCAGGACCTTCTGGCAACAGGGCGGGCACGTAGACCATTAATCCATTGGAATCCGATTCAATGGCTAGCCCATGAATTAAAACTTCTGCCAATTCATGATATAACGAGACGGCTAGCTAATGTCTTTGGTGGCGAGTATTTGTCCTCACACCCGACCTGCTGTATCCTACTGGTCACGGCTTCTCACTAGAACCCCATTTAATTACCTACCTGAATACGGTCAGTCACTAGTCAGCATCCTATTCATTTTCAAGTATTTTGTTTGTAGGGATTTGATGGATTGGCTACAGGATTTCATCATGAGCTGACATTGGTTGAACTAAACAGCTGTCCAGTACTCCCTGGCAGGTTTTCCAATGCTTCTCTAACCAATATCAGCTCATGATAAAATCCTGTAACATATCGATGAAATGCCGAGTGAGCTATTTCGATATTCCTTAACTCAATAGTGCGGAAGAGATCTCCTGTTAACCAGGCTAACAGTCGCACTAATCATGTTATAGTTGATAATCCTTATCGGATTACTGAGATCAGCAACAAAGATCTCTGGGAGCGAACCAACCCATCAGGAACCGATTGTGCAACAAATAGGCAGGAAGAAATGGAGGTGGATTGGCTTGTCATATACTGAGGAAACCATCAAGTGACATCACTAGACAAGCCATCACTGGAGTGGAACCCGAAAGGGAAGCGGCGAGTCGGTCGTCAGTGCAAGGGTGACTTAGAAGAGGTCATGTGAAGAGGAGATGAAAGCATGTGGGCATACTTGGAGTAGGGTGAAAAAGTTGGCCGAAGAACGAAGGCAATGGAGACTTGGGCAGCTAAAGCCCTATGTTCCTCTAGGAATTAAAGGACATAATAATAATAATCGAGTTACTGAGATTAAAGTAGGGAATTTTTTACCCCGAACCTTTTGACTGGTAGTAAAATATTCCACAAAATATACAGATGCAATTATTGAAATAATTTTGCTAATGGATATTTTTTTCTTTTCTCTTTTTTTTGCTCTACCCAGAGAATTAATGTCATTATTGAGACAATTGAAATTTGCGCAAAAATTTGCTTGGTTATCAGGGTAAGCCTACTTTGTTGTATGCTTTTAATTTCTAGTGTTTTTTGTGTCTATACGTTTTCCATTGTATTATTGTTATCACTTACAAATGGTGCCCCTACTTCCAACAAGCTTTCATTTCCCCCCTTAGGATCATCTGCTCTCCTTGTTAGATTTGGACACCTCACTTGTTGCATTCCATTCAGATTGCACTCGACAGCCTAGGGACTGAACCTTTTCTGTCATCTGATGGTGATGAATAGTTGTTAGCTGGTACAATTAATTGAAGTGAAATAGTATATATATTTAGCTTTGTCGGCCTGGTTTGCGACTGCTCAGAAGTACGCACCCACCACTAGGGTTCGAGCTCAGGACCGTCTGGCTACAAGGCGAACCCACAGACCATTAATCCACTAGAACCTGATCCAGTAGCTAGCCCATGAATTACAACTTCTGCCAATTCATGATATAGCGAGATCGCTAACGAATGTCTTCGGCGAGTATTTGTCCTCACACCCGACCTGCTGCACCCGAATGGTCACGACTTTCCTTGTCTTGTAGTTCCACTGGTGAAGAACATCGAAATAGTATTCCAGTGGTGTGTGTGTTTCCCGTTCTGTTGTGACCCACATTCCAATTTCACTTTCAGTAATCACCTATTCTTTCTTCTAAACGGATCAGAAGCTTGGCGGGTCGGTCACAAAGAATATTTCCAACAGCAGCCTGTTGCAGACCTTCATCAACCAACAACTGTCTTCGCTGGATCTATACTGAAGATCAATCAGATGGCCGGACCGGAAAGGATCAACAACAAGAAACTATGCGAACAAACAAACAAAACAAGAACCAATCGCCAACCAACAAATATGCAGGAGAAACTGGATTGAGATGGATTGGACACTCGTGGCTGAGGAGGCCACCGTTGGGTGACATCGCGCCCACGCGTCAGGCCATTGCTCGAATGGAACCCGACAGAATGGGAAGCGGCGAGTGGGACGTCCAAAGGTGCAAGGGTGACATGGAGAAGGAGATCGTGTGAAGAGGAGTTGGTTGAAACAGTCAGTATGGACTAACATGGATGCAGGTGAAAAGTACATCAGAAGGAAGACAGAAGTGGCGAGTGGAGACGTGCACAGTTGAAGGCTTATTTTCCACACTAGGAACCCAAGGGAACAATAATATTAATAAACACCTTTTAGCTACGTCGATCTAGGACTATTCGAAATGATCTTTCATCATCAAGTCGACTTGGTGTCTTGAAAATTATTATTATAACTTTGTCATGACAGGACAAATAGACTGAAATTCTTTGACCACTACTCAGTTGTAGGAGTTCGAATCACTTTGTGTTAGATGACATGAAATAATTTTTGCAATTTTACTTCTCACTTCACGCTAAATTTCCGTGGAACTCTGTTAGTTCGGATCTTGATCAAGAGTTTGTACATAAAAAACTATAACAATAGTCTGACAGAAGAGTATCACTCATTCTCAATATTGCCTGACTTCATACAGTGGAGAAAATGCGTAGCTTAGGTGAATGATTTTGTGTTTGTATTAGAACGAAGAGAACACAAAGCTCAGCATTACAGCCGGCAATCGAAGATTGTTGACTTAAATTGTAGTAATTCTGCGTGGGAAACTGGAGTAATATGATGAGTAGTTTGGCTTATGAGATTTTCGAATTGATGAATATACGTATGAAGTTTGTTGCTGTTAAGATTAACGTCACAGAATTTTAGTCCAAGAGATAGAGCCTCTAGTTGTACCGTTGATAACGCGACTGAAGAGTGATTGAAGACAAATTTTTTAGGATCGCTGTGGAATTTATTCTGAACTTCCACGGACTTCAAGCTTTTGTTTAGATCTGATTTAACATATTCCGCTCTTCTGGTCTGCACCAGAGTAACGTATTCATCTAACGATTGTCTCTCACATGATGATAATTCACAAAGAGCGGAAGATCTCTGTGATATGTTTCTTTGTAATTCAAATATATGTGAACTTATAGAATCGATGACGTTTCTAGTGTGACGTTGAAGAGTTTTTGAATTAGGATATGTATGATGTCTGCGCGCCGATTTCCAGAAACATTTTGGATATTCACTATTGGTTAATACGGCTCTCGAAATATTCCAATTTCGCATTTACTTCTGTCTGTTTTCGACACAGAACACCAGTTCAAGTTGCAACACTTCCTCCTTGTAGAACACAAATCAAGAGAAGAGATTAGAAGAAATGCATATTAGAGACAGTAAACAGAGGTGTGAGACAAACGAATAGTAGTAACGAAGAATAGTATAGTTCCATTGGAAATTATTACAAATCACAAGGAGTGGATGCATCTTCACTAGCCATTGAGAACGATGAGTTTGAGCCATATCACCAATTGTTTCAAAACATTGGTTCCTACCGTCCTGAGGACCCCAACCAGGAAGCAAGTCTACACCTTCTTACGTGGCTTAGACTAACTGTTGTAGATTTCATTGACTGATGACATGTTTTGGTTTGACCGCCGTTAACTCTTTTCCAGCTTGATCCTATATCAGCTAACATTGCCTGTCGGTCGAGGAAGGCGATGACTAGACATACGTAATACATGTCCTAACCATCTCAGTCTATGTAACTTTACAACCTCGTCGATTGATTTCCCCTCCATATCTAGAACTCGACGCCTAACCTCAATATTGCTCACCTTATTATACCACTTAACACACACGTGAGATAGAACAGAGGTACCTATGATCAAAGACAACTAATCTTTTCATGTCTGCCACTCTCAATGGCCGGGTCTCACAGTCATAAAGCAGAACGGAGCTGACTGATGAACAGAACACTCGCCCTTTGGTCGATAGTCGGATATCTCGTCTACACCAGAGACGGTGTAAACTTGTATATGCGAAACTAGCCCTCTGTATCCGTGATGAGATTTCGTCAGAGATCAACCAGTTGGTGCTGTCTGTGATGGTACTTCCCAAGTAAGTGAAACGGTCAACGTGCTCTACCACTTCACTTCCTATTTCTAATCTAGGAGTCGGTGTAGTCCAGTCCTTTAACATCATCTTGCATTTAACAGCAGCAGCGAATCGCATTCCAAACCTTCGTAGATTGCAGCTCAAGGTGTTTTGAAGACTGCTTTATTTTGTCAGCGTCCTCGCCTAGTTGAGAAGGACTATATCGTCTGCATATTCTAAATCAACGAGATTATTCCCTGGTAGCAAGTCACTCCCTGAGTCGCTGAAGTGAGTTAGGGTTAAGTCTATAAGTTGATGATAATGAAGTTGAATAGAAATGGGGATGATGGGCATCCTTGACGGACACCACTAGTTGTCACCACTTCACATGAGAACTTGCCGTAAACACTCACCTGGCTGCATGAGTTCGAGTAGAGTGAGTGCCTTAATCAGTGAAATGTATTTGCATTTACTTCGGAAAGTTTGAGAAAGTAACGTAGAAACCCATTGAGTTCCTTCACTGTCGAATAGTCCTTGCTCTTTTTCAGATAATGGAAAACACCTATATGGACATTAGATAGAAGTTTGTAGTTGTGTTTCCTGATGTGAATGTTTTAATTACGAAGGTTTCATTGTCTCACTGGACAGCATCTTCAGAGCTGACTTCGACTCGAAGTAACTAACCTTTTATAAGTTTTCTCTCCTGGTAACCTTGAGAACAATTGGTTATGGTTTTTTAAATTATTTTCTCACCATGTCCATTTGTATTGATTGGTATTGATTGTTTTGTTGACCTTTTATTCACGTTGCAACCACAGAAGACAAGGGCCAGGCATTATATCGTTTATTGAGAAAATCAAGGGCTATTCATAGATTTTTGTGTACATTACAATTGGTGGATGGTGGCTAGCAGTGGAATCCAGGATGCGCATTTCGTCCTATTTGGGACTCGTCATCTGGATGTACCTGCATTTCTCAGTGAGTGATGATGTTCCCACCGAGGCTCGAACCCAGTACCCATAGTTTCAAACGCCAAAGCGTTATCCACTAGACCACTTGGGCCACGAGAGCCACCTCTTGTGCAACGGGTCATATTAATTATTGAATTGAATTTTTGATTTTCCCGTCGATTGATTGGACCGAAGTGCTCGGTCTCAGGTTGACATGTCGGCTTCTTGTGCAGATGCTTCGACGATGTCTGGGTATTTAATTAGTATACAAGACCCAGCACTTCGGTCCAATCAATCGACGGGAAAATCAAAAATTCAATTCAATTTTGTGTACATTATTGTCAGCGGAGGAGCAACTTCTTCTGATTGGTTATTATCTTGTTGAGGGTTGTTCTGTACTGCCTGTCAGGGTTTCCTAGAAAGTTAAGCCATATATCTGCGCATCGATTGGCACACGTTAGGTTTGCAGTGATTGGTTGATGACTTCCTCAAGGTTAAGCTTTGTAGTTAATTTTTTTTTCTCATGACTTCCGATTCGGGACGTGAACATTGGCGTAAGCTGCTGTCTACAATTTCGGCTTGCAAACAGATCTCACCACCACGTGACTTCCTTTTTCACTAAATCTTATACCAATGTGTCTGTTGATTACCGATTCATTTGGATACCAGTCTACTAGAAATTCTCTGACAAGTTGTTGGTTGGTGTTTCCTGTGCCTAAGATTTGTACATTAATCCCAACCAACTAAGTGTCCATTGGGTTGGGTCTGCATATATTGCATGGATATTGTGTCTTTGAAGATGTCGCCTTTTAAGACAATGGAAGTTTCGCAGCTAAAATATCCAACTCAGAGAATAACACAACTACACCAAAATTACTTCATAGTGTTCTTAATCACTAGTGTAAAAAATTAACCATTGCTGCGAACTTTTTGAATTTGTTTTGGATAACTAGAAGAAGTCGACAGAAAGCCTTTCACCTAAGTCATATGTTTAGTGGACTGGTAGACTTACAGATAGACTATTAATGACGCCATGTTTTCGTTTGACCCACCACTAGCTAACTCTTTTCCCACCTGATCCTAAATCCATTGACATTGTCCATTGTCGAGGAAATCGATGACTAGGGATGCATACGTAACACTTGTCGTAACCATCTCAGTTGATGTAGCTTCCCAGTTTCGTCGATTGATTTCCACTCCCATCTACCTAGCGCTCGACTGAGGTCTAACCTCAGTATTCTTCACTTTATTGTATCATTTTACACGAGAGATAGAACGGAGGCACGTATGATCAAAGATAATTAGGTGGCATCTTCACGTGTTCCACTCTCATTGGCTAGGTCTTACAGGAAGCCATAAAGGAAGATGGAGCGGACTACTGGGCTGAGCAGTACACACTTCCTTTGTTCGATAGCCAGCCGGATATAACGTCTACGCCAGAGACGGGTAAACTGACATATGCGAATCTAGCCCTGTGTATCCGTGATGAGATTTCGTCAGCGATCAACTTGTTGGCACTGGCTGATTCAACTTCCTAAATATAAGTGAAGCGGTCTAGACTAGACAAATAAATGATGTAGGTTAAAATCTTCTAAAGGTGATAAATCAGTTCCCTCAGGGGGGTTACAGACCGGCCTTACTCTGTAACGAATGCCAATCCCAGGTAGGTTCAGGATTTCCTATCGATTGTTGACAACCATTTCAGATGATTATTTATGTATATAATCGCTTGGCTTTCTTTATTTGTTTTTGTATTTTAGAGCGTCTGTATTACCGACAACATTGGCTGCATTGACTGGTAGTCAGCCAACTAAACTGAACGGCAATGGTAATCATGACAGTGAGAATTATGCCGCTAATAATGGAGTTAGTGTTGGTGCTGTTGGTGGAACAGTTATGAGAAGGACCCAGCCTGATGCTGACGATGATAAACAAAATACCGCAACTCTTAACAATAATAATACTACTAATAAAAATACGGTCACTGCTAGTCCTGATCTGTCTAAAAATGGTGATGTTGACGTAGCGATACCAGTTGAAGTCGTCCATCATCATTCTACTACTGATGATGATGTTGTCAATGGAAAATCAATTAAATCGATTGACTCTACACGAAATAAACAGGTTAATAATGAAATTACATTACACAATGGAAGTAATACTAATGATAATAATTTGATTATAAATGGACAAAATGGATTACAAAGTTTACATGTTAATGGAAGCAAAGATGTTGACGAAATTGTTGACAAATCTATAAAGAATGGAAGGCCAGTAGTAGTCAGTTGTCCAACGGAAGAAGAAGAGAATGGAGAAGAAAGTACTACTCTTAATGGACATGTGAGTTTCTCTCTTTCCTGTTGTTATTATATACTTCTTGATTGTATCCTGTTTTTAGTTTCGTTTTATAACTTATCAGCTAGATGTACTTGCTGCCCTCCCTCCCTTACCATTTCAGCTGGGGCGGGGGGGGGATATTGTATTCCCCAGTCAGACTCAAACCCACTACATATTGTTTCAAACGCCAACACTTCATTCATCGAGGCATCCGTTCATGAAGCCGCTTAATAAGGCAGACAGTTAGTACATTATAGGCACCATTAGGTGCGCTACATAATGATCATAGTGTGTGTGTGTGTGCTACGGCTGGGTTACTCCCTGGAAGCCCAGACTGAATCAGGTGGGACCATCACCCGAAACTTTGACTTGATGTGTCTGATCCACCACCGTTTATGGTTCCCAGTGACCAAAAAATGGGTTCATATACCATTCGATTTTTTTTGGATTTTGAAGCCCATGCATACCGTAGGTTTGCGATGAAGGTCTTTCAGCCCCTTGCGTGTTCTACTAGTCGTCCTGTTGTAAACGCCAGACGTTCGAATTTGTCAATTCATTATTAGAAAGAAGAAAACACGAAGTTCAGCAAAGATGGCGATCTTTTCGGCGATTTCATTTTCTAAAGTTTGATTCCACATAATTACGACGATGGATAAAAGGTGATAATTATTTTCAACTAGATATGGTTTTTACGAGAGGCTTAGAAACAAAATTACACAGAATTAGAACGGACACACTCGTTATTCGTTCTAATTCTGTGTAATTTTGTTTCTAAGCCTCTCGTAAAAACCATATCTAGTTGAAAATAATTATCACCTTTTATTTGTCGTCGTAATTATGTGGAATTAAACAAGAATTGTATCCATTTTAAAATTACGTATTTAAATGTGATTATGCAGCTGCTTTTGAAAATGAAATGACCGAAAAGATTGCCATCTTTCCTGAACTTCGTGTTCTCTTCTTTACGTGGCCAGAGGCTATGAATGCATGACTACAGATGAGGATTTCAATTGAAAGACTGGAGTTTACCCACCCTCAGCCATACCGGGTCGTTCATGGGGCATATATGCATATGTAGTTTTCATTTAGGCCAAAATTTATTTGTGATTTAATTGTGTTCATTTTTGAAAACCAAAGTCCACCACTAGTAAAAATAGAAGAAAGAAATTGATAAATACATATAGTGTGCGATTATTCCCTACAATTCTTACTATCATCAGTTTTTATTATTTTCAATAAACAGATTTTGTCGCCAAAATTACTATGCGAAGTGTAATGATACTACGTTACGTGACCTTCCAGTCTTAGTTAGGTGAGGCTGGATATTTGCTCTATACCCTCTAATTTTCGTTCACAGCTTTAACAGAACTATATTTTTTTACAATTTGCTCTCACTCATGACATCTTTTGTAGATACAGCTCTGTGTAAAAACTGACTGACTGACTGGCTATCTTTTGTTTTTCGGATTGAAATCCATTTCAACTCATCAGTGAATCTTAGCGGTTTTTTAAAGGTTATTTCAAGTATTCTGATTGCTGTTTTTCAGTCGGCTTGCCTTCTTGTCTGTTTTATTGCATATCTGTGGTATTGTTGTCATTAACATTGTAATTAGAAACTAGAACAGCTTTTCTAGCGTATTGTAAGATTCATAGTCATATCTCAGTGGTTGAAACTCTCACTCTACAGTTCGAAGTATATTTTCTATAGTTTGGTTTGTAAGGGTTAGTTTTGTTTTTACGAGTTGATCACGGATTGATATCGGCTAGAGAACTATTAAAAATCACCGGGAGTATTGGACAACTGTTTAATCCTGGTTTGAGAATCATCGGCAGTACGCACCCACCCCGCAGGGGTGGAACCCAGGACCTTCCGGTTACAAGACAAGCTCGTATACCATTCACCTATTGGGAGCCGATTCAATGGTTCATGAATTCTAACTTCTACCAATTCGTGATTTAGCGCGACTCCAACCATTGTCGTAAGTGAGACATCCATGCACACACATGACATCTGGATGGACCTCACTGGTCACAACTTCTCACTAGAACTGAGTGCAGGAAACTCCATCCTGTAGCAAATCACTGGGAGCATCAGATTAATTTTCTATAGTTTGGTTTGTAATGGTTAGTTTTCTTTTTTACGAGTTGATCACGGATCCCAGTGGCTGAATGGTATACCAGCTAGCTTGCCTTGTAACCAAAAGGTTTTTGGCTCGAACCTTGGTAGTGGATCCGTACTGCCGTTGATTCCTAAACTAGGCTGATGAAACAGCAGCTGTTCAGTACTCCCTGTGGCTGGTTTTCAATGGTTCTCTAACTGATATCAATCCGTGATCAACTTGAAGTATATTGTCCATTCCAGTGATGCGTCGGCGTAGTGTAGAACATACGGCAGCAAACTGATAGATATGAAAGTATTGAATTTCACCTTCATTATTGATTATAAATTCACGAGCTGTTGGATCATTTTCAGTGGCTATAGCGGTCTACAACCTCGCCTTGTAACTGACTGACAGTTTGTCGGTCTGAACCCGATTAATTGTGTGCCATTGAAGAGTCTCAAACTAGGACGAAACAGATGTCCATTACTCACTTGAGGGTCTCGATTTCAGAGAAAAAAAACAATCACCTGTTGCTTTTAGTGGGTTTTAGTTCCTTGATATGTACGTTGGAATTGATCGATCAATCATCGATCAAACAATCGATTTTTCAACAAACTCAACACTTGAATTATTTTGTTTCTTCAAGTGATTACCTCAAAAAGAATTTTTTTATTTTGGGTTTTATTGTTTTCCCATCCTTTCAAAATAAAAAAAAACGTTTGAATTTTATTTTTTCTAATTTGGGAAAGGAAAGATTGTGGAAAATTTCAACGGGGCATATTTCACGTTTTGTTTTTATTCGTTTTTTCCCTTTCTTTTCGTGTTTTTATCAGTATGATCGATCGAGTGTTTTTTCTTTTCTTATTTTTTTCGTTGATTTTTAACAAAGATTTATTAGGCCAAAAAGAAAGAAAGAAACAACCACCACCACCACCATCACATCAACACACAATGGTTTAATCATTTTAGTTATTAAATAGATAGGAGTTTTACTAACCATTCAATAGGTAGTTGGTTGTCTTGAATTGAGATTCATTCAAAATGGTCATAGGAATAACAAAAGCAAACAATTCAAACAAACAGGAAATTTGTTCAATATTCAATTGTGTGTGTATATACCTGACAAATACTGATAGTTTTGCTGTGATACTGTGATGATAGATTTTATGCCTTTTGTTTTTTCATTCAAGCTCAGGATTTTTATGTTTCCCGGAGATTTTTGATATCAGTTAGAGAGTCGGTGGGAAATCACCTTGAGAGTATTGGTCATAGTGTGTGAGTTTTCATCAGTACATAGTTGCTGGGGTAAGGAGGGGAAATCAATCTATGAGGCTGTGAGGTTACACCTGTTGAGGTGGTTGGGACATGTGTTACGCTTTCATGACTAGCTATCGCCTTCCTCGATGGAAAAGAGTTAGCCAGTTGTGGTCAAACCGAAATATGGCCTCCTCAGTCAATAAAATCTACAGCAGTTAGTTTAAGCCAGCCAGACAGTCACTTCGGAAGGTGTAGACTTCCTGATTGACTGGTTCGGGTCCTCGAGACGGTGAAAACCAATGAGGCTGGAGGCAATCGGTGATATGGCTCAAACTCATCGTTCTCAATGGCTGTCTCAGATGCATCCACTCTTTGTAACTTATAATTTCCAATGAAACTACATTGTTCGTCGTTATTACTATTCCTTTTGTCGCATATTCCTGTCAACTGTCTCTATTTTGCATTTCTTTTACTTCCTTCTCTTCGTTTGTGTGCTACAAGGAGAGAGTGTGGGGAATTGAACTGGTGCATATTGGTACAAAGTTCTATGTTGAAAACAGACAGACAGACACATGGGTTTGAACCCACTGCTTTCTGATAGCAGGGCAACTTCGTGGACAATTTTAACATCCACTGGGACCCTATTCAATGATCCATGAATTCTAACTGCTCCCAATTCGTGATTTTATTGCCACCATTAGGCAACGTCACCAGCGAGTATTTGTCTTCACTTCCAACCGAATGGGTCACTATTTCTCACTGGAACTCCAGGCCATTTCTTCTCTTGTAGCTGGTCACTGGCGAGTATCAGATTAAGTTTCAAGAGTTAGTTTATAAGGATTTTATTTATCTCAAGTTTGATCGCGAGCTGACAAAAGTTTGTAAAGTTTGAAATTCATGAGCTATGCCTGCTGAATGGTTATGTATGAGCTCACCTTGTAAGCAGAACGTCCTGGGTTCGACATTCGTTGATACTGTACAGATGAGGAGTCCTTAATTAGGTTGACGAACCAGCTATCCAGTACGCCCTGGTTTTTCTAGTAGTTTTGTAACTAACTCTTGGGAAAAGCTCTTGACTTTATTAGAATCTTACTAAAATGTCAATCTGGCTTTATTTAGCGGGTGCTGAAAGAGTATGTCACACTAATCAGCACAAGTTACTTGAACTCACACAATCGTTTAAAGACGGCTTATGGAGACTTGTCATCTCTAGAGGTGATAACCAGTGGTATTTGCTAGGATGCCCAATATCCCGTCGGTGGCACAGCGGTTAGGAGTCTCGCCGACCATGCATATGTCCGGGGCTCGAGCCCACGCCGACGCACACCTGATATCTATGGTCGGCCTGCGAAACTTCGGCTACCGATATCCACGCTGAAAATTCCATACTTGTACCAAAAATACGTATGGAATCGAGCTGTAATCAAAAGTAAAAGTCAAAAGTTTAAAATAGAAATTTCATTTATAAATGGAATTGATTCTGATTAACTTTGGTGACTTAACATTTAAATCATGTTACTAGGGTACCTACAGTCATATCGATTTAGAGTATGCAGACAATATTGTCCTCCTAGGTGAAGACGCTAATAAAGTGCATAGTCTTAAGAACACCCTATCTTCGTATAGTTTGGCAAGCCATTCACCCTAATCAAGTAGGGAAATGATGCAGCTCTGAACTGGACTGTGTCTCCTTTATTAAAGGAAAGGAGTGAACTGATGTGGGGGGGGGTTATTGACCAATTCACTTATTATTTCAGAAATCGCCTAAGCTCCAAACGACTGATTGATGAAGAAATCTTGGCACGGATACAAAAGGTTCAAGTGGGCTTCATAGCCTTACGTCATCTTTGATATAGACATGATACAAAAGACTAACTGTCTTTGATTACAGATGTCTGTGTCCTGTTTCCTGTGCTAAGTGGTCTAATATGTCAAGGTTAGGCGCTGAATGTTAGGTAAGGATATAAATTGAATTGGCGATGGTTGTGATTGTGAATCGATAGAGGCGCCTAGGACACGTTTTGCACACATCTCAAGCTCATCGCCTTCCTCGATAAAAAATGTCAGCTTACATTGGACAATGTTAGAAAGGAGTTAGCGATAGTCAACCCAAAACCTGGAATCAGTTCATGAAGTATTTGACGATTAGTTTAAGCCATGTATGGGGGTTGTTTGGGTTCTTGAGATTTTAGGAACCCAATGTCACTGGAGACTCTCGGTGTTACGGCTAAAAACTGTTGTCAATGAAGCAGATACGTTTGCTCTTCATGATCTCCCTTACACACTAAACTCTAGTCTTTCTCCATGTTACTTTTCTTTCTCCTGCATATTTCTTCACTTTATAGTTCTTTCACTTCTTTTTCCCTCCGCCTCTTTCGTCTTTCTTTGTGTGCTACATGAGGGAGTGGTGAGAGTGGCAACTTGAACTGGAACACTTCTGTGCAAAGTTCCGTGTCAAATCATCTCCCCTGTGTCATAATCAAACCCAAGGGCATAATCTAGTTGCTTCATCTAACGAGTTTGAAATTTGTATAGTGATTCCTTTGATTATACAATTGTTGTCGCTTGTTGACATCGTTGATTGCTTCCTTCTCTTAGGATTCCGTTTTCTATATATACATGGAGGTGTGACTCATTGGAGTCTAAGCAACCCTCCCCACCCTCGCGATTTTTTCGGGTTCGAATCTTGCTGCATTCACTTCAGCTTAGAGGGAGCTTGTTGGCTGGGTAGCTACAGGTGAGGATATGCTTTATGGCAAATCAAACTTACCTCACTTTTCAGTTTCAGTATACTGGTGTATAGGTAGAACATGGAGAAGCGGTCATTTACGCGCTGAACTCCTTCAGCTAGTGTGGATTTTATTTTACGGGCCTAGAGAAACGCTGTAATCATCGTATCAGATGTTGTGTTTAACTGTTTCAAAGGTGTTTTGTCAATTTTGTTCAACGCAGCTAGAATATTTGTTGTAATGTGCTAAAAAAAAGGAAAACACACGTCGCGATAGTCTTAATCCTCAATCATAGCAATAGCGTCTCACATTGCCTTTCTTCAAGTTTCTCTTTTTTTTCTTTCCTTCACGTTCCCAGTGGAACATGGGGCCTCAAGCTGGTGACTTGAAGTTTCTGTAGCAGTGTTTAATTTTACAGGATGGGATTGCTAGTCTCATGCCCAACCTTTCCTCTTTACCAGCTTGTTATTTCTGGCTTGGCGGGGTAAAGGAGTGTGTCGGCTGGGGATCGAACCCTGAACCATTTGCATGGTCAGTGAGCGTCGTAACCGGTGTGCCACCGACGCAAATGTTTCTCTTCTTTACTGGCTTTATGAGTGAGTAGTTTGTAAAAGGCATACTACCTCAATTGTACAAGGAAAAAAAGAAGAATAGTCTTCGTTGTGTGTGTGAGTGTGTGTGGTAACATGATATCGTCATCATCTGTCGATTACAATTGAAATTAACACATGTCTTGTCATCAGTTGATGCATGTGTATTCAAAAAAACCAACAACATTACCAACATAGTACAGGCTATTTATTATAGTGGTGGTTACAATCCTATGAATTTTAATATACATTATCAAAAAAGCTGTATCATATCTCTCTTATTATTATTATTATTATTTATATCAGTCGACATATATCAGCTGATTGATGATATTTTTTTATTTTGCGTTTTTATGATACCTGATGTTATTTATTGATTTTGTTGGAAATGATGATGATTGTATATATATGCATGCATGTATAGTAATATTAGAGGGTTTTGGAAACCTTAGACTTAGTTTTTGGTGATCTTGGCAACTCGTCATTAAAGCTGTGTGCATCTATAATCTTGAAGAAATTCATGAAGTCCTTTCTGAGATTCGAACTTGTGTCAGTCATTGGTGCCAATTCAGACATGTTACCACTGAGTTACTTGAACCGGTGATTGACCACCTTATAGAGAACTGTCTGTATTGGATGGCTGTGAGACCTGACCATTGAAAGTGGGAGACATGAAAAGATTGATCATAGATGCCTGCGTTCTGTTTCCCGTGTGAAGTGGTACAATAAGGGTGGGGAATTTTGAGGTTAGGCGTCGAGTTCTAGATATAGAGGGGAAATCAATCGATGAGGCTGTGAAGTTACAAAGACTGAGCTGGTTAGGACATGTATTACGTATGACTAGTCATCGCCTTCCTCGACCGACAGGCAATCTTAGTTGGCATAGGGTCAGGCTGGAAAACAGCCAGCGGCGGTCAAACCGAAACATGTCACCAGTCAATGAAATCTACAACAGTTAGTCTAAGCCACGTGTAGAAGGTGTAGATTTCCAGGTTGGGGTCCTCAGAGCGGTAAAAACCAATGGTTGGAAACAATTGGTGACTTGGCTCAAAATCGTTCTCAATGGCTAGCGCAGATGTATCCACTCTTTGTGACTTATGATTTCCAATGAAACTATATTCTTCTTCGTCATTACTATTCGTTTGTCTCACACCTCTGTTTACTGTCTCTATTATGCTTTTCTTGTACTTTCTTCTCTTGCTTCGTGTGCTACATGGAGGTAGTGTGGCGACTTGAACTGCCGCACATGGGTGCAAAGTTTTATGTCGAAAACAGACAGACAATAAACTTAAATTTTTTTTTGAGAAACAGGTTCTTGCTGGTAATTCTTTCTGACTTGGCATTCAGTCTTCTATGTGGAACCAGAGAAGGTTACTATTGATAAAAGTCTTCACTGGTCTGTTGGAGATGGCTTTTCTGCTGACGCCAAGTTTCTCATCTATGTAGAAGAAGTGAGTTCACATTGGTATTGAAAACCAGAATCTTATGTTTTCATGTTGTATGCAGAAGATATCCAGCTGATTGGTTTCCACATAGGACTTTGTATATATCTGCAGCAGTTCGAGTTGAAACACCCCCTCTCTATGGAACACACAAAGCAAGAGAAGTAGGTAAAGAGAGATTCATCAAAAGAGAAATAATAAACAGAAGTCTTGGGGAAAAAGAATGGTAATATATGAGAACAACAGAGTTTTATTGGATGTGACTGGCAATTAGAAAGAGTGAATATACCTCATACAGCTGTTGAGAACAATATTTAGCCAACCATATCATCGACTGTCTCCAGCTTACATTGGTTCTTACTACCCCGAGGACTCCAGCCAAACTGGCAGCTTATACTTTCTTAATTGTATGGCTTAAACTAATCTTTGTGGGTTTCATGAACTGATGAAGTTATTTTTTTATTTGACCACCACTAGCTCTTTTCCAAACTAATCGATCCTGTATTAGCTAACATTGCAACAACACATGTCCTAACCATCTCTCTCAATCGACGTAACTTCACAACCTCGTCGATTGATTTCCACTCGTTACCTAACTCTTGTCCGACGCCTAACTTCAATATTACTCACCCTATTATATCACCTGACATGGGATGTAGATAGAATGCAAAAACGTATAGTCAACGATAGCTAGCCTTTTATCATGTATTTCACCTTAAATGACCATGTCTCCCTCACAGACATAAAGGAAGATAGAGCGAACTGTTGAGCAATATACACGTCCTTTGGTCGACAGCGAGCCGTCTGTTAAGTCAGAGGAGGTGTAAGTTGGTAAATGCCAAACGAGCCTTGTGTATCCGTGCTGTGATTTCGTCAGCGTTCAGCTCGATGGTGTTGGCTGATGCAACTGCCCAAATAACAAGTGAAGTGGTGAGCACGCTCCACCAATCACTTCACTCCCTATCTTTAAGCTAGTAGTGAGTCGATGTAGTCCGGTCCAGTCCTGTAGCATCATCTTTCATTTGACAGTACCTGTATCTCATCCCAAAGATTCATATATTGGTGCTGCAGGTGTTCAGAAGACTGCTGGATTTTGTCAGCGTCTTTAGCTTGGATGTAGGACTATATCATTCATATATTCTAGATTAACGAGATTATTTCCTAGTTACGAGTCAATGCCTTAGTCTCAGAAGTGAGTTAGGTTTAAGTCGAGATTAGTACATCCACGATGAAATTAGACACAAATAAGAACGGTGGGTATCCTCGATGGATGGACACCACTCGTTCTCACCGAGTTGATTTACAGAGTGATCTATTTCTGTCTTGCCTTACGGATTTTGGTTTTTAACATTTGTATGTGAAACGATGCTTCCTAGATAAGTGTGGAAGCAACCCATTTCAAATTTTCGCCACTGATGGCGATTGGTCAATACAGAGTAACTAATATCATGTATCTTGTTTTTGGTGTTTAGTTTAGTCTGAATTCTATTATCAGTCAAGATTTTTGAATGTATGTGGGGGGGGGGGTCACCATACCAGGTGATCAGACATCATTGGGGTGGGCCTGGGTGGGAATTGTTTTGATAGTGTGAGGGTTGGAAGCAATTAATCAGTAGGAAACAGTGGACATATGTTCCGCTTTTGTTAGTATTCGTCGATAAGGCGTGTCTGCATCTTGGAATAGGGACTTGCGGTCACAGATGTTACCACCGAGCTGTAAGGACTTCCGACTGATATTATCTATATATATATATATATATATATATGTTGTGTGAACTGCACTTCTGTCCGTTTATTTATCCATATTCATGCAGCGATTAGGACTCTCGCCGACCATGGTCATGGTCTGGGGTCCGATCCCCGGCCACCGACGCACTCCTTTACTTCGCTGAACCAGAAATAACAAGCTGGTAAAGACGAAAGGTTGGGTATAAGGCTGGCTAGCAACCCCATCCTGTAAAACAAAACACTGCTACAGAAACTTCAAGCCACTAGCTTGAAGCACTATATTCCACTGGGGAACGTGAAGGGGAAAAAATGCAACAGTATCGACTGATGTTATAAAAAAAAACAGTTAAACTATTCACAAATAACGATTATCATAAATTTGTCCACATTTTAGTTTATTTATATTCCTCTAATGGGCTCTATGAGTGAAAGTTAGCTACTTGTCTTACACTGTCTGTCTTTCCGTCTGTATTTCTGTCTGTCTATGTGTCTGTTAGTCTGTGAAGTTTTATTTGTTCGGAAAAATGCACTTTTTCTCTCTATTCTGTCTGAAGAATGAATAAAATTAACAGATGCTTTCATCTGTCATTCATTCATGCATTCATACACATGACAGCCGAGATATTATTATTATTATTATTAATATTATATCACACGTGATATTTGCTATGGAATGATAACTTGCTTAGTACAGTGTGTTGCCATTCGAAAAGCTGCAGGTTTGGTAATCTTGCTCCCAAACAACCGCATTTCTATTTTTGTCTTTAGTCATCATCCATTATATCAATGTCCTCTTATTTCTCACAAGGTAGTTGTATCGATTAACAGTCTATCAAGTTATACCTATCGTAGATAATTTCGTTTTCATCATCAAGTTAGGTAAGGGTGTAACGACAGAGGACTAGGGCCAGACAACAGATAGTTTATCGTGAAAATCAAGAGATATTTATAGATTTTTATGTACCTTATTGTCAGCGGTAGAAGCAGCGTCTTCTGATTGGTTGTTTTCTTGCCGAAGGTTATTCTGTACTGCTTGTGACTGTTTCTTATAAAGTTAATCTGTATACTTGTGAATCGTATTTGCACACGTTAAGTCTGTTGGGATTGGTTGTTGAGTTCCTGAAGGTTAAGCTTTGTTATCGTATTTTTCCCATGACCCCGATTCAGGACGTGAACATTGTCGTAAATTTTTCTCTGTAATTTTTGACTTGCAGCTAGCTCTCACCACAAGGCGACAGTTATTCACCAATGACATCAGCTAGTGGACACCATATATCAATCGAAAACGGGCAGAAACTGGAATTCATGAGCCACTGAATGGTCCACGAGCTTGCCTTGTAACTGAAAGGTTGTTGTGTTGAACACCGCTGTGGGGAGTCTCAAAGTAGGATGAAACTCTGTCGTTTTCTAACTGGTATCAACTTTGGATCAAATCTTATAACCATAACCTATCGCACTATCATAATGAAACCTCGAATAGTAAATCCCATCTCAAAATAATCTGCAAACATGAATTTCACTGGAGTATGATGGATCCTTTTGATCAATGCGGTAGAGCGTCGAACTACTATTCTGGAGGTCACAGACACGGGATACGATGTTCACTTGCTTAGACACTGTTGTCTCACAGCCAGTTTGGTGGTTTTGGTGTCGAATCCCACTTCGTCTTGGTGTTCAGCTTGATAGGCAACTAGAGTAGTGGTACCATCAGCCTTCTTGAACAATGAATGTGTCTCATATCATCCTTCATTTAAAATTTTATCTGGGTGAATGAGTTCGAAAGAAAAAAACACTCATTTAATCTGTGTTTTTCTTTTGGCAAATAGCTCTAATATTAAATTTTTAAGAAAACTAGTGATGACGCTATCAAGATATCCGTTCAGACAACACTCACGTGGTGTAGTAAAATTTCTAGACAGACACTCACCTATAATTCGTTTATCCAGCTTACTCCATCGATTAACGCTTAATGACTGGTTTGTTGATTTATTATAACAATTTTTGTAGTGTTGTTAGCCTTTGTAGTAGTAGTAGTAGTAGTAGTAGTAGTAGTAGTAGTAGTAGTAGTAGTAGTAGTAGTAGTAGTAGTAGTAGTAGTAGTAGTAGTAGTAGTAGTAGTAGTAGTGTTAGCATTTGTATAAGGTAGTTGAATACGTAATTTTAACGGTGAGATTCGTCTCATCTCTCCTCTACAGTCTCTACCCCATCTACCAACTTATCCATTCAAACTTGTCAACCTTGTGGGCTTGATTTTTCTGTATGTTGTGTGTATATTTTTTACTATAGGTTTTCAGTGGGTTCAGTCAAAATGTACTAACTTCTGCTCACTTCTCCTATCCTATATATATATATATATATATATATATATATAGATGTGTTAATGGGCTTAACCCTAGGTGACTTCAGTGACTCAGGAATTGACTTGCTACCGGGGAATAATCTCGTTGACTTGGAATATGCAGACGATATAGTCCTTCTAGGCGAAGACGCTGACGAAATACAGAGTCTTCTAAACACCTTGAGCCGCAATCTACGAATGTTTGGCATGCGATTCGCTCCCGCCAAATGCAAGATGATGTTACAGGACTGGACTACATCGACGCCTAGTTTAAAAATAGGAAGTGAAGTGGTAGAGTACGTTGACCGCTTCACTTATTTGGGAAGTACCATTAACCGGTGCCAACGGGTTGATCTCTGACGAAATCTCAGCACGAATACAACGGGCTCGTTTCGCATTTGTTAGTTTACGCCGACTCTGGCGTAGACGAGATGTTCGACTATCGACCAAAGGGCGGGTGTACTGCTCATCAGTCCGCTCCGTCCTCCTTTATGGTTGTGAGACCTGGCCACTGAGAGTGGAAGACATGAAAAGACTAGCTGTTTTTGATCATAGGTGCCTACGTTCTATTTCCCGTGTAAAGTGGCATAATAAGGTGAGCAACATGGAGGTTAGGCGTAGAGTTCTAGGTAAAGAGGGGAAATCAATCGACGAAGTCGTGAAGCTACAAAGACTGAGATGGTTAGGACATGTGTTACGTATGCCGCCAAGCCATCGCCTCCCTCGACGAGCAATGTTAGCGGATATAGGGTCAGGCTGGAAAAAAGCTAGCGGCGGTCAAACAAAAACTTGGCATCAGTCAATGAAATCCTCAACAGTTGGTCTAAGCCACGTAGAAAGGTGTAGACTTCCAGGCTGGGGTCCTCGGGACGGCAAAAATCTATGGTTGGAAACAATTGGTGACATGGCTCAAAATCGTTCTCAGTGGCTAGCGCAGATGCATCCACTCCCTGTGACTTATGATCTTCAATGAAACTGTTTTGTATTTCTTTATTACTCCTTTGTCTCACACCTCTGCTCACTGTTTCTATTATGTTTTTCTTGTACTTTCTTCTCTTGCTTCGCGTGCTACACGGAATGTGGCGACTTGAACTTCCGCACATTTGTGCAAAGTTCTATGTCGAAAACAGACAGACAGATATATATATATATATCACTTAATAAAGTGATTATTATTTTCAAGTATAGGTTTGTAGGGATTTGATTGATTGCTTACAGGATTTCATCATGAGCTGACATAGGTTAAAGAGAACCATTGGAAAACGAGCTAGGAGTACTGCCAGACAGCTAACTGTTTCGTCAGCCTAGTTCAAGACTCTTCATCAGTATGCATCCAACCACCGGGGGTCGAACCCACGACCTTCATGTCAAAACGCAAGCTTACTCGTGGACCATTAAGCCATTGTGACCCTAGTAGGAAGGCGTGACCAGTAGGGTACAGCAGGTTGGGCGTGATGTCAAATACTCGCCGAAGACATTGGCTAGTGGTCGCGCTATGTCGTGAATTGGTGGAAGTTAGAATTCATCGGCTGGTCTTTGGATTGGGTCTCAGTGGCTCAATGATCTAAGAACTAGCTTGACTTGTAACCAGAAGATTTTGGGTTCGAACCCGTTGAGTGGGTGGGTGCTTACTGATGAAGTGTCCCAAACTAGGCTGACGAAACAGCTTTCTGTCCAGTACTCCCTGCTAGTTTTCCAATAGATTCTCTAACTGATATCAGCTCATGATGACATCCTGTAACTAATCATTATCTCTTAACTCATGCATAAATTTTTATGCGATTAAAAAAGGAGGGTTCTCATAGGTTGATTTTATCGTGGATCTAGTCGAGGTAAAGGTACTAGTCATTTCTTTAAAACTTAATAAGTCTAAAGTTTTTATGCATTCTTCTTTGTTTACATTAATAACTCCATCCTCCTCACGTTCCTGCGCGCTATCTCACCTACATGTTTATGACTGCCTTCAACTGAATTATCTGCGTATGTATATCTCTATTGAAGAGTTTTAAGGGGACTTCGTGGTTTGACTTTTTTCTACTTTTGTTCTGTACACTGATTACTTATTTAGGATCCCTGTCAACCAACGCTCACTCATCATATGATAATCTGCAGAAAACATTTTGAGTATAGAAAGGAAATTAAGATCATATCAGTAGCTTCATCTTGTAATATAGCTTAATCCCTATTACACTTAGATTTCAGCTATTGCATTATGTGTTGAAGTCACACCTTGACTTGGCAACTGAGTGGTATGATCAACTCTCACTTGGCAAGTGTGGCTCTTAAACCAGGGACAAGAAAAATCCGATCCGAGCATCTTGTAACTCAATCAAACTAACAACTTCGATTACACTACTTCAATTAAAGTTTCTACTTCGATTATATTCATTTACCCAACAAACAAATATTATTTAAACACGTACTGTATTTGTTGATATTTGATGGTTGGATGCAAGCGGCCACACAAAGACTTCCCTGATCCAGGTTTCGTGCCAGTTGGCACTCACCAGTCAGCAAAGCGTATCTCGAACCTTGAAGGAACTCATTTCCTTTCTGAGATTTGAACCCACGTTACCCAGTGCTACAGATAGTTAGACATGTTACCACTGAGCTATTCGGACTCACGATTGACCTCCTTCAAGGTTGCATATACGCCTTACTGACGACTGGTGAGTGCAAGCGAACAATCATGAGACCTAGGTCAAACAAGATTTTCTACCATTGGCCTCCAACCATCTAATATTGTAAAAACAGAAGACAAGGGCCAGTCAACAGATCGTTTATTGAGGAAATCAACAGATATTTATGTATTTTCATGTATATTATTATAGATTATTGTTAGCAGAGAAACACAGTCTTCTGATTGCTGGTTTCTCACAGAAAGTTGTTAAACTTGCATTTCTTTGTGGCTGTTTTTTGAATGTCAGATCATCTATATGTTAACTGTGTCCGTCTACACAAAGTCTGCTGTGATTGGTTGTCGAGTCAGTCTTTGTTCACGACCAATATTGGGGACGTAAACATTGACGTAAATTACTGTCTACCATTTTGGCTGGCAGCCAGCTCTCACCACAATATAAACAATTCATCAGAGTGCAGTGCGTCGTGATGGCAAGTCACCTAGAATGATGGTCACATTACAAACCCTGTAATGACTTTGAAGTCAACTAGTAGATCGGGTGTAGTCGGATTGTCGAAACATAAGAATTTAGCTAAGGTAAGAATGGTTGACCCCGAGAAGATAAGTAATTTAGAAAAAGTTCAGCACTGTATTGCACTGCACGCATTAACACACAACTATACAATAGGGTGATAGACGGTTAACATTCTAAAAAGTAATATAAGTAGGTGGAGAGCAAGAGGGGTTGATTTCTTAATCCTTGCTCATTGAGTCACGTGATTAAGTGACATAATTAGCAAAGGAGTAAAATTCATTGTTCAACTTGTTAGTAGTATGTATAAAAATAGTTAGAAAATATCCTAGAATTATAAACGAATTTTATATATTGAATAGATGCGTAAAATCAATAATTAAACTCATGTAAGGGTCAAACAAATTTAGTTGAACAGAGAGAGAGGTCAAGGATATACATAGAGACTAAATTAGGGTAGGTAATTACATTGTCAAAACAAAATCTAATTAAAATGATTAAATTAACAGAAATAGGACAAAACAGTTCAATGCTGTGAAGGATATTTGCCTATGGTTAAGGCAAGACTGAAAACGATTTCCTCTTAGGATGCATAACTTCACTGTTAATCGTTTAATGTCAATCTCTTCAGTGAAACATATCAATATGGAGCTGTTTTGAACTTTAATTATCATAAGTGATTATAATGTATCGATTTCATGACTACTGTCTAACAAGTGGCAAACAATTGCACAACTATGGACGTTTACGCCTTTCAGACATGTCATGTCTTTTCGAACCTGGTTGGCTTTTAACACCTTCATATATTCATGGATAATCCCCATTCAGGCATTAATGAAAGCAAAGCGGCGAATTCAT
Organism: Trichobilharzia regenti; assembly: GCA_944472135.2. Taxonomy (NCBI): domain Eukaryota; kingdom Metazoa; phylum Platyhelminthes; class Trematoda; order Strigeidida; family Schistosomatidae; genus Trichobilharzia; species Trichobilharzia regenti. Next base: position 108,725,316 of record OX235263.1, on the reverse strand, counting down.
TTTCTTAGCTGTACAATCGCAAATATATACATATGTGTTACTTTGTATGTATGTGTACATTAAGTTTCTCAAACAAAATTACAAACCAACGTGGATTGGTCAACTAACAAGCTTCTATAGCTGGGTACCCATTCAACAAAAGCAAAATTTAATCAAATCACTTGCACCCGCATCTGATGCATCTGTAGTTCCGATGTTCTAGAAACAGAATTAGATGTACTAGGAGAAATCATCCAGAATGGATAGCTAATAAGATTCATCGACAAAAATATGAAACAAAGAATTTGTAGAAATGAAACTTCACTTGCACCTAAAAAGAAACTCTACATGAACTTGGATTTCAAGGGAGATTTAGCAAGCGATATTCTCAAGAGAAGGATCACATCATCTCTGAGAAGAACATTCTTTGCAGCAACGCTAAGTATAGTATTCTCCAGTTGCCCACTGATTTGCAGAAGCCTCAAGAACAAGATCCCGCATCTGGCCACTTCTGTATGCATATATCAGTTCACCTGCTACTGTGGAACCAGCCAGGTACATCGGTCGTTCGACGCACATCCTGTTCAAGAAGATTCAAGAACACTATCCAGCTATTTTGGTTTCGAAAATGCAATTGTGGTGCAATAAGGAGTGCTATAATTGAACACCTGGTCAACACTGATCATTCCATTTCAACAAACACCTCCTGCTTTAAAGTAATCTACAGAGTCAAGAATATTCTATCAAAGGCAATACGGTTTCGTCTTCTTTGTATCGCTGAAGCTCTGGCCATTCGCATAGAAAAACCGGAGCTGTGCATACAAGAGAAGATTACTCAATCACTTCTACTGTCATGATAACAACTTTTTTGATTTGATTTCAGTTTTTTGATTTTGATGACTTAATTTTGTTTGTTTGCCTATTTCTTTAATTGCTTAAAGTTCTTGTATTCATTCAAAATTCATACGTAATTTCGTATTATCTACTTTGTTCCTGAGTAAAAGTCACTCATCAAACTATTCATATTATTACATAACCTCTTTTTTAACAACTGTTTGTGACACCTCATCACCTACCCTTGTTACTACCCTAGTTTCATTAACACTTAATTTTCTTGACTTGTATTACCAACCTTCACTTGTTTAGTTAAAATAACAATAACCAATTGTCTTTTTTGTTTGTTTGACCATCTTAATGTACACATACATACAAGATAACACACATATGTATATTTGCGATTGTACAGCTAAGAAAATGAATTCGCCACCGAAAAGAGTCTCTTCACTGACCTTCATATATGCTGCCTGTAATTGAAGTGATGCCGACTAGATGAGTGAAACAGTTGCCTTCCTTCCTTCACTTTTCTTCGACTGATAGTCGTTGGGTTTGTTGTCGTTGTCGGTTGGGTATCTTCATCACCTCCTCCTCACTACTACTGACGCATTCTGTTGTTGGTGTTCGCTTGTAGATCTTCGAGTGTGTGTGTTTATATGAAACTGGACGTAAATCATCCATAAAGTCCCAGATCTTCTAGAGTCTGTTTATTGATCCAAGTATTCCTGTCATCTCACTCTCCCCCCCCCCCCACAGTCTTCCACATGATCCAGTCCACTACAAATCAGGAATATCACCGGCGATAATAATAATAATAATAAGCAACACCCCATGTCTTGTCTTACACTCCTGTCCTCATTTCAAATAGCTTCATTGAGTTTATTGTTACGGTTCATTGACTAGTATAAATTCATGTTTAATTATTTAGAAGTAAACAAGAAGTTGAATACCACCTAACTAACTAGTTTGTCTATTCATAATAATAATAATAAGCATGATGTGTATCACAATAATAAATTGTGAATGTATAAAGGCCACTTTTCTGTCTGTGGTGTCACTCAGACAGACCCACACGTGTATGTTGGTTGCATTGTTCAGTTGACTCATTCGATGATCTTAAGGTCAGATGATAACGAAGTGTATATACGTGTGTGTGTGTGTGTGTGTGTAAGGTCAGACAACCTAATCATATCACAAGTGAAATTCATTCATTCATTTACCTGTCACATATGAAATGTTATACATATATTGATGCATATATATTACTGACTGACTGACTTTATAGTAGTAGTATGTCTGAATTGTATATTCAACTATTATTTCTTTGTTCAATGTTCAATGAGAATGAATGCATAAATCTATTTGTTTGTCTGTTTTAAGGTGAATTATTGAAATATATTGTCAATGCATTTGTTGTAAAACTAATTTAAAATTAAATCAGTCTAAATACACACATACAAGTGGTATATTTGTTGTTATGATGTCACTCACCACTCTTATATTTCTCAATAACATTGGCATGATGAAATAGGGATGGTGAGTTTGGACACATAGGAGTTGATGACGAATACCGTTTGACTATGTCAACATCAAGAACAACATCAACGAAGCTGTATGTTGGGTATCTGTTTCCCCAGACCGCAGTATTTAGGCGAGAGCATACAACAACATGATCTGCAAAGTGTAGTCCACGCAATTTATGCATGATTCGAAATATCACCAAGGCTGTGTCATTCAGTCTGTAAGCATGATCAATAAAATATTTGGCGTTATATAACACATGCTAAAAACTGGAAAAGCAACAGGACCAGTTGGAATACCAACAGAAGTATTGAAAATGGACCCAGAGACGTCAGTGGACTGGATGACACCACCAATGGAGAAGGTGTGGAAAGAGGGAAGAAAGGTTACTTATTCAAGCTGCCAAAGAAAGGAGACTTAAGTCAGTGCAAGAACTGGCGCGACATTATGCTCTTGTCTCACCCAAGCAAAATACTGAGCCACATCATCCTGGATAGAATCAAGCACGCCCTGCATGAAAAATTTCCACCAGAGCAGGCTGGATTCAGGAGAACAAGTCATGCATCGATCAAATCACAAAACTACGGATTATTTTGAACAAAGTTTGGAATTGCAGTAAGTCGGCTCTCTATCTCATTCAACTTAATCGAATTTCGAAAGGTCTTCGACAACGTCGATCAAGAGGTGATCTGGGAACTGCTTCTCTACTACGAGATGCCGCCAAAAGTACACACCTCACCAACAGTTGTACGATAATGCTGCATGTCAAGTAATCCAGAACGGGAAACTCACGGAATCTTTCGAAGTGAAGGCGGGCGTAAGACAAGCTGGCTGTCTACTATTGCCAATGATTTTCCTGATGGGCGACAGACCAGTCCAAGTGACTGAACAATCAATGACCTTTGGTCTGATAACCTGGTAGTAGAGTCGTGGGTTCACACTGATGAAGAATCCAGTTCTCTTCTTGATTTCCAATAGTCTCTCTGACTGATGTCACTTCGTGAACAACACATCTAGCACTGATGAATAGTTGATAAAACGGTAATTTCAAGTTCTAACCCTAATCTCATGATTGATCTGTTTGTAATGTTGACAATCACTGATATTTTAAGATCGAAGGTAAGTTTAACACAAAATATTTCTCCATTAGTGCGTTTGGGGAGAGGTTGGCGGCAGCCGACGGGGAGAGGGAGGGGCTCACGAGTCTTCTTAATTTTATTTGACATCCTATTTTAATTAGTGTTTTATGATTTACTTATATGGATTTTTCTCTTTTTTCCCCTATTTATACTACTCCTATTATTGTTATTATGAGTAGGTTGAATCACCTATACTATTCAGTGAGACAAAAAGAAAAGAAATTGATAAATTGAATCTTTCTGTAGCGCATATTTCATCTTTACCGTCAACAATAACTCCTCATCACCGATAGAAGTAATCGCTAAGTGTGCAACAATTACGTCAACGACAACAATAATGACAACACCAACAATTCCCACTGCTACTACACCACCACAACCAACATCAACAACAACAACTACTACTATTGATATAGATATTAGTAATAATAATATTGCAAGTTCACATGAAAATGCAAATAGTACTACTGATATGAGTATAACTACCTCATCTACTAATCACACCAATGCTACTACAACCTTGACACTTATGTCAGCGGATGATATTCATCCAATTGATGATGCGATCGATATCGATGGTATTGATAATAATGTACAATATGATTATTTATTGAAACAAAAGAAAACGCATACCACTGGATCATTACAGTGTATTCCACAAGAGGAGATCAAAACAAACAAGAAGAAGAAGAAGCAAAAGGTGATGATGATGTTGAAGAAAGACGATAGATGTCTGTTCAGCCGTCTAGTGTATCCCATGTTCAGATATGCAAACCTTTTCAGCATCATTATCCTCCCACCGAGTATCATCACCATTGAAGTTGAATATCCAGGATGATATGAAAGTCACACCTACTTCAGCGCCATCATCGTCTTCGTCTACTACTGTTCCATCGATGGTGAATAATAAGGATAATAATAACAGTAACAATAGAAGAAGTACGGCGTCTGTTTTATCCTTGACTTCTCCTTCTTCTCCTCCTCCTCTTCCACTTCAACAACCATCGTCAAGTTTACTATCGACAATAAAAATGACTTCTACCATAGAATTGAATGCTACTGAATTACAAAATCAATCGGTATTGTTACAAGATTCATCGACTGTTTCCTCTGTCAAACTACGTAGACGGACAACAACAGCACCGACAACTGCTGGCCCCATTGCTGCTGCTCCTGCCCCTGCCGCTTCAGCAACTACGAATACGGAGGATAATCATAAAGTTTTGTCTATCGTTCCAACGTCTACTGTTACCACATCGACAATAATAGCTCACTCGCCTGTTTCTATTGTTAGCACAAATGAAATTAAAAAATCACGTGCTTCTATGATTGAATTAATTAATTGTCAAAGTAAAGATGTCTTACGTCAGGTGACATCAAGTCCAGGTTTATCATTGTCTCCATTATCACCATCAACCCAATTGGCTCAACCACCTTCACCACCAAGACCATCACAAGGAAATAAGGTAAAAAATATCGCCTTCTTTTGATCCATATGCTCATAAATATTTTTTATTAAATGACATTTGCGCGCCTTATCATCCACACACACACTGATGGTACTTAGATTATCTATTCAGGAGTTTTGTCTAGTTATAGTGATAGTTTGAAGAGACTAGTTTCTTCATATTCCTTAAACTTTAAAGTTTCAGCAGTAAAAAGTATTTATTTCTTACGGGGTGGGGTTTTTAGCCTCACACCCAACTTTCCTTCGTTACCAGCGAAATTTAAGGATGCCGTCGGCTGGGATTTGAATCCTGAGTCACGTGATGCGTGGTTGGCGAGAACTCTACCACTGAACCCGCAATGTACTGAGGTAAAAATTGTATCCACTCACTAGGTTAATGGTGTTTAGCAATGACATCTGGTACATATGTTTCGTCCGATTTAGGAAGTCGTCAATTGTGGATGTATCTGTACTCTTAAGAATTAGTGATGGTGTTTCCGCTGAGATTCAACCAACCCCTTCTTACTAGGTTGTTCTAGTCATAGTGTGAGCACTATTATTCAGGAGGATGAAAGTATATTCAAGTCACAAGTCCCACTGTTAGTGATTACTATCAAAGTGGTAACTATGATCGATTAATTCAAATGAATCAAATATTCAACACATGACTAGCGCATTTTATTTTTATTTACAATCAGCGAGGTTGTGTGCATCATGTTGCTTTGCGTTTCTGGTTCAGTGGTAGAACACTCACACACCATGCCTCACATGTTCCGGGGTTCGGTCTTCTGCCGACGCATTCTCAAACCTCGCTAAGTCAATAGTAGGGCTGGTAAAGAGGAAAGATCTGGCATGAAGCTGACTACCTCATCCTGTAAACCACTGGTACCGGAACTTCAAAGCTCTGGTTTGAAGTCCTATTTTTTTTGTTTTTGATTACAGCTTGATTCCACACCGTATTTTTGGTCTAAGTATGGAATTTTCAGCATGTGATATTGGTTACCCAGATTTTGCAGGCCGACCATAGATATCAGGTGTGCGTCGACAGGGGATCGAACCTTGGACCATGTGCATGACCGACGAGAGTCCTAACCACTGTGCCACCGACGCACTAGGAAAGTAAAGGAGTTTTATAAAAAAAATTGACTGCCTTCATCGTCGTACTGTGTTTACAGACTTACAGATATAAATTCCCGAAGCTAAAGATCGGTGTAGAAATACAGCTCTGATCCATGCATTTGATGCTGAAATAACATCGATTAATAGGGCTAATTATTTTTGTATAAATATGGACATAACAAGAGGTGGGACTAATTTAATCAACCATTGGCTGTTTATCTGATGAGTTCAGTGGAGTTTAAGTTTCTCCTCAATATCGATGTAATTATCGATCACCTGTGGTTAGACTGACTGGATTGATATTTCTCAGAGTTGTCTTACAAGAAGCAGTGAAGCAAATAAAGTGCATGTTACACGTTGTTGATTAACGCAAACATGAGGATTGGGCAAAGTGTAATATTGCGCATTTAGTTATTATCACTGAATAAAGCGAAAACAACCACTGTGATGGAGATATATTCATCATTTCATCTACTTTTCTATCAGTCTTAAGCGAGGATGTCACCTATGTCATAAGTCAAACTGGTAGCTCTTTCATTTCAGTTTACTTGCATAGAGGTATGGAATGGAGGCAACTCAAATCTACTCAGGTAACAGGATTTCATCATGTACTTGACATTGGTTAGAGAATCATTGGAAAACCTGTCAGGGAGTACTGGACATATGTTTCGTCTTAGTTTGGAACTCTTCATCAGTACGCATCCGCCGGGGTTCGATATTGTATAACGGATGTAGAGAAATGCTGTAATCCGCGAATCAGTTATTACATTTGGCTAGTTTATAGTTGTTTTATCAACTTCTTTTATACAATTAGAATATCTGCTGTGGCGTTTAGCTACACTGTGCACGAAAATACCTCGCGATTGCTTTAGTTCCCACTTATTCATGTTGTTAATTTTAAAGATTAAGAGGTGATTCTTAGTTGTTCTTTTTCTCTTTCTCTAAATTCTGCATCTGCTATAGTTCAATGGTAGAATGCTTGCTAGCCACACACACACAGCAGCTCTAGTTTCTATCATTGACCAACGTACTTCTTAAACTTCGTCTAGTCAGTCGTGTACTAGCCTGAATAAGATTCACAGTTATGCATGAGACTAGCGATCCGGCCACCAGTGGGAAGCCGTGACCAGTAAGGTACAGCAGGTCGAAGATGAGGCAGTAACTAATCGAAGAAGACATTGCAAAACGATTGCGCTATATCGTGAATTGGCAGAAGGTAGAATTCAAGAACCATTGGATGGGGTTCAAGTGGCTGACTATATGGTCCACGATCTCGCTAGCCTTGTAACCACAAGGTCCTGGGTTCGAACCCTGGCGGTGGGTGCGTAGTACTGAAGAGTCTGAAACTAGGACGAAACAACTGCCTAGTACTCCCTGGCAGGTTTTCGGGTGATTCGCTAACTGATATCAGCTCATGATGAAATCCTCTATGCAATTAAAGTCTTGTTTTCAAGAAATAATATTTGTTTGACTGACCAGTGTTTTTTGGTGTTGTTTTTTTTTTTTTTATGTATTTAGATGGGTGCATGTTTCTCCTTGGTGTTTGAAAGTTGTCCATTAAAGATCAATTCAACTGCTACATGGACTAATCCAGCTAATAATGGTAATGTCTGCTGGGCTTTATTTTTCTTTATTTATTTCTTGTTTCTCAGATTTTGCTTTTCGTTGAACACATATTGTTTGTTGTCAATAGCGTTTTACTAATACTAATGTGAACATCATGACTTATAGACTGACTAAGTTTCAACATAGAACCTTAGTAAAGAGGTGCACATCTTTTTAATTGCTTGAAAAAGAGATCACAAGGATTAAATGATACATCTGTGCTATTGATAACGATTTTCAGCCGTATCATCAATAGTCTCCAGTTATTGGTTCTTATAATCCTAAGAACCCTAACCAAGATAACCTACACCTCTGTCTACATGGCTTAAATTAACTGTCAAAGATTTTATTGACTGATTTTCTAGGGTTTGATGATGTGACTCAACCACCTCAAACACTTTACTAACCTGGTCCTTTATCGGCTGATATTGCCTGTTGTTGCGGAAGGCGATGACTAGGCATACGTAACATCTGCCCTAGCTATCTCAATCGATTTAGCTTCACAACCTCATCGATATATTTTCCCTCTTTTCCTAGTACTCGCCGACTTATCTCAGTATGATTCATACTATTATACCAACCAACACCGGAGATAGAATGCAGGCACTATGTCTGCCATGTCTCACCGTCATAGAGGAGGATGGAGCTAATTACTGCTCAGTGCAGATGTCTTTTGATCGATAGCTGGATATCACGTCTACTAAACTCAGAGATGGCGTAAACTGGCATATGCGAAACTAGCCTTCTGTGTATCCCTGATGAGATTTCGTCAGTGATCAACCCGCTGGTGTTGGCTGATGCAACTTCCTACATAAGTGAAGTGGTGAACATGTTCCACCACTTCAGTCTCTATCTTCAAGCTATGAGTCTATGTAGTCCGGTCCAGTCATGTGCATCATCTTAAATTTGACAGCAGGAGCGAATCGCATGTCAAACATTCAAAGATTGCTACTGAAGGTATTCAGAGGACTCTGCTGGATATTGTCAGCGTCTTCACTTATGAGGGAGGACTTTATCATCTGCATATTCTGAGTCAACGAGATTATTTCCTTGTAACAAGTTGATTCCTGAGTCTCTGAAGTCAGTTAGGGTTAAGTCGATTAGTACATCCATGATGAAATTAAACAGAAATGAGGACATTGGTGGGTATCCTTGATGAACACTATTGGTTGTCATCACTCAGATGACAAGTAAATTGCCTTTATTAGTGCGATTTACTTCCTCGGCTGTCTTCTCACTGCCAAACATTGCCGTAACACATCTACAGTTACATCAGAGATCTCACTTCAGAACTCTAAGCTCTGGTGAGAATGAATAACTCTATATCTTTCAACTATTATATTGGATTTCCACTTTACCGTGCATAGTTCATCTGCCTATAACGCAAATCGAGGATGAAACTTATTAATGGTGATATTGTTTGCCTATCGCATTGAATTGATATTAGTCAGTTAATGAAAAGGATCAGACTACGAATCGTCTATATAATCAGTGGGTAGCATGTCTACCAAACACGACTTGATGATTCTGAGTTGGCTATGACATGTGAAATGTAAGCCTAGTCATCTCCTTCTTCATGAGAAGAGTAAGGGGCTTAATTGGTGGAAGGTGACTAGCAGTGGAATCCAGGATAACGCACATTTCGTCCTATTTGGGACTCGTCATCTGGATGTACGTGCATTCCCTAGTGAGTAATGATGTTCCCACCGAGGCTCGAACCCAGTGCACATAGTTTCAAACGCCAGAGCGTTATCTAGCAAACCACTTGGGCCACGAGATCCACCTCTTGTGCGATGGGTCATAATGACCGCTGATGAGTCCCAAATTGGACGAAATGTGCGTTATCCTGGATTCCACTCCTCGTCACCATCCACCAAATAAATTCTATTTACATGCCTAGACATCGTCGTAGCGTCTGCACAACAAGCCGACATGTCAACTGGAGACCGAGCACTTCGGTCCAGTGAACCAACGGGAAATTCAAATAAAATAAAGGGGTTAAGTTAAATCAAAACATTGATTGCCAGTTAGAACCACTTTGAGGCGTAAAGATTGTCTGAGCCAATAAAAAATAAAAGTGATACAACTACTGGCCTGAATTCCAAGGTGATTGTATGTTTTGCATTCACTGTGGCACTGGAGAGAAGCATATTGACCAATAGTGTGTCATCTTTCGTCCGTCTTTTAGAACTCTCCAATAAAAATTACTAGTTAGTCTTCGCTCACTTATGACCGACTGATTGTCGATTCGAAATAACGCACAGAGGTGTATACTCATCAAGCTTGATTGCCTGGGAGTAGCCATCGCCTTCCTCGATCTCAATGGCTAGCGCCGATGCATCCACTCTTTGTGATTAATAATACCCAATGAAACTATATTGTTCTTCGGTATTACTATTCTTTTTGCCTTATATCTTTGTTTACTGCCTGTGTTTTGTATTTCTTTTACTTTCTTGTCTTGATTTGTGTGCTACATGGAGGGAGTGTGGCGAGTTGAACTTCTGTACATCGATGTAAAGTTCTATGTTGAAAACAGACAGACACCTCCACCAGCACACACAACCATCTGCATACAAGAACTTGTCGACAACTTCAAGTGGTTCATCTGCATGGATGATTCACAGGTACAACCTCCTGCCAATTAACTACAGTACTTTGTACTTACCGTAGTTATAAACACTGATCGTCAGCTTGATTAATTGCGATTCAGGCTGCCAGCATGTTACAGCACAGTAAAACGAAGTCGGAAACTCTTTCTTCAGGAAGCAGTTCATTTACTTAAGCACTTGATGTTCAGGCAACACGTCTCAGGTTTGAATTCTACTCTATCTTCTCCAACGTGACTATTTGAGCACTGTCTTTAGCCTCCCTTCCCACCCTTATGTACACACACACACACACACACAGAGTAAGCATGGCTCCCAGCCTTCTTCTTACGTACTGGGACCTTAACAGCATGCAGGTTGATCGAATGCTTCTTCTCACTGAATTATCGATTATCTCTGACTAACTGATCGGATTCATGGGTGATTTTTATTTCCTTAGCTAGCAGTGAAACCAAATTTAAGCAAACGCCTAATACATATAATAACACATGCACATATGTATATTGCGTGTCTAATAGTTAGCATATGAGAACATAGTACATTTTTATATGGCGGGGCTGTAAGAATTTTCAATTGCAGAGGCAAAAAATTATATGTATATATATCGAATAAAAATGTTAGTTTAAAAATTATTGATCAAATTTTTAAAATCCCTAAATTTTTTTTCTTCCTACTCATTTCGCTTTTTTCCCCCGTCTATTTTCATTTTTACTTATGCTAAATGGGAGGAGGGTAGGGGAGAAGAGACATTAGACACTCTTGTTTTTTTGCCTCTTCTGTATTTTTCAATCGATAACTATAATCTCCTTTTTTTTACGTTTCCAATGGAACGAGTTTAATCCATTTGCATGATTTCAGTGGATACGATGGTGGGATAGTTGCCAGCCTCTTGGGGTTGGTCGGAGTGGTGGTGCTAGTGGTAGAGAGGCGAGTGTGATGTAGTTTTTCGCCTACTAGTGTTGGGAGGAAGACTGGACTCGCGAGACTAACAACACACGCTCCGACAACTCCTCCTACCGCCTCCTCTGTTGTGTAACATCAAAGATTTAAAGCCCATGTGTTCCAATCGGTACTCGAAGAATGTAAGGGGAAAATAAACGTGATTTCAGAGTAGACGTTTAGCAGTACATTATTGTGTATTACGAGAATGAGTAGGATGTCAGTGTACAGTTGCTGTTTATGTGTATGTAAGTCGCAACATATGACGTTTCTAGATTGGGAAGTACAATATACCTTCAATATCTGGATTGTAGATAATTTTGTTTTAATATATAAGGCATTTGTATTGGTTCCTAAATATCATACAAAGAGTGAATTACTTGATATTTCACTACTGCATTCTGGCTGGTCTTCTTTACTAAGTTGAGTTTATTAATTTAAAAATGAAGTCGCCCTAACTCCTAGCGAGAGGAGTCCATCCGGCCGAGCGTGACGACAAGCACTTGCCGATGACATTTCCTGCTGGTCGTGCTAAAATCACGAATTGGTAGAAGTTGGAGTTTTTAGGGCCAATGGATTCCATTATAGTGGCTGGGTGGTCTACAAGCTGGTCTTGTAATCGGAAGGTTGTCTGTTCGGACTCTGGTGGGTGTGGGTACTGATGAGGAATCCCATCCAAGCTAGAAGGGAATGCCTATCCACTACTCCCTGGTTTTCATTGGTTCTCTAATTGACATCAACTTGTGGTCATGCGTGTTACCAATCAAATCCCTGTGAACCAACACTTGCAAACACTTTGAATTGTTAGACAGTTGAAGGCAATCGGTAGGAAGCTCTCTAGACTCAGGTTTTCCTGATTGCCAGAAATTGTCAGTAATGTGTGTCTGGAATCTTGAAAGAATTCATCTCCCTTCTAAGATTCGAACCCTGTTAGCCTAGTGCTGACGAGTTCGAAGAAGCACCAAAACCTGTGTCCAAAACTTCTTACCGATTTCCCCCAACTATCTAATAACACCAATTTAGAGCACACCTTACTGACTATCTACCTACAGTAATGGGCAAATTGAAAACTTTACTGATAGAATTCAAGAGTTAGTTTGTAAGGATTTAATTTGATTTAAGTTTGCCCACAAATTAACATCAGTTAGAAAACCATTAAAATCCACCCGAGAGTCTTGGATAGCTGTTTCGACAGTCTAGTTTAGGACTCATTGGCAATACACACCCACTGATTTTTGAACTCGGGATCGTCCGGCAAACATTCTTATCCGATCCAGTGGTCTATGAATTCTAATTTCTACCAATCCGGTGGTTTGTAACTGACAGGTCCTGGTTTCAAAACCTAGTGGGTTCGTACTTCCGATAAGTTCCAAACTGGAACAAGATATCTGTTCAGTAGTACTCCATCGTGGTTTTCACTAGTTCCCTAGCTGATATCAATCCGTCGGCAAACTTGAGAGAATTCAGTCTCCACCACCATCACCAAGGACTAGATGCTACTACCCTAGTATCCATAACACTTCTTCAGGAGGTCAATCACCAGCTTAAATAACTGAGTGTTAACGTCTCTGTCTGCAGCGTTCAGTGACCTGATTTAAAATCTTCGAGGGGATATGAGTTCCTTTATGACAGCAGATACTTTTTGCTGATACGAAGTTCAACAAGCACGAAATCAGAGTCCAAGGCCTCCTACCGACTGTCTCCGACCCCCTAACAACAAATGAGTATATTTCATAATATTGTGGTAAGTATTGACAGCTAATATTATAAATGGTTTAATGGTTTTATTACTATTTCTAAGACTGACTACTGTTCAGGAAGGAATTCAATAATACCTTGATGATTTTAGTATTAAAATATACACTTAAATGGCTTATTTTTAACAATTCTTTTTTCTCTTCTTCTGTAGGTCAAGTGATCCTATTTGGAACCAATGATGGTATATATTGTTTGAATTTAAAAGGATTAGCTGAAAACTCTCTGAATTGGTAAGTGTAAAACATGCTTTATTCTCACACACACGCACAATACACTGTCCTCCTCCCTTAGCCCCCCCCCCCCAGCACATCTCAGATTTTATATCTCCTTCATAAAATTACACTTTACTATTATAACATATTGCCTATGAATGTTTTGATTACATCTTGAAAGATATGATTTTTGTGGTAGGTGCATATACACGTTTCGTTCTGTTTAGGCTTTCATCAGCTAGCCGTTGTTGTCTAGAATGTGTCTTACCTACGCCTACACCAACTCCGACTATAATCAATAAATTTTTGAAGGTTGGTGAAAAATATTGTAGGGTATCCTACGTCGATCAAGGTTTCTTGTTTGCTTCTTCCAGCACTTGTCTGTAATTGGTTGTTTTTTTCAAAGTATCTTGTGAAAACTAGATTCTTCCTTAGTGATTAGGATCCCGGTGCCAAGGCCGAATTGTGCTCTAGAATTACTACAGTTATCCATGTAGTATGTATGATCTAAGGAACCCCATAGCTGATATAATGCGCCGTTTGAGGTTTCACCGGTTTAAGTTATGTACTTAAACATTCCTGGCTTAATGTCGGAGACAAGCAGGACTAATCGTTTATTCACATACTAGTGTAACGACAGAAGACAAGGGCCCAGGCAACAGATCGTTTATTGAGGAAATCAACAGATATTTATAGATTTTTATTTACATTATTATTCGTTATTACTAGCAGAGAAACAGCGTCTTCTGATTGGTTGATATCCTGCTGAAAGTTATTCTGTCATCTCTTTGTTACCGTTTCTTTGAAGGTCAGACAATATATCTGCTAGTCGTATCCGCCCAGACCAAGTTGGCTGTGATTGGTTGTTGAGTTAGTCTTTGTCTCGTGACGCTGATTTGGACGTAAATACTGACGTAAATTACTGTCTACCAACTTTGGCTGGGAGGCAGCTCTCACTACACTAGTACACCTTTTGATTAGGTATTGGTTTTCAGGAGAACTGAACGTACCTATCCCTGTCTCTTGAGAGACGAGACCTGCATAGAGTACCATCCTGTGGCGCAATCACTCGACAGCCCTCTCCCTTGGTAGAGCATTTGCACTGTTAGTATATACGATAATGCATAGGTAAGCGTAGTTACACCGATCAGTTGTATACTGCTTAGACAAGCGCAATGGAGCCTATCTCGCATGCAAAACCAGCCAAACGTCTTATTCTAGGCAAGAATAGCATGCATAGCGACGCTATAGTGGCACAGACTCTTATAAATGAATGTAAATATGGGACTTGGACACTGTGGTAGAATGTAATTCTATATTAGATATTATTATTATTATATTATTGTTTCTTTGGGTTCCTAGTGTGGAACATAGGGCTTCAACTGTGCACGTCTCCACTTGCCACTTCTGTCTTGCTTCTGCTGTACTTTTCACCAACTTTAAACACAAGGAGAGACACTGTTTAACCTGGCGACCCCCATCATCAAACCAACGCTGGACACAAATAGACCACATAGCAATAAGCTATCGTTGGCGTGGGTCGGTAGGAGATTGTCGCTCCTTCTGGAACACGTGTGTAGATACCGATCACGCACTGGTCCGGGCTCGTGTGTGCTTACGACTGAACGGACGTAGGAAACAGCTGGCGGTAAAACCATCACGTCCCCAGCTCGATCAGGAAACTAAATCCCTATTTGAGGAAGAACTAGCTAAACGCATATCTGAATTCGACAGCTGTGCTCACCCTGGAGAAGCCTGGAAGAATATTCAGTCAGCTATAGATACAGCTGTAAAAGCTGTGAATAAGGCAAATCCAAAGGTGAGTAAAAACCACTGGATTTCGACTGCCTCATCCGAACTGATAGATGCTAGAAGACTTATTCCGGCGAGCTCCGAATTCAATGAGGAGCGAAAGCTGCACAAAAGGAAACTTACTAAAAGTCTCCGCAAGGACCGTGAACAGTGGTGGGTGACAAAGGCAAAAGAGATGGAAAAAGCATCGGCGATAGGCAACTCTTTAGACTCATCAGGAAACGGGTGGGAGAAGGCAAATCATAAGTGAGACTATTTCTGAGAAAAATGGCTCCTTAATTAGCTCTCAGGATAGACGCCTTGAACGCTGGAAAGAACACTTTGAGGACAATTTAACTTGCCTACAGCCACACTGAACCTCCCCACATCCACCACGTACCCGAATGGGATATAGACACTGGTCCGCCGTCTGTAAGTGAGGTCACAAAAGCTATCAGTAATTTGAAACGAGGCAAAGCGGCAGGACCCGACGGAATTATTCCGGAGGTGTTTAAATATGGGGGTGACATACTAGTTTGTAGATTAACTGAGGTACTAGGCAAAGTCTGGGAATCAGAGACAGTGCCATCAGACTGGGGTAAGTCACTTATTATACCGATATTCAAGAAGGGAAACAAGTCCTCGTGTGATAATCATAGGGGGATCAGCCTAACGAACATAGTCTCTAAAATCCTAGGCTCAGTAATCATGCATAGACTAAGCAGAACTCGGGAGGAACAGACAAGGGAAAATCAAGCAGGCTTTAGACCAGGTAGAGGGTGCATAGATCATATCTTCACTCTTCGACAGATTCTAGAACATAGACACACTTTTCGGCGTCCAACAATTGTCATATTTCTTGACTTGAAGGCGGCCTTCGACTCCGTGGATCGAAAGGTACTATGGCAATGTCTGACTGTGAAGGGAGTGCCAAGAAAGTACATTGCACTAATCAAGGCACTCTATTCAAACTCACGTAGTCGTGTAAGGGCTTATGGGGAATTGTCATCTGAATTGGTAACAACCAGTGGTGTCCGACAGGGATGTCCACTTTCCCCATTTCTGTTTAACTTCATCATAGATGTGCGTCCAACAGTCATTATATTTCTTGACCTAAAGGCAGCATTCGACTCTGTCGATCGGGAAGTTCTCTGGAGATGCTTGGCTGTAAAGGGAATTCCGAGAAAATATATTGCACTGATTAAGGCACTCTACTCGTACTCATACAGCCAGGTGAGGGTTTACGGCGAGTTGTCATCTGAACTGGTGACGACCAGTGGTGTCCGTCAAGGATGCCCATTATCTCCTTTTCTATTCAACTTCATCATAGATGTGTTAATGGACTTAACCCTAGGTGACTTCAGCGATTCAGGGATTGACTTGCTACCTGGGAATAATCTCGTTGACTTGGAATATGCAGACGATATAGTCCTTCTAGGCGAAGACGCTGACAAAATGCAGAGTCTTCTAAACACCTTGAACAGCAATCTACGAATGTTTGGCATGCGATTCGCTCCCGCCAAATGCAAGATGATGTTACAGGACTGGACTACATCGACGCCTAGTTTAAAAATAGGAAGTGAAGTGGTAGAGCACGTTGACTGCTTCACTTATTTGGGAAGTACCATTAACCCCAACGGGTTGATCTCTGACGAAATCTCAGCACGAATACAAGGGGCTCGTTTCGCATTTGTTAGTTTACGCCGACTCTGGCGTAGACGAGATGTTCGACTATCGACCAAAGGGCGGGTGTACTGCTCATCAGTCCGCTCCGTCCTCCTTTATGGTTGTGAGACCTGGCCACTGAGAGTGGAAGACATGAAAAGACTAGCTGTCTTTGATCATAGGTGCCTGCGTTCTATTTCCCGTGTAAAGTGGCATAATAAGGTGAGCAACATGGAGGTTAGGCGTAGAGTTCTAGGTAAACAGGGGAAATCAATCGACGAAGTCGTGAAGCTACAAAGACTGAGATGGTTAGGACATGTGTTACGTATGCCAAGTCATCGCCTCCCTCGACGAGCTATGTTAGCGGATATAGGGTCAGGCTGGAAAAAAGCTAGCGGCGGTCAAACCAAAACATGGCACCAGTCAATGAAATCCACAACAGTTGGTCTAAGCCACGTAGGAAGGTGTAGACTTCCAGGCTGGGGTCCTCGGGACGGTAAAAATCTATGGTTGGAAACAATTGGTGACATGGCTCAAAATCGTTCTCAGTGGCGCAGATGCATCCACTCCCTGTGACTTATGATCTTCAATGAAACTGTTTTGTATTTCTTTATTACTCCTTTGTCTCACACCTCTGCTCACTGTTTCTATTATGCTTTTCTTGTACTTTCTTCTCTTGCTTCGCGTGCTACACGGAATGTGGCGACTTGAACTTCCGCACATTTGTGCAAAGTTCTATGTCGAAAACAGACAGACAGACAGATATGCTAATGGAAGTATACTTAACTGAACGTAATGACTTAGGAATCGACTTGTTACCAGGGAATAATCTTATGGACTTAGAATATGCAGATGACATAGTCCTGTTAGGGGAGGATGCTGAAAAAATGCAGAGTCTTCTGAACACCTTGAGCAGCAATCTTCGTATGTTTGGCATGCGATTCGCCCCTACGAAATGTAAGATGCTGCTACAGGACTGGACCACGTCAACTCCTAACTTAGTGATAGGGAGTGAAGTGATAGAACATGTTGACCACTTCACCTACTTGGGAAGTTGTATTAGCACCAACGGACTGATTGGCGATGAAATCTCAGCACGGATCCGAAAAGCTCGAGCTGCTTTCGCTGACTTACACCATCTCTGGCGTAGGCGTGACATCCGGCTATCAACCAAGGGACGTGTGTACTGCTCATCAGTTCGCTCCGTCCTTCTCTATGGCTCTGAAACATGGCCAATACGCGTTGAAGACATGAAAAGGTTGACTGCTTTCAATCATAGATGTCTGCGATCTCTGTCTCACGTTAGGTGGTTTCACAAGATAAGTAATGTTGACGTTAGGCGTAGAGTGTTTGGCGAAGAGGGAAAATCAATCGACGAGGCTATAAAGTTACGTAGATTGAGATGGCTAGGTCACGTGGTGCGCATGCCTAACCATCGCCTCCCCCGACGGGCATTGCTAGCTGATATAGGTTCAGGTTGGAAAAGAGCCAATGGTGGCCAAACAAAAACATGGCCTCATCAATCCATGAAATCCTTGACAGTTAAACTGAGTTAGGTAGGGAGATGCAGACTTCCGGGTTGGGACCCTCGGGACTCTAAGAATCAATGGCTGGAGACAATAGGTGACATGGCTCAAAATCGTTGTCAATGGCGCAGATGTATTCAGTCTCTGTAATCTTTCATATTCCTTTCTACCATTACCCATTCTGTTTCACTCTTATATTTGTCAAACTGTATTGATTCTCTTCACTCATCTTCTTGTCTACCTCTGTGTGCTATTTGGAAGGTGGCAACTCGAACTGGTGCACTTGGGTGCCAAGTTCTATGTTGAATCCAGACAGAGACCTGCATCCATGTTAGTCCGTACTGACTGTTTCAACTCCTCTTCACACGATCTCCTCCATTTCACCCTTGCACCGACGTCCCACTCGCCGCTTCCCATTCTGTCGGGTTCCACTCGAGCATTGGCCTGACGCGCGCGCGATGTCACACAACGGTGGCCTCCTCAGCCACGAGTGTCCAATCCATCTCAATCCACTTTCTCCTGCATATTTGTTGGTTGGCGATTGGTTCTTGCTTTGTTTGTTCCCATAGTTTCTTGTTGGCGATTGTTTCCGACACGGCCATCTGATCTTCAGTATAGAGCCAGCGAAGACAGTTGTTAGTTGATAAAGGTCTGCAACAGGCTGTTGGAAATATTCTTTGTGACCCGCCTGTCAAGTTTCTGATCCGTATAGAAGGACTGACTAACTTGACGTTGTTTGTATTGAAAATCCGACTGAATTTTGTTGTTGCTGGTGAGTTGAGTGACGAAGATTTCCAGATCAGGTTGGTTGATGAATGTGTTTCTCGACTTCCCGATTCTCACTCAATTTGACATCCTGGTCTGTTCCTACTTCCTGTAGGTTAGACAATGCTCCCTAGATGATAAGTGAATGAATGAGGTAACCTCTTTCAAATCCGTTCCATTGATGGTGATTGGCACTGGATGTTGCTGCTGCTGTTATTGTTGTTGGTTGGTTGGTTATTTTCATAACCTCCGTCTTGTCTATGTTCACCTGGAGTCGTGTCTTCGTCGGCTGCTTCTTCGACTACATATTGGATAAGTTTATTTTTAAATATCACACAGCCATGCAGTATAAACAACTGTATGACATTTTGAGCATAAATTAATGCTGCTCATAATCATATCAATTTTAGTCATACAGTTTCACAATTTGTCATATATATATATATATATATATATATATATATATTCTGTCTGTTTGTTACCACTTTTCCGAATGCTGCACATGTGTGGTGTTGAATCGATAAACAAAGATTCACTAATCAATCTCTTGCTCGCACACTCTAGCTAACTATATTACTGTGGATTGCTTTCACCATGTACCCCCACCCACCCTTTTGTGTGATTACATGCAAGTGAATGCAGTGCCATGGATGAGCTCTGCTTTTTTCTAGGTTATTTAATTTAACAGGGTCAATTATTCTGCGTGTAGCTAAATTTTGTTATATTCTAATAATCTAGTTGACCTCGATCTATTAGTTTGACCTATGTGTAATTGACGTCACAGGCATTAATTACATGATATTTGGTAAATTATGTTCATTTTCCTAATTGAATCTATTGGGTCCTTAAACTGATAAAGTTTATCTCTGAGAGAGTTGGTTAGTTGGTTGGTTTCAATGCCACCCTAATTCCAGCCTCACCGAGAAGCCAACACTAGCGAAATTTAAGGAAACCGTTATCCCTGTCAACCAATTTAACATACAAATGGCCTCTATATGTCAACTAAGATAATAGAAAACTATCCACAATCACATAAGTGAGCTATGCGAATGGCATAAATCGTGCGCCTACCATCTATATGGCTTCTGCTATAGTTACTGTAAGATTTATGGGTAGTAAGCTGGACAGCCTAGCTTAGCTCTGTTAAGCCAAAACTTTACCAAATTATCCAACTTAAAATAAAAGCTTGCAGGTGTGTATTGAAAGGCAAAAACAAAACAGTGGTTCTCTAACTGATATCATCTCATGATGAAATCCGGCAGCCAATCAAACAAATTCCCCACAAAAAAAAACCCACCAATACTTGAAAATTAATCTGATGCTCACTAGTGACTGGCGCTATTCTCAGGCAGTGACCTGTACCTGTGGTGCTAGTGGGAAGCCGTGACCAGTAGAGTACAGCAGGTTGAAGGTGAGGCAGTAACTCGTTGAAGAAGATATTACGAAGTGGTCACGTTATGTCGTGAATTGGTAGGAGTTGGAATTCATGGACTGGTCATTGGATAGGGTTCCAGTTGCTGGCTGAATTGTTCACGAGCTCGCTAGCCTTGTAACCAGAATGTCTTGCGTTGGAATTCCTGTGGTGAGTGTGTACTGATGAAGACTCCCAACCTAGGCTGATGAAACAACTGGCGGCTGTTTGGCAGTACTCCCAGGTGGTTTTCCAATGGTTCTCTAACCAATGTCAGCTCATGATGAAATCTTCCAACCGACTGAACTAAATTCCTGCAAAGCTACCAATACTTTAAAATTGAATAAAAATCGTAAGGGGTATATAGAGAGGAAATAATACAGGTCGGTGGTGCAGCGGTAGAATGTTCGCCAACCACTTATGTAGTTCGGGGTTCGATCCCCCGCCGACTCACTCCTTTACCTCGCTAAGCCAGTAGTAAGACGAGTAAAGGGGGAAGGTGGGGTATGAGGCTAGCATCCTCATCCTGTAAAATGTACACGACTACTACCGAAACTTCAAGCCTCTAGCTTGAACGTAAAGCAATAAAAAGAAGGAAAATAATTGCATAATATTGTCATGTAGTTTTTTCTTAACGAAGATAGAATGACTGAAAAGGGTCAACACTTGTTCAATCAACACCTCATGAGCATCTGTCACAACAGACTTATCATTCAGAGTCATTTACAAAGTAGGCAGAAATCTATTGTGAATAAAGTGTGGTACTGACTTCTTTGTTTTCAACACTGTAGAAATCGGAGGTATGTGTTTCTACAGAATCTAGTTCACTCTCTACTTCTGCTGTGCATCATTCCGTCTTCACGCACATCCTGTTTACACCTGTCTTTGTTGAACACTATTTTGCATATATTACGTAACGATTTTTTTTCATAATCCTGTATTGCCTTATTTCTACTAACCTTATGATTTATGTGTACTATTTATCGCACCTGGTAACTTTTATAACAATTTGGAAATTTATTATCTTCTATAATGTTGTCTCCCTTCGTTACTGGGGGTGGTTATATCAAGTGGGTCTCACTATTAAACAACAACATTAATCCACTCCCTTCCTTCTAACTAGGACTGACAGGTGAAGGGATCCAGTTGGATAACTAGTTTAATGATAACTGGGCAGTATAATATTTTAGATGGCTGGAGGCAATCAGCAGGTAGCCTTGCCTGACCTAGGTTTCGTGCCTGTTGGAACTTGTCAGCATGGCGTATTTGCAATCTTGTAAGGAATTCATGTCCCTTCTGAAGTTAGAGCCATGGCCATCCGGTGCTGCAGTCAGAAACGTGATCACTGAGCTATTCGAGCTCGTGACTTCTTTGATTGGACAGTAGTTATTATCTAGTGCAATGTGTTGAGTCCTTTGCTGTTGAGAACCAAGTAGAGTGAAATCTTGGTCCAAGACTTCCTGTAGATTGCCTCCAACCGTCTGATATCAACAGTGCACAATCGTGGTGAGGTAACCCGCAAATTTGACTGATAGAATTCAGTCTGCTTCAAACAAAGGACTAGACACGCACGACGTTAGTTATAATTTAGTGTCCAATCATATTAAGTGGACTAAACCCCCCTCTTTCGCTGTAAACGAAATAATCTTTAGTTGTCATGTAGAATAGTTAAGTATAGGGTCCATTACATACATCGCTGGGTCACCTAAAATTTCTTTCACTTCATATATTGGGGGGGGGGATTGTTTGGCAATTATAACCACACACTGGTTGGATACGTAGTCCTATCTAAGGGAGCTAGGAAACCCTGATTTCAAACCTGCGGTGTACATAGCTCCCAGAATTCGAACGTATCGAGTGGTATATGAACCTATTTAGGCCACTGGAAGCCATGGGAAAGCAACTCGTTACTCTGCTATACATACTGATTGTAAGCCGAACTTCAAGTCAAACGAGGTGCCCACCTTGAGACAAGCACCTTATTCAGTTTGGGCGTCTGAGCAGTATCCCAGTCTTTTCAATAGCTGTGCAATTTTGTGTGGCGCATCTCTTGGTGCCTATAGCGGTACCAAGTAAAATATTTCAGGGAATCCGATCTTGCTTCTGATCGAACAGTATTGTATGATATGATATTTCTATACACTTTTACAAGAAATATTATGTCAAGTTTACTCGGTGGAAATATGTACGGAAAAGAAGGGGAAGTTGAACGTTTGGCTAGCAATCAATAATACCTCTACTGAAACTTCAAATGAGCTCGAAATCCCGTTTTCCATCCACTCGGGAATCTATGGAATAAAACAGACAATCTCTACAGGTTTGATCATGAGTTGGCATCATTATGAAAACCAGAGAGCACTAGACAGCCTCTGTTTCTTCCTAGTTTGAGGCTCTTCAGGATTACGTCTCCCACCGGAGTTCGAACCTAGGACATCCTGGTGACATGGTGAGTTCATAGACCATTCGTCACTTGGATGGAAGCCCTATAGCCCATGAATTTCAACTTCTGCCTATTGGGGATACATTTATAGCGCAATAGCCGAGTAACCTGACTTGGTGGACTCTTACCTTGTAACCGAAAGGTCCTGGATCCTTGCAAACCATCACTTGAGAGATGATCACTAATCACTTATCTAAATGACTTATTTTATGAGCGTTTTAAACTCATCTAGGGCTTGTTTATTCTTCTATTTTTTCTTTCTCTCTGCTTACTAGTTATTTCCACGTCGATGTTTATGGTTATCTGTAACACGAGATACTATGATGTCATTGTCTGGACGTCATCCACAGCTATATGCTCACAATCTAGTCTCACTAATGAAATTAAAATCACAAGGTCATCCTATGTTTGGTAGTGGTGGTGCCGGGAGTACTGTGGCTGGGGGCGGCAGTGTTGTTGGAACTCCTTCAAAATTTGGGAAATTTGTCAAACTTTTCCCTAAGTAAGTTTTTTTTCTTGTTTGTAATATTTATTATTATTATTATTCGCTGGCTCTACAACTGTACACATGAGCTCCTCACACGATCTCTTCAATGTCACCTTTGGAGTTACGCCCATATTGTCTTTTCCTATTCGGATCACACTTTAGGGTGTGCTTGTCATGTGACAGTTTCCCATCTGTCTTTTCATTTTCTTCGTCATATTTGTTGAACGATAGGTACTTGGTGCGTTCTTTGACTACCAGAGTTCATTTTTGCTCATCTTTTCTGGTTGTTCATCCAATCTTCAGTATAAAGCGAATGAGGAAGACAACTGTTGATAAAAGTTTGAAGCCTGTTGATAATGCTGTCCGTTATGCGCCAAGTCACTGAATCATATATATAGAAGCACTAACCGATTTGACATTAGTACTGAAAATGCGAATATTATTCCTCTATGCCTACAGTACAGTAGATTTCTGCGCAAATTTCAAAGGGGTTGATATCTGTGTTTTCTTCCTGGTTCTGACTCGTTTTTTACATCTTCATCCATGCCGACTGTCTATATATAATCTAAGGTTGCTTAACTTCAGTGATCGGAAGAGAACCAGCGTTTTTTTTTAACGTGGAATGGTTGCCGACATTTGGAGTTTATTTCGAGTGTAAAAGAAAAACTTCTAGTTAGATTGCTTCTGTTTATGCCTCCTCCACCCACACATTCTGTTTCCAGGGGGGAACTTTACACACAACTTCAAAGAGGCAGAATCTTTCTGGATTATTTGTGAATCAAGAAAGTTTTTTCACGATGCAGTCTAATTTCCAAATGTTGTTTTTTTTATTAGTTTTCAAGGGTTGATTCTCGTGGATTTAATTGGTTACAGGTTCGATCACGAGCTGAAGTCAATTAGGGAACTATTGGAAAACCGTCTAAGAGTACTGGACAGCTGCCTCGTCCTGGTTTGAGTACTCTTTTTTTAACAGCAGGGTCCTAAGTTCGAATCCCGCTGAATGTGTACTGATGAAGAGTCCAAACCTAGGGCGAAACAGCTGTTCAGTTCTTTATTAATTCATGACATGAAAACTCTTATAAAATAGCTTGTTTATATTGAAGTTGAAGATGTTATAGCTGAGCCATTCAAGTAACAACAATTGATAGATGTCAGTTAGTTATAACTCAGTTAGCCTGTTCACGGTTTTCTTAGTACCGACCTGTGAACTTATACTTATTTTGTTTTTGACGTTTTATAATACTATCTAGTTGCTCATAGATTGAATTAAACACGATGGGATTCGAAGCCCCAGGCCTTATTGGCTTCAAAAGTTGAATGCCTAAATTATAGCAAACCAACAATTGACCACTGGATATTAGTAGGTAACTTCTGTATCTGATTACAGGTGGAACGAGTGAGGATGTCAAAGTCATGGTGCAGACTTAGAAGAGCGAGACAGATATTCATCACTTAAGGAATAATTTGGAAATCTTTTGCATTGTGCAGGATAAAGAACAATATTGAGATTTTCAAGACTAATGTCGACTTAGTTCTGTGTACGTCTGAAACTCGACAGGCACATTAAGGAAGACTTTTGTCACCTACGTGCGTCGGTGGTGGTGGCACAGAGGTTAGGATGCTCACCGACCATGCACATGATCCGGGGTTCGATCCTAGGCCACCGACGCACTCCTTTACCTCGCTAAGCCAGCAAGCAGTAAGACTGGTAAAAAGGGAAGGTTGGGCATGAGGCTAGAATCATTATCCTGTAGAAATGAACACTACTGCTACAGAAACTTCAGCAAATTCTAGCTTGGAGCCGCCCTATGCTCCACTGGGAACGTAAATGAATAATAAATAAAAAAATCACCAACTGCTTTTTTCTCACTCACCACTGAAGACCAGATGGCCTCAGAGAATTAGCAACAAAACCCTCTAGGAACAAACTAATCAAGAACCTACTGACCAATAACCACGCAGAAGAAAATTGTTACCATGATATGATTGGGATTGCTTGAAGGTGAAGCTGGACCAGTCTGTTGGTTGACGAACATTCTATTTTTGTTAAATAAAAATTTTGACCTTTTAGAAAAAAAAAATGGAGATGGATATGACATACTCTAAGAAGACAGTCGAATGACATCGCACGACCAAACATACCCTCTATTGGAACCGGACTGGGGGAACGACAAGTTGGGGGTGGGTCCGAGGGTGACATTGAGGAGATCGTGTTAGGAAAAGATGACAGGATATGAGCGACCGTGGAGCCAGCCAGATGAAGAAGACTACAGTGAACAGGAGGAGATGGAAATGTGCTATTGTGAAGGGCCTATCTTATCTCTGAATTGTCAATTTAGTGTATATCTGAAACCCTAGTGAGTGTGAGGAATGGTGTTTGAAATAACTGCACATTATATTTCAATAAATTGACAAAAGAAGGGCGCTTGGATGCTATTGTGGTGCTTCCTCCAATAGTCAATGTGTTAGATTTCTAACTTGAAGGTCCTCAGTTCAATCTTTCGTTGTTGGAGCCATAGATTGGTTATGCTGTAGAGTCCCAAATTTGAACGAAACAACTATCAATAGCTCCTGTTGCTTTTCAATGACACTTTTTGAATAATACTTAATCACATTTGCCAATTTAACTCTTTTGTTTATGCTGTTTTTCTTTATTTGCTTTTAAAACACAGACGTTTTTCACCATCAAAAAAGATGCCAGATACAAAAGGTTGTCGATGTGCTAAGGTAACACGGAATCCATTTAATGGTGCAAAATATTTATGTGCAGCTATGACTAATGAAATTTTAATCATGGAATGGTTTAATCCAATTTCATCATTTATTGAAATTAAACGGGTAAGTTGTATGCATGTGTGAATGTATGAGTGTGTGCACGTAGTTTTTTTTGCTCAAATCGATTGTTTTTGCATTGTCTTGTATTTTTTACACACATGCTGAGGAGCCCGTTGAATGAATGAAATTGCGTGCTAGCCACACCCTGGAGTGGAACCCTCGACTGGGAAACAACAAGTTGAGCGTGCTGCGTCTGAGAGTGATATAGTGGCGATCAGAGAATACGGGTCATGCTAAGGGGCTAGCTGGAGAGGACTTTTACTCGAACTCATGCAGTCGGCCAGATGAGGGCTTACGGGGGAGTTATCATTTGAAGTAGTGACAACTAGTGGTGTACGTCAGGGATGCCCATTATCCCCATCTCTATTCACTTTCATCATAGATGTACTAATGGACTTAACCTTAACTGTTGACTTCAGAGTCTCAGGGATTGACTTGCTAGAATATGCAGATGATATAGCCCTCCCTCCCTGTTAGGTGAAGACTCTGACAAAATTCAGTAGAGTCCTCTGAATACCTTGAGTTGAAATCTTAGAATCTTTGACATGCGATTCTTTCAAGTGTCAAGTGTAAGATAATGCTACAGGACTGGACCACAGTGACTCCGTAGTCTAGAAATAGAAAATGAAGTGATAGAGCATGTTGACCAGTGGAGAAAAAGCCAATCTAAATTAAATTTGATTATAAAGGTTAAAAAACATTGTAGTAGTAGTCAACAGAAGACTGAGTATGTTACTAGTCAGAGCCTATTCTGCAATTAAGCTTACCGCCGTCTACCGAACAACTTGCTCTTTGGTGTAATCGAAAATCGATAGATATCCATCCTTCTCATGTTAACTCCAACTGTATATACAAATTTACTTGTATCTGCGGGAGCAGTTACACTGGAAGAACAGAAAGAAGAAAGGCATATCTACGATTTTCTGAACATGTACCAAAAAGCTTATGTCTAAAGGGAACAAATGTTTTAAACAGTTCCATCGCCAGACATCTTTTTGACACGGGTCATGAGGTGGACGTCAAAATGTCGTTCAAAATTATCAATATGCGTGAGGGAGCTCAATTCTCCGGCCAGAGAATGTGAGATGTAAAAGAGCAGAAGAGAATGTGTATGAACGAATGAATGGATGATTATAGCTTCATTCCAAAACAGTACTTCCGATACAGAATGGAATTCTCAGCATTTTACTACAGTATTGCATCCAATTAGTAAATTAACAATAAAATAAAATTCTACATAGATTAAATGTATTAAATATTCCTATAGTAAAATTTAGAACAGCACATTTAAGCGAACAATATTGTTTTCAATTGGGTCTCATCACGGGCTTAACTCTAATATACCTACATAAGTTTACAAATAAAAATTCAAATATAAACCAATCATGGTGTTTTGTCTATAGGATAATAAGATGATGAATATAAATTGTGCAATTAGTCATAATAGTGGTAATGATAATATTAATAATAGTAATAACAATAATAATGGTCTTATCAATAATAAGGATGAAAAAATGAGGCAATCTGTGATAACACGAATAATGAAAAAACAGCTTGATTAAGCAAACAAGTAAAACAAATGAACCGATTACGTAATGTTAGATTGTAAGGGAAGGAAATGAAATCTCAGTTAGTTTTGACAACAACATATTAGCATGTCGGTAGCAAAGCCAAAAAATAAACAGAGTGTTAGGTGTTTAGAGAAAAGTAGGTTCTCTAGCATATTTACTGGTGTAATCAGAAGAAAGAAACAAAGCTGCACAGAAAAAGAAAAGAAAGAAAGAAAAACGTTGAACCTATAGAAGATATGAATTGGAAAGACGAGATCCAGTTGTTCTACTGACTATTTAATAAGTTAAAGGTTTCACGCCTAATGCTTTCTTTATCGCACAGAACACGAGCTAAGTAGGGTATGGTTGAGTTTTCGTACTTACTAGTGCGAGCATATAGTTTTCTATATACGCTTCTGGTCCTGACTGAGGAGATACACGGGGTGAGTTGTGAATGAAGAGGATGGAGTGAATTAGGTAGAACGGATATAGCCCATTTTTCACATGAGTCCAAGTGCCGTTGTCAACCAGAATATTAACAAGATGGTTAAGTGGCACTCTGTGGCTTACCCTGCTGACAACCTTTAACATCCTACGTAATAAGGTATAGTCTTTCTTCAGTAGCCCTGGAAAAAACTGAGGGGGAACAATAGAGAATAATAGGCAGAATACGGGAGTTAATGAATTGTAGGAGTAAGAGTTGGGTTAAACCAGAATGTCTTAATTTCTTGATGTAGAGGGCAAGACGGAATATTTTCCTTAGAAATCATCAAGATATGAGACGACCAATAAGGAGAGATCAACAGATAGAATGACGCCTAGGTATTTAATTTCTGTTGTATCGTTCTCAATCATTGATAGATGTTACACGTGAGATTTATACAATAATAATAATAATAATAATAAATCCAAAAATTGTGAACACTTGATTCATTCAATGTACTTCTGCATTGCTTTTCGTACTCTCATATTTATGTATTTCTGTTTGTTTTTTTTTGTTATTTTTGTCTTACAGATACTTATACCAGACATGCCTTCACCTTTGTTAAATTTTGATTTATTAATTGTGAAGAATTTGCCTTTACCATTTGTATGCCTTGGTGTTTATCGACATCATTCACGTAAAGGTCGAGATGGTCAACGTTTTCGTTTACATCTGATTGATTTGAATAGTAATTCTGGACCATCACCGTCGCCATTACCATCAACTCCAGTACCAGCGCCAACTTCAGCTGTAGTAACACCTTCACATCCTCCGACTTCATTAATGACACAACAGACCTCATCAGCAGCAATAAGAACATCTCCACATTCTGTACCACAATCACCAGCTATTCGTACCACTCCACCGACGACAACAACAACAGCAACAACAACAACGGGTGATTCATCTTTACCCAATCATCAATCAGTAGTACAGCCTATTGGTGGGGGGAATGATGAGTCGGTTCAGGTAAACAGCAATACGAGTAGCGGTTCTGCGATAATGAGTAAAACGCAACAATTGAAAGCTGAATTACAACGAAAAAACACTCAATTTTTGCGTAAGTTTATCAATTGGTAACATTTTTCTTGTTTTTTTTAAAGGATTTTGTGTTTGATTGCATGGAGGATTTCATCACTAGCTGAGGTCAGTTAGAGAACAACTGAAAAACCCGCCAGGGAGTACTGGACAGCTGTTTCGTCCTAGTTTCGGACTCTTCATCAGCACGCTCTCACTATTAGGGTTCGAACCCAGGACACTGTGGTTACAAGACCAGCTAGCTCGTAGACCATTAAGTCACTGGGACCCGATCCAAAATGGCTAGCCGATGAACTGCAACTTGTGCCAATTCACGACATAGCGCGACCATTTCGCAATGTCTTCTTCGATGAGTTACTGCCTCATTTTCAACCTACTCTACCCTACTTGCAACCGGAAGGTTCTGGGTTCGAATCTTGGTGGGTGCGTACTGATGAAGAGTCTTTCTCTCTGGGCTTTCTCGTTTGAGAATTTCATTGCAGTGTTTGCTGAACTGAACATAATCTTGTCTAATGGGGTGGGAGGAGGGGTGAAAACTTCACTTTTCAGACACTAGACCAGCCTAGAGTTCAGTGACTTATTATTGCAATTGTGAACAGTCATCGAATGTCATCATTGACTGATATTCCGTTGATCTCATTATCAGTTGCAAGTTCTTTTGATGAGTACTTTGTTTCCAGGTTTGATCATGAGCTGATACCAGGTAGAGAACTAGTGGAAAAACCATCTGGGATTATTGGACAATTGTTTCGTCCTGTTCTAGGACCCTTCAGTGGCAATCACCTTCTGCTGTCCAAACACAGAACCTTCGGGCCAAAAGACGAGCTCGTTGGCTATCCAACTGCTGGGATGGTACCCAGTGGTCTATACATATATATATATATATATATATATATATATATATATATATATATATATTGCAGATCTTCAGGAGCAGGGATTCGTAGACCGTTGGGTTGGGTGTCAGTTGTCGGAATGGTCTATGATCTCTCCCTGTAACTGGAAGATTTTGGGTTTGTACCCTGACTGGTGCATCCTGGCGGAGAATTCAGTACTCCCTGCTGTTGTTTTTTTAATGGCTCTCTAACTGATGTCAGCTCATGATGAAATCCTGTAACCAACCAAATTCCTGCAAAGTAACACTTTATTTTCATCACAAACTGTAAACAATGGAATCTTACAACAATAAGCAAGACAATGTCATACGAACTAATTATATTGTCCCAAAATCCTCGATGTTTGGTGACTTTGTAAGGACCAAATATCTAAGGTTATGGTCTGAACAGAAGAAATTGTATCTCTAGTTTCCATTTGGATCTGAACCTGAGGACCCTTGAATTCTAATTATTATTATTGATTTAATGGTCACTAGTGACTGGCGGTATTCAGGCAGTAACTTGGAGTTCTAGTGAGAAGCCGTGACCAGTAGGGTACAGCAGGTTGAATATGAAGCAGTAACTCATCGAAGAAGACATTGCAAAATGATCACGCTATGTCATGAATTGGTAGAAGTTAGAATTGTAAGCCATTGTATCGGGTCCTATTGGCTGACTGAATGGTCCACTAGCTCGCTGGCCTTGTAACCAGAAGTTCCTAAGTTCGACCTCCTGTGGTGAGTGCATACTTGATGAAGAGTCCCAAACTAGGATGAAACAGCTGTCCAATACTCCCAGGTGGTTTTCCAATGGTTCTCTAACTGATGTCAGCTCATGATGAATTCTTCCATCTGCTCAAACTAATTCCTTACAAAACCAATATTTGTAAATTCTAATTATGTCTACTCATGATATAGCGTTACCCTCAACCAGTGGATTCAATGAGCATCCATGGTGAGTCTCACAACAGGTCACATCTCACTATACCTTCTGCATATCCATCCAGTAGCCATCACTGAACTGGAGATTTGGCGTCTCAATCTGTAAGTCCTGAATTTGATTCCTGGTGAGGGAGGCTGTGTGTTCACACTGCCAAAGAGTCCCAAAACCACGAGGAAACAGCTGTCCAGTTCTTCTGAGTTTTCAGTAATCACTCTACCTGATGTTGCTTCCTGATGCAATCGAAAAAAACCTCGAAATTCAGTTAGTCAAAATTCACATAAAAATCGCATAATTTACATCCTTTATTGTAACGACCGAATTTATTCGGCTATGGTGTGAACGGGATAAACTGGATCTCCATGTTCTACAGTATTGTAGCCGAGAAAATTTTACTGAGACACACTCTGTCACGAAACGTTTCATAGTCAGAGGAAAGACGATTATTCACCTATATATTTTAGCGGTTCTATTCAAAGACAGTAATGATAACATCAAAACTCAAATTTACCTCAATTGTGCTGTGAGGAAGAGCTCTACGTACAGGCAATGTAGCTTTCTAACTATAACACAATTACTGTGGGACAAAAAAAATTGTTAACCAAAGTTCATTTGAAAAAAATGTACTCTAGAAACGATGAGGAGAATATTCCCCCCCTCCCCTCCCAAGGAGATGTGCGATGAAAAGCACTGTTGTCCACAAGAATCACACACCAACGCTTCTTGCAGACAGTCTTTTATCAGAATGTGACCTACATTCATTCACACAAATTAAATATATATTGTCAAACAACCCATTGTCATTGTGCACACAACCACAAATAGAGAAGTATTACATTTAAAGATTAAACAAGGAGAAAGATCAATATTTGGTGTACAAATGTCAACTTAAGTGATACATACATAGTCTAGGGGAAATACGCACAATAATAATAATTACAAAGTTAGTTGAAATGTACAAACTATAAGTATAAACATTATCAATAGATCGTCTAGCAGAGAGAGAGATCTTCCGAACAATTTCGCCATTATAGACTTTTAGCATATATATGTATGATCAGTCTATAAGAAATAACTAAACGTTATCTTTAACATGGTATGATTCTCATGGCCTAGAGGGGTTAAAATGATGCTTGATGTGCTTGGGTTCGGTCTCAATGTAGGGAACACCAATTGTCCCATTGAATACGAGAGATATTATGTGTGTGTGTGGCGTTTTTAGATTCACAGGTTTTTTGTTTTACAGCATTGTTTATTTTTTTAGTGTAGAGTAGGTTATGAGTGACTGACGGGTTTCAACATAAAACTTTGCATCGGTATGCAGCAGTTTGAGTTACCACACTTCACTCAGCACACAAAGACAAAGAAGAAAGTAGAAGAAATGCAAAAAGAGAGAGAGTAGACAGAGATATAGGGCAAAAATAGTTGTAATATAGAAGAACCATATAGTTTTATTGGATATTATAAGTCACAAGGGGTGGATGCATCTTCACCAGCCATTAACAATGATTTAAAGCCATATCACCAATTGTCTCAAACCTTCATTGTTTTTGACTGTCCCGAGGACCCAACCAGTCAGGAAGTCTACACCTTCCTACGTGACTGGCTTGCTTAAACTAACTGTTGTAGATTTCATTGACTGATTGACGCCATGTTTTGGTTTGCCCATCAATGGCGTTTCTCCAGCCTAACCCTATGTCAGCTGACATTGCTCGTTGTTGAGGAAGGCGATGGCTAGGGATGCATACATGACACACGTTCTGACCATCTCAGTAGATGTAACTTCACAGTCTCGTCGATTCATTTCTCCTCCTTACCTGGCAGGCACTCGATCGGTGCCTCACCTAAATATTGCTCACTTTATTATTCCACTTCACATGAGAGATAGAACGCAGACACCTGTGATCAAAGACAGCTAGCCAGTCTTTTGCTGTCTTCCACTCTTAATGGTCAGGTCTCACAGCTAGCGATAATGGAGGACGGAGCGGACTGATGTTCAGTACACCCACCCTTTGGTCGATAGTCGGATATCCCGTCTACGCCAGAGACGGCGTAAACTGGCATATGCGAAACTAGCCCTTTGTATCCGTGCTGAGATTTCGTCAGCGATCGACCGTCTGGCCCTGAGTGATGCAACTTCCGAAACAAGTGAAGCGGTCAACGTGCTCTACCATTTCACTCCCTATTTGTAAGCTAGGAGTGAGTCAGTGTGGTTCAGTCCTGTAACATCATCTTACATTTGGCTGCAGGAGCGAACCACATGCCAAACATTCGACGTCTGCTAGTCAAGGTGTTCAGAAGACTGCTGGATTTCGTCAGCGTCCTCACCTAAAAGGATTATATCATCTGCATATTTTGATGTGGTTTTGTTCTCTGAGCTGGATGGTTAGTTTGCGAAGCTTTCATCACCTTACTGGGTGACATCTTCAGCGCATACTTCAATTTGAAGTATGCGCTGAAGATGTCACCCAGTAAGGTGATGAAAGCTTCGCAAACTAACCATCCAGCTCAGAGAACAAAACCACATCAAAATCATCCACCTGAGCTACAAATCTTCTCTATAATATCTACATCTGCATATTCTAAATCAACGGAATTATTCCCGGGTAACAAGTCTTACATACACTCTTTGGTTGTATTTGCACAGTCGATATTGTATCTACACTTATTTGTATTTACTCTGAAGTGATAAGAAGACTAATTGTTCCTGTGAATGAAGTCGGGTTTCTTTTTTCAAGGTGAACAAGACACTAGTAAGACTAGCAGGTTGTATCTGACTGTAATCATCGAGAATCTCTGTGAATATGGTCTTGACTTATGTAGTTGACCATCGGGCAGTTATTGCAGGCAGGGTATTAGATAAACTAAATTGTTTTGTTTAATTAGCCCAACAGTATTGATCCTTTAACCGATAAAGCTGGTTTCTGATTGAGTTTGTGTGTGTGTGGGGGGGGGGTTGAATACCAGCCACTTTAAATCCTGCATTGTTAGGAGTTCTCCTTAAAGTTTTTGAGGTTCCTTCAGAATTGATCACAACAATAAGATAAGAAATCTGGAGAATATTTCAGCAGCTATAGCAATCACTACATGCAATTACACACAACCATACAATAAACTGGATGGGATAAGATGTCAGTAGTTTTAAAATCTAATGCAACAGGGTGAAGGGAGAGATTGATAACACAAGCTTCATCTATCGAATCGATTGAGAGTGAATACGTGTATTAGGAATGATTCAACACCTCTCCACCCAAACATCTGGAAAAGTCTACTACTCCTACGATGACAAATAGGAGGAGAGAACAAACAAAACAATAAAACTCAGGTTTCGAAGTCGTGTGTGATTATATTTGATGAAATGATGATTATGAACAATAAATAGTAAATTGTGCTCGAAATTGTGTTATCCAGTTAGTAGATAAGATAATACTGTTTCACTCTAAGTGTGTTGCATATCTAATTAGTATGGAAATACTACTGATAGTTTTAAATGAGTAAATCCTGACATGCCACTGACATTAACCTACCACAAATCCGGTGGATAGTTTGAACTTATCGTGAATTGGCAGAGGTTAGAATTCAAGGACCATTGGATCGGGTCCCAGTGGTTCAGTGGTCTATGAGCTCGCTAACCTGGGTTCGAACCCCTTTGGTGGGTGCGTAATGATGAAGAGTCCCATACTAGGACGAAACAGCTGGTTGTCCAGTACTCCCTGGCAGGTTTTCCAGTGGTTCTCTAACTGATCCTCCATGTTATCCGATTGTCTTAGCGGAGTTTAACAACCAGACACACCACTGAGATGAGTTTGGCTACAGACACCGAAATGTCTGTCTGGTGGAAAGAGAAGCCCTCAGCTGACTTTCTTATGTCACTATTTGTCTTCAGTATTGATTTACTCGTTTGTTTGTTTTGTTTTTCTGGGTTTTTTTTATAGCTGAAGATATTTTACCGGTTGTGGAAACTGTACAATTAGAGCATAACACAATATTAATCTGCTTTCAAGGTTAGTCTTCTTACCTTGCATGATATTAACTCTTTTCAAAGTTCAGTATTTGAATAATAATAATATTATTATATCCTTTAATTCCCAGAGAAACATAAGGCTTCAGCTGCGCGTCTCCATTGCCTTCGGTTTTCTGCCAACTTTTTCACCCCGCTCCAAGTATGCCCACATGCTTTCATCCCCTCTTCACATGACCTCCTCCAAGTCACCCTTGCACTGACGACCAACTCGCCGCTTCTCTTTCGGGTTCCACTCCAGTGATGGCTTGTCTAGTGATGGTTTGGTTTCTCAGATTATGGCCAATCCATCTCCATTTCTTCATGCCTATTTGTTTCATAATCGGTTCCTGCTGGGTTGGTTCGCTCCCAGAGATCTCTGTTGATGAATCTTTTCTGGCCGGCCATCTGATCTTGAGTATTGAGCGAAGACAGCTAACTGTTGACGAAGGTCTGTAGTTTGTTTGAGATGTTCTTTATGACGCGCTGGCCAAGTCTCTGATCCGTATAGTAGCATTGACTTCACATTGGAGTTGAAAATCCGGATCTTATTTTTGATGCTGAGTGCTGTTGACGTCCACACAGACTTAAGACTAATGAAAGCTTGTCTTGCTTTTCCGATTCTGGCTTTGATATCCTCGTCAGTTCCGTCCGCCTGTGGTTGAAACGATGCTTACCAGGTAGGTAAAGGAGATAGTTGGAGGCAATCGGTAGAAAGCCTTACCTAACCTGGGTTTCGTGCTTGTTGTCTGGTACTCATCCGTCGGCAAAGCGTATATGCAACTTTGAAAAAGGAACTCATTTTCCTTGAGAAATTGAAATTCGTGTCACCCAGTGGTGCAGTCAGAGACGCCTGACTGATGGCTGGTGAGTGCCAGCCAACAAGCACGAAGTCTAGGTCACACACAAGGCTTCCTACCCGCTGCTTCAAACCATCTGTTATCAGCAATTCAAAGGGCAGTGCATTATGATGGCTAGTCACATTGAAAGGATGATAGAAAGAATTCTAGTGTGAAACTAGAAACCTTATTGATTCTATTAGCTCGCGTATATATTCGAGTTACAGAGAGGTCTTCTGCTATTTCCGAACTATCATCAAATGAATGAGAATCATTTACTGAATATATTATCTTGGTGCAAAGCAAACGAGTTGAAAATGTCAGTGCGGAATTGAACAGGAGCCTCAAATCCATCGAAGTACAGAGAAAGTTCCTTATCGACCCCAATAAATTTGTTTTCAATCACTCCTCCGTCAACTTGTCTACCTTACAATTAGAAGCCTTATCTTTAAGGTTGAAATTTTTAGTGACATAAATCTATACAGTAACAGACTACACACTTATGTCTAATTTGAAGATTATTATTAATCGAACAAGCGACCTTACTCCTGTCTCTGATGCAGACTTGTTACATTTCAAGTCTACAGTTTCTGACTGCTACTGCAATCAGTACATCAACTCAAAAACTAAAGTCCATGGAACAATTTGGGCTCGCGATCGACAGCCTTGTAGGATTGTATTGGATACTATGACTGGACACTAGTGTAATGTGTCTAATGTCACAGGGTGGAGGGAGAGGGATTGATAACAGAAGCTTTGTGTTATCGAATCAACTGATAGGGAATACGTGTAACAGGAATGATTCAACACCTGTCCACCCAGATATCTGGAAAATTCTACTACCCCAACGATGACAAATAGGAGGAGAGGACAAAGAAAACTATAAAACTCAAGTTTCCAAGTCGTGTGATTATAATTTATGAAATGATTATGAACAACACATTTTTCATTGAATTTTTGATTTTCTCCGTCGATTGATTGGACCTAAGTGCTCGGTCTCAGGTTGACATGTCGGCTTCTTGTGCAGATGCTTCGACGATGTCTGGGCATTTAATTAGTATTTAATTGGTGGATGGTGACTGGCAGTGAAATCCAGGATAAAGCGCATTTCGTCCTATTTGGGACTCGTCATCTGGATGTGCCTGCGTTTCTCAGTGAGTGATGATGTTCCACTGAGGCTTGAACCCAGTGCCCATAGTTTCAAACGCCAAAGCGATATCCATTAAATTCTAATTAAATGCCCAGACATCGTCGAAGCATCTGCACAAGAAGCCGACATGCCAACCTGAGACCGAGCACTTCGGTCCAATCAATCGACGGGAATATCTAAAATTCAATTAAAATAATTAATATAACCCATTCGTACAAGAGGTGGCTTTCGTAGCCCAAGTGGTCTAGTAGATAATGCTTTGGAGTTTGAAACTGTGGGAACTGGGTTCAAGCCTCGGTGAGAGCACTATCACCGACTCACTGGGGAATGCAGGTACATCCAACTGGGAGACGAGTCCCAAATAGGACGAAATGCGCTTTATCCTGGATTCCCCTGCTAGTCACCGTCCACCAATTAAACAACACATTTCGTACGAAACCTTGTCATCCGGTAAATAATACTGTCACACTCACTGTGTGATTCATCTAATAAACAAACTAATATGGAATGTATAAAATATTCCCATAATAAAATTTAAAACAACACATTTAAGCGAACAATATATTTTTCAATTAGGTCTCATCAGACTTAACTCTAGTGTATATAAGTTAACAAATAAAAATTCAAATATAAACCAATCATGGTGTTTTGTCTATAGGATAATAAGATGGTGAATATAAATTGTGCAGTTAGTCATAATAGTAGTAATAATAATAATAATAATAATAATGGTTATATCAATAATAAGGATGAAAAAGTGAGGCAATCTGTGATAACACGAATAACGAAAAACATCATGATTAAACAAAGTGAGATTTTATTCTAGAGACTTTCTAGGAGTATACGAAGAACATTTAACGCAGCACACCTAAGTTTGTCATTCTCTAGCCGACGAATGATTGGGACGCAAACGAAGGATAAGCTAGATAGCTTTGCCACATCTATGTACATTTATCAATTCAACTACATCTGTGGTGACAGTTATGTTGGGAGTACTACTAGACAGCTTAGCCAACGTATTACCACTGAACATCTCCCATCGTGGTGGTTTGGCTAAGGACAGACAAAAACAATCCGGAGCTCAATTTTATCACATTTAATTGATAGTGGTCAAGTAGTGGAGAAAACGAGAGCCTTCAAAGTAATTCATCATATCCCACCGTATCTTTCCAATAGACTTCGTATTCGTCTACTGTGCACACACAGCTGAGGCAGGCGATAGGCATTCGAACTATTAAACATAAACTCTACATTCAAAAGAAGTTCGTACAGCCATTATCCCTCCCTTGTTGGCCTATTAAGACATCACTAACTGATGACTTCTACACCACCCCTTGTTTATATTTTCAATCCCTTTCTTATCGTCCCTTAAACTTATCTTCATCATAAACGTGTTTCATTTACTTCCCTTACAATCAGTCCAGCATTACTTAATCGGTTCATTTGTTTTTACTAGCCTTTATCGACTACTTCCACCTGAACGTTTGTTTGTTTAATCATGCTGTTTTTACATTATTCGTGTTACCACAGATTGCCTCACTTTTTCATCCTTATTATTGATAAAAGCCATTATTATTATAATTATTACTACTATTGTGACTAATTGCACAATTTACATTCACCATCTTATTATCCTATAGACAAAACACCATGATTGGTTTATATTTGAATATATATATTAGAGTTAAGTCTGATGAGATCTAATTGAAAACAATATTGTTCGCTTAAAAATGTGTTGTTCTAATGTGGAATGTGTCTAATCCGCTGTTTGGTGCAGACGGCATTCTACCAGTCAAGTTTGCAGTGTGGCAACCATTCTAGGTGACCCGCCACCACTGATAGAAGTCAGTCTGCACACTAAACAAAGAATTAGACATATTGTACAAGTTACTAACATCCATTGTCCAATCAAGAGGATAACTTCTCCATCAGGTTCTACAGTTATATCTACATAAATAATTGAACAAGTGATTATGAAATAACCTCATTGGACAGTCTCCTACATATAACCTTAGGCTAACGTCTAACCAATCAGAGCAATGCATTATCCATTGACTCAGACGACTTTTAATGTGGTTTCAAATGCATAAATGTGATGTGTTATTGGTTTTTATTTATACCTTTATTTAGTAGTCACAACACTGGAAGGTGTTCCCGAGCAAGAAAAATTAAGTTCTTAAAGCTCAAGAGTCAAATATAACTAGCTCGATAGGAGCAGTTGAATTATTGATACATACAGTAAGAGGTCGGGAAGATATTTTTTATCACCTTTGTTAGTTCCTCTGCCTACAACTTATTTTACATGTAAATTGCATACAACGCGATCACTGACAATTGTGATGATATATAACTGAGGATATCTGTGAATTCTAGTCTAGTGCAATCTCATTTTTAATCGGTTGTTTGTTTCGTGTACTGTGACTGGTATGCCTGTTCGTGTTTTGAAAAGAAATTCTCACGAAGAAGAACGACAACAGGCCCACCTACTCACTCACTTGTCCTAGGGCTTCAAGCTAGTAGAGGTTTTTGGATTTTTGGTAGCAGGTTGGTGGTGTTTATTTTCACGGGATTGGGTTTGCTAGCCTCATGAGCAATCCTATTGTAACAACAGAAGACAAGGAAGGGCCAGGCAACAGATCATTTATATGTTAAGTGTATCCGCCTGCGCAAAGCCTTTGTTCTCATTTTTCTCACGACCAATATTGGAGACATAAACAAAGAACGTAAATTACTGTCCATCAACTTTGACTAACAGCCAGCTCTCACCACAGTATTACTGGCTTAGCAAGGTAAAGGAATGCGTCAGTTGCCGGGGATCGTACCCCGAACCATCTGCCTGGGGTTGGCGGGCATTCCACCACTAGGCCACCGATACAGACCTGCTCATGTTCTTCATGTTTTCTTTTTGGTGTCTTTTCTTTACAGATTGTGCTAAAGTTGTCAGTTTGAATGGTCAGATCAAATCAAGTCGTCATAGGGCTACAACATTAGACTTTAATGGAATCACAGTTGAATCTATTGGTAAGTAAAACTTGATAATTTTTTGTGTGTAACAATGTAGAACTGTGTAGATGTGTTGTTTGCCCACCTCTCCTACAATTCTTTAATTAAATATAGTCTGCACCAAGAGATGTGCCATACAAAATCGCATAGTCTATGTGGTGGCGGGGATACTGTCTGGACTCCCAGACCGAAACAGGTGATTACCGGTCTTAAGAAGCCTTTAGCTTGAAGTCTAGTTCACAAAATAGTGGAGCAGCACCAGAAACTACGTTCCCATGGTTAAGGGAGACCAAAACAGGTTTATACTCGATTCGATCTGTTGGGATTATGGATCCTATGTGCTCACTCAAGTAGACCAGCATGTCCAACACTCGAATTGTAGGCTTCAGACGTCCTCATTCACCTCTTCACTTTAATGAGGAACATCTCTGCACAAAATATATCATCACCTTGTGGCCTGGTGAGGAATACTTTGACGTCATAAATCATGGATATTGAATTCAAATTTCACTGGGAACACTATCTGTCACCTTCTGTGGATGCAGGCGCATGCAGATGACGAGTCTCAAATGGGACGAAACACACTCTGTGGATACCGCTGCCATCGAATACCAACCATACAAGTTGTTGTATTCATCAACAAACAGAGTTTTCTTCAGGACTATTGGATTATTAATATTGGACGACAGGTTTTCTAAAAAACTTGACTGTTTTGTTTTTCCAAAATACTTTTTAATATTCCTTGACGCGATGTGTTTAGTGAGCTATTAACGAAGTTTTTTTTTAACTTAATATTTGAATAGTATTTACAATAAATACTAAAAATAACTGTGAACCTCTTGGAGATGTAATCAAAAGTTGTGGCCTATAGGTTTCATCAAATAGGATACGAAGACAGACGACATACTCCCAATTGACAGAATTTGGAATTCAGGAGACTTCAGATTCTGTCCCTGTCTGTCTGTTTTACACTGATGTGCACAAGTTCAATTCGTCACAATCCCTCCATGTAGCATACAAACCAAGAGAAGAAAGTAGAAGAAATGCATATTAGAGACAGTAGACAGGGATATGAGACAAAAGGAAGAGTAATAACGAAGAACAATAGAGTTTCATTGGGTATTATAAATCACAGGGAGTGGATGCATCTGTGCTCGCCATTGAGAACAATTTTGAACCATAACACCAATTTTTTCCAACCATTGGTGTTTACAGTCCCGAGGATCCCAACCAGTCAGGAAGTCTACACCTTCCTATGTGGCTTGCTTAAATTAACTGTTGTGGATTTCATTGACTAATGAAGCCGTGTTTTGGTTTGACCGCCGCTAGCTCTTTTCCAGCCTGACCCTATGTCAGCTAACATTGCTCTTCGAGGAAGACGATGACTAGCCATGCATGCGTAACACATGTCCTAACCATCTCAGTCGATGCAGCTTCACAACCTCTTCGATTGATTTCCCCTATTTACCTAGTACTCGACGCCTAATCTCAATATTGCTCACCTTATTATGCCACTTAACACGGGGGATTGAGCGCAGGCACCTATGATCAAAGACAGCTGGCCAGCCTTTTTATATCTTCTACTCTCAATGGTCAGGTCTCACAGCAAGCCATAATGGAGTACGGAGCGAACTGCCTCGCCAAGCAGTACACATGTCCTTTGGTCGATAGTCAGCCGTGTATCACGTCTATGCTAGAGACGACGTAAACTGGCATATGCGAAACTAGCCCTCTGTATCTGTACTGAGATTTTGTCGGAGATCAACCCGTTGGAGCTGATGGTACTTTCCAAATAAGTGAAGCGGTCAACGTGCTCTACCACTTCACCCCCTATTTCTAAACTAGGAGTCAGTGTGGTCCAGTCCTGTAACATCATCTTACATTTGACGGGAGTGAATCACATGCCAATCATTCGTAGACTGCACTTTCAGTAAGAAACCAACAATCAGAAAACTGTATTTCTTTGCTTACAATAATCTATAATGTACATGAAAATCTATAAATATCTGTTGATTTCCTTGATAAACGATATGTTGCCTGGCCCCTGTCTTCTATTGTTACATGGCCAGCACATGCTACTGAGTTTTGTAAGTGGTATAGAATTAACCAACCAACCAACACCACCACCACCAACAAACACCAATCACTGTCACAGGGAGAAGTTTTAAGAAAGGTTACTTCCTTCACACTTATCTAGGAAGCATTGTTCTGTCTACAGGCGGGAGTTATGTGGATCTCAAAACCAGAATCAGAGTCTCAGGTCAGTTAGCGTTTCTATATGAGTCAGAAATATGACGCATCATGGAAAGGAATTCTCAGCAAGTTACTACAGACTTTCACCAACATCCGCCGTCCTCACTGGTCTCATTTTTTTTCCTTCACGTTCCCAGTAGAACATAAGGCGGCTTCAAGCTAGAAGGTTGAAGTTTCTGTAGCAGTGTTTATCTTTACAGGATGGGGTTGCTAGCCTTATGCCCAACCTTTCCTCTTTACCAGCTCTATTTTGGCTTAGCCAGGTAAAGGAGTGCGTCGATCAGGGATAGAACCCCGGACCATGTGCATAGTCGGCGAGCGTCCTAACCGCCATGCCACCACTGATTTCATATTGAAAATCAAATGGTTAGTTACAAAGATTTGTCGACAAGAACATCTGGGAACATTCCAACCAAGAACCTGTCTAAGAAAATGGAGACGGGTTCAGATACATACTGAGGAGACCGTTGAATGACATCGCATGCCAGGCATATCTTCGAGTGAAGCCGAAATGGGGGAACGACGAAGTTGGTTGTTGGCCCATGGGTGACATGGGGGCGATCACGTGAAGAGGAGAAGGTGATGAGATACTATGGGCAGTCGCAGGGCCAGCTAAAGGGAACCATATAGAGAATAGGAAAAAGTGCAGGTGTTCTGTCGAAGCCTAATCTTTGTTCTATTTGGAATTCAAGGGGACAATAATATAGATATAATATCATAATATACATAGTGTAACGACAGAAGACAAGGGTTAGACAACAGATTGTTTATTGAGGAAATGAAAAGATATTTATAGATTTTTATATACATTGTTATTCGTTATTATTAGCAGTGAAACAGCGTCTTCTGATTGACTGTCGTTTCTTAGACAGTCTGGTGGTATATCTGCTAATCCTATCCATCCTGGTTATGTTTGCTTTGCTGTGATAAATTGTTGAGTTAGTCTTTGTTATTCTTGTTTCTTTTTTTCTCATGACCAAGATTTGGTACATAAACATTGACGTGTAAATTACTGTCTACCCCAAATTTGGCTAGCAGACAGCTCCCACCACAATAGAACTACTCATATCAGTCTATTAGTAGTATATAGTCTCACCTCCTTGCTTAGACATACTTTATTGTGTATTTTCTTCTTTGCTTTGCAGTATGCCTTCGTGACAGTATTCTTGTATTTCATCCGCACGGTTTATTGGGCAAAAGTTTTACCGGAGAGGTGAGTTGACTTCACAAGAAGATTATTATTATTATTATTTGAAATTAATAAAG
This sequence comes from Trichobilharzia regenti, assembly GCA_944472135.2. Lineage (NCBI taxonomy): Eukaryota > Metazoa > Platyhelminthes > Trematoda > Strigeidida > Schistosomatidae > Trichobilharzia > Trichobilharzia regenti. Next base: position 108,681,840 of record OX235263.1, on the reverse strand, counting down.
AGGTAAGAGGTGGGTGAGAAAATAGACTACTTAGGCCAAGTTAAAAGGAGGACATATTCAAGGTCAAAATAACAATGAATATTGGGTACAGGATTTCATCATGAGCTGACATTAGTTAGAGAACCATTGGAAAACCAGCTGGGAGTACTCGACTTGAACTAAGTAGTCTATCTTCTCACTTCTTACCTATATGTTAATTTCATTGCTCATAGATTACAAGTTTATTAGTTATTTGAACTGTCTATTCAACTGTCTACTATTTTGTAATTTTAAGTAGTATGTTTCGAAATTCACAAATAAAATAAAAGCTGTTAGCAGTTTCCTACGTAAACATAATACGATACCTGCTTTCCTCGAGTTACTGAGACTCAGACATCATCAGGTTGTTATTGCCATAAATTTCTTGATGACATTTCAGAGTTATTCTTCAGTGTGTTTCGAAATGGTGACCATTTTAGTTGGTAATCTATGCAATCATTGACGTATGAATTTGTGTGTTCAGACCATTAAGATGACATCACCATTTGTCATCGTAATTCTCAATGTGTCTGTCAGTTGTCATTGAGTTACTGTTTCCTTTCCTAAACTCATAACTTTCCACTGAACTATGTTTTCGTATGTTTAATTAAATCATGATATCAGTTAGAGAACCATTTGGAAACCAGCCAGCAGTACCGGATAACTGTTTCGTTGTTGCTTGGGACTCTTCAATAATTTGAATCTAGGGTCTTCCGGTTACAAGGCGAGCTCATAGAACAATTGAAAATCAATACTTGAGAATTAATCTGATGATCACTAACGACCACCTTTATACAGGAAGGTACTTGGAGTTTTAGTATGAAGCCGTAACAAATGGGGTCAATCAAGTTAGTTGTGAGGGCTGATACTACCAGATGACAATATCTGGCAGTTTCGCTGTATATTGCGGCTTGTCAGAAGCTGGGATTCATAGGTCGTTGAACCCGGGTCTTGGTGACTGAATTGTCTACAAACTCATCTTGTAACCGAAAGGTTCTGAAGTCAAACTACGGTCGTTGCGAACTGACGAAGTGCCGCAAACTAGGACGAAATTGCTGTTCAGTAATTTGTGATTTTTTAGAAACTGTTATCAGCTCCTCATAAGTCTCTGACTTTGTAAATTGGTTCGATATCAAATCAATGAGGAGTGTATTCGAAATCTGTCATTTAACTTTTCGATGTAGATGTTTGTTGGTTATATAGTTTTGTCAACTTCAGATTTGACACTGTTGTACGTTAATTTTGTACAGAAAGAGGACAACTCGGTTCCATTAATACAAAACAAACCAATCAGTAAAGTGTGGGATCATGGATTTTCAACTGTATTTGATAAAGTGGGTTCAACTGTCAACTGTGACACACTCCTAAACCTCGCCTATCCAAATGTAATCTCAGTAAGGAGCGAAAGTTGGATATGAGATCAACAACTCTAACCTGGCAAAAGCACCACCACCATCATTGTGCAACTTCTAAGCTTAAAGACTAAAGCCCCATATTGCATCTGGAACCGGCTACATGCTGGAGTTCCATGGAGTTCTAGTGGGAAATCTTAACCAGTGAGGATCACCCATTCAAGTGTTAAGATGAATTTCCCACCGGTGATATTGGTCGGTGGTCGCGGTAAATGCATCACGAATTGGTAGAAGTTGGAATTCATGTACTGGTCATTGAAACGGGTCCCAGTGACTGAATAGTATATGGGCTAGCTTGCCTTGTAACCGGAAGATCCTGGGTTCGGACACCCCTTTGATGGGTGCCAACTGTCGATGATTCCCAAATTAGGATGAAACAGCTGTCCAATACTCCCTGGTTCTCTAACTGATATTTATCCGTGGTCAAACTGCAAAAAACAAGAAAATAAATCTGATCCTTAAAAATCAACTCTTGAAAATAATCAGTTAACTACTTGCCTCTACGAGTAGTATTCACCATATGTAGTTATTAATCTGTAGTCGGTGTGTGCATCGATTGCACAACTTGTAGAATGCTCACCAACCACGCAGATGGTCCAGGGTTCGAATCCTGGCCACCGGCGTACTCCTCTACCTCACCAATCCAGTAATAAGACTGGGAAAGAGGGGAAGGTTGGCCATGAGGCTGACTAGCAACCCCATCTCGTGAAAATAAATACCCCTGCTACTGAAACTTTAAAGCTGTAGCTGTTCCACCGGGAATGTAAAAGGAATAATATTTTTTAAAAATAGTCAGACATAGACACATACTTACACAGTTATGCGCAATTGGATCGGTCGATGATATTTTTTTTGCTATCACTATATATTCCGATTTGCCTTATATTATATATTATCGCTTGGACTATTCTCCTCCCTCATTTCGTCTTTTTCCGCCTTTTTCTATCCATCTATCCCTCCGACAACATTAAAATATTAGTTTGTTCATTTTTCATTCTTGTCTTTTAGTAGACAGCGAGAGAGAGAGAGAGAGAGAGAGAGAGGGAGAGCAAATAATGTAGACAAAAGTCGTCGTTCTTTCCTCTCTGTGTACGTGTATGCATGTATGTATGTATGTATGTGCGTGCGTGCGTGCATGCATACTGTAATACTGAAATCGTTCATCTGACTGACGCAAACGGAGCATAGAAAATGTCTGTGAAAGGAAAAAAACATATTACTAATGAAAGATTACGTGTAGGTGGAAAACTTAAAGTTATCTACATTAAAAATTACAGTAGAATGCATCTGTGTGATCCAGTGGTAGGAATACTCGCCAGCTACACTCGACGTGGTTTTCAGGTTTCATTTCCCCCCGGTTGACGAACTTGCTTGCAAACCTTGCTCAGCCGATAGTAAGCCTCGACCGGTAGCTGTTACCTTGACGTGGTCGTCGCTGGGCTTGCATATCGCGATGACCCAACAAGCTACACTGGCTGGAACCAATGTTCCTGCTGGTCTTACTATTGCAGGAGAGGGTTGTTAGGATAGCGATTAGACTAAAAGCGGTTACTGCCTTTGTGTAAATTTTTTTCCTTTTTACACTATGCTGGGGGGTCTGAGGGCGAAGTCGTACTACTGGGTGTAACAGAAGTGAGGTGTTTCCCTCAGATGACCACCATGCCAGCCAGCTATACTGTCCCTCCACTCTGGAGAGAGGAGGTTAGAAAAGGTCGACCTCAACTATTGTGCATCCCTACTTACCCTACGGTGGTCCGTAACCGGTGGTATTATGAAGTAAATTTATCTTTGGTTCTAAATTGAATTACGAAGGCAGGCTTAAGGTAATAGCAAATAACTTTTGGATACATAAGACAGGTTTAAGTCTTTTTATGGCTAAGCCTTCAACGAATTCAAGTATGTGGCCCATCCTTGTTATATATATGGGCTTAAAGACATTGTTGAAATCAACCTTTATGACACGTCTCTATAATGTGCTTCGCTATAGATGATGTTGGACATCTATTTCCGTGGTCAATTGTGTCTTGCGATTGCGTTTGTTGTTGCAGCCACATTGGAATGTGTTCTGTAGCCCTAACCTGCAGAGACCTATGGGTCCTATTAATTGTGGCCTTGAGCCTTTGTCTAGTGACCAGACTTTGCTGATCACTCATGAACGGCAAGAAGCTGATTGGATTGGTAGAGCTCTATGATGGTTGATACTTCCGTAATGCCTAATAAATCTCAGCGGGTAATTGTTATCTAACAATATTTCAGTGAAGTGTTGTCTGTCTTCTTCAATTATATCGCGGGAGTGTACATATACGGTGAAAGCGCTTGAACAAACACTTAACCAACGCCTTTTTATACTGTAGCGGATAGAAACTATGATAATTTAGATACTGCCCCGTCCATATGGACTTTCTGTAGACAGATCGTTTTACTGATCCATCTCGTCGGTGGTGGGTTATGAGTACATCTAAAAATGGCAGGCAACCATTATTTTCTTTTACGTATGTTAGCGATATACTGTTTTGTACTTTGTTGTTCTGGTTTAGGATTTCTATGATGTCTGTCAGTTTATCATAAGTTGCTGCCTTAATTTTGCCTCAAAATTGAGATAAAGCAGTCGCCCCCCCAACTACTCATGAAATGAAACTGTGAATCTCAGGGCTACTAGTTCCGTTGTTCATTTTACAATGCGTGAGATCATACCCTGATAGGTGTTGCTAAGCTGTTAGAATGTGGAACTGGTTAATTCTTAAACTTCTTCTGGATGTAATTCTTACCAGAAGGTGTTACATCGCAAAAGAAAAACCCTTTTAAGTCAAAGCTATCTCACATAATATGTATCTATGATCACACTATCATAAACTATCATTATTTAAACATATTATTTGGAAAGATATTTTAATTTTAAATTTTGATTTTCATTCATTTTTATTGTTTGTCTATTTATTTGTTTTCTCAATTTTCCCTTCAAATGGAAATCGATCAATTGCTGTTTTGGGGAATATTCATATGGACGCATTTTTGGATACTGTTTCATGTGTGTGTGTGTGCGTGCGCTCTCGTGGATGTGGATTCAATGTCCTCTTCTCTCTCTTGCCTCTCCGTTGTCAATGGGTTTAACTCAGTTAACTCAAGAAATCAATGATAAAGATAATATTTATCGATTATTAGGATACAATCGGTTAGTTAGTATTTTGATTTATCTATTTATTTATTTATTATCAATGTTGTTGTTTATTTTACTTTATCACTAAGTGTTATTTGTGTTGTTGTGTTTGATGATTGAAATTAATCTGTGTGACCCCGGGATGAGATGATTTCAACTACAATCTGATAGACTGCGAGTGAATACTAATTAACCCTAATACGCTGACTAATCTCCCTAATCGTACGTCAACAACAACAACAACAGTACCGTCGGCCCCCCGCAAAGACAAAAGTAAAACTGGATGTTAAGATAAGAGAGATTCCATTGTCTCAAAACAACAGCCGAAAAAAGGTTGACAACGCTATGTTGTGAATTGGTAGAAGTTGGGATTCACTGGCTAGCCATTGGATCGGGTCTCAGTGGCTTAATGATCTATGAGCTAGCTCGCCTTGTAACCGGGGAGGGTACTACCTGTCCAGTACTTCCAGGTGGTTTTCCAATGGTTATCTAGCTGATGTCAGCTCCTGATGAAATCCTACAACCAATGGCTGAATGGTTGAGAAGCTCACATTGGAACCGATATGTCCTGGATGATTACATCTAAAGAGTCCTAAAATAGCCTGATGAAACACCTGTCCAGATTTCCCTGTCTGGTTTTTCAATGATCCTTTAACTGATTTCATCTCATGATCAAACCTGTAGCTAATCAAATATTTGGAAACCAACACTTGGAAGAATGAACCTTCGGTAGCGAAAAGTAAAAACACTCACAGTCATCAAGAAAGACAGTTATGGTAGTCATGTAAAGTTGTGGAAGCTCATACTTCATGTTGAAATTGCTACTGATGAGATTGTCTAGAAGGATGGACAATGAAAACTTCACGATTACAATAAACTCTCGAGATCAGAGAAGCTGGAGCTTATATAAATAACTGAATGAATTAACATGTGGGCAATAACGATGCTAAACGTTAATGTACACCTCAAGTGAATATCGAATATGATCATTCCCCTTCGATACATTCTTTGCTTCACTAAGCCACGCAAATATCAGACAGACATTTATTGATTGATTAGGACTGGATAATTATAATCATCTGATAAAAGACAAGCTGTTAGGAATTCTTCAAATTTATAGGACATTGGAAGCATTCCCTTCTGACTGTTTCAGGCTTGTAGCCTGTCTTCACTGAAGCGAAGGTCACCTCTTTCACGTATATTTGGACAGCATCATTTCAACTACAGGCGGCAGAAGATATCAGGGTTAGCTCCAGGATCAGAAAAGCAAAACACTTTTTGGTGCAAAAGTGATTATGTCACATCCCACACTGTTTACCAGTTTTCGTGTGTTTGTATGGACGTACATACATTATTATTATTTATTTTATCCTTTAATTCCTAGAGGAACATAGGGCTTCAGCTGCGCACCTCCATTGCCTTCTGTTTTCTGACAACTTTTTCACCCCACTCCAAGTCTCCCCACATGCTTTCATCTCCTCTTCACATGACCTCCTCCAAGTCACCCCACCGTAGGACGACCAACTCGCCGCTTCTCTTTCGGGTTCCATTCGAGGGATGGCTTGTCTGGTGGTGTCACTTGATGGTTTCCTCAGAGATCTCTGTTGATGAATCTTTTCTGGCCGGCCATCTGATCTTGAGTATTGAGCGAAGACAACTGTTAATGAAGGTCTGCAGTTGGACGTACATACATAGGGAGGAGTAATCGTGCTTTGCATATGAGGGTGGGATAGCGAGCATATCCCAAAATGGTTAGAAAAACAAATGAATTATGGAAAACCAATACACACAGAGGTGTCAGTCTACCAAATTCGTCTATAGCTAAACACCATCTAATCGAGATGAACCATAAGATTGATGTTAACTCAGCCTTTAAGGTCATCTATAAAAACGGCCAAGGGCTCTTATTGAAATATGTCGAGACTATAGCTATTCATAAACTTAAGCCCCCTCCCCCCCTGTGTATTCGAAAACACTTTATTATTACTCTTAACCCAGCTACCTTGGTAATCCGTATTTGATGATTGGATTACCAAACGTTGTGTTAATGATTCTTAAATCCTTTATTTTGTCACTTTGTTTAATTTAACTTTTTCATATATATTGACTTGACAAGTAAATGTGTGAGGGATCAGATTGTTCAAAATGCATAGCGCAAATAAATCACATTATTTTTCAGATAATATTCGTCTTCTAATAACACTATCCAGACTATAGTTAATCTGAAATCAGAGTGAAGATCTGCTACACACTTATTACACAGAAGAAGATTGGAATTTTCAACACTAATGTCAATATCTCTATTGTTATTATGATTCAGAAACTTGGTTCATGTGCCACCAAAGGCATTCCCAACAGGTCACTGCAGACTTATAGGAACAGCTGCCTTTACATTGGCTATATATATATATATATATATATATATATATGGAATATCAGATAGCCCACACTGGAGAGCACTACCAACAGGGAACTCCTGCAGTGCAGTACTACAACATACTAACCAAGAAGACATAGTTCAACAAAGGCGAATATCCCAAAGGGAAATGAAAATGAATGAAAAACTGCATGCTGTGAGAAGACTGTTTATATTATAGTAGTGACATTATCACACGTCAGCTCTACCCTCGGATGGATGGAATCTGAGTGTGTTGGATGTGAGATGGTGAGTTGAGTTGAAATGTGAACCTTTGAGGGTGTGACATGCAGGAGGTTAAGAGTGTTATTGGCAATCCTGGAACCAATTGTGAAGAGGGCTGCAGAGGAGGAGAACAGGGTGTAATGGAGATATGCCGTTGAAGCTCTTATGTTCCTCATGGAACTTAAGGAAGTTTATTTATTTATATAGTGAAACGCAGAAAAAAACTTGGTGCAATATGGCACCAAGAAAGATGCGCCACACATTGAGATACTTCCCGGGCGCTCAGACCGAAGCAGGTGATTTTCTTAAGGGACCACCCCCCTGGAGCCCTTGACTTGGAGTCTAATCCGCAAGGCAGCGGAGCAGCGTCAGGAGCTGCATTCCCATGTTTTCCGGTAACCCATATGGGCTCGTTCATACGCCATTTGATCCGATTGGATTCTAGAGCCCATGTACCCGATGGTAACTGCTTTTAGTTTAACCGCTATCCAAACAACCTTCCTGACACGGTAGGATCTGCAGGGACATGAGTCCCAGTCAGTTTAGCTTGTTGGGGGGGGGGTCATTGCGGTATTGAAGCCCGACCACCACGGTAAGGTGTAGCAGTTATCGGCCGGGACTTAAGGAAGTAATAGTAAAAATATAATAGTAAATATAATATAATATAATAGTAGGATAAAGTGACTTCTTTAACCTTATATGAATCATTTTCATTCATTCATTGATGTGTGTATGTGTGTTTATTTTTGCTTCACAGATGTATAATCGTTGAAAGTCGACCAGCTAGTAATCCAATGTCTAATTCCAATGTCTATATTCTATCTGATCATCATATGGACAGTATTCAATGAAAAAATCATTAAGAACAGATTAATTCTCTTCTTCGTATATATAGATGTCATGATGATGATGATGATGATGACGACGACGACGACAGAGTTGAAAATCATCAATCCCCAACTGAAGTAGTTTATATATATATATATATATATATATATATATCTGTTTCCATGGTAACCATGATGATGATGGGTGATGCATATTAGATATTGATCTCTTCAACTACTCTTTGTTTTTTCTCTTGCATACCTTCCTTTCTAATTACACTGAGTAGTGCTGAATAGTGCGTGTGTGTGTGTTACCTTTACATTTTGATTATTCAACTTCCACACACTCCCCTTCCCCCGGAATGCTACGGGGAGATTTTGTACATGTAAACATACATATATTGATGATGTGTGAATATGTCTCATGTCTCTCTCTCTTTCTCTGTGTCCCTTGTTCTTTTTCCACCATTGTGTGTGTGTGTGAGTTTGTGTACTTTATTTCTTCCGCCCCCCTGTGTTTTCGCTTACTCTCTTGCTCTACTCCACAATGAATTACAAAAGTATATATGTCTGAGTCAGCCTAGTTTGTATGCAACTACACTTTGTTATTACATGATTGACTCATTCATCCATTGTTCTTCTTTCTGACAAGTTTTGATTTTTTTTCCCGTCGACAGAGAGGTGAACATCTCAACCGTTTATATCAAAATGATCAACATTGGAATCGTCATCATTATCATAAATACTGACGCATTTGTTTTTTCTGTCTTATCTGGGCCTTCATTTCCATTTTTTTTGCTTCCTTCGTTGTTGTCTTTCTCAGCTGTTCAGTGATATCTGAGTGTTAGAAGCATTATCTTGTTGTTGTTGTCTTCTCACTCTAGGACGACGATCCTCCCCACCCTACTTGCGCCCTCCAGCCCAGCCGCCCATCCACCATCCCATTGTATCCTACTCTCTTTTCTGCACTGCTAACTAGGTGGTTCATTTTGTTTTTGACGTACAACTACTGCATCTACTTATGAGTAGTTTGGAGATATACACACAAAAATATGCAACCGCAAGACTTTGACAGCGCGAGCACATACGAAGAGTGGAGAGTTAAAAAATCAAATATTTTTATTTTTTGAGTTCCTTATTGTAAAAAATGGGGAGCAAAGTAAAGATGGGTAGGTAGGTAGATAGATAGATACGTAGGTAGGTAGACAGAGAGTTGAGTTTATTCCAATGTAATAATAATAATAATAGGCTTTTGAATTTTGTTAATATTATTATTAGTAGTAATATTATCATCATCATTATGATTGTTATCATTATCTTAAATCATGCAAACGTTATGACGTAATGTACACACACGCATACATACATGCGACTACATGATTTTGCTTTCTGCTCCTTAGGATACAGTGTTTATAGTGTTTGTTATATGTAAATCACTAATTGTCCTTATGCGCAATCTCTCTCCGCTCCGCCCCAGCACCACAACTCCTTGTTTTGATAATGTATTATAATATATTTCACATTTTCTAAATTGTTTTTCTTTGTTTCTTTTTTCTTTTAATAAGCGCTTTCAACTTGTGTATATGTGTGGGTGTGCGGGTGTCTGTGTGCGAATCTATGTGTGTATGTGTGTCGCCCATTTGGTTTCAGCTTCTATGGCATATACAATACACTAACACGAACACACACATACACACAGAGCTTCACTGACTCATCCATCATCAGTCGGCGGCATACATGCATATATGTACCATGTGATAACTTCTCTGAGCATACACAAGCTCTTTCTATTATATACACATACAGCTTTTTCTCAAACTATGTGGTCCTTTCACACGTTCATCTCCTTCCTTCTTTCTTTTGGTTTTTATGTTCCTTTTGTAACCGGATAAAATTTGACTGTGGTATTGAATAATCTACGCTTTAGGTTAATTATGCAATCGTATTTTCCTGAAGTATTAATCGAGGTTTTCTATTTGTGTGTGCGTGAGTGTGTTTAGCTTGTTGGGCGTATCATATGTCTATCAACGCTTTGCACTCCTACATAAAGAATATGTGAACGGATAATATCTTTTATCTTTATTATTTTCAAAGTACATATATATATATATTTGTAGTTATTTCTATTCCTTCTTTTAATTTCACAGGAAGTGCTTTTCCAAATCTCTCCTTCTCTCTGTGTTAACTGTCGTCGTGTGAATGACAATGAGGTGGTGGTGAGGTCGCTACACCTTCTGCTAAAGTGTTGCGTACATTGGTTGATTGATTGATTGACTGATTATTGATTTTGCTATTGTCATCGTTTCCTCCTTCTCGCATCAACCCCCACTTAAAGTCTCTATTCTACACAGGGTTATTTCTCAATTGTATCTTTGACGGTTTTGTTGTGATTAAATTATCTTGCCAAATTTTATTCTTCTTACTAATTTTTATTTTGATAATTACTATTGTTACTACTGTTATTATTATAAGTAGCATAAGTATGTTTGGGTTAATTTTTAACGAATAATAATAACTCTGATGGTTATACCACTACTACTGTTAGTACTGCTGTTGTTTGTTTGCTTGTTTTCTGCTTCATCATCGCTGTTGTTATCTATGTTTATCCTGTGTATGTGTGTGTGTGTGGGCGTGTGTTGTTTTGTTCCTGTGTCCGTCCGTCGGTCTGTTGTTCGTGTGGGTAACTGGGTGTCGACTGTATTCCCAATGTGTATGGTATTATACACACTATGTACGTCGACAGCTTCTATGCACACACTCACACACACACGTAAAAACTACATTTATATACGGATCATGTTCTCTTAGCGTTCATCATTCCTGTTATTGTAGTAAACAAAAAAAACTGATGAGTTATCAAGATAATATCACAATTTTTTTGTAGTTTTTCTTCTTTATTTAGTTTAATCGGTTTTCACTTTCTTAGTGTTTGTATATTTGATAATTTTGATTATATATGTGAGGATATATACATTACACATTTTAATCTTGTTTTTTATTTCTAGTGTAATAATATTGACAGAGGTTTCTTCTTCTAGTTTACGCCTTGACTAGTAGTCACACACACACTGCGTCTATCTCTTGTGTGATTTTCCTTCCTTCTCTTCCTCTTCTACTTCTATGATTCTTGTTTTTGTGTTTGCATGTGTGTGTGTGTGTGTTATGGCGTCTGAACCTTATATGCATATTTGTGTACGTGCGTGGGTGTGCGTGCGTGCGAGTGCCTCATATGTAATTTGTTCAATGTAGTAGGCTGATGATGTAATGTTTTATTGATTGCTCCCCGCTCTCTCTCTCCGCCCCTACAACCAAGACAACCACCACCACCACCACCACGACTTATTTGACTTGACAGACTACTGCTGCTGAGTAACTGAAGTGACCGACTAATATGATTATTTATTGTCTTGTCTTTGTGCATTGTAATCTTTGTTTGTTTGTTGTTGTTTCTTGTGCGTCTATGGAGTATAACAGCTTATCGTATACAGCTTATAGTGGCGAATATTTTAAGCTGTCTTATATATTGTAAGTAATAACACATAGACCAGTGATATGTAATAACAGAGGCGAGACTACTCGTACAGAAAATTAGTACTATATATAGCAGTCACACACATTCTTGTGAAAAAAAATAATAATAAAACAAAATAGAAATGTTATTTATATTTATATATTTCCTTTCTTGAATTTGCTTTCTGTTCTCTCTTTTCTCCTAGCCACTTGTTTGTTTTTTCTTTTTTATATTTTTTGCCTTGTTAGCACGCACTCACGCGCGCGGTTGTCCGCGAGTGTGTGTGTGTGAGTGTGTTGATCTCACCGTTTCTTTTTCTCTCTCTCTCTGTCTCTATTTCTGTGTATTCCTTTCCATTGTCTAACACATTTAGCTTTTTTTGTCTTATGAACTCTGCATTACATACACACACATACACACACGCTCACAAACAAACAGACGACATTCACACACACTTCATTACAATAACACACTTATATAAATATATATTTATGTATTATGAAACGCTGATGTTTATTTATGTAAATTGTCACTTCATGAAGGAAAAAAAAGAAATCCACAGTATACATATATATAAATAAATAAATAAATAAAACTTCAATTAAAAATGCGACAGTTTTTGTTCTCCTCATCGCATCCCTCAGTTGGTTGTAAGACTGCACCAACCACGTTTGGTGTTGAAACTTCCAAACCTCAAGTGGCTTAGTAGAAGATCTATGTATGCTAGCGGAAAAAGCACACAGGAATGAAACAATTTTTTGCTTTCTTTAAGTGTTTATTTCTTAGGGATATGATTGGTTTGATTATGGATTGATATTGGTCAGGTACAGGAACTAGAGAATTCGTCGTCCGAATTGGTGAATGGTCGTCAAAGAGGTCGCTTTGTAACCTGAAGGTCTTGGGTTTAGTCCTTAGCAATGGGGTTGGGCCACAGGTGTGCGTACTGATGAGGAGTTCAGAAATAGGACGAAATTCATTTAATACTCACTAGTGACTGACTGGCTATAGGATGGAGTTACATGAAGTTGTAGTGAGAAGTCTACCAAATTGGGAGTGAGAGCAAACACTGTCCGATAAAAATGACTGGCAGTCGTATTCAGTATTGCAAATTGACGGAATCTACATTTGATGGGTTCATTGGATTTTCATCCCAGTAAATGAATAATATACAAGCTTGTCTTATGACATTAGGGATTTTGGTTCGATCCCTGGTGGGCCCATAGATGGGTAATGTTGAAAAGTCCTTAACTAGGGTGAAATCACTGTCCACTACTCTATGGTTATCAATCATTCTCTGACTGAAATCAGTATGTGATCAAATTTGGCATCAGTTAAATTCTTGAAGATCGAAACGTGGAAAATAGTTTAGTGCTCATTCATTACTAACTACAGAATGAAGTTGTCTCGATTTCAAGCTAGGAGTTATGACCTGAGCTCCTAGTTCACCAACTTAGGTGTAACGACAATGACGCGATAAGCCATAAATCTCCAGTGGTTAGAACTGACGGGCCCATCGAGTTCTGTCTCGGTTGATGAATGGTGGTCGAATAGGGTTCCCTCATAACTTGAAGGTCCTGAGTTCAGTCCCTAGTGGTATTAGGGTGCGTACCGATGAAGAGCCCTGAACAAGGACGAAAGGGATGTCCAGTGCCCTGTGCTTTTCAATGGTTCTCTGACTGTTATCGGTTTCGCCATTGCATTACTATTATTTTTGTCTCAGTAGTATAAAACAGTTTGACTGAGATAGAGTGGTGTATGGAATTTTAGGATAATCAGTTCTCTCTTTGCAGGGAACTGTGCCTGTTGTGTACGTGCGCGTGTGTGTGTATGGTAACAGTTGACGATACACTCTAGTTGCTGAAACTTGGAAGAATGTGACAGATTAGGTGTAACATAAGTACGAAATGTATACATAAGGGGATGACAGGACCAACAAAGTGAAAATTTTGAAAATGGAAGTATACACTTTGGATCATAGGAATTATTAGAAAGATGGTTGTAGAAAAGAAAATGTTTTATTGTAAAGGCATGAGAAAGTTCCAGAATCATTTCTGGTTAAAGGTCAAATTAATAAAATTACAAATTGTAATAATCATCAGGAAGGTTGAATAGAAGAGACATAATAAGACCGTAATTACTGAATAACTTGACTATTTGTACAAATTACACATTGACAACGTAGAAATAACAAAGTTGGTAGGAAGGTCGGACATATAAAATTTCTTAAAAAAAACAGCAACTAAATCTAGTAACGCAGATAGGAATTAAAGGGAAAAATGACAGCAGAAATAAACGGGTGGGTCGGACAAGAAACGCAACTGGATGATCATTATTGGTGGGACTGACTCTTCATGATGGCCACGGTTGGACGTGTTTCTTTTGAACACATAGAGTGGGCTCGAGCTTTTAGATCATCAGTGCCTCAGCTATTCCTAGATTTCATTCCCTTCGATTGGATCTTGTAATATGAATTTGAAGGACTTTTGAAATGGGGCTGAATTCTTTTGGAATTCACAAGCAGATGTTCTGTTGTCGAACTGTATACACTCTTGCGTTCCCCCTTTGCTAACCATGGTTGGTAGTGTTCCCGAGAGCGTTTTACAAGAAGACGCATGGTACAGCTAATATACTCGGCTTCACACGAGCAAGTGAACTGGCATATACATGTTGAAGTGGACCAATGCAACAACTTGTCTTTCACGTTCTGGTTGAATAGTTTCTTTCAGGAAAATGTCACTCGTGGGCTGGCGGTGAAGTATGCTTTACTGAGAAACTTCGAAATCTGTCTACAGAGAAGTTCTGCTTCGGCGTCACTTTTATATATTCTAAGTTCAGTATCAGCATCTTTTTGGGGGGGTAACTTGAACCTTTTTTCAGGTGTTTTCGTTGGTTGTAAACTCTTATTATGGATGTGGATGGGAATCCATTTGACCGAACACAATTTTGGAACTTTCTCACCTATTTACTACACGAATGCACAGCCTAGTTGGATAACTTTGTCGAAAAGAAAATTTAAAACGCTTTAAGTGTGTAGCTTAGTTTCTCATACAATTTTCCAAACATCACTCGACGATTCTTATCAAGTAGCATCTCAAAATTGTATGTTGGCTAAAGAATCGCGTAGAGCACACTGAACAAAGTGATTCAATGTTTTCAACGTATACGGTGGAAGTAGTGTACTTCAGGTTCATTTATATTAAGTAGAGTTTACAGACACACAGTATAGGCAGGAATAAAGTGGCAGTGTATTAAAATCTTTGCTCCACAATGAAGATCAAAGCTCCGGCCGGTCTGAAAGAATTAGAGGCAAGAAACTCTGTCTGGCAACAAATCAACACTAAGAGTCGATTGCTCACTGAATGTGCAGGAGAAAATGGAGATGAATTGATCGAGCATACGCCATTGAGGAAACCGTCGAATGACATCACCCTCAATGCAAGCCATCACTCCAGTGGAATTCCAATGAGAAGCGACGAGTGGGTCGTCGGTGCTAGGGTGACATGGAAGAGATCGCGCGGTGAAGCGGAGATGAGAGATTATAGTCAATCGTGGGGTCAGCCAGCTGAAGAGAACATCAGACAAGCCCTATGTTCCCCTCAGGACTCAAGGCAGTAATATTAAAAATAATACTACTGTATCTACAGTGTAATGGTAGGTGGCCCACCAACCATGAATGTGATCCAGATTTCGATCCCTGACCGACAAACTCCTGAAAACCTCGCCTAACCGGTAAGTAGTAAACCCGTTAGAGAGAGAAGATTTGTTGGGAAAACTTCAAAGCTCGAGTTATATTAATATATGTGTAAAACTTGTGCACTGTGGTAGTAACTAATTCCATATTAGTTTGTTTATTAAATGTATCACACAGTCACAGAAACAGTATTACTGTTTACTGGATGACGTTTCGAACAAAATTTATTCATTGTTCATAATCATTTCATCAATTATAATCACACAAGACTTTGAAACTTGAGGTGTATAGTTTTCTTTGTTCTCTCCTATTTGTCGTCGTTGGGGTAGTAGAGTTTTCTAGATACCTGAGTGAACAGGTGTTGAATCATTTCCTATTACACGTGTTGGTTTGCAGTTGATTCGATAAAGAAAGCTTCTGTTATCAGTCTCTCCCTCCAACCTGTGGCATTAGACTTTAAAACTACTGTCATCTTATCCCATCCATCCTATTGTATGGTTGTGTGTAACTGCATGTGGTGTAGTGCTATAGCTGAACTATTCTCCAGTTTCCTTATCTTATTTGGGTCAACTAATCACTAGGAGTACATTATACATAGAAGGAGCCTCGGTAAACTTACGCAGAATTCTTAACAAGGCAGCAATAAAAAAGGCTGGCATTCAAACCAACCACAAACTTAATTAGAAACAAGCTTTGTCGGTTAAAGGATCAATCCTGTTGAGCCTTTAAAACTGATATGTATCTATGAAATATGTGTGTTTGTTTGACAGTCTGTTATATTTGCTAGGTATATATGGATCGATATTCCACTATAATTTGCAATCATGTTAAGACTGTCTATTGGTTTGTTCATTTTGAATATTCGCCCACACACTTGTGTTCACACACTTGTTCGGACATTCACACTATTTTTGCTCTCACACACTTGTGTGACATTGATTCTCCTTGTGTTTGGAAAATAGAAGTATCATCGTAAACCTAGTGGTCTTCTGACTTCCGTCTTTCTCGCGTCAGGACTATTAAATTCTCGACCAGTACATAACAATAATTTGGCGACGGGGAAAACTATGGAGTCTTCTAAATTGGAATTACTATTTGAACGACAAATGAAATTAATGGAAATGTTCGTCAACAAACAGACTGGTCCAACTTCACCTTCAAGCAATCTGAATCATACCATGCTACCATCTGTCGACGGCATTGTGAATAGTATTTCACAGTTCAATTATAATCCAGATGCTAATGTCACTTTTGACACATGGTATCAACGATATGAGGATTTATTCACTGTTGATCTCGCCTCACAAGACGATGCTTGGAAGGTGCGAGTGTTATTACGTAAATTGGGTCCCGCAGAATATGAAAGGTACTGCAACCTAATTTTACCCCAGAAACCACGTGACAAGTGTTTCGATGATACAATAAAGCTGCTGCGTGAACATTTTGGAGACCACTCCTCATTATTCAGCATACGTTATCGTTGCCTCAAGCTGACAATGAATGAAAATGATGATTTTCTTACTCACGTTGGCACAGTCAACCGAGAATGTGAGAGATTTCGACTCAGGTCCTTAACAGATGATCAATTCAAAGCCTTGATTCTCATATGCAGTCTTCAATCTCCTCGTTTCACAGATATCCGAACTCGACTGCTCAATCAGCTAGAACAAAATCCTAAGTTAACATTACATGACATAGCTGATGAATATCAACGGCTGATTAATTTGCAGAAAGACACACACCTGGTCGAATCAACAACTTCGAGAAGCTCTGATATTCATGCATTACGAAAGAGCAAAAATCTCTCATCATCCAGTCCTGACCCACCTTCTCCTAATGTTCCGCGGAAATCTACACATACTCGTCCAACTTCAAAAAATACTGCAAAGAAGACCCCACCATCACCATGCTGGCATTGTGGCGCGTGGCACTTTGTAAAGTCTTGTCCGTACAAAAATCATCGTTGCAGCAAGTGCAAAATCATCGGTCATAAAAATGGTTTTTGTCAGCCACGCAAACTCAGATATCAAAATCCAGCGAAAGCTCGACAAACTGTTGGTCCTAAATCCCCAAAAAGGTCAATGAGTCTAGTCGCAACCTGTCAAGTCACAACACCAGGTATGCGGAAATATCTTGATCTTCAGATGAATGGTCATGATGCACGTCTGCAGCTAGATACCGCCTCTGATATTACTGTTATATCAGAGAAACTTTGGAATGATATTGGCAGACCACCTATCACAAATACTTCCCAGACACTTGTCAGCGCCTGTGGTGGGCGGCTCAAACTAATTGGTGAACTCAAATGTTCTGTTTCATTCCGTAACATCAAATTCACAGGAATTTGCTACGTCACCAAGAGTGATTTAAATCTTTTGGGACTTGATTGGTTCGATCGTTTGCATCTGGCTGATGTCCCACTAAATTCGCTATGCAATGCAGTCAAGAAGCATAAAATGTCAGACAATTCCGGACGAAGCCGAAGCCGCAAACCCAACAGGCAGACGAAGCGACAGACGTCAACAACAAGCTCAAAGGTTCCAGATAAACCCCCAGGAAAACACGCTACTAATCATCAATCTTCTCAAAAGGGGAGGTGATATGTATCCATATAATATGTGTGTTTGTTTGACAGTCTGTTATATTTGCTAGGTATATATGGATCGATATTCCACTATAATTTGCAATCATGTTAAGACTGTCTATTGGTTTGTTCATTTTTGAATATTAATTCTCGACCAGTATGTAACAAAAACAAAACTATTTAGTTTATCTAATGGTTATCAGGTCAAATATATAGGTCAAACTAGTAGAACAGGGAAAGTGTGACTAGCTGAACAGAAAAACGTAGCAGCAAAATCTAGATTGGTTGACCCAAGTAGGATAAGAAATCTAGTCCAGCTATACCATTCACTAAATGGAATTACACACAACCATACAATATGATGAGATAGAATGACAGTTTTAAAATTTAATGTCACAGGGTGGAGGGAGAGATTGATAACAGAAGCTTTCTTTATCGAATCAACTGCAAACCAACACGTGTAATAGGAATGATTCGACACTTGTCTACCCAGATATCTGGAAAATTCTACTACCCCAAAGACGACAAATAGGAGAGAACAAAGAAAACTTCAAAAGTCAATTTTCGAAGTCGTGTGTGATTATAATTGATAGAGTGATTATGAACAATAAATAAATTTTGTTCGAAACCTTGTCATCCAGTAAACAATACTGTTCCACTGACTGTGTCATACATCTAATAAACAAACTAAACTGGAATTCAAGGCTCGAGCTTGAAATCCTATGTTCCACTTGGAACGCAAAAGATCAAAATAGTATGATCACAATAGAAATAAAACAAAACAGCATGGAAAATGTATTTATTTATCTATTTACAAATGTGTGTATATATATATATCAGTAAAATTAAAACAAAACTTATCTAAAAGTTAATTTAAGGAAGACAAATCATCGATCGAGTGTATTTTTTTTCTAGACTTTTTTTTCTTTTAATGTTTTCAATATAATATTTCTATGCATTTACTAATAATAATAAAGTAATAAAACTTGATTATTTACTAAAGCTTCATCACTAAATTTTCGTTTACCCTGGTACTCGCCTTTTGAATCATACGCCACGTGAATTTTTGGCGGGGAATTAAAATCATAAAGTATTGATTGAAAGTGTACAATAGTAATTAATGTTTGAAAACTAACAATAAAATAGACACGTTGTATACTTGATTCATATTGACGAACAACACTAAGTAGATTATGTGTACCTTTTGGAATGAATGTGTACACTGTATTTTGATCAATTGGTGTATTTAACAAGGATACAGAGGATGATTTCTCCCAATAATCTTTCCAATCAAGTAAACGTTGTTTGCCTTTTTGAGGTAGATTTATATTACTCGGCCAATAAGTAGTATAATCAAGATAATTATCAAATGACCATTTTAACAAATCTTTATGACCAGTCACCTGAAGAGGGAAAGCAAAAAGGAGAAAAAGAAAGAACTGTTATATGTATATATATATATATATATACACATTGATGATCAAGTCGAATCACTCTAAGCGTCGTGGATAGTTCTATAGTGGAATGCTTACCAGCCATTACTCACAGGAGATGTGGGTTTGATTCTCGGCCAGTGTAAATGCAGAGTAAATACACAGCATTGATTAAGGCACTCTACTCGTAATCATGCAGCTAGGTGAGGGCTTACGGCGAGTTGTCATCTGAACTGTGGACAACTAGTGATGTCCGTCAGGGGGGGCCACTATTCCCATTTCTATTCAACTTCATCATAGATGTACTAATGGACTTAACCCTAAGTGACTTCAGAGACTCAGGGATTGACTTGCTACCACCAGGGAATAATCTCGTTGACTTAGATTATGCAGGTGATATAGTCCTTCTAGGTGAGGACGCTGACAAAGTAGAGCAGAGTCTTCTGAACATCTTGATAGGCTGCAATCTACGAATGTTTGGCATGCGATTCGCTACCGCCAAATATAACATGATTTTACAGGACTGGACCACACTGACTCCTAGTTTAGAAAGAGGGATTGAAGTCGTAGAGCACGTTGACCGCGGGTTGATCTCTGACTAAATCTCAGCACGGATACAGAGGGCTAGTTTCGCATTTGCCAGTTTACGCCGTCTATGGCGTAGACGGGATATCCGACTATCGACCAAAGGGTGGGTGTACTGCTCATCAGTCCGCTCCGTCCTCCTTTATGGCTAGCTGTGAGACCTGGCCATTGAGAGTGGAAGACATGAAAAGCGTGGCTAGCTGTCTTTGATGATAGGTGTCTGCGTTCTATCTCCCGTGCAAAGTGGTATAATAAGGTGAGAAATATTGAGGTTAGGAGTCGAGTTCTAGGTAAGGAGGGGAAATCAATCGAAGAGGTTGTGAAGTTACATACACTGAGATGGTTAGGACATGTGTTACGTATGCATGACTAGCCATCGCCTTCCTCGAAGAGCAATGTTAGCTGATATAGGGTCAGGCTGGAAAAGAGCTAGCGGTGGTCAAACCAAAACATGGCACCAGTCAATGAAATCTACAACACTTAGTCTAAGCCAGGTAGGAAGGTGTAGACTTCCCGGTTGGTGTCCTCGGGAGGGTAAAGACCAATGGTTGGAAACAATTTGTGGTAAGGCTCAAAGTAATCGTTCTCAATGGTGCAGATGCATCCACTCCTTGTGACTTATGATTTACAATGAAACTGTTTTGTTTTTCGTTACTACTATTCCTTTGTCTCACACCTCTGTTTACTGTCTCTATTTTGCATTTCTTGCACTTTTTTCTCTTGCTTTGTGTGCTACGAAGAAGGAGTGTGGCGACTTGAACTTCCGCACATATGTGCAAAGTTCTATGTCGAAAACAGACAGACTTGGCCAGTGTACTCTTCTAAAAGTCCCTCTTTTCCTAATTGGTAGGAAGCACGGAGAAAAGGCGAGAAAGTTTTGTATAATGAGACTAGTGGCTCCATCCCCTCCCAACCCCTTACCTTTAAAATCATCACTGACATTCACTACTGAGACTTCAGTCCTTGAAGCTCTACGTTCAATTCAGGGAGGCGGTTTGCTTAAATCACTGGACTGCCTTATAACTTCTTATCCATCAAAATGGATTGTGTTTACTGCCTTCCAATATTGTTTTGGTGATCTAATTACGACAGTGATACATAATCTAGACTAGAATTGATAATTTAAGTCATTACGCTGAGATAGACTGTTTTGTCATAACTTGAGTAACTATGATTCTCTTAAGGTAGCCAAATGCGTCGTCATCTCTGCCGCTTCCCTTCCTCATCGTGGATATACCTTGTGTACTGTTACACGCAGTCCAATTTATTATTGGTGTTTTTCGCCATCTAATCTCCCGTTGCCCAACCCAAGGTTGCCCTTTATCCAGTGATAGATGTGGCACGCTGTGACCATCTTATGCTTCCCTAAGATAAACGTCTCTGTATAAAATTTGTCTCCTTTTGGCTAACTTGCCCCAAATGACAAAATCCTGTCCGGTGCTTTGAGCATCAACGTGATGAAATTCACCTGGGCGGAACCAAGAGAGGAGTTACACGCTCCAGACACCTCCTCGTGGTACCCACCGGGAAGGGTTCAGTATACTGATTCCAAGCTAAGAGTTAGTGTACGCATGAACAACATCTGTGTCTGGCTACTGAGCTTAAATGAACCATACGGGAGAATCCCTAAAGCTTAATGCGGACTACGGGAGTCCAGAGGACCTAGATCACTGGAAGTTTGGGCGAGAGGGTCTGGACCGGTTTAACTTGTGACTCACGGTTAGCAGTTGGCAGCGGATGGCTTGGTAACCCCATCACAGATTACAGGAAGAGCATTCAGGATGGCAGTCAGTCGGAAGGGGTGTTCATGCAATGGTAAGTGGATTAGCGGTCGGGATCTCGTGTCCATGAGACAGGATGAGCTGTCTCCAGTGCATAAGGGTCCCTGATTAGATGTTCCCCCTTCCGTGATGCACAACAGCGATGTTCGTGCTTTGTACCGATATATAGAAAGCAGCATTTCGGAGAGAAATATTCTAGGATTTGTATCAAACACTGGATCAGCTCGCGTCACAAAAATAAAAAGATGCACCCTAAGTCCCGATGTCGATGCAATTGGCAGAAATCACAAGCAACGTGCACAGCCTTCCATGCCATACCTTATGCAACCAACCAATCAGATTACTTATTGGTAGCATGCTAATGTATTATAAAACAAAAACTTATTTTCCGAACCTGATTTCTCTGTGGGCTTAGCACGATCAAAGATATTCAACGAGACCACCAGTTGTAGTTGGTCAATAGTCGAGTCACCTATTGCTTTCAGTGTTGAATCCAAAACCCAGCACTATTATATCGAAGGTTGTAAGAAATTTGACAATGGGGTTACCGATCATATTCACCATTATATTCAAGGCCTGTTAGATAAGTGATAAATTGGTCACTTTGAAATCTGACGACCCCTGGTTTATAATCTCAAATAAGATCCTTGCTTTCACTTATACAAGTGCTCTGTACTAGGACGACGGCGTAAAGTGTAAACAGAGGATAAAGTTAGATGGAATTAACCTCTAGGATAAAATGAATAAATTTTCAGGTTTCTGTTTGCAGGGATTTGATTGATTAGAAGTTTGTTTGATCGTAAGCTGACACCAGTTGGAGAACCGTTCAAAAATCAGGTAGGAGTACTGGATAGGTGTTTGGGACTCTTCACCATCATTATGCAGCCATCGGAGGCCGACTTCAGAACCTTCCGGTAACAAGATAAGTTTGTAGACTATTCATTCAGCCACTGGGACTTGATCCAATGGCTCATGTATTCCTACATCTGCTGATTTAGGATGTCTACAGCGCAACCGATAGTCAATTTCATCGGCAAAAAGTTCCAAATAAGGACGAAACAGCCGCCCAGGACGTCTTGGACCTCGAATGGTTCTCTAACTGACGTCAGCTTATGATAGAACCTGTTTTTTTGTTTTCCTTCACGTTCCCCAGTGGAACATAGGGCTTCAAGCTAGAGGCTTGAAGTTTCTGTAGCAGTGTTTATTTTACATGATGGGGTTGCTAGCCTCATGCCCAACCTTTCCTCTTTATCAGGTTTATTTCTGGTTTAGCGAGGTAAAGGAGTGCGTCGATGGCCGGGGATCGAACCTCGTATCGTGTGCATGGTCGGCGAGCGTCCTAACCGCTATGCCACCGACACACGATCGAACTTGTAAAATGAATAAATCTTCTGGAGTATAGGAAGCGTAATTTCTTCATAAAATGTTGACTTACCAAATCAACTTCTTGTCCAGCCATCATTAAATAACTCCCTGGTAGAAAATATGCCAATTTTTGAATTGTAGCAAAATCTTTATTATCTTCACTTAATTGGATAACTTTCCATATTGGACTACATTTTCGTAATAGTGTATTATTCATAGCTGAAATCAGGAGGTAATAGTTTAAGTGATATTTAATCATAGGGTAAAATAAAAAGACAGTTGTAGCGAAGAAAATTCTCCTTTCCACAAAGTCACTATCAACTAGATAGCTGTACATTCGTGTATTTATAGTAAATCGATAGGAAAGTTCCAGAATAATTTCCCGTCAAGGGTCAGATTAATAAAATTACCACCAGGAATTAAAATGCCATTTTAAACAGAGGAGGGGACGGATAAAACTCAAACAAAGTAGCATCATAATTACTGAGATGATTGACATTGATTGTGCAATTGGGGGGTTAGAAATGTAGAAATAACAAAATAAATAGACAGGATGTTTGAATGAGAAACTGATGTGACGAATAATTGTTTATGCAGTTAGGGATTAAATATGTAGAAATAATAAAATGACAAAGTGGACAGGAAGTTCAGATACGAAAATATGGTATTGTAAATAGTGGAGGGATTAAGAAAAACTTAAAAATAACATGAATAAACAGGAAGTTTGGATAAGAAAGGGAATTGGATAGTCACTGTTAGAAGAATTTATCTGGTTATGATGGCCATGGCAGGGACAAGAATTGAACGTATTTCTTTTGGATACATAGTGTGGGTTTGAGGTTTTGGATGGCTAGTGCGTCGGTTATGCCCAGATGTCTTAATTTTGCTCCTTTGATAAGTCAACACGAATGTGTCATAAGCAGTTTCATTATGTAAACACAAGCTGCTTCTACAAATTTACACACAAACCTAACAAATCACACCTGGTTTTGTTATCTCTACCAATTGGCCAATTAGACAACGCAAAAATAACCCCATGCTAAGGAAAGATGGTTCAGTTTATATATATATATATATAATTATAAATTATTTAAATTAATCCCAGCGTGTTAAGAAAATCAAAACAAGATTTTTCTGAACGTTTCACCGTGTAGGAATGAAAGTTTCAGTAGCTTTAAATCTCGTTATAACAGAGCTAGAAACATTATAACAGATAATGACGATATGGAGAACGAGATAACCAATAAAAAACAGATTTTGATTGGAAATGGTTATCGTGAAAAGCTACTAGATAATATCATCAATAGCCATTCCATTTCGAAAAGACACAGCTGAACAACTTCAAAGACTATTTACTTCATATAATATTAAAGTCTATGTCAAACCTTCTAATTCTCTAGAGAAAGCGCTGGTGCATGTCAAAGATTTAGTTCCCAAAAATGTCACAAAGTAATTGCGTCTATTGAATAAAGTGTTCAGAATGTGAACCTTGCTTACTATATAGGGGATAGCAGTAGAAAGGTAAAGGTCAGAGTGAATGAACATGGACTATGCACGAAACGTCCCCGCCTAGAAATGAAGTAGAATTAAAAAGTCTAGAAAAAAGATCGGCTATAGCAATGCATGCGATAGACAGCGGACATAAGATTGATTTCGACAATGTCGAAATACTTGGAAGAGGATTTCATTCAACACATAAGGAAAGCTTGACCTCTGAAGCTTTGCACATTTTAACCACAGCGAATAGAAAAGAAGGGATAGACTTATCACTTATGTGGCAAACTCTTATGAAGCAAGACAGATGAAATAAAAACAAACACTCTATGAGCCTCCATGACCTTTTAAAACATGTAGTATCGTTAGTATACAATTGGTGGATGGTGGCTAGCAGTGGAATCTAGGATAACGTGCATTTCGTCCTATTTGAGACTCGTCAGCTGGGTGTACCTGCATTTCTCAGTAAGTGATGATGTTCCCACCGAGGCTCGAACCCAGTGCCCATAGTTTCAAACGCCAAAGCGTTATCCACTAGACCACTTGGGTCAAGAGAGCCACCTCTTGTGCAACGGGTCATATTAATTATTGAATTTTTGATTTTCCCGTTGATTGATTGAACCGAAGTGCTCGGTCTCAAGTTGACATGTCGGCGGGAAGATCAAAAATTCAATTCATGTAGTATCATGTTTATCACATGTGAATTCAAGTATTTTCCATATGGCAAATAACATACCCTGCACACTCATACAGAAGTAATCCTTACAAATCAACTATAGCAAAATATACACAATAACAATTTGACATTAGTCATTAAAAATATATGTGATGATTGCTTACATATTTCTAGCGGTAAAAATGTCCATGGTCAAATGACCTTCAAATAAACTGACTTCAATTTATGTAGAAAAAATCTTGACTGTATATATTTTGATGATTAATAAAAATCCGAACAATTCTGCTGATGAAGAAGCCGTGGTTTACACAGCGAAATGTTCAGAAAACAGATCTCGTTTTGATTTTCTTAAACACTCTGGGATTAATTTAAATAATTTATAATGAATCAATCTGACTCGACGCTCAAATTATTCCAGGAAGTTCGTAACACTTACAGTCTGGAAACCTATAATGTTATATATATATATATATATATATATATATATATATATATATATATAAGCTGAGATTTTATAAATTCTGGTCCATTATAATGAATATCGTATACCACCCAATACCCAAATTTTTTTCAAAATGTTAAAAGTGAACTTGGCTTAAACATAATAATAATAATAATGTTGATCAGGGATGAATTTAATTAAATTAACAGCTGGGCCTTTCAAAAAATTTGTATATTACCTTGTTGAATTTGTGAGTCTAAATCATTACGTCGTGTAGGCACACGAATATTAATTGTAAGCGTAAATAGGCAAACTTTATTCTCAGTATTAACCATTGCATCAATTACTGGCTCATCAGCAAACCATATAAATTCATCTAAAACGAAAATTAAAAGTAGATGTGATTGTGTTTTTGATATGTATCCATATATATATATATATATATATATATATATATATATATGTATGGTGGTCTCTCTTTCTTTTGCTCTCTTAGTCTGTGACCATTTCACTTGTATGAACCTGTCTCCTTTAACAATGTATATTCCCCTTATATTATATATAATATGTGTGTTTGTTGACAGTCTGACCTTGGTGACATGTATCCATATAAATTGTGTGTTTGTTAACATGTCTGCTATATCTTGCTATGTATATATGGATCGATATTCCATTACAATTAGCCTATCATGTTAAGACTGTCTATTGATTTGTTCATTTTGGATATTCGCTCACACACTTGTTCGGACATTCATATATATTTTGCTCTCACACTCTTGTGTGACATATTGATTCTCCTTGTGTTTGGAAAATAGAAGTATCATCGCAAACCTAGTGGTCTTCTGATTTCCGTCTTTCTTGCGTCAGGACTATTAAATTCTTGACCAGTACATAACAATAATTTGGCGACGAGTACATAACAGTTTTCTAGTGTTTTTGTCTGTTTTCACAGCTCGGCAGATTGCTTAAAGCTTCTTTGGAGCTTCTTTTATTCTTCCCTCTTATTTGTATTCTATAGTGAACACCTTCTTAAACATACTTAGCTACCTGAATTATTATTATTATTATGGGCTTACTTTTTTGTACTTTATTTTATTCCTTCTTTTGTGTATCTACTGCTTCCGACCATATTAGCACTATGAGTATTACAAAATTGTCCTGTCATTAACCATCATGTAATATTAATCTTGTGGTTGCTTGTGTTCAGCAATATTATCTGACAATCTTGTTTATGAATGCCATTATTA
The DNA here is from genome assembly GCA_944472135.2 of Trichobilharzia regenti. Classification (NCBI taxonomy): domain Eukaryota; kingdom Metazoa; phylum Platyhelminthes; class Trematoda; order Strigeidida; family Schistosomatidae; genus Trichobilharzia; species Trichobilharzia regenti. The sequence continues at coordinate 108,654,976 of OX235263.1, read as the reverse complement.
CCATGTTAAAAAGTTTATATTATGCAGGATTACTCACACACTACCACTACAAACACCGCAAAAGACCTGACAAAAACCCTGAAATGTTTATTTTATGATTGTTTAGTGTAGTTCAAATCAAATTAACTGATCATCTTGGCTATAAACATTCTTAAATATCAATTCATTACTTCTAGCATAACTATAGCTTTATTGTCACCACGCATAAACATATCATAGCTTGCATCACCCAATACGGAGATATTATTTATTATGTTGTTTATTTTCCTTTCTAATTATTGGTATTTTTTTCGCATTTTATTTTTGTTTTTCTCTGCTTTTGTTGTTGTTTATATTTATTTTTTGAAATACTCCTTTTTAAATGCTTGATAAAGTTAGATGCAATATTGTAGATAAGTGCTGAAAATTCCACACTGTATCACTAGTACCGTTTTTGGAATAAAGCAAAAGCATTATTATTATTATTATTATTCACACGTTGTTCAAAAAGACAATGAGATCTTCGGGATTAAACACCACATTCAGCTCAGAGAAGATAACAGCACCAACCAACTGACAGGGAAATAGAACAGCAGTTAAGTAACTAACCAGTTAACACAAAAAGTTTCACTAGACACTTATGTTTCCTTGCACGGAGGATTTCATCATGAGCTGACATCAGTTAGAGAACCACTGAAAAACTTGTCAGGGAGTACTGCCAGACAACTGTTTCGTCCTAGTTTGGAACTCTTCATCAGCACGCACCCACCACAGGGGTTCAAACCCAGGACCTTCTGGTTACAAGGCTAGCGAGCTCGTAGACCATTTAGCCACTGGGATCCGATCTAATGGCCACCCTATAGATTCTAACTTCTACCAATTCACGACATAGCGCGACCATTTCGCAATGTTTTCTTCAATGAGTAACTGCCTCATCTTCAACTTGCTGTAACCTGCTGGTCAGGGCTTTCCTCCTTATATCATTATTATTCCCTTTGGTACCGAGTTAGAACATAGGGCTTCAATGGAACTGGCTCCAATAATGACAATAAGCTCTTGTCTCTTTCTCATATAGTCAGTCTCTTCCATAACAAATTTGGACCCCAGATCAACTCAAAACATCTCATTTGGGTACCAGTCAAGTGTCTGTGTGGCTCGCGTTTTCACTCAGCGGTCTCTTCTGTGTGTGTATGTGTGTGTCCTACCTATCTCTATTTTCCTCGGTATATTTTTTGGGTTGTAGGTTATGTGATTGATTCGTTACCAGAGTTCATTGTTGCTAATGTTATCTGACCAGACATCTAAGATTCACTGCTGAGAGAAGGCAGCTGCTGGTAAAAGTCTGAAGCCTGTTTTAAATGGTTATGGCGACACACCAATAAAGTCTGTGAACCATATATTTTTTCCTTCACGTCCCCAGTGGAACATAGAGCTTCAAGCTAGAGACTTGTAGCAGTGGTGTTTGTTGTTTCAGGATAGGGTTGCTAGCCTCATGCCCAACCTTCCCTCTTTACCAGTCTTATTGCTGGATAAGTGAGGTAAAGGAGTGCGTCGGTGGCCGAGGATCGAACCCCGGACCATATGCATGGTTGGCGAGTATCCTAACCACTGTGCCACCAACGCTTGTGAACCATATAGAATCATTGATTTGACATTATTGTAACAGATCCAGACTTTGTTCCTTAGTCTGACTCAAGCAGAATTCCACACGAGCTTTAAAGGAATGAAGATCTCTCTTGTCTTTACAGACCTCCCTAGATTGGAGATCTTCATTCGTGACGAGTGTAATTGAAATGATGTTGGGTTAGATAAGTAAGTCAAGTGACCTTGTCCAAATTAATTTTTCGGTTGATGGTAATTGGTACACTTATTGTTCTTAGTTGAGTATCTTCATCAATTCTGACTTTTCACTTGAAGCCACGTCTTCGTTGTTAGCCTCTCCCGTCAATAGACCTTCGAGTTTATTTTGCACTTAGATAAATTTCACCAATGTACAACCAGAACCCTACCTAAAACTGAAACCCATACCGTACTATATACACATGTGTCCGAAATAGGTGAGAATTCACCTCAGCATTTACTGATCCTATGACCAATATCTCTTTGCGGCATGGAAGCAAAACTAGATATTCAGAAACTAAGAACAGGAATCTCCCCCATAATGTTCCGTTATTCAGTATTTCTTATGTAGAGTGTACGTATTATTATATTATCACTATTGTCAGCTTGACTCTACTAAGATGAACAGCTTTCTATCAGGAATTAGAAAATGGTCTTCGTCTAACGGCCTTAAACTAAATCCTACCAAATGTCAAACTGTTAATTTCAGTTTCTGATGTTAAAGAAAGCTAAATAAAGCTGTTGGTTCCTGTGACCCTAGCAAAATTGATGATAGTAAGGATACAGAAATCAAATATGAAGGTAAGTATCTTGGATTAATTCTTTCTTTTGACCTATCCTGGTCTTCCCATGTCTTAGCGTCTTCTAAAAGAATATTTCGGCTGGCTTTTTACATTAAGAAGTTAAGCCACTCAGGTATTTTACCTATTCTTATTTACTGTTCACCCTTATTCTTTCCTGGGTTGCTTAAAAAAGAATATGTCATACTTCGTAGAACTCTGAAGACTGTCAGTCATTAGGGCAAGTGGTGGTATCCAATTGAGCCATATCGTTGACGTTGTCAATGATAGGCGCTTTTTGTCATGCAACAAATTTGTCAAAGGAATTTTGTCAGACTGTGAGCATCCACCGCAGCACCCGCAGCCCCAACCTTGTGTCTCCTCCTCAGGTAAAACAAGTATTTTCATAAGAATTTATGCACGTACCTCTAAGTATAAAAGTTCCACTATACCATATTTGACGGCATGTACTTTATGTGATGAAAATAGTGTTAGGCATGAACTAACTAACTAACCTTTTTTGCACTACTAAATAAACCATTTCCTCCACCCTTACAACATCAAACTTTATTGTATCGTACATTTATAATCCTCCCAATATTTTTTTTTGTTTATTTTTTCATAAGTTTGGACATCATTTAAGCTGTGTTATAACTGATAATTTTGTATTTCCCCTCACCATGCTGCTATATCAACAGAACATTAGATTCAATAATCTATAACATTCTAAGATTTTCAAACTGAATCGACGATACTGTTTGAAACAAACTCACTGTTATTATTATTATTATATTTGATGATCTCAATTCGTGCTTTGAATATTTTTGACTTTATATCGTAAACGTGGACAAATTCCGCTGATTACTTTTGTTTTAATTTTATTTATATTTTAAGTAAATCAGATGCAATATTGTGACAAATGCTGAGAATTCCATTGTGTATTATGAGTACTGTTCCTCTTGGAATAAAGTAGAAATTTATTATTATTATTATTAAATACATAAATTACGGGATTTTTATGGATTTGAATCAGCGAACCTACATCAGTTAGAGAGAGAGGGGGAGAGAGAAAGAGATAATTGAAAACCAGAGAGGATGGAACAATTGTTTCGCCCTATTCTTGGACTCTTCAATAGTGTGTATCTACGAGGCCAAACTCATTAACCATTCATTCAATTAGAGCGGAATTCAGCGGCCTGTGAATCCCAAGTTTTTCCATTCGTAATCCAGCGTTGCCCCCCCCGCACCAGCGACTTCGATGAGCACTCACTTCAACTTGGTAACATGGTGGGCACCTCTCCCCCCCGCATCTGGTTACCACTTCTCAGTAACGCTTCTTAATATCCAGCCGTCATCCAGTAGCCGTCGACGAGCTGTGGACTGACAATATAGATTATGGAGATTTTGGGTTAATTTAATTTCGATTATTAGCTGTCCAATACTCCCTACTGGTTTTACAATGATCTCTCTCTCCCTATCTGTATATCTACCTGAGGCTAGTTTGTGATGAAGTTTAATAATAATTGAAACGAAATTATTACTATTATCATTATTATTATTGTTAACTTACTATCAGTATCAGTATTTAGTATTTTTCTAACTCCTGCGACCATCTCTTGAAGCAGGTTAGAAGAATTTGTAATCATAACACCTTTGATTTGAAGGTTTTCTTTCCAAAATTTTATTATTTTAATCATTTCTGTTTGTACCTGATGGAGGATATACAGTTGTAGAGGGAAAAACAAATATCAAGAAAACACAGAATACAGGAAATATTAAAATATATTTCTAGTTTTAATTAGTGAAATTAGTAAATACAATATGAAGGTCTGTCAGTCTGTCTGGTTTAAACACAGAACGTTGCACCGATGTGCAGCAGTTCAAGTCGCCACACTCCCTCCACGTAGCACACAAAGCAAGCGAAGAAATTAAAAAGAAACTCAAAACAGAAACAATAAACCGAGATACGAGGCGAAAAGAATACTAATATCGATTAACCATATAGTTTTATTGGAAATTATAAGTCACAAAGAGTGGATGCATCTGCACCAGCCAGCCATTGAGAATGAGGATTCTGAGCCATATCACCGAGGACCCCAATCAGTCAGGAAGTCTACACCTTCCTAGATAGATGTACATCACTCTCTCGTCGGTATTTACTATCACGTTAATCTTATATTCTAACTGATGTCAGCTCATGATCAAATCCTTCATGCAATCTTATATTCCCCATTAATTGATTATGTTGATTATGACTTCTCACTAGAACACAAGTAAAACTACATACCTGAATACAGTCAGTCGCTAATAAACATCAGATCAATATTCAAGTTCTGGTTTGCAGGGTTCTGATTTGATTGTTTACAGGATCTCATCATGATGAGCTGAAATCGGTTAAAGAACCATTGTAAAACCTGTCAGAGAGTACTGGACAGCTAGCTGTCTCATCAGTCTAGTTTGGGACTCTTCATCAGTACACACCCACTGTAGTTCGAGCCCAGGACCTTCTGGTTACAAAGTGAGCTCTTAGACCATTAAGCCACTAGGACCCGTTCCAATGGCTAGGCAGCCAATGAATTCCAACCTCTGCCAATTCACGATATAGCACGACCACTTCGAAATGTCTTCTTCGATGAGTTACTGCCTCATCTTCAACCTGCTGTACCCTACTGGTCTTGACTTACCATTAGAACCCCAGGTAACTACCTACCTGAATAGGGCCAGTCGCTAGTGAGGATATTCTTTGCTGGAATTTTCTTCTCTCTTCTAAATATCCTTAACGATATTTTGAATTATACATAATTGCGTGGAGTATACCTTGCGGCTCATGTCGTTGTATGCTCTCGCCTATGTAGTGAAGTTTGGGGAAACAGATACCTGACATACAGAGTTGATGATTTTGTTCTTGTTTTTGATGTAATCAAACGGTAGCCGTCATCAACTCCCCTGGGTCCAAACTCACCATCCCTATTTCAACTTAACCCTAAGTTCCTAATATTTGAGAAGACGCTCCGAACCGATAATCACTGTGTACATTTCTCGACTTTAACTCCAAGAGAATTGGACTATTCCGTCCTGTACTCATATTGTTTTCACCAATACCTCTTTGGTATCTCCAGGTCATGTGTTCTACGTCAGGTACAGCAGTGCAGTAAAGGATTTCTCCAAATCTTTTTCCATTCCGAAGACAAAATGACAGCGCTCCAACAATGGGGCGTAGATAATTTATCTGCACACTCGGAGGAGTAACGCTTAACGTAAGGTCTACTATCTGACTTGGCTGTAAAAGCAAAACAGGGATTTTGCCGTCAACACCAATTGGAAGCAAAAGGACTTGACCATCATCTAGAGACAGACTATTCAATTTAGAAACTGTGTGATCTAATTCAGAAGGGAAGAATGTCGCCTCTGGCTATGGACAGGATCCACAGTTTTCATTTGTAACTTTAATAAGTCCCCCGACGTCTGAGGAGTCATATGGCGAAGCCCATATACGCGCGTCAAATTCTCTTCTATCAACTGAGTCAAGCGTGTTCTCTACAGTGGCGGATGCATTGTACACCGTAAGATGTCCACAGCTTGTACAACTTGTGGAATGATTGTTTTCAAAAGTGAAATCGAAATACGCTCCAATCGCTCGCTGTAAGTTCCAGACGGCTAGTTCCAGGAAAAACCGCCAAAACTCATCTGATAGATCATTTCCAACGACTGATTTGAGTTGCTGAATCAGCTCATCTTTATCTGTCGTACCCAGTGCAATGAACTGCCCAAGCAACTTGGCATCGATGTCAAACATTCTTAATTCCATATCGAAAACCTTTCATTGACTTTTCATTTTGACGGACATGTTATTGTGAAATATAAAAGTAATGACATCATAACAAAAAATATACCACTTGTATATGTGTATTTAGACTGATTTAATTTTCAATTAGTTATATAACACATCCATTGACAATATATTTCAATAATTCACCTTGAAACAGACAAACAAACAGACAGATAGACAGCAGATTTATGCATTCATTCTCATTGAACATTGAATAAAGAAATAATGGTTGAATATACAGTGCAGACAAACTACTATAAAGTCAGTCAGTCAGTCAGTAATATATATGCATCAATATATATACATACATTTCATATGTGACAGATAAATGAATGAATGAATGAATTTCACTTGTGATATGATTAGGTTGTCTAACCTTACACACACACACACACACACACACACACACACACACACGTATATACACTTCGTTATCATCTGACCTTAAGATCATCGAATGAGTCAACTGAGCAATGCAACCAACATACACGTGTGGGTCTGTCTGAGTGACACCACAGACAGAAAAGTGGCCTTTATACATTCAATTTATTATTGTGACATACATCATGCTTATTATTCTGATTATGAATAGACAAACTAGTTAGTTAGGTGGTATTCAACATCTTGTTTACTTCTAAATAATTAAACATGAATTTATACTAGTCAATGAACCGTAACAATAAACTCAATGAAGCTATTTGGAGTGAGGACAGGAGTGTAAGACAAGACACAGGCTGTTGTTTATTATTATGATCATCACCGATGATATTCCTGATTTGTGGTAGACTGGATCATGTGGAAGACTCCAGGGGGAGGGGCGAGATGACAGGAATACGTTGGATCAATCAAACAGACTCTAGAAGATCTGGGACCTTGTGGATAATTGATATCAAGTTTCATATAAACACACACACACACACACTTGAAGATCTACAAGCGAAAACCAACAACAGAATGCGTCAGTAGTAGTGAAGATACCCAGCCGACAACAACAACAACAAGAAACACCAACCATCATCAGTGGAAGAAAAGTGAAGAAAGCCAACTGCTTCACTCATCTAGGTTGCATCCTTTCAATTACAGGCGGCATATATGAAGATGTTAAAAGCCAACCAGAATCGGAAAGGCATGACAGACATTCAGTGTGGAAATCTTCTGCAGTCAGCATGGAGAACAAGATTCATTCATGTCAAGTCATTCACAGCTTCTACACTATTCAGACTTGGAAGATACGTCATGAAAAGCATTCCTAACAGGTTGCTTTTACTCGCTGCATAGTGAAGATCAGATAGACGGTCAAACAAGGATCTCTTGGAACAAGCCAACCAAGAACTTATAGGTCAAAAAATATGCTGAAGAAAATGAAGATGGAGTTGACACACGCTGACGAGACCGTTGAGTGACACCAGGCAACAGGCACACTCTCGAATAGAACCCAAATGCTAAACAACCAGTTGGGCGTGAAGCCGTGAGTGACATTCAGGAGATCGTGTAAATGACAGGTTGTTGGTAAAGAGGACTGTAGAGAATGAGATGAAATGGCGATGTGCTATGGAAGCCCTATATATATATATATATATATATATATATATATATATATATATATAGGGGGTTCGAACCCAGGACCTTCCGGTTACAAGGTAAGCTAGCTCTTATACCATTCAGCCACTGGGACCCGATAATTCCCAGACTAGGATAAAACAGCTGTCCAATACTCCGCGGTGGTTTTCAATGGTTCTCTAACTGATACCAGTCCGTGATCAACTCATAAAACAAAACTAATCCTTACAAATCAACTGTAGAAAATAAATCTGATGCTCGCTAGTGACTTGATACAGAGTGGAGATTCCTAGAGTTCCAGTGAAAAGTCATGATCAGTGAGTTCCACCCAGTCACGTGTGAGGATGCAGTTCCCACTGATGACATTGGTTGGTGTTCGCGCTAAATACATCACGAATTGGTGGAAGTTAGAATTCATGGGCTGGCCACTGAGTCAGATGGGTTACAATGGATGAATGGTATAACAGCTAGCTTCCCTTGTAACCGGAAGGTCCTGGGTTCGAACCCCCCTGTGGTAGATGTGTACTGACGATGATTCTAAAACTAGAATGAAACAGCTGTCCATTACTCCTGGGATTTCAATGTTTCTCTAACTAATATTACTATCATTATTATTATTATTGTTGTTAAGATTTATTACTGTTATGTACTGACAACGTCGTTATTTTATTGGATTACCAAACGTTGTGTTAATCATTCTGAAATCTTGCTTTGTCACTTTGTTTAATTTAACTGCCCTTAATTTTTTCAAATAAATTGACTTGACCAGTAAATGTGTGAGGGATCAGATTGTTCGAAATGTATAGCGTAAATACATCACATTATTTTTCAGATAATCTCCGTCTTCTAATAACGCTATCCAAATTTATAAAAGGGACTAATTGTTTTAAATTAAGATTACCGCTTATCAGTTCGCCTCTGAAAGGTAGGAACAATCATCAAACATTTAAAATGAGATTGCTTTCTTAGACATCCTACTACTGACAAGAAGATCGAATAGTAGTATATATAAAAAGAATTTCTAAGCGAGAAGTACATGGAAAGGATAATAGATACATTTTCAAAGATTCCTCCATTATGGCATAAAAGAAGTTTGGTAAAGATACAAAGTTACAGAGTCAGAGGTATTTCTTCAGAAGATGCATTTGAAGATGAAACGTTAACTGAGAATAGATACATTGGAAAATTCATTACGAAACTTATAGTAAAGAGAGTAGAAGAGGATTCTTTTGCATCTGTTAACGAGATGCCTGTAAATATATGACTACAATTCAGGAGTGATGTATTTATTCAGCGAAACAATAACCAACAAGTTGAGAAGATCAGTTGGAAGGACTTTTAATGTAGGTAAGTTGTAACTCACATTTTCCAAATGATCGATTGTGTTTCAGAAAATTGAAAGAGGAATTACCTAGGCTAGCCACCTCTGACTGTATGCCTAACAATAAAACTTCCCTTGTGGAAGCAGTTATCCTGACCGTTGCTCGCGTACACCTAACAGTGTGACTAAATGGAGGTGTTGTAAGAACCATCAGAAACCTCATTCAAACAAGCCACAAAGCTGGCATTCAAGAATCTTTCTCTGCCATCCATGGGATACCGAGTAAATTGACGAAGGTCTCCAAATAGCGAACACTTAAAATAGCAACTGGAGATCAATGTGCAAAAACAACAGGTCTAGCGACTATAACTATCCTGGTTTGCTACGGAATCTTTAAATTAATAGATTCTGAATTTCCTATAGTTAGTTTGTACGGATTAGATTTGTTTCTGTGAGTTGATCACGGATTGATATCAGTTAGAGAACCATTGAGAACCAGCCATAGGGAGTACTGGACAGTTGTTTCATCCTAGTTTGGGGATCATCGTCAGTATGCACCCATCACAGGGGATTCGAACCCAGGATCTTCCAATACCAATCAGCCACTGGGACCCGATTCAATGACCAGCACATGTATTCTAACCGTAACCCGGTGACATTGCTTGTTGTCGCGCTAAATCACGAATGGATAGATTCTCTATTATTTTTCCTAAATGATCCGATATCTAGTTTAATATTCCATTTTTATAAATATTATCACTTACAGATGCTTATGAATTGTGACCTAGTGATCTGATTGATTCCATGTCATAATAATTCTTTAACTATTATGGACGTATAACTTCAAAACCTCACGAGAAAGTCATTGAAAAGAATATTCTTTGTTCACCCCTAATCAGTCTTGTAAAATTTTTAATAAGGCGGCCTGCTTAAATCATTGGGCTACCAAAATTACTTTCCTCCAAAATGCTTAATTTCATCAGGATTTATCATTGTTTTAATCGTCCAGTTATATCAAATGACCTATACATAAACTTTCGCGATGATTTAACTTGCTCCTAAGTAAAAGCTGCACAATTCTTCAACGAAATGAAGATATACTTCAGATTATTAATTTACATGTGAATCCTGTGTGAAGAAAAAAGTACTTTGGAACTGAATACGCTGAAAATTTTTGCACCGTATATTCGCATACTGTCTTAAATAAAGCTTTACCATTGAAAAAAAATTAATCAGTCTTTATTTAGTCAGCAAACGTGAAAAAGTTCTGTGAATCCTTTCAACTACTTAAATTAGTTAGTTAGTAGTATGCACCACGTATTGTAATGTAATATGTTCAAGTTTGAAATTTGCAATATATTTATTTCTTCAGGGATTAATATACTTGTTATTTTGGACAAATTCAAAGCTTCTTATGAATTCTAATTTTAAGAAAAATCAATAAGAAAACAGCAGGTTCTGAGAGATGAATTCAAAACTCAATTTTTTATTTTCTATAGTTTGGTTTGTAAGGGTTAGTTTTGATTTTACGAGTTGATCACGGAATGATATGAGTTAGAAAACCATTGAAAACCAGCACTGGAGTACTTGACAGCCATTTCATCCTAGTTTTTGGAATCATCAGCAGTACGCATCCCCTGGGGTATTTTGAGTCTTACCAGTACGTGGGTGGTATAGTGGTAAAATTATATACTACTCATGAGCACTTATATATCACTCACAACAACCAGTACTGCTTACTATCCAGCCAGATCTATATGATCTAAAAATACCGAACGGCTGTTTCGCCCGTTTGGGTTCGATCTCACCAGTTGTAGAGTGGCAGAGTGCTCGCCGACTGTGTCAATTGGCCTGAGGCTTGCTCGATTCCTGACCGAAGAACTCCCAAAACCTCCTCGCTTAGCTTGCAACAAGCCCCGTAGGGGTGGAAGGTTGAATGTGAAACTAACAAGCCCATCCCCTAAAAAGAATAACACCACTGTTACTGAAACTTCAAAGCTCAAGAGGCTTGATGTCCACTATGTTCCACTCGAATAGTAAAGGAATAAAAATAATAAAACTGACAGCTGTACACCAGCTCTACGTGTCAATGAGTCATAGTGGATTTTTAGTCTCCCCATCTACCGAGGCTTTTTATTGATTGACTCAGATGAGTAGATGTACACCATTCACACCAACCAGCTATGCCTGCCAGCCAGCCAGGTCAAAGTGATCGAAATACTTGATGACAATTTTGCTCACCACTGATGTACCCGGTTTGACTTAGATCAGAAAGACGTATCATGAATTTAAACCACCCAATTTCTGGCTAAATACTCAGGCTAGCTGGTGACACCTCAAATTATATATATAGATTAATTAACGATCTCCAGTCTACACTTAAATCGAGCAGATGGAATTTCACTACATTTGCCTTCGGAAATCTAAGTTACTCACACCACAAATATATATATGATCTGCTAGATACCAAAAGTAGCAATCAAGTAAATAAGCATAAATGCATCGGGCTATATACTACTCATGTCAGTCAACCAGTAGTATACAGTTTCACACTTGCTTTTATGCTTGCGACCGCACCAATGACCTTGAAACGCTTACTGAGCAAGTTAGTGAAACCTGGCAAATAATGCTGTCATCATTAATAAATATGCTCATCAAAGTGTTATACTATTAAATGGGATATATCTGGCAAGTTTCAGTTCGGGTTTGAGAAAGGTTAAGTTATGCTTTAAGCCAAGGACAATTTTGGGGTTAGGTTAACCTAATAAAGGTGACATTACGATTGTTTCGGGTTACATTACAGTTAGGTTGAGGATATTTTCACGTCAGGGTAAGGTTCAGAAAAGTCAGGGTTATTGTCAGGGTTAGAAGAGCTAAATAATTACTTGCATAGAATGTGGTTAAATGTTTCTGTTGATATAAGAATAGAACTTGTACACTATGGTGGTAGGGTATAAATTCCATTGTGGGTTAAAAATTTATTTTGATAAAGTCTCACAGTGTTATACAGTAAGTAATAATTATTGATGACGTTTCGAGGACAATTTATTGCTCAGTAAATATTACTGTATAACACTATGGAACTTTATCAAAATGAATTTCACATTCAATGGAATTATACCCTGTCGATACACCAACCTAAAGCTAAGAGCTATTTTTATCACATTTGAGAGAAACGTATCGTCTGTAGCGTGTTTGTGCAGTTTTTATGCATTTTTTCATAAATATATGCATTCCATACCCAAAAATGCCTCCTCCACGTGATTGGTGCGGTCGGAGTTATTCTCTGATTGGTAACTGCCATATATAAAGTTAACCTGAGGTTCTAGTGGGAAGCCGTGACCAGTAGGGTACAGCAGGCCGAAGATGAGGCAGTAACTCATCGAAGAAAACATTTCGAAGTGGTCGCGCTATGTGGTGAATTGGCAGAAGTTAGAATTCAAGGACCATTGGATCGGGTCCCAGTGGTCCTGGCTTCGAACCCTGGTGTGTGCGTACTGCTGAAGAGTTCCAAACTAGGGCGAAACAGCTGTCCAGTAGTCGTAGGTGGTTTCCCAGTGGTTGTCCAACGGATGTCAGCTCATGATGAAATCCACCATGCAAAATATATATCCATAAATCAGTGAGTACTGAGTCCACCATATAGTACTGAGGGACTTATATGAGTAGCTGGAGAACACTGACGTCAAACAGTACTCATCGCCGGCCAGACTGAATTGATATAAACATCGGATGACCGTCTCAGTTTGTCAGCGATGTACAAAAACGAAAAGTGAATTCTGAGATCCGAATTAATTCAACTCACCCTAATTCTGGCTAACTACTTCATGTACGAACAACAAAATTCAACCAGAAGGTTCACCAAAAGTTTCATTTCCGTTTATGATACCAAGCAGATGATCTAAATAATTTTATTTCCTGAGTAAACTACGGTGAGTTTTCACTCCTCGAACTGTGTACACGGGAAATATTGAATCCCACTTATCATATCACTGGTTCGTTCAAGTAACTAGTCAGACAGTCGGTGTGGTTTGAACTGATCCAGCTACCTGGACTGAGTCAAATTGGGTACACCATTGATGAATTTGGTCCCAAAGGAGCGAAATGATCGCCCGAAGATGTTTAGATCACCTAAATATGATCAGCTGACCGGTGAGTACTGCTGGTTTGTGTGAGTGCTGTACAACTACTATTACTACTCTCAATTAATCAGTAGTATATAGTTTTTTGCACAATTTCTTTTGGAAAGAAAAATACGAATGTGAAGCGAAGAATAAAATTAAGTAGTCAACTTACATTTGGATTCGTTAAATTTAATAATGGACTATTTGGATTTCCATGAACATGTCGATAATATGCACGCCTTATGGAATCATATGCATAATGTCGTTTCTGTTGATCAGTTACAGGCTGAAAAAATGGTGTGTAACATTTAAATACTACTAAAGACATTATAAGTAGATTTTCGCATGAAATAAGATTAAGTAATAATAACTTTAGGATGGACAAAATTGTCTCTGTTAGCCGTGAAGTCATGATTAATGCACACATTGATATGATAACCTGATTGTGCAGTTTTTTATTGGTTTATTTTTGGAGCATCTTCAAGGTCATAGAGTCATTGACCTGGTTGACAGCAGGCCGGGCAACTAGGAGATGGGCATAAAATGGACCCACACAAAAAATCTGGAGGATCTGGATTTCACCGGTGATATATGTCTGATTTCCCACAAAGTGGAAGACGTGCAGGTGAAAAGCAACAAGTTGGCATAAGAACCATCAAAGATAGGAAATCCTTCAGGTGAACATAGAGAAAATAGAGGTGATGAAGATTTCTGGCCAACACCAACAGCAACAACAACAGACAACAATTAGCATAAATGGGAGAAATCTGAGAGAAGCAACCTTCTTCACCTGCCTACTGACTACAGGCAGGCGGAACTGATAAGGATATCAAAATGAGGGTCGGGAAAGCAAGACAAGCTTTCATTTCTCTCAAATCTGTGTGGATATCAACAGCACTCAGCATGAAAAATAAGATCCGGATTTTCAACTCAAATGTGTAGTCAATGATACTATACGGATCAGAGACTTGGCGAACGCGTCATAAAGAGCACCTCAAACAAACTACAGACCTACATCAACAGCTGTCTTCACTCAGTACTCAAGATCAGATGTCTGGCTAGAAAGGATCAGCAAGAAGGATATCTGGGAGCGAACCAACCAGGAACCGATTGTGCAACAAATAAGCAGGAAGAAATGGAGATGGATTGGCTGGCCATACTCCGAGTAAACAAACCATCAGGTGACATTACTAGACAAGCTCTCGAGCGGAACCCGAAAGGGAAGCGGCGAGTTGGTCGTCCGAAGGTGGAGTGACTTGGAGGAGGTCATGTGAAGAGGAGATGAAAGCATGTAGGCAGATTTGGAGCCAGGTGAAAACTCTAGCAGAGAACCGAACGCAATGAAGACGTACGGCTGAAGCCCTATGTTCCTCTAGGAATTAAAGGAAACAATCATAATAATAAAGTATCCGTGATGTTGTAATGATCAATAAATTGTGCTCTAAACGTCAACCAATTCTCAAACCTACATTACATACTGTGTTTTGTCAAATCAATATATTCTGTATAATACGGAATTGTACTCTACGATAGTGTCCAAAATTCTATCCTTATATTTATTGGCATAAACTTACTTCAATGTTTGTCCACATATAAAATGAAGCATACATACTATTCACATCAGTTTGACTAACACGAAACCATTGATGTCGATTACTAGTTGAGTATAACGGTAAACCAATCAATATGTTGATCGGTTTACTTGATCTTAATTTACCCAGTGGAGATTTACACTTGGCGATTAATTGTGGTAATAGGCTGCTGAAAGCTTCTTCAGTTGGATCAATAGATTGATTAATTGTCACCCAATCGATAATACCATTTGCATCAGAGGATAATAAGTTCGTTAACAGAATACTGGTGACACCAATCTAAAAGATGATGAATGAAAATAATAATTTAATAATTCCCATTTTGTAGCATTAAGAATACAATATTCAGCGAAGAGACTGTCTCCAACAACGAATTTATTATCAAGCTGTACAATTGTATATATATGGGTTTTTTTAAAAGAAATTATATCTGGTGAGGGAATTAGATGAACTGATAGATGCATCTATCAGTTCACCTACTCTTGTGCAGCAAGGTACATTGGCCGTAGTCAGAGGACGCTTTTAACACGAATATGAGAACATATCGCATCTACATGGTTTTACAAGGGAGAAAAGAAGTATGTGTGCGAAGCTCTATTCTGGAACACCTGATCGACTTCTGTCACGCTGTTAACCCTGATCATGATTTTAAGATCATATATAGAATCCATGCTAACTTGCCGTGTTTTCTTCGTTACAGACTTCTAAAGACAGCTGAGGCCTTGGCCATTCATGACTTTAAGTCAGCCAGACCTTTGTGTACAAAAGAAGTATGTACAATCCCTACTTTTGCCTTGGCCGTAGAGGGGTAGACATTTATTTATTTGATTGTATGGAGGATTTAATCATGAGCTGACATCAGTTAGAGAACCACTGGAAAACCTTGGAGTACTAGACAGCTATTTCGTCCTAGTTTGGGACTCCTCATCAGTACGCACCCACCGGGTTTCGAACCCAGGACCTTCTGGTTACAAGGCGAGCTCGTACCAAAAAACCAAATCCCTACAAAACCAACACTTGAAAATTTATTTATTTTGTTTATTTAGTTATTCTATGTACTTTTCACTTATTACTACGGTTATTATTATTATTCTCACTCTGAAACTTTCCACTTGACCTACTTGTCATTCTTAACCCAAAACTATTAATTTTTACAATATTGAATTCATTCTTACCGAATTTCACACCATGTTAGTTAACATTTTATATTCGTCTACTAATCTTATAATCATGTATCCCCCTTTCAAAACCTGTACACCTTATATATTATTCTATGTATTAAAGCATTAGTAGAAAAATCGAATAAAATAAAAACGTTACGTAATATTGTGTGAAATTTAATAAAATAGAACGAACTTTTCATTCAACCCCTCCAACTTTCATGGTACTAATCCCTCTATGCTAAAGTATGGTAATCCCCAATCATATTTTAGCTGTACCAATTTTTCATTTTTCCATTTCGTCTATTCAATTCGCATACTCTCCCTTTATTATGACAATGGTTACTACCATTAGTATTCTCACTTTGAACTGTCCCCCAGTATTATTTCACTTGTTCCACTTGTCATTCTAAATCAATTCGACTATTTTACAACGTTAAATTCTATGCTATTAAATTTCACACAATATTACGTAACGTTTTTATTTTATTCGATTTGTCTACTAATCGTATGATTGCACACCCTTTTTTCAAGTTCTATCCATCCTATGAATTTTTTACATATGACATTAATTGTTTTGCCACTTGACAGTTAACTACGATTATGATCAGAAACATTTTAGTTTTAATTGCATTTAATGCTATTATTAGTTCATGTATTTACACCTTTGATCTAATTCCCTCACCGGATATAATTTCTCAAAAAAAACTATGTGTATACGATTGAACAGCTTGATGATAAATTCGTTGAAAAGAGTCACTTCGCTGAAAATAATGATAATAATTAATATTTAAAATTATAGGATACAGTGGTGAATTCCATTTCCAGCAGACTACTGCAGACTGGAAAGAGTAAAAGATGCACTGGGTACAGAACTCCTCCAAACCCACCGGAACAAGCTGGATTCAGGAAAGGCAAATCATACGCTGATCAAATTGCAACTCTACACATCGTCATCACAGAACAATGCATTGAATGGCAGTCAAATCTCTACTTCAACCTTCTTTGTCGACTTCGAGAAGGCCTCTGATGGACAGCATTGACCGAGAAGTGAGTTGAAAAATACTAAAACACTATGACGTGCAGTGTACAACTTTTTATCAACCTTATTCAACAGCTGGTTAAATGACTACGCCACGTTCTAAGTGATCCCCAGTGAGGAACTCAGCGAGGCTTTCGAAGCTGACTGCCTATTATCATCGATGATTGTCGTAATTGTCATGGACTGGATTATGCATCACACAGTACGTGGAGAGCGAGAAGAAAGGAGTACGCTGGAAAACGGATAATAAGACTCTAGAAGATTTGGATTTTTCGCGTGGATGATTTATGTCTAATGTCGCATAAACTTGAAGACTTACAGGTGAAAACCAACAAACTGGCTGAATAGGTTGACAGGCAGCGAAGACGGGACTGCAGGTGAACACAGAGAAGACGATGGTAATAAAGATAACCAACTAACAGCAACAATAACAAACAGCACCAACCACCGTTAAAGGGAGATATATGTCAGAGGTTATCTCCTTCACTTATCTAAGAAGCGTCGTTTCAACTGAAGATTAGAGAAGCAGATGAGGATTTCGAAGCCAGGAGGGATCGGAAAGGCGAGATATACCTTCATCAACCTGAAACCGATTCGTAAATCTTCTGCTGTCATTTAGTCAGCATAAAGAATAAGATTCGGGTTTTCAACACCAATGTGAAGTCGGTCAGTCACTTCTTCAATGCGGGTCAGAAACTTGCACTACGTGTGCATCACAAAAATGATTTCCAATAAGTTACAGAGTTTTATCAACACCTGCTCACTTTACTGGCTGGCTGGCTCAATACTGAAAATCAAATGGCCGACCAACCGGCCGGTTAGAAGTAATTAACAACAAGAAACTCTGGCTGTGAACAAACCAACCAACGAAGAGTCGATTGTTCAATAAATATGTAATAGGAAATGGAGATGGATTGAGCATACTTTGAGGAGGCCGTTGAATGATATCGTGCTTAATGCAGACCATTGCTTATGTGCAATCCCAATGGGAAGCGACGAGGAGGGCAACATGGAGAAGAGATCGTTTGAGGAGGGGGAGATGAGAGAATTTGGTCAACCGTTGACCCAACTGAAGAGGGTAGCAGGAAAAAGAATAAACTGGAGATGTGTTGTTGAAGCCAGCCCTATGTTCCACTCGGAACTCAGGAGAATAATAATAAAAATAATACCTCATACGGTCATTAACCATCCCCTGCCTCGTGAAACTACCAAAGAAGTGCGACTTACGCCTCACTCTGCAAGAACTGGCGAGCAATCATGCTCCTGTCGACGCCAAGAAAAATCCTGAGTCACATCATCCTGGAGAGAATAAAGGCTACACAACTCCGACTAGAACAAGCTAGATTCACGAAAGGCAAATCATGTTCTGACCAAATTGCAACTCTACGCATCATCATCACAGAACAAAGCATGGAATGGCAATCAATCAAACCTCTACCTCAAATTTATAGACATCGAGAAGGCCTTCGACAGCGTTGACCGTGAAGTAATTTGGAAACTACTCGAGGACTACGGCGTGCAGCGCCCAAATATTCATCAAACTTATTCAACAGCTGTACGACAACGGTGGCACATGTCAAGTCATCCACAACGGAAAACTCAGCGAGGCGTTTGGAGTAAACACAGGAGTCAGACAAGGGTGATTATTATCACCAATGATATTCCTAATTGTGGTGGACTGGATTATGCGTCAGACAGTGAGTGGGGAACGAGAAGACAGGGATATCCTGGACTGATGCGAAGAACCTAGAAGACCTGGATTTCGCGCAGCGATGATTTATGTTTGATATCACACAAAATCGAAGACTTACAAGCGAAAACCGACCGAAAAACTGGTCGAAGAAGCAGACAGTGAAGACAGGACTCCAAGTGAACATAGACAAGACGGAGGTTGTGAAAACAACCAACCAACCCGACAACAACAACAGCAGCAACAACATCCAGCGCCAATCACCATCAACGGGAGGGATTTGAAAGAAGTTACTTCATTCACTTATCATCTAGGGAGCATTGTATCAACCACAGAAAGTCGGAACGGACGACGATGTCAAATCGAGCGAGAATCGGGAAGGCGAGCGAGAAACACATTAACTCATCAACCTGAAGCCAATCTGGAAATCTTCGTCACTCAATTCAGCATCAACAACAGAATTCAGTCGGATTTTCAATACAAACAACGTCAAGTCAATCAGCTCCTCTATACGGATCAGAAACTTGGCGCTTGGCGGGTCACAACGAATATTTCCAATAGCCTGTTGCATACCTTTATCAACGAACAACTGTCTTCGCTGGATCTATACTGAAAATCAATCAGACGGCCAGGCCGGAAAGAAACACCAACAAGAAACAAGAAACTATGGCTAGGAACAAACAAAACAAGAACCAATCGCCAACCAACAAATATGCAGGAGAAAGTGGATTGAGATGAATTGGACACTCGGTGAGGAGGCCGTCGCTGGGTGACATCGCGCATGCATCAGTCCATTGCTCGAGTGGAACCCGAAAGGGAAGCGGCGACTGAGTCGTCAGTGCAAGGGTAACATGGAGGAGATCGTGTGAAGAGGAGTTGAAACACAGTATGGACTAACATGGATACAGGTGAAAAGTACAGCAGAAGGAAGACAGAAGTGGCAAGTGGAGACGTGCAGTTGAAGCCCTATGTTCCACACTAGGAACCCAAGGGTACAATAATAATAAATAATTTATGAACAGTCTACTCACCTGACTAGATAAATATGGTATACGTGGAATAACATCATGCAGTCGTCCAACAGGTCCTTGTACATCATTTGCCCATGTTTCAATATTAATCTGATAAAATTGTGTACGACGCCACCATGGTTTAGCAGGCGGCAAATTTGGTATAAGCGTTTTATAGGCATATGTGATACCAATAGCCATTACAATAATAATTACCACAGTCAGTAGGATGAACAAAATAATTAAGATTATAAAACATTTCATAGTTATACCACCAGGTGGTTGAAATTTCCTACAAATAAGAAGGAAGAGAAGAAAAATAAAAATAAAATAAAAAATAGAAAAATTTTTTGTTAAACTGTTGAAAATAGATGGATTAACAATGAATTTAATGTAATCGACAAATGGTTCGGAAAATCCCCCCTTAACGATGCTATTTATAATATTTAGACATTTCAACTAACTTTGTAATTCCTGACCGATAACTGCTACCTAGTCGTGGTGGCCACCGGGCTGGCATACCTCAATGATCCAACAAGCTACGCTGGCTGGAACTGTTGTTCCTGCAGGTCCTAACATGTCAGTGTTAGGAAGAGGCAAAACACATGCAATTAGCAGGTCATTATCATGTCTCAGTCAAGTTATTATCGCGTTATTAACAAGTCGTTGACATGCAATTATCCTGCTTTCTGATTGGACGCTTGCACAATTCCAACTCTCAACCGGATTGGTTGATTTCCAGTCTACCTTATTTTTGTATAAATACAGTCACTTTTGTTATAATAAATGAACCTGGTTTTACCGCTGATTCTCGCGTGTTCTGCTTTGCCAGTTAAGTGGGCACTGGTCAGTAGTTAAGCAGTGACCTCGTGACAAAAGATCTAGCATCATAACAGTCAGGAAGATTGCTAGGATAGCGATTAGACTAAAAGAATTTACCGGCGAAGTCGTACTGCTGGGGACAGGGAGGTAACAGCAGTAAGGTGTTTCCCTCAGATGACCAGCATGCCGGTCAGCTATGCTGTCTATGCACTCTGGAGAGAAGGGGTTAGAAAAGTTCGCCCTCGAAAATTGTACATCCCGACTTACCCTACGGTGTTCCGTAACTGACGGTGAATTTACTAATACGGTACCAATCCTAGAAACCAGTTCATACAAGCCGTGTGTGATCGGCCTCAAGCAGTTGTCTCCTGGGCTCTGCGGTCACGCAACACTAATTCTATATCCATTTCAGGTAGCCCAAGAATCAACCAAATTCCAGGATGTGGGCGGCCGGGAAGTCACAACCACCCACACACTTCCAAAATCACACAAAGCAAACCAACTAGGAACCGATTGTGCAACAGATGTGCAGAAAGAAATGAAGGTGGATTGGTCATACCCTGAGAAAACCGTTAAGTGACATCACACGACAGGCAATCACTCAAGTTGAATCCGAATGGGAAATGGCGAGTTGGTCGTCAATGCGAGGGTGACATGGAGGAGATCATGTGAAGAGGGGATGTGGGCGCACGTGGAGCCCGGTGAAAACGTTGGCAGAGAACCGAACACCATTGAGACCTGAGGCTGAAGCCCTATGTTTCTCTAGGAACTAAAGGAAATAATAATAATAATTTGTAATTACTATTATGCGCTTTTTCCCTTGACTATGTATCATTAATCGATCTTCCGCCTTTATTATTTGCCTTTGTCATCCCTTGTTTAGTCTTCGATTACAATACTTTTCTTTGCGGCTGTGAGTACAATGACGATATGTTGTTTAACAATATATTAGTTTGTTTGAGTGATAGAACATCATTCTGACACATGATTGTCTTCAGGAAGTGTTGCCGTGTGATTCTTGTGGACAGAGCTTTTTATCGCACACCTCTATGGGAATATTCTCCTCCTCAATTCTAAAATAACTTTTTCAACTGAACTTTGGTTAACTTATGTTGTATTTAGAAAGCCACGTTGCCTGCCGGTATAGCTGCCTCACGGCACTGTTGAGGTAAATTTGAGTTTTTATGTTATTCTCCATTGTGGAGAGAATTTTATTTTGATAAAATCACACAGTATTGTACTATGGTGAGAGTAGGCTAGCCAAAATGGTAGACAACATTTTACGTCAATGGGTATGTCACAAATATCGGTGGTGAGAAATATGAACAAGACTTATTCGACAACCAATCACAGCAGACTTGGCGTAGGCAGACACAGTTAACATATAGATGACCTGAAATTCAAGAAACAGTCACAAAGAGATGAAAGGTCAACTTTCTGTAGAAAACAACCAATCAGAAGACTGTGTTTGTCTGCTTGAATAAGCTATAATAATGTACATGAAATATATATAAATACGTGTTGATTTCCTTAATAAACGATCTGTTGTTTGACTGTTGCCTTTTGTCGTTACAATACCATATTTACTGATGACCACTTTTCGAGCACAAATTATTACTACTCACAATCATATTAAGGCACTCACACAACTTTCTTGCTTCATTTATATGTATATGAGTAAAATTGATTAGACGATTGCATAGGACAGAGTGAAATGTGGGAATTTGCTGCTAAAGTCCTATGTTCCGCTTAGAACCCAAAGGGGTAATAATAATAATAATGCATTATCGGTGCATATTTCCATCATGGCTTTGAATTAAACAAAAACTAAAGATATAAAAAAGACGTCTAACAGATACTAAGATGTACTTCTTGTTACCACTATTGTCATATCATAATGAAATACATAAATTAGTACTAATATAGTCACGTGATTGTCTGTATGTGGTGATTCTAGATATATGAGTGAGTGGTCACATGATTAGTTAAATAGTACATTCAACAAACCAATTATTATGATTAGAAACAAGTTAGTAACTAGTGTAATGTGTCTTGTCCTATCTTTGAGGCAGACTGAATTTTCTCAGTCAAGTATACAGTGAAGACAAGAGTTCCTTCAAAGTTGTGGATATTTCTTGCTGACGAGTGCAAACCAGCACGAAACCCTGGTCTAAGGCTTTCTGCCTGCAAACTTCTAATAACAACAATTCAAAGTGCACCCTAATGGTAAGCCACCTAGAATAGGGTTCACATCGTAAACGTGACTGACAATAGAGTTCAGTCTGCACCAACACCGAGGACTAGGCACAACACACTAGTTACTGATTAGTGTCCAATCAAATATATCCAATACAGTCCTACAGAAGATCAGTCGCGAGCCTAAAGAACTCAGTGGTAACGTCTCGAATTGCAGCACTGGGTAATGCGAGTTTAAATTTCAGAAAGGACAAGAGTTTCTTCAGGGTTGCAGATACGCCATGCTGACTAGTGATTGCCAGCCAAGAAGCATGAAATCTAAGGTCTCAGCAGGGCTTCCTGCAGATTGCCTCCAACCTTCTAATATCAGACCAATTATTATTTAATATTATTGTTTGAAATGTTTGGTTCTCAATGCAACGAAAACGTGTTATTTATGTGGACGAGTAAAGATGTTTGTCATACTCTTGGGATTGCTTAATTCAATGCCTACCATGATTGCTGAAATCCTAAGTCAAACATCACTACTCAAATGTATTCCAGTAGCTTAGAAAAATGTTGAATGACTTTAGTTTTCTTTTAATGTCACGGCATAAAACTGAACACTTACATATAATAGTTGGTTTCTTTCCCTCATTTCTTTGCATTTCGAGTGAAGCATACGGATTCAAGACTTAATATAAGTGTAAAAATTAGGCACTGTGGTAGTAAGTAATTCTATATTAGTTTGTTTATTAAATGTATCATACAGTCGTCGAAACAGTATTATTTAATGGATGACGTTTCGAACACAGTTTATTGATTGTTCATAATCATTCCATCAATTATAATCACACATGACTTCGGAACTTGAGTTTTATAGTTTTCTTTGTCCTCTCCTATCTGTCATCGTTGGGGTAGTAGATTTTTCCAGATATCTGGGTGGACAGGTGTTGAATCATTCCTACTACATGTATTCACTCTCAGGCGATTCGATAAACAAAGCTTCTGTTATCAATCTCTCCCTCCACCCTGTGACATTAGATTTTAAAAGTGTCATCCTATCCTATCCCATCGTATTGTATGGTTGTGTGTAATTGCGTGTAGTGAGTGATATAGCTGAAATATTCTCTAGATTTCTTATCTTATATGGGTCAACCAATCTAGAATTAGAGACTTCAAGTCTCTTCAGCTTTGGAGTTTCAGTAGCAGGGGTGTTGCCTTTTTGCGGGGTTCAGTTGCCAAACCTTCCCTGTTTACCGAGAGCTTACTACCAAGCTAAGTGGAGTTTGTATGGAAGTGTCAGCCGGCAATAGAACCCCAGACCGCGTAAGGCGTGGTTCGCAGACAGTCCACCATTGAACAATGAACAAATAAATATTCTCAAAGATATGCATCCTCAAAGATGCGGATATATATCAACAACTCTCAAAAAATCCTATACAAACATTAAACAGCCGCATCCAAGGAATCTTAAACAAGCTCACCGAAACAGGTCACATCACAGAAAAGGACGAATGGAGAATGAAATCCAATGGACCAATCCTACCCCTATTCTACGGAGTATGCCGTTACGACTAATTGTATCACTCCCATGAACTACATCATACAATTTATCCAAGGAATAATACAGAAAATTGAAACACCTAACGGAATCTTGTGATCACTCCATCAACTCTGCTATCCAATTCCTAGAGAAAATCAGAGGCATCCAAATAGATGAACAAGAAATAATGGTATCCTTCGACGGCAAAGCATTATATACCTCAAGTGTACAGAAACTAGCAAAAGAGACCGTAAAGTAATTATTGAGCATCGACGAACACCTCCAACAACAATCAAAAATGCAACACACAAGCTGGATGGAATGCATTAACTTATGCCTAACAATGTACTTCCAATTCAACGGCCAAAATATACAAACAAGTTACAGGAGCACCTTAAGGGTCGCAAATATCAGGTTTGATTGCAGGAGCAGTGATGCAAAGGCTCGAAAACATAATCCTAACAAAGATCAAACCCAAAATTTGGATACTTTACGAAGATGACATATTTGAAATAATCAAAAGAAACGAGTTTGAAAAAACTCACATCTTAATAAATCACGTCTTCAACGACATCAAATTCGCCAGAGAAGAGAAATCTGAGAACAAAATCCCATTTTTAAACGTCTTAGGCAAGTGAACAACCACAGAGGAGTCAGAAACTCAAGTTTTAACAAAATCAACTCACACAGACCAAATACTGAATTACAACAGCAACAATCTAATAACACACAAAAGGAGTTGTATAAAAACACTATTCAAGACAGCCAGAACTAATTGCAGCACTCCCGCCTTAAGGAAAATTCAAAAATGATATCTCATGGACGTCTTCGAAAAGAATGGATATCCACGGAATTTCATCAGAAGGCATCTACTCCAAGCCAACCTACCAAATCGAAGACTCCCAAGGAAAACTCAAAGAAAATCGCCCTACCATATATAAAGGACGTCTCAGAAATCACTGCAAGACCCTTCAAACCTTTAGGAGTTGACTTCGCACACAAACCAACAAAATCACTTCACTCAGATGGCTCTGCGTCAACCAGAAGACTCAGCAGCGAAAGAAGATAAAACCAATATCGTCTACAAAATAAATTGCCACGACTGCAATAAACACTACATTGGCAAAATTCGACGTCTCCTTCGTCTTAGTATGCATGATCATAAGCTAGCCGTCAAAATACATGACACCCACTCCCTCATATCACTCGCTGCATACAGACAACCACGGAAAACATTTCGACTGGGACAGCCTTCAATTATCAGACAGAGGAGACACCAAGAATGCCAGAGAATTTTTTGGAAGCCCACCTGATATTCCAGTGAATCATCAAACAATAGACACATTGAGATAGACAAAATTTACCAACCGATAAGAAAGAAACCTCACACACAAATTGGCAGACTTCAAGTCAAGGCAACAATCAGTTCCAATACAAGTCACCAGGAGAGATGATTAATAAACTCGCGGAGAAACATAAAAGCTCACTTCATCAAACTGAAGTATGCGTTGAAGATGTTGCCTAGTGTTGGGGCAATGAAGGCTTCGCAAATAAACCATCCAGCTAGCTCAGAGTACACAACCATATCATAAAATATTTAATAAATATAGAAATAGAAACCAGCATCAATATATAAACTTACATACTTTTTAACTTTCCCGTCTACAGCAGCTTTTCTAAGCATAGCTGCTTTATTAATCACAGCGCCATCATCCATAACAACATTATGCTTTTGTACAAATCCAATTAGCTCTGGATCCATTCCATAGAATGGACTCGTCGGATCATAGATTTTATTTTTTTGTATACCACTAATCGCATAATCACCTTCATTTGCATAACCACTAATATCATTAGCATAGTAATTTTCATTCACATCATTTTGTCCATAGGTTGGGTAGATATCATTTCTAGGAAGTTTTTCAGAATAATTTTCCTCATTGTTATCATTATAAGTCATATCTTCAGGATAATCTGATTGCTGACTGCTATTTTTGCCACTTCGATTCGAATAACTAGATCCAACAGACATTTTAGTATTTTCTGTACAAATGGATGAGTGAATAAATTAATAAATTAGAAAGTAAATTTTAGTATAAGCATGATTGTCTAACCACATAGTTAACTAGGTATGCTAATACACTTTGATTAAAGTTCTACCTACCTATTATATACTCTATCAACTTAATTCTGATTGGCTAACTAAATCATGGTCTGCCCGTTACTATGACTACGATTGTGATAATGAGCAATTCAAGTTAATTTTAGTTAAACAAGAGATCGATAAATATGAATGAATCATATCATGACAGTTGAATTTTATACCCATATGTGTATTTTATTGTTTGAAACAGAGGTCAGGTATTTTTGAGTTAAACTTTTATTTATATTGAAGAAAAACCATTTTAATTATATATGCGAACAGTTGTTTAAGGTAAACATTTTTATTTGAGTAGAATTACACAAATATCAAAAACAGTCAAAGCATTGTTACAAGACACACACAATATGGTGCACATGAACATATACACAAAGGATTCAAAAGCTGGCTGTGATTTCGATTGTTTCTAGAATATTAGACTGAGTGCATATGCATAACAATCTCATATATCTTGAAAGGCAGTTATGAATTTGGAAGGATGACGGTTTTGCAAATTGAAAGTTCTCGAAACAAATCTTTCTAACAAATACTTTAATCAATAACTGACAACAACAAGCACCAATCACTCCCTATTAATGGAAGAAGTTTGAAGGAGGTCACTTATCGGCCTTATTCGGGTAGCATAGTTTCAACTACAGGCACAATGGATGAAGATGTCATGGCCGGTCAGGCTCTGAAAAGCAAGACCGACCTTGATTAGTCTGAAATAAGTGTGGAAGTCTATTGCACTCAATGTAAATGACAAGATTCAGATTTCCAACACTCATGTTAAGTCAGTCAGTTAGTGCTTTTATGTGGTTCACAGACTTGACTAACGTGTCACCAAGAGCATTTCCAACAGCCTGCTGAAGACTTTCACCAAAGGTTGCCTTCTCTGGCTAGATAGTTAGTATCAGATAGCTAGCCAGGAAGGAGAAGTAACGGGGAACTCTGTCAATGAACTAACCAACGACCTACTTACCAACGAAAATTCCAAAGGAAATGGTGATGGATCAGATGCACACTGAGGAGGTCATTGAGCGATATCGAGTACGCCAGACATACCACCCTCGCGTGAAACGCGAATGGGAAATGAACAGTTGAACTGAGATCTGAGAGTGACATGGAGGAGATTGTGTGAGCTGGAGGAAATTAAATCTTATGGGCAATCGTTGAGTCAGCTGATCAATATCATGTTTCTAGTCCTTTGAGTTTTCTAATTCTCACAAGGAATTGGAAAATAATTACGTTGTCTGATTTATTCCCTTGGTTCTCTTTGATGCAGCACACAGTGAGTAATACGTTATTGTTCATTGGATATTATTTCTAATTTAGAAATGCATCACTTTTTAAGATATATATGTGATGTAACAGTCTGAATATATCGATCTGATATTTCAAAAATGGGACCAATTTGAAGCTAGATTCTCATTGGTTATTTAAAGAGCAGTCTGATTGGCCGATTTGTTCATCGTCATCTATTCGTTTACATGAGGTGCAAAACCATGGAAACGTTTTCAGAAACATCAATAAACCATAAACTCACGATTAAGATACTTTTAGATTCGTATAAAAGTTTGGGAATCAACAGGATTATACTTCGAGTGAATCAGTTCTCCTTAAGGAGTACTATCGCTATCAAGAAGTATGATATCTTGACTTCATCAAATGCACAAAAGGAGCAAAAACAGGTAATAAAATTCTTTTCTTGGATGTCTGAATCAAAAGCACAAACACGAGAAATCCGGAGACCCACATATCCAGGTAATCAACACACACACATATACAAGGATCAAATACTCAACTATGACAACAATAATCCAGATACCTCACAATGGAAACTGTGTGCAGACATTGTTCACAAAAGACTTCAAATATGCGCTTTAGCACTCCAGTGTTGAAGAGAGTGGAAAAGAAATATTTGCTAATTATCTTTAGGAAAATGAATGCCTAGACTCTTTCTGACGAAAACAATGTCTAAACTCAAAATGAATTCAAGCATTGGTTTGTAGGGAATTATTTAATTGTTTACAGGATTTCATCATGAGCTGACATCCGTTAGAGAACCTTTAGAAAACCTGGGAGTACTGAACAGCCGTTTCGTCCTAGTTTGGGACTCATCGACAGTGCACACCCACCGGGGGTTGAAACCAGGACCTTATAGTTACAAGATAAGCTCGTAGACCATTAAGCCGCTAGGACCCAATCTAATGGCCCATGAATTCTAACTTCAGCCAATTAACGATTTAGCGCAACCGCTAGCCAACGTCTTCGGCGAGTATTTGTCCCCACACTAGACCTGCTGCACCTTACTTCCCACTAGAACCCCAGGTAACTATCTACCTGAATAGGGCTTAATGGCCTACGAGCTCGCCTTGTAACCAGAAGGTCTTGGGTTTGAACCTCGGTAGGTGCCTGATGATGAAGAGTCCCAAACCAGGACGAAACAGCTGTCCAGTACTCATAGGTTTTCCAGGGGTTTTCTAACTGATGTCAACTCATGATGACATCCTGTAATCAAATTGAATTGCTCAACAGAAAGAAACTATCTTCAACCACCACAAGAAAATTCATTCTAGAATATATACAGAATACTCTACTTGAAAGAGATGTAGCATGCAAGCCAACATAGTCAACTGACTCAATACTGTGCAGACCAAAAGACCCAATAACAAAAGAGAACATGATCAATATCATCTGAAAAATAAACTGCATAGACTATGATAAACACTGTAATATTGGATGGACGATTTCATCATGAGCTGATATCCGTTAGAGAACCACTGGAAAACCACTTGGGAGTACTGGACAGCTGTTTTGTCCTAGTTTGGGATTCTTCATCAGTACGCATCCACCATGGTTTGAACCTAGGGCCTTCTGGTAACAAGGCAAGCTCGTAGACCATTGAGCCAATAAGATTCGATTCATAAGGTCCTGGGCTCGAACCCCGGTGAGTTCCGAACTAGGACTAAACATCTGTCCAGTACTCTTTGGCAGGTTTTCCAGTGGTTCTGTAACAATGTCGGCTCATGATGAAATCCTCTATCCAATCAAAGAAAATCCCTGCAAAATCAATACTTGAAAAAACTGCAAATGTCAAAGTGGCCGCTCCTTTCGATTCAGAATCCAAAAGCACAAATTATGTATCATTTCATATCGATACATGTTGACAATTACGCATATTAGTTTAATTGAGTAAATTTAGAAGTTTTATATAGTAAACATTCGAAGCCTGTTACTTAGATGAATCAGCAATTAACAGACATATCACTAATATGGATGAAATTTACCAACTCATAAAAAATAAATCACATGACAAAAAAGTCCAAATTCCAAGTCAATAAAAATGATCAATACAGATGTGTAAATTAACAGCCAATCACAACAAAGTTTTTTCAAAAAGTACAATTATATGGTCCATGGAGAAGTGAATCAAATAAGTTCGATGATATTAGAAGGTTGGAGGTTGCACTGACGTCCCACTTACCGATTCCCTTTCAGGTTCCACTCGAGCAATGGACCGACGCACGCGCGACGTCACCCAGCAGCGCGGCCTCCTCACCGAGTGTCCAATCCATCTCAATCCACTTTCTCCTGCATATTTGTTGGTTGGCAATTCGTTCTTGTTTTGTTTGTTTGTGCCTATAGTTTCTTGTTGGTGATTCTTTCCAGCCCGGCCATCTGATCTTCAGCATAGAGCCAGAGAAGACAGTTGTTCGTTGATAAAGGTATGCAACGGGCTGTTGGAAGTAATCTATGTGACCTGCCCGCCAAGTTTCTGACCCGTATAGAAGAACTGACTGACTTGACGTTGTTTGTATTGAAAATCCGACCGAATTTTGTTGTTGATGCTGAGTTGAGTGACGAATATTTCCAGATTGCTTTCAGGTTGATGAGTGAATGTGTCTCTCGCTCGCCTTCCCGATTCTCGCTTGATTCGACATCCTCGTCAGTTCCGACTTCCTGTAGTTGATACAATGCTCCCTAGATGATAAGTGAATGAAGTAACCTCTTTCAAATCCCTCCCGTTGATGGTGATTGGGGCCGAATATTGTTGCTTCTGTTGTTGATGGTTGGTTGGTTATTTTCATAACCTCCGTCTTGTCTATGTTCACTTGGAGTCCTGTCTTCTCAGGCTGGTTCTTCGACCAGTTTTTCGGTTTTCGCTTGTAAGTCTTCGATTTTGTGTGACATCAAACATAAATCATCCACACGCAAAATCCAGGTCTTCTAGGTTCTTCACGTCGGTTCAGGATATTCCTGTCTTCTCGTTTCCCACTATCTGTAGGTTATACTGCTTGATAGTCTGGTCAGATAATATCTTCTAACAAGTAACTGTATTTCGTATATAAAATCTCACTGAAATAACGTCATTAATTCCTACCTTATGTATCATTTGTCTTGTACAGTCAATAAACTGTTATCTATGTACAAAGATAATTTAAATGCGTAGGATATTTAAAAAAAATTAAATAAACGTCCATAAGTGGTTTGACAATGGAATTCTTGAATATCCTGTATGATATCTAGGTTTGATTACCAGAGGACACACTCCAGGGACTGATATTTTTCCACATCATATCTCATTTGTCTATCAGTTGGATTACAACAAATCACATGTAAGAGGTTCAGTCACGAGTTGACATCAGTTAGAGAACCATTGGAAAATCATCTGGGAGTAATAGACAGCTCTTATGTCTTATTTTGGGACTCCTCATCAGTGCATACTGGGATTCAAACGCAGGACGTCCCAGCTACGAGGCGAACTGCTAGACCATCCACCCAGTGGGACCCGATTCAGTCGTCCATAAATTCTAACTTCTACCAATTCGTGATTAACATATATATACTTAACGCAATCGCCTGTCACTCTCACAGGCGAGTAATTGTCCTCAATTCCAAATGCTGGATTCCTTTGGTTACGACTTCTCACTAGAACTTCACATAACTTCCTGTATAGAGCCAGTTAGCAATGAGCATCATAGTAATTATCTAGTGTTGCGTCGTTGGGATTTGACTGGTTACGGGCTTAATCATGAGTTGACGTCAGTTAGAGAACTATTTTTTGATTTGACACTGGTAACTTGTGTGATTTGTCTAGTCCTCTCATTGGTGCAGACTAAATTCTATTATCAGTCAGGCTTGCAATAATGCCACCATTCTAGGTAGCTCGCCATCACGGTGCACATTGATTTGATGATATTAGATGGTTGGAGGCAATCGGCCACAGGAAGCCTTACTCAACCTAGTTTTCGTGCTAGTTGGCACTCGTCAGCAAGGCATACCTGCAACCTTGGGGGAACTCATGTCCCTTCTGAGATTTGAACCCGCGTCTCCCAGGGCACTGTCGATTGCCTTCAACCATCTAATATCATCAAATCAATGTGCACCGTGATGGCGAGCTACCTAGAATGGTGGCCACATTACAACCTGACTGATAGAATTCAGTCTGCCCCAATGAGAGGACTAGACACATCACACTAGTTACTAGTGTCAAACCAAATATATCCAATACAGTCCTACAGTAGGTGAGTCGCGAGCCTGAATAGCTCAGTGGTAACGTCTCTGACTGCAGGAGGCACTGGGTGACGCGGGTTTGAATCTCAGAAGGGACATGAGTTCCTTCAAGGTTGCAGATACGCTTTGCAGACTGGTGAGTGCCAACTATTACGAAACCTAGGTCAAGCGGGGCTTCCTACCGATCGCCTCCAACCATCTAATAGAGAACTATTTGAAAGTCAGGCAAGAGATCACTTACACGCCTTTCATACTGACTGGCAGTTGACCAATATATTTCGCAAACTGACAGGAGTGGGAATTCATCGGCCAATGAATCAGGTCCCACCGGCTGAATGATCTACGAGCTCACTTGTAACCCGAAGGTCCTGGGTTCGATCCTCAGTGAGTGCGTACTTCGGAATAGTCCTATGGTAAGACAAATCAGCTTTCCAGTACTCCCAGGTGGTTTTCGAGTGGTTCTCTAACTGTTGTCAACTCGCAGTCAAACCTGTGACCGAATAAATCTCTGCAAAGTAACACTTGAATATCTCATGTTGTCACATGATAGGCGTGAACCAATCAGAATTCAGTATGCTGTTAACGCGCACTGTTTAAGTCCTGTGACTAGATCATGAATATATGTTGTGTATTTTTATAATGTTTGACACTTTCTCTCTCACTATATTTTGGAAATAAACCTTTCATAGCCTACTACTGTGTGAGTCTTCTGGAAGAGGTAGAATCGATTACGAAGTTATCAAGCTTTCACAACATCATCAAGTTAGTATTCGTACTCGTCACACTTGGAGACATCATCACAGAGACGGAGTATTGTTTACTAACAGAGTGGAATAGAAGGATAGTTGATTGTGAGGCTAGGAACCTCACCCTTAAATATACCACCATCGCTAGTCAAACTTCAAAATTTGGAACGCTACGTTCCACTCAGAACGACAGAAATCAATCAAAATGTAAAAGTAACTCTAGGGGAAATCAAAGAAGCCAACATTATCTGAATAATTAATATTGGACAGTGTTTCTGTTACCTACGACATTTGTTGATATTCGACGGTTAGAGGCAGTCGACAGGAAGCCTCGCTTAACTAAGGTTTCGTGCTTGTTGGCGATCATTAGTCAGAAAGGCGTATCTGGAATCTCAGGGGAACTCATTTCTCTCCTGAGATTAGAACCCTTGTCTCCCAGTTCTGCAGTCAGAGACCTTACCACCAGGCTATTTTGGCTCGTGACTGACCTCCTGTCCGTTTAATACTCCCTGCCGATTGCCTCCAAACATCTTATATCAACAGTTCATAGTGTACTGTGATGGAAAGCCAGCGTATTTATTTTAAAATATCCCCAAAATGTTTATTAAAGTATGTTAGAATGGATTTCGATGACTCTACATTGACTTATCAAAGGTTTATGCATGTATTCGCATGTTATAAGTGGATAGAGAACTATGGAACTTTTGAGTTGTATTGTATTTATTTATACTCTGCTCTACAGCATGAACTTGTTGATATTATTTTGAAAACAATGATGTGAATATGTATGCTGATGGTGAGACTCTATCTGAAACAGCCTTGAATCGATAAGGTGTAAACGATGATTAATTAAGTTCACCTGAAAGTGTTCATCTTGACAGCATTCAGACCAACAGTCTCCAAATAATTCCACCTGACTGATAATTAGATTTCGAATAACTTAGGTGAAAGATCGCGGAACCACTGAATCGGAGGGTACTAATCGAAATCCTGAAGCTGTCCGGATTTCCCCTTCCTTAATATTATTACCCGCCATTATTATCATTATTATGCATAATATCAGCATGTGTTCAGCGAGTATTAGTTAAAACAGATAGTGAACTCCTCGACAGTGCATACTCATAACGTCATAACACAATAATTTACCTAACTTGACAGAGTCGGACGATGCCAATTCTATTAAGTATGCCGGTGATCTGACTGTTTCTATGCCTGTTACCTTTCAGCAACAAGACTGTTCAAAAATGAATAAACTTTATCAGAAATTGATGGTGAGTGGTCAATTTCAAAGGGTCTTAAGCTTAATTCCTCTAAATGTCAGATTGTTAATGCCACTTTCAGATGTAAGCGTGACTCACATGATGAACTGGTTCGTTCATATGGTTCCAATATAATTCATGGCACAGAAGTTGGAAGTAAATTGAATGCTTAGTACCTTGAACTGTGTATTTCTTCGGATCTTTCCTGGTCTTCTCACATCATGTTAGTTTCTAGAAAGATATTTCATTTAATGTTCAACACGTGAGGAGTTTACAACATTTTGGCATAACTCAGTCTTTACTTTCTAAGTTTGTAAATTCTTGTTATTCTATCTATCCTTCTGTATTACTTGCCCTTGGTCATTCCCGGACTACCTAAGAAAGACTTTGTTTACTTTGAAGGGTACTAAAAGCTGTCAGTAGGGCGAGTGGAGTGTTGCTAAACCAGCTCTTTAATACTGATGTGGATAGACACATGGACTCTTGCAAGAAATTAGCGAATATCATCTTGTCAGACTTTGAGCAGCCTCTCCACACACAACTCTCTCTGCCTTGCATCTCATCTAGTAGGGGAACTAGAAACAAATATAGAAGAATTCCATTTTAGCTTGTTTATTTGGTGTATTACACAGTCATCGAAACAGTATTATTTACTGGATGACAAGGTTTCGAACAAAATTTATCATTCATAATCATATCAATTGTAATCATACGACTTTGAAACTTGAGTTTTATAGTTTTCTTTGTCTTCTCCTATTTGTCGTCGTTAAGGTAGTAGAATTTTCCAGATATCTGGGTGGACAGGTGTTGAATCATTCCGACTACACGTATTCACTGTCACTTGATTCGATAAACAAAGCTTCTGTTATCAATCTCTCCCTCCAACCTGTTAGTTGCATTAGATTTTAAAAGTGTCATTTTATCACATCCAGCATATTGTATGGTTGTGTGTCACTGCATGTAGTGCTATAGCTGAACTATTCCCTAGATTTCATATCTTGTTCGGGACAACCAATCTAGATTTTGCTAGTTTTTTATGCTCCGGTAGTCTGACTGACTACCGCTGTTCTACTAGTTTGACCAATGTTTTTGACCTGACAGTCATACCAGCAGATAGGGTGTTAGATAAACTAATTTTTTTAGTTTTAAAGGCTCCACGGGATCCTTTAACCGACAAAGCATGTTTTTAATTGAGTTTGTGGGTGGTTTGAATTCCAGCCACTTTTATTCCTGCCTTGTTAGGAATTCTGCGTAAGGTTTCCGAGGTTCCTTCCTCGTATGGAATTACAACTGATAATTTAGATTCCTTATTGTTGGTGTTGTCTTGCGCATATTTTACATGCATAATAATGATAATAATAAGTGACTGGCATTCAAGCTGCCCACAAACTCAATTAAAAACAAGCTTTGTCGGTTGAAGGATCCTGTGGAGCCTTTAAAACAAAATAATTTAGTTTATCTTACACCCTTTCGGAATGGTTGACAGGTGAAATACATCGGTCAAACTACTAGAACAGAGGCAGTCAGTCTAGCCGAACATAAAAACCCAGCAGCAAAATCTAAATTGGTTGTCCCGAACAAGATATGAAATCTAGAGAATAGTTCAGCTATATCGCTCACTACATGCAATTACACACAACCATACAATATGCTGGATGTGATAAAATGACACTTTTAAAATCTAATGCAACTAACAGATTGGAGGGAGAGATTGATAACAGAAGCTTTGTTTGTCGAATCAAGTGACAGTGAATACGTGTAGTCGGAATGATTCAACACCTGTCCACTCAGATATCTGGAAAAATCTACTACCTTAACGATGACAAATAGGAGAGGACAAAGAAAACTTATCTTATATTATTATTTACACTGAGCAATTTGTTTTACTCCTTTACCTTCACAGTGGAGCATAGGGCTCCAAGCTAGAGTCTTGAAGTTTCGCTGGCAGTTTTATTTTTTTTACTGGATTCGTTTGCTTGCGCTGCAAGTCCCCCAACCTTCCTTCTTCACGAGTCTCATTACTGGTTAAGCGAGATAAGGGAGTGCGTCGGTCGGCAATCGATTCAAAAACCACCTGCGGGGTTGGCGAGTATTCTATCGCTGTATCACCGACGCTTAGCAGAAGAAGAATATTATTATTAAATTGTCTGCCTTGTTTTAATTATTATCCCTGGAATGGGAAAGTTAAATGGATCACTCTACTATATGCTGAAAATTCCATATTTGTACTGAAAACAAAATACTTACTGGAATAAGACTGTTATTGTTATGGTGTTACTTCTTTGCGGATTCATCCGGCTTGACTAGACAGAACCTCCAGAACATAACACTAGGGGGAAAAACCACGACTACAACAACTCGTATTAGATATAATACATTTTTTTCCTTCACGTTCCACAGACATAGGGCTTCAACCTAGTGACTTGAAGTTTCTGTAGCAGTGGTGATTATTTTTACAGGATGGGTTTGCTAGCCTCATGCCCAAACTTTCCTCTTTACCAGCGTAATTTGTTGCTTAACGAGGTACGGAGTGCGTCGGTGGCTGGGGATCGATCCCCAGAACATGTGCATGGTCGGCGAGCATCCTAACCGCTATGCCACCGACGCAGACAAAATACATGATATATGATATTTACTGAACCCTCAGAAGCTGAAGGCATACATAAACGAATCAAAAACTCTCCATTTCCGAACATGAACAAATCATGACTTCATAGCTAACAAAGAAATTTGTCCAAGAATTATACCATCACAGAGTGAATATCAACTGGAAAAACCGATGAAAACCATGCAGCACTGAACAGCTATTATGTTACCTTAATCTAAGACTAAATCGAATCCTCATAAACTGAAAAAAAAACACCGTCATTCTAAATTACTACCCATTAATAACTGACACACAATTGGCTTTCCTACAGCACTACTGTAAGCTGTATTTTTGTGGGCATGATCAAGTTAGGTGGGACAACACACAATAATCAGTCTTAATTTCACTAGATCATAAATCAACGTAGATTTGAAACGATGCACGCGAGTGTAGTGTCCTGAAAGTCAGTGAGTTGATGAAGAGTCTCCTCAGCTGAATCAACTTCTCAATTTCTAATTTGTAATTTACACACTTCAAGGAGGGGGGAATTTCATTACTCTTTCCTTTGGAAATTAAAATTATTCAGATCACCACAATTATTATTATTGTGATTATTATTCCCTTGCGTTCCGATTGGAACATAGGGCTTCATCAACACATAAGCACTTTGTTCTGTTGTCTGTTGTCCTTTTCACCTGGGTCTACGATTGACCAAAATCTCTCATCTCTTCTTTACACGATCTCCTTCATGTCACCCTCGTACTGACAACCCACTCGTCGTTTTCAATTTGGATTCCATTCGACCCATGGTCTGGTGTGCGATGTCGTTCGATGAATTCATCAATGTATGCCTGATTCATCTCCATTTCCTGCTACATATCCATTAAACAATCGACTCTTCGTTGGTTGGTTTGTTCGCAGCCAGAGTTTCTTGTTTTTAATTGCTTCTGTCCGGCCAGCCAGTTGGTCATTTGATCTTCAGTATAGAGCCAGCCAGCCAGCCAGCCAGTCAGCGAAGTGGGCAGGTGTTTATAAAACTCTGTAACTTGTTGGAAATCCTTTTGGGGATACACACGCGCAGTGAAAGTTTCTGACCCATATAGAAGAACTGACTGACTGACCAACTTCACATTGGTGTTGAAAATCAGAATCTTGTTGTTTATGCTGATTGAATGACAGCGGAAGATTTCCAAATATGTTTCAAGTTGATGAAGATGTATCTTGCCTTTCTGATCCTTCCTGGCTTCGACATCTTCATCCGTTGTTGAAACGATGCTTCATACATAAGCGAAGGAGATAACCTCTGACATATATCTCCCTTTGACGGTGGTTGGTGCTGTTTGCGCGTGGGTATCTTTGTCACCTCTGCCTTCTCTGTGTTCACCTGCAGTCCTGTCTTCGCTGTCTGTCAGCCTCTTCAGTCAGTTTGTTGGTTTTCACCTGTAAGTCTTCAAGTTTATGCGACATTAGACATAAATCATCCACGCGAAAAATCCATATCTCCTAGAGTCTTCTTATGATAAGAAGAATGGATCCATTGTCCAGCGTACTCCTTTCTTCTCGCTCTCCACGTACTGTGTAACGCATAATCCAGTCCACGACAATTACGACAATCATCGATGATAATAGGCAGTCAGCTTCGAAAGCCTCGCTGAGTTCCTCAATTGGGGATCACTTAGAACGTGGCGTAGTCACTTAACCAGCTGTTGAATAAGGTTGATAAAGATTCGGGCACTGCACTCCATAGTGTTGCAGTAGTTTCTAAATTACTTATAGATCAACTCTGTCCATCAGAGGCCTTTTGGAAGTCGATGAAACAGGATGAGGTAGAGGTTTGACTGTCATTCTGTACTTTGTTCGATGACCATGACCAGATATTGGGTAGTTGAAACTTATTCACATCGCTGAATTAAGTTCAACTTGGTAAACTGCTGATCATCTGTGCTCTAAACAAGCGAAAAAGTTCAAGTGTTGGTTTGTAGGGATTTGATTGATTTCAGGATTTCATCATCAGCTGACATTAGTTAGAGAACCATTGGAAAACCTGGGAGTACTGGACAGCTGTTTCGTCCTAGTTTGGGACTCTTCAGCAGTACGCACCCACCGGGATTCGAACCCAGGACCTTCCGGTTACAAGGCGAGCTCGTATACCATCGGGTCCCAGTGGCTTAATGGTATACGAGCTCGCCTTGTAACCGGAAGGTCCTGGGTTCGAATCCAGGTGGGTGCGTACTGCTGAAGAGTCCCAAACTAGGACGAAACAGCTGTCCAGTACTCCCAGGTTTTCCAATGGTTCTCTAACTAATGTCAGCTCATGATGAAATCCTGAAATCAATCAAATCCCTACAAACCAACACTTGAATACCAATAAGATGCTCACTGGCGACTGGCCCTATTCAGGTAGGTAGTTACCTGGGTTCCAGTGGGAAGTCGTGACCAGTAGGGTGCAGCTGGTCGGGTGTGAGGACAAATACTCGCCGAAGACATTGGCTAGCGGTCGCGCTATGTCGTGAATTGGCAGAAGTTAGAATTCAAGGACCATTGGATCGGGTCCCAGTGGCTTAATGGTATACGAGCTCGCCTTGTAACCAGAAGGTCCTGGGTTCGAATCCCGGTGGGTGCGTACTGCTGAAGAGTCCCAAACTAGGACGAAACAGCTGTCCAGTACTCCCAGGTTTTCCAATGGTTCTCTAACTAATGTCAGCTCATGATGAAATCCTGAAAGCGAAAAAGTTGTCTACCGATGTTTGGATCACTCCAATCAGATTGGCTGGCATATTCTACTGATGAATATGATGAATGGTATACAACTACTGATCCCAATCAGTTAGTAGTGTGTAGTGGTTCTAAGCTGATATGAAACGGTTGTACAGTCAGTCAGCCTTAATAATAAAAAATAATATTTTTTCCTACACGTTCCCAGTGGAATATAGGGCTTCAACCTAGTGGCTTGAAGTTTCTGTAGGAGTGATTATTTTTACAGGATGGGTTGCTAGCCTCATGGTCCCAACCTTTCCTCTTTACCAGTATTATTTCTGGCTTATTGAGGTAACGGAGTGCGTGGGTGGCTGAGGATCAAACCCCGGACCATGTGCGTGGTCGGCGAGCGTCCTAACCACTGTGCCACCAACGCACTGATGAAATATATCTTGATAATACAATCAAGTTCATACAGCTGCATCAACAGCAACAACCAGAAGATTATATTCCATTATGGGTAAATTTTTGTTTTGATAATGTCTCACAGTGTTATACAGTAATGTTTACAGGTTACCCCATAAGACCAATAGCAGATTTTAGAAATACCCCTACTTATGAATTATCAAAACACTTAGCTCTAATATTATGCCCCATTAGAAATCGTTCAAACTCTAGACTAACTAATTCATATGAGATGAATAATAAACTAAATGACATTCAGCTAGAGAATGATGAAAAAATGGTTAGTTTTGATATAACTAGTCTTTATACTAATATACCAATCAATATGACCTTAGAAGCAGTTAAAAAAGAACTAACTGGGGATCCTGAACTCAATCATAGGACAAAACTGCCCATTGAACAAATTATTTTAGCGATTCAGTTATGCCTCACATCTACTATCTTTAAATTTCAAGGTAAAATATATAGATAAACAGAAGGTGTAGCAATGGGATGGATCACCAATATCCCCTATCGTAGCAGACATATTTATGAACAGCTAGGAAAATATGGCTCTTAATACATATAACCCTACTCCAAAAATATGGTGGAGATATGTGGATGACACTTCCACTCACAGTGTTAAAAACAGAACATACCTCTAGCTTCTTGACACACATAAACTCACAAGTTGAGGGAGTAAAATTCACATTTGAATCGGAAAATGAACAAGGAGGATTAGCTATGGTGTTAGATTGTAAAATAAAACGAATAGAAGAAGGTAAACTACACACTAGTGTGTACAGAAAACCAACTCATTCTAATAGATACTTAGACTTTAAATCATCTCATCCGTTAACTGTTAAGGTAGGCTTAGTTAAATGTTTAACAAACCGAGCAGTGGCACTAAGTAGCACAAAAAAAAGATCTAAATGATGAATTAAAACAGATAGAAGAAGCGTTGGTGTTGAATAACTATCCTATAAAATTCATTAGGAAGATCATTAAAGGCCAAAAACAAAATAAAAATAATTGTGAAACTAGTAATAATAACATAAATAAGAAAGAATATAAGTCATCCACAGTTATACCATATAAAGAGGGGACATCTGAGACACTACGTAGGATTCTGAATAAAATAGGAATTAGGGTGGCATTTAAACCTACAAACTCACTCAGGCAGCGACAAGCTCTCTAGGTTAAAGGACCCAGTTGACCCAATTAGACAAAATAATATTATTTACAAAATACCATGCAATGACTGTGAGTCAGGTCAACTACATAGGTCAAACTAGTAGGTCAGGGGTAGTCAGATTGTCAGAGCATAAGAATTTAGCTAAGGTAAGAATGGTTGACCCCGAGAAGATAAGTAATTTAGAAAAAAGCTCAGCAATTGCAATGCATGCGCTAACACACAACCGCACAATAGGGTGGGAGAGGGCTAACATTCTAAAAAGTAATCTAGGTAGGTGGAGAGAGAGGTTGATTACTGAATCCTTGTTCATCGAGTCTACACCAAACACATGCAACAGGAATGAGTCATCACTCATACCTGAAATATGGAAAATAGTATTACCAATCAAATCAAGTGAAAATCAAGTGAAAAATAATGGAACTATATAAATGAATTTAGGAAGTCGTGTGATTACCTTGATATGATTATGAGCAATAAATTGTGCTCGAAACGTCGTCATCAGTAAACATTACTGTATAACACTGTGAGACTTTATCAAAACAAAATTTATCCATAATGGAATTACACTCTACCACAGTGCACAAGTTTTATTATTATATCAGAAGAATAAACTTAAGTACAAAGTGTTAACCTACCCAACTTTTTTACTCCTTTATTCGCCTCGGATTCTCTCCTTAACTTTCCCAACTCATAATGATCACATAACCATGCGATGAAATTATTTCTTAGCGCAGTGTGTTTATCATCCATTTCTTTGGTTACTTATCTGGCACAGATAACGCAAACAAAACACTGTATAGCACGCAGTATGCATAGTCCGAATATTTCAAACTGAAATTTAGTCAGTCAATCAGCCAGTCAGTCAGTTGGTCAGCCAGTTGGTCAGTTGATGCGTAACATAATTCTGCGCAACCCAATCATGTATTTATTATAAACTTATTTATGCATATTTATACAAATAATAAGACGATTAGATCAATTGCTGTAACACATGAAATTCATGAAATTTGTGCTCATTGCAAGTGTGTGTGTGTGTGCGCGCGCTAATTCGTTACACATAATATACATTTTGGTTTTCATTTCCGTCCTACTAGAAAAAACAAACAAAATTAGGCAGTTTTTTGTTGATCATTCATTTTACATTGCATAATTTGTTTAAACTATACCTGGAGGTTACTATGGTAACCGAAACTAAGACAAAGAAAGAACGAAAGAAAGAAATAGGATGAAAATCATGCGACCTTGTAGGATATTAACTAATTGGACTGACCAAAATGGAAGACATCTGAACGATCTTCAGGTATGATCACGAATTTATTATATCAAAATCTTTAAGAGATAGTTTTAGGGGTTTTAGGGATTCGATTTATTTCAAGTTCGCCCTTGAAGTCTCGACCGGTGGAGTCCACCTGGTCAGGTATGAGGGAAAATATTTACCGATGATATTGGCTAGTACTTGCACCAAAAATCACAAATTGGTATTGTGGTGAGATCTAGCTGCAAGCCAAAAGTGGCAGACACCAATTTACGTCAATGTTTACGTCCTAAATCGGGGTCATGAGATACAAAAAGAACAAAGCCTAACCTTGAGGAACTCAACAACCAATCACAACAGATGGAGGATTTCATGACGAGCTGACATCAGTTAAAGAACCACCGGAAAATCTGAGAGTAATGGGCAGCTGTTTCGTCAGCCTAGTTAGGGACTCTTTATCAGTACGCACCCACCCGGTGGATGAAATCCTACGTCTAATCAAACTAAATCCCTATAAAATTAATGCTTGAAAAACAATCACGACAGACTTATCGTGAGAGGATACGATGCGCAGATATATCATTCGATAGTCTATGAAACGGCAACAAAGAGGTGGCAGAATAACTTTCAGCAGTGAAACAGCCAATCAGAAGACGTTCCTTCTCAACTAACAATAACGAATAGTAATCTACTTAAAAATCTATAAATATCTGTTAATTTTCTCAATAAAGGATCTGTTGACTGGCCGTAGTCTTCTATTGTAACATTAGAAGTCGTATATCATGGGATGGTCGTTGAATCGAGTCCTAATGCCATAATAGTCTATTAGCTTTCCTTGTAACCGCAAGGTATTGGGTTCGATCTCCGGGGGCGGGTGCGTATCGGGAGGGGGTCCTAAACTAGACGGGTGAAACAGCTGTTCAATACTTAGTGGTTTTCTATTGGTTCTCTGACTGATATCAGTCCGTGATCTAACTGGAAACATACCAGTAAAGGACATTATTTCCAATGACATTTTATTTTTGGTTCCATGAGCCTAATAGTTTAGTTGTGAAGGTCTTCTTGTCTCTCTGGATAACATCAGTAGCAGCAACACGGACTTCAGTGGGAAGTGAACTTATTTCAATGCTTCAATTCTGTTTCAAGTGTTGGTTTGTAGAAATTTGACCGATTGGTTATAGGATTTCATCGTGAGCTGACATTAGTTGTGTGAAGACAAATACTCGCCGAAGACATTGCCTAGTGGTCGCACTATGTCGTGAATTGGTAGAAGTTAGAATTGATGGAGTGGCCGTTGGATTGGGTCCCAGTCGCTTAATGGTCTTAGAGCTCGCCTTGTAACCAGAAAGTCCTGGGTTTGAACCATGGCGGTGGGTGCGTACTGTTGAAGAGTCCTAAACTAGGCTGACGAAACAGCTGTCCAGTACTTCCAGGTTTTCCAATGGTTCTCTAACCAATTTCAGCTCATGAGGAAATCCTGTAACCAATTCTATTTCAACAAAGCAAGAACAATAGCAGTTCTTGTAGAATGAAATGGTACTATCATTTATTTCGTTGGCTTCTCATCAGCTGTGGTAGATATGCTTAATAATGACTTTGACCTGCGGACAGTTGATGAGAAGCCAATGAAATAAGTGATGACACCGTTTCATTTTGCAAAAACTCCTGTTGTTATTGCTTTATTCAAATGCATTAAGGGGAATAAATGTATGAAATGATACTTCATTATGCCATACGGCCGATGAGCAGATTAATATGGAACTTAATTAGTATCCTCATAATGTAACCAGAACAAAATGATTTTTCATCGAACAATTGTCCCCAATATCTCCTTCAGGCTCTAAAAGTATAAATCCATGAATACTAGAATGCAAATAACTAGTAGAGGCTCGTGAATGCCTGTTAAAATATATGCGGTGATTACAACATTTATTTGTGGGCCATTTAACCTCCATTCATTCAGTGAACCCTTTTGTTGGTTGTTTGCATTTTGTCGTATTCATATTTGCAGGTTTCATCATTAGTTGACACCACTTAGAGAAGTATTAGAAAAGTAGCTGGGAATACTGGAGAATCATTTTGTTCTTCTAGATTCGGACCCTTCAGAGGTACGCACTCACCCACAGGGTTCGAACCCAAGACCTTTCAGTTACTAGTAGAGCTCGTAAACTATTCATCCTCTGGGAACCTATCCAATGGACAGCAAATGAACCCCAACTTCCGCCGATTCGTGATATATATATATATATATATATATATATATATATATGGTGACAGCAGGCTACTAGCCAATTGGTAGACATTAATTTACGTCAGTGTCTAGGTCACTAATATTGGCCGTGAGAAAATACGAACAAGGCTGGTTCAACAACCAATCACAGCAGACTTAACGTGGGCAAATAAGATCTAATTGGACCTC
Organism: Trichobilharzia regenti; assembly: GCA_944472135.2. Classification (NCBI taxonomy): domain Eukaryota; kingdom Metazoa; phylum Platyhelminthes; class Trematoda; order Strigeidida; family Schistosomatidae; genus Trichobilharzia; species Trichobilharzia regenti. The sequence continues at coordinate 108,610,468 of OX235263.1, read as the reverse complement.
ACTGGTCACTACTTCTCACTAAAACCGACTCCAGTAAACTCCGTCCTGTAGCAAGTCACTAGCGAGCATCAGATTAATTTTCTATAGTTTGCTTTGTAAGGGTTAGTTATGTTTGAATCGGGTCCCAGTGGCTGAATGTTATACAGGCTTGCCTTGTAACCAGAAGGTCCTAAGTTCAAATCCCAGTGGGTGCATACTGCCGATGATTCCCAAACTAGGATGAAATAGCTGTCCAGTATTCCTTGGTTTTCAATGGTTCTCTAACTGATATCATACCGTGATCAACTCGGGAAAACTACCTCTTGTACCATATGTGTGAAATAAATTCTATTTATTTTTGAGTAACTTCAAACTACGTTATACATGATTTATAATTTAATTTAAATTTTGATTTTCCCGTTGATTGATTATATTGGACTGAAATTTACAACCTCTTTTGGTTGATATATCGACTTATTGTCAGGATGTCTCGACAATATCTGAGGATTAACTTGAAGTAATTTGGTGAACAGTGAGTAATAGTGGAATTCTTCAGGATGCTACTCGATGTACCTTCATCCCCAGTGAGTGATGATGTTCCTAGGGAAGCTTGAGCCCATAACCGAAACGACCCAGCATTATCCACTTGACCACTTGGGCCACAACAGCTACATCTTGTGCATTGGGAACACCATCACTCACTGAGGAATGTAGAAACATCTAACAGCTGACTAGTTGCAAGTAGAACGAAATGAGCCAAATGGTATTTACTGTTTTTTTTTAATTTTAATTTTTTGATTACAGCTTGATTCTACACTGTATTTTCTGTACAAGTATGGAATTTTCAGCATGAATACAAGTAACTTAAATTTCGCAGGCCAACCATGGATATCAGGTGTGCGTCGGCAAGAGATCGAACCTCGGACCATGTGCATGGTCGGCGAGTGTTTTAACCACTGTGCCACGGACGTTTTATTGATATTTGGATTTACAGCACCAATGTGAAGTCGGTCAGTCACTTCTTCTATACGGGTCAGAAACTTGACTAGAACGTCAGGAGAAGGAACAAGAGAACTTATTATGCTGCAAAACTTGTTTTCCTTAACACCGCTAAGCGAGTGCTTCAACAGTCTGGGAAAGACCAGTCGCCAATCCTCGACACTTCAAACTGCGTATACCAATTCGAGTGTGTTTGTGGAGGGACGCAAATACATAGGTCGTACGGAAAGGCGATTATCTACTCGCATGATGGAGCGTTTGCCGAAATGGTTGAAAACAGCTGAGTGCAAAGTGCCAAAATCCTCAATAACAAAACATCTTGTGGACTACGGACATGATATCGACGCGGTCAAGTCATTCACTACTGTCAGCAGACAGAGAAACAGGAAGATGCTTGCAATTGCAGAGGCTTATGCAATTCGTGTTTATAAACCAGGTCTTTGTGTAAGTAAGGAGATGGTCGTGACTCTGAATCTACCATGGTAATACGTTTTACTTATTGTTCTATCTCTTATTATTATTATTCTTGATTCATTTAAAACTATCCTTTATCAGTAGCATTATCTTAACTTACTTCAACACTATTATTATTATTATTATTATTATTATTGTTACTATAACTATTACTATTGATATTAGTCTGTTAACGATTCTCGTTATGTTTATTTTCTAATGCCTAATTGTTTATCTAAGTGATGCAATTGAAGCGTAATGCAATCCATCTTAATATTAATCTCTCTCATACTCTCTCTCCCCTTATCTATTTGAACATGACCTGGAAAACATTCTTACCTGTGTTTCGTCATGACTAATTCAATGTAGTTTGTTTACTTATCAGTCTTATATCTCCTAATGTAATTTCAAAAGTATGCATATATCCGTGTATGTAGAGTACTGAGCAACTGACGAGTTCTACTGAAATTTGGTGAATCCATCATTAAATCCTGCTTTCCAACGACTTCAACGACTCTACCACTAAATGGCCTGCGGAAATTCTGGAACCAGTTAGATTAAATCTATGTAAACATAGTCTTTCCGACACTTTTGACTTCGTCAGTTGTGTTGATGAAATTAATGTGACTGGTAAGCATATGATTTCGTTAGATATTTGTTCATTGTTCATAAATGTACCACTAGTAGACACTATCTGCTATCTATGCGAGTATATTGATTCAAATAGCATGAACAATGGCTTACCAACTGATTATCTTAAACAACTGTTATTGAGATGCACATTGAATGTGCAATTTAGATTTATTGATGTCATCTACAACCAAAGGGATGGAGTCGCCATGGGGTCTCTTTTAGGACCGCTCTTAGCGGATGTCTTCATGACAAGCTTAGAGAATGGCCCACTAAAGGAAACCATCGATAGTTTGTTTATGTATAAAAGATATGTTGATGATACCTTCATTGTATGTGATGAAAACTCTTCAACTTCCGAACTTCTTAGAATATTTAATGGTCCTCACTCATCTTTGCCTTTCACGATCGAAGAAGAATCGAATTCTTCGTTTCACTTCCTTGTTGTTAAGCTAGATAGAAGAGAGAATGGAACGCTGCTAAGGTCGATTTACCGAAAGCCAACATTCACTGGGCAGTACACTAACTTCAACAGTTGGGTACCTTTAGGGAGAAAGAGAAATCTCATTCATTCCTGATGCTCCAGATTTCGTTAAATCTGCTCTGCAGAGACAATCGATAGGGAACTAGGATAACCTTCGATCAAATCTCCTTAACAGTGGTTATCCCATGAGGTTCATTGAACTTAACATCAAGAAAGAATCCGCCCCTAGACAAGTCACAGTACCAAAGAAAAAACTGTTTATGAGTCTTGCATTCAACGGTGACACCATTTCAGAATTGATTAAAAATCGTTTATCTAAATGTGTTAAACGCACTTCTCCTTCAGCTGACCTGCAACTAGTTTTTACCAGCCGAAATATGATTAGACAATGCGTCAAGGATAGATTACCGCTTTTGTCCACATCTACGTGCATTTACTCTTTTACCTGCTCTTGTGGAGCTGTTTATATTGGACGTTGTAAGCGTAATCTCCGAAAACGTGTAGCTGAACACTTATTTTTATTTTATTTTTTTATTTTGATTTACAGCTTGATAACACTATCCGGTTTGGTTAATGAAAGGTGAACGTAGAACTGCAAAGTCGTCTATTTGTGATCACCTGTTAGAGTCTGGTCATTTAGCCCCACGTGATTCATCTTTCAAAGTTATCTACATGGCAAAATCGAATCGATCCAAAAGTTAACGTTTTTTTCAATTATGCATGGTAGAAGCTTTAGCTATACATGAACAGAAACCTAAATTATGCGTTCAAAAGCGTTTTGTCAAACCCCTTTCTTTACCTTGGTCATAGTAATGTTCTTTCAAGTTTTTATTTTATTTTACCACTTGAATTCTTTCCACTTCACTTCACGTCTTCATTCTTATCGTAATCGTACTCCTAATTTTCAAAATTTTTAGACAACACTTGACATTTTTGATATCGATTCACTTATAAAACAATCTTTAATAATTTTGTAATTTATCGTCTTCAACTCTATCCTTTTTTAACATTGTAATTATCGTTACTTTTATCAGATATATACGTACATTGACTGAGTAATTATTTAGAACCACTTAATAACCTTTTTCTGTAATATAAATACGACTGTACAGTTGGCTTGAAAATGAAGTCGTTGAAAAAAAATTTCTTCGCTGAACAAAAAAGACTGTGTTTTTACTTATGAATAAATGGGTATTTTTCGAGAAATCTTGCTTTATTAACCTGCCTTGTTGCTTGTTTTAAATTCATATTGGGATCTAAATGTGTTTTCAAAAGGATTTCAAACAGGCTACTGCAGACTTTTATCTACACCTGTCCACTTTGCTGGCTGGCTACCTACTGAAGATCAAACGGTCAGCCCATCAGAAAGAACTAATAACAAAAAACTCCGGGTGTGAACAAACTAACCAACGAAAAGCCGATTTCTCAACAAATATGCAGAAGAAAATGGAAATCGATTGATCGGGTATACGTTGAGGAGGCTTTCGAATGACATCGTGCTCAATGCACACCATTGCTTGAGTGGAATCTTAATGAGAAGCAACGAATGGGTCGTTGATGTGAGAGTGGCATGGAAGAGGTCGTCTGAGGAGGAGGAGGAGGAGGAGATGACAGATTGTGGACAATCGTGCTCCAAGCTGAAGAGGATAGCAGAAAAAAGTAAAAATTGAAGGCGTGTTGTTAAAACCTCTATGTTCCACTCCCAAACCAAAGGAATATAAAAAAAACCCAATAAGATTTCCTCGAAAACCAAATGTGAACCAGAGAATCATTGAAAAAGAGAAGGCGTACTGAATGGTTTTCTTGCCCCACTTTGGGAGATTTAAGCAGAAGTACTTCCAGCAGGCTTCCATAAACTTTTTTCAATTATATAGCCGGATAGAAAGGGAATAAGCAACACAGTAGACAACGTGTAGTAGGCAAAAAAAAGCAACCAACGAATACGTAGAAGAAACCTGGGATGTTTTGGGCACACACTGAGAGGAAATTCAGGTGATATTGTGGTGAGAAATAGCTGTTAGCCAAATTGGTAGACATTAATTTACGTCAATGTTTGTGTCGCATATATATTGGTTGTGCCAAAATATGAACAAAGAGTGATTCAACAACCAATCACAGCAGACTTGGCGTAGTCAGATACAGTTAACATATAGATGACCTGACATTCAAGAAACAGTCACAAAGAGATGAAAGATAAACTTTCTATGAGAAACAACCAATCAGAAGATTGTGTCTGTTTGCTTGAATAACCTATAATAATGTACATGAATATATATATATATATATATATACGTGTTAATTTCCTTAATAAGCGATCTGTTTGGTTGGCCCTTATCTTCTGTTGTTATATTTGCTGCCGATGCCTACCGACAAATGAAAAGCCTATACCCTGCAGCTTTTGATGGGGACATATGGATGTTCGGGTAGGACTTCAAGGCTTCTGCGTAGTTGAGTGGCGTTCAAGATCTGTCAGCAATGAGGCTGCTGCTTGAGACGCTGCTGGAAAGTCGGGAGAAAGCAGCATATGGAAGTGCGAGGCGAAATATCAACGAATGTGTGATAGGGTCAGGAAAACAGTTTCCAAAGTGGGAAGGACCACATATGTTAACTTTGAGATGGGGTTATGCAGACAAAATCTCAATGGCAAACTAAGAGAAACAGGTGAACATCAGCGAGCGCCGCGATTCCAGACAGCAAGACGAACGAACAAAGCGCCTAGGACCAAGAAGGCCGAAACAACTTCAGTCGCAAGTTTTTGATGGATTGACGTTTGTGGTGAGAGCAGGCTGCTAACCAATTGGTAGACCATTATTTACATCAATGTTTGTGTTGCATATATACTGGTTGTGCGAAAATATGAACAAGACTGATTCAACAACCAATCAGAGCAGACTTGGCGTAGTCAGATACAGTTAACATATATAGATGACCTGACATTTAAGAAACAGCAACAATGAGATGAAAGATTAACTTTCTATGAGAAACAACCAATCAGAAGACTGTGTTTGTTTGCATGAATAACCTATAATAATAATAATTTCCTTAATAACCGATCTGTTGCCTTTTCCTTGTCTTCTGTTGTTACAATATTACTGGTCAGGTTGCTGAGTGAAGACTGATGGCTACGCGACGAGTTAGGCGTGTATATATGAGCAAGGCATAGATGATATAATGTGGAAAGGAAATAAAAAATCCTGTAAGCCTAAAGGATATTAACTGCAGAAAACCAAGTGAATCGGTGGTATTACTGGGATACCCCCCACCCTCCATTCGGGGTACAAGGAGTTAAATAATAAATAATAATAATAAAAACTGGTATTATTATCCTCATTCATATAAATATGCAATCCAGGAGTAGAGAAAAAGGCTTCCAATATAAAGACATTTATTAAAAAAAGCAAATATGAAAGCCAGTACAAAGGAAATCTGACAGAGAAGTAAGAAAAAAAAAGAAATAGAATTAAAAAAGCATAGACAGTCTGTGGCATATGCTACTGATAAAATTTAACAATAAGTAGTATAGAAATACAGACGTTCATCAAACATAAAACACATATCGAATAGCTAGAAGATAGATATGACTTCAGGGGAAGAGTAAATCCTTCTCAGTGTTGTAGAGAGATGTGAAGGAGATGTGAAAGGAAAACACAAAGAAAAAGAATACGAAAGAAGGACACTGAAGATCTGCACAAATACTTCGTTGAAGATGAGGTATAGAGTAGGAGAGTAAAGTGTTAAACATGTACAAAAAAAAAACATGAAAATAATTCAGAAAAAGTTAATGACAGACAGTAAAAAATGAAACAGAAGAAAACTAATAAATCGACACGCGGAAAAGCGTACAGAAATCATCATCATCAGCAGCAGCAACACATTTTGTAAAAGAAGGCAATACAAAATATTAAGAAAACTATTAGCAACAATGCTGTAACAATAATAGGCCAGTTGAATGCAGCTGATGATATTCCAGGAGCTACTGACATATTTTCTTTAGGATTATCCGTTCCAATGAGATGCGTCTTGCCTTCAAGAAACAAATAGAAACGAACAGAAAAAAACAAACAATATTAATATAAATACGGAAGTGATATGTATCCACATGATGTGTGTTTTGTTTTGACAGTCTCTTATATTTTGCTATGTGTATATGGATCGATATTTCGTTATAACTGACAATATGCTTTTGTCGGTCCACTAACTAAATAAACAATGTATGAACTTGTTGTCAAATGACATTACAACCAATCATGGTAAGACGTTATCTTATTGGTTTATGTGTATTAGTCATTTTCATATATACTTTTGTACTGTATACTTATTCAGACTTGTTCCCACATTTCGTACACCTAAGTATCCTTTCACTCACACACTAGTGTGATATTTATTTTCCTTGTCTGGAAAATACAAGTATCATCGTAAACCTGGTGTTCTTCTGATTTCCCTCTTTCCGCGTCAGGACTATCAACTACTCGACGAGGACATAACATAAATGGCAACGAGGAAAACTTGATTAGCCACTCAGCAGCAGTACATAACAGGAAGATATGCAGAAATGCATCAACACACGAACATAATAAGCAGGAAAAAGCGTCGAGTGTAGTCACTAATGATTCGAAGACAGTTCGAAAAATATTCATTCTGTCAAAAACACAAGTGGCAAAAAACAAAATAAAAAGGTTATCGAGAAAAAGAAAACACGTTAATGATAGAAGAGTAATATGATAAAGAAAACACATGGAAAAAGGGAAAATAGAGAAAAGCAAGAAAAAGAGGGAAAGATAATCTACATCAACAAAAAAAAGAAAATGGGTTTAGGCAAAAATAAAAAATGTTGAATAAAAAATATGAAAAATTTGAGAGAGCAGGAGGAGAAGGAGACAGAAACAAAGAGAGAGTGAGCTAAACAGCGAGAGATCAGAGAAGAAAGGCATAAGGAAGAGAAGGAAGATATGAAGCATTCAGGTTACAGAGATTAGTGGCTAATGCAAAAGTTGTATTGATTGGATACGATTGTTGATAGAGTCAGTGATTGAGGAGTGAGTGAGGGAGTGTTGGCATTTTCTTGAGTTGTTTGTGATTTCGTTCGGCTTGATAATTACGAATAAATGATTTGCATGCATGTGTTTGTTTGCATAAGGGATTATGAGTATTCACGTGAGTAGACTTAGTCGACAGACAGACGTGTGCAATGCAATGCCATTCAATGCAATGGAATGCAATGCAATGGAATGGTAATTATTTAAATGTTGTATCACCAGTAGTTATATTGTGTTGTTTGGTTAGTGAGCTCCGGCGATTTGAGAAGAGGCGATCATCGCCACACAGACAAACCGTTAGTTTGTGTGTGTGTGTGTGTGTTACGACTGAATTTATTTCATGTGTGCAGGTGGATCTCGAAGGTGATTCAGTGATTGATTGGTTAAGTTGTAACAGAATGAAAGATGTATGTGTATATACACAGAGAGAGCGGACTAGTTGACGATGGGCATTGCGATGTGTACATTTGTAGAGACTTGAAGAGGACGAGGTGAATGGGAGAATGTCGACTTACCATCAGTTGTCGTCTTGAGTATTTTCTGTGTTGTGGTCTTCTTCGGATAGAATTCGTCTGTAGGAGTGAAGCGGAAAGAGAGGACGTGGAATAAATGAGACTGCAGGAGGCGGCGGAGTAGGCGGAGGAGGAGGAGGATTGGTAATATGTGCACGTGCAGGTAGAGACAGGGAGAGAGAGAGAGAATGAGAGAGCGAGGGAGATCAGCGAAGGATGGGATGAGTGGGATAATGTTGATTTGAAGCATTCAGCTTACATTGATTGTTGGTTTATGCACCTGTTGTATGGATTGAATTCGATTGGATTGAATTGGATTGGATTGGATTGGATTGTTGATATAGTTAGTGGGTTAAGCGAGTGAGTGAGTGAGTCAGTGAGTGAGTGAGTGAGTGAGTGCGGGTGTGTTGGCATTTTCTTGAGTTGTTTGTGATTTCGTTCGGCTTGATAATTACGAATAAATGATTTGCATGCATGTGTTTGTTTGCATAAGGGATTATGAGTATTCACGTGAGTAGACTTAGTCGACAGACAGACGTGTGCAATGCAATGCCATTCAATGCAATGGAATGCAATGCAATGGAATGGTAATTATTTAAATGTTGTATCACTAGTAGTTATATTGTGTTGTTTGGTTAGTGAGCTCCGGCGATTTGAGAAGAGGCGATCATCGCCACACAGACAAACCGTTAGTTTGTGTGTGTGTGTGTGTGTGTGTGTGTTACGACTGAATTTATTTCATGTGTGCAGGTGAATCTCGAAGGTGATTCAGTGATTGATTGGTTAAGTTGTAACAGAATGAAAGATGTATGTGTATATACACAGAGAGAGCGGACTAGTTGACGATGGGCATTGCGATGTGTACATTTGTAGAGACTTGAAGAGGACGAGGTGAATGGGAGAATGTCGACTTACCATCAGTTGTCGTCTTGAGTATTTTCTGTGTTGTGGTCTTCTTCGGATAGAATTCGTCTGTAGGAGTGAAGCGGAAAGAGAGGACGTGGAATAAATGAGACTGCAGGAGGCGGCGGAGTAGGCGGAGGAGGAGGAGGATTGGTAATATGTGCACGTGCAGGTAGAGACAGGGAGAGAGAGAGAGAATGAGAGAGAGAGGGAGATCAGCGAAGGATGGGATGAGTGGGATAATGTTGATTTGAAGCATTCAGCTTACATTGATTGTTGGTTTATGCACCTGTTGTATGGATTGAATTCGATTGGATTGAATTGGATTGGATTGGATTGGATTGTTGATATAGTTAGTGGGTTAAGCGAGTGAGTGAGTGAGTCAGTGAGTGAGTGAGTGAGTGAGTGCGGGTGTGTTGGCATTTTCTTGAGTTGTTTGTGATTTCGTTCGGCTTGATAATTACGAATAAATGATTTGCATGCATGTGTTTGTTTGCATAAGGGATTATGAGTATTCACGTGAGTAGACTTAGTCGACAGACAGACGTGTGCAATGCAATGCCATTCAATGCAATGGAATGCAATGCAATGGAATGGTAATTATTTAAATGTTGTATCACTAGTAGTTATATTGTGTTGTTTGGTTAGTGAGCTCCGGCGATTTGAGAAGAGGCGATCATCGCCACACAGACAAACCGTTAGTTTGTGTGTGTGTGTGTGTGTTACGACTGAATTTATTTCATGTGTGCAGGTGAATCTCGAAGGTGATTCAGTGATTGATTGGTTAAGTTGTAACAGAATGAAAGATGTATGTGTATATACACAGAGAGAGCGGACTAGTTGACGATGGGCATTGCGATGTGTACATTTGTAGAGACTTGAAGAGGACGAGGTGAATGGGAGAATGTCGACTTACCATCAGTTGTCGTCTTGAGTATTTTCTGTGTTGTGGTCTTCTTCGGATAGAATTCGTCTGTAGGAGTGAAGCGGAAAGAGAGGACGTGGAATAAATGAGACTGCAGGAGGCGGCGGAGTAGGCGGAGGAGGAGGAGGATTGGTAATATGTGCACGTGCAGGTAGAGACAGGGAGAGAGAGAGAGAATGAGAGAGAGAGAATGAGAGAGCGAGGGAGATCAGCGAAGGATGGGATGAGTGGGATAATGTTGATTTGAAGCATTCAGCTTACATTGATTGTTGGTTTATGCACCTGTTGTATGGATTGAATTCGATTGGATTGAATTGGATTGGATTGGATTGGATTGTTGATATAGTTAGTGGGTTAAGCGAGTGAGTGAGTGAGTCAGTGAGTGAGTGAGTGAGTGAGTGCGGGTGTGTTGGCATTTTCTTGAGTTGTTTGTGATTTCGTTCGGCTTGATAATTACGAATAAATGATTTGCATGCATGTGTTTGTTTGCATAAGGGATTATGAGTATTCACGTGAGTAGACTTAGTCGACAGACAGACGTGTGCAATGCAATGCCATTCAATGCAATGGAATGCAATGCAATGGAATGGTAATTATTTAAATGTTGTATCACTAGTAGTTATATTGTGTTGTTTGGTTAGTGAGCTCCGGCGATTTGAGAAGAGGCGATCATCGCCACACAGACAAACCGTTAGTTTGTGTGTGTGTGTGTGTGTGTTACGACTGAATTTATTTCATGTGTGCAGGTGAATCTCGAAGGTGATTCAGTGATTGATTGGTTAAGTTGTAACAGAATGAAAGATGTATGTGTATATACACAGAGAGAGCGGACTAGTTGACGATGGGCATTGCGATGTGTACATTTGTAGAGACTTGAAGAGGACGAGGTGAATGGGAGAATGTCGACTTACCATCAGTTGTCGTCTTGAGTATTTTCTGTGTTGTGGTCTTCTTCGGATAGAATTCGTCTGTAGGAGTGAAGCGGAAAGAGAGGACGTGGAATAAATGAGACTGCAGGAGGCGGCGGAGTAGGCGGAGGAGGAGGAGGATTGGTAATATGTGCACGTGCAGGTAGAGACAGGGAGAGAGAGAGAGAATGAGAGAGAGAGAATGAGAGAGCGAGGGAGATCAGCGAAGGATGGGATGAGTGGGATAATGTTGATTTGAAGCATTCAGCTTACATTGATTGTTGGTTTATGCACCTGTTGTATGGATTGGATTGGATTGGATTGGATTGTTGATATAGTTATTGGGTTAAGCAAGGGAGTGAGTGAGTGAGTGCGGGTGTGTTGGCATTTTCTTGAGTTGTTTGTGATTTCGTTCGGCTTGATAATTACGAATAAATGATTTGCATGCATGTGTTTGTTTGCATAAGGGATTATGAGTATTCACGTGAGTAGACTTAGTCGACAGACAGACGTGTGCAATGCAATGCCATTCAATGCAATGGAATGCAATGCAATGGAATGGTAATTATTTAAATGTTGTATCACTAGTAGTTATATTGTGTTGTTTGGTTAGTGAGCTCCGGCGATTTGAGAAGGGGCGATCATCGCCACACAGACAAACCGTTAGTTTGTGTGTGTGTGTGTGTGTGTTACGACTGAATTTATTTCATGTGTGCAGGTGAATCTCGAAGGTGATTCAGTGATTGATTGGTTAAGTTGTAACAGAATGAAAGATGTATGTGTATATACACAGAGAGAGCGGACTAGTTGACGATGGGCATTGCGATGTGTACATTTGTAGAGACTTGAAGAGGACGAGGTGAATGGGAGAATGTCGACTTACCATCAGTTGTCGTCTTGAGTATTTTCTGTGTTGTGGTCTTCTTCGGATAGAATTCGTCTGTAGGAGTGAAGCGGAAAGAGAGGACGTGGAATAAATGAGACTGCAGGAGGCGGCGGAGTAGGCGGAGGAGGAGGAGGATTGGTAATATGTGCACGTGCAGGTAGAGACAGGGAGAGAGAGAGAATGAGAGAGAGAGGGAGATCAGCGAAGGATGGGATGAGTGGGATAATGTTGATTTGAAGCATTCAGCTTATATTGATTGTTGGTTTATGCACCTGTTGTATGGATTGGATTGGATTGGATTGTTGATATAGTTAGTGGTTGAAGCGAGTGAGTGAGTGAGTCAGTGAGTGAGTGAGTGAGTGAGTGCGGGTGTGTTGGCATTTTCTTGAGTTGTTTGTGATTTCGTTCGGCTTGATAATTACGAATAAATGATTTGCATGCATGTGTTTGTTTGCATAAGGGATTATGAGTATTCACGTGAGTAGACTTAGTCGACAGACAGACGTGTGCAATGCAATGCCATTCAATGCAATGGAATGCAATGCAATGGAATGGTAATTATTTAAATGTTGTATCACTAGTAGTTATATTGTGTTGTTTGGTTAGTGAGCTCCGGCGATTTGAGAAGAGGCAATCATCGCCACACAGACAAACCGTTAGTTTGTGTGTGTGTGTGTGTGTTACGACTGAATTTATTTCATGTGTGCAGGTGAATCTCGAAGGTGATTCAGTGATTGATTGGTTAAGTTGTAACAGAATGAAAGATGTATGTGTATATACACAGAGAGAGCGGACTAGTTGACGATGGGCATTGCGATGTGTACATTTGTAGAGACTTGAAGAGGACGAGGTGAATGGGAGAATGTCGACTTACCATCAGTTGTCGTCTTGAGTATTTTCTGTGTTGTGGTCTTCTTCGGATAGAATTCGTCTGTAGGAGTGAAGCGGAAAGAGAGGACGTGGAATAAATGAGACTGCAGGAGGCGGCGGAGTAGGCGGAGGAGGAGGAGGATTGGTAATATGTGCACGTGCAGGTAGAGACAGGGAGAGAGAGAGAATGAGAGAGAGAGAATGAGAGAGCGAGGGAGATCAGCGAAGGATGGGATGAGTGGGATAATGTTGATTTGAAGCATTCAGCTTATATTGATTGTTGGTTTATGCACCTGTTGTATGGATTGAATTGGATTGGATTGGATTGGATTGTTGATATAGTTAGTGGTTGAAGCGAGTGAGTGAGTGAGTCAGTGAGTGAGTGAGTGAGTGAGTGCGGGTGTGTTGGCATTTTCTTGAGTTGTTTGTGATTTCGTTTGGCTTGATAATTACGAATAAATGATTTGCATGCATGTGTTTGTTTGCATAAGGGATTATGAGTATTCACGTGAGTAGACTTAGACGACAGACAGACGTGTGCAATGCAATGCCATTCAATGCAATGGAATGCAATGCAATGGAATGGTAATTATTTAAATGTTGTATCACTAGTAGTTATATAGCGTTGTTTGGTTAGTGAGCTCCGGCGATTTGAGAAGGGGCGATCATCGCCACACAGACAAACCGTTAGTTTGTGTGTGTGTGTGTGTGTTACGACTGAATTTATTTCATGTGTGCAGGTGGATCTCGAAGGTGATTCAGTGATTGATTGGTTAAGTTGTAACAGAATGAAAGATGTATGTGTATATACACAGAGAGAGCGGACTAGTTGACGATGGGCATTGCGATGTGTACATTTGTAGAGACTTGAAGAGGACGAGGTGAATGGGAGAATGTCGACTTACCATCAGTTGTCGTCTTGAGTATTTTCTGTGTTGTGGTCTTCTTCGGATAGAATTCGTCTGTAGGAGTGAAGCGGAAAGAGAGGACGTGGAATAAATGAGACTGCAGGAGGCGGCGGAGTAGGCGGAGGAGGAGGAGGATTGGTAATATGTGCACGTGCAGGTAGAGACAGGGAGAGAGAGAGAGAATGAGAGAGAGAGAATGAGAGAGCGAGGGAGATCAGCGAAGGATGGGATGAGTGGGATAATGTTGATTTGAAGCATTCAGCTTACATTGATTGTTGGTTTATGCACCTGTTGTATGGATTGGATTGGATTGGATTGGATTGTTGATATAGTTATTGGGTTAAGCAAGGGAGTGAGTGAGTGAGTGCGGGTGTGTTGGCATTTTCTTGAGTTGTTTGTGATTTCGTTCGGCTTGATAATTACGAATAAATGATTTGCATGCATGTGTTTGTTTGCATAAGGGATTATGAGTATTCACGTGAGTAGACTTAGTCGACAGACAGACGTGTGCAATGCAATGCCATTCAATGCAATGGAATGCAATGCAATGGAATGGTAATTATTTAAATGTTGTATCACTAGTAGTTATATTGTGTTGTTTGGTTAGTGAGCTCCGGCGATTTGAGAAGAGGCGATCATCGCCACACAGACAAACCGTTAGTTTGTGTGTGTGTGTGTGTGTGTGTTACGACTGAATTTATTTCATGTGTGCAGGTGAATCTCGAAGGTGATTCAGTGATTGATTGGTTAAGTTGTAACAGAATGAAAGATGTATGTGTATATACACAGAGAGAGCGGACTAGTTGACGATGGGCATTGCGATGTGTACATTTGTAGAGACTTGAAGAGGACGAGGTGAATGGGAGAATGTCGACTTACCATCAGTTGTCGTCTTGAGTATTTTCTGTGTTGTGGTCTTCTTCGGATAGAATTCGTCTGTAGGAGTGAAGCGGAAAGAGAGGACGTGGAATAAATGAGACTGCAGGAGGCGGCGGAGTAGGCGGAGGAGGAGGAGGATTGGTAATATGTGCACGTGCAGGTAGAGACAGGGAGAGAGAGAGAGAATGAGAGAGAGAGAATGAGAGAGCGAGGGAGATCAGCGAAGGATGGGATGAGTGGGATAATGTTGATTTGAAGCATTCAGCTTACATTGATTGTTGGTTTATGCACCTGTTGTATGGATTGGATTGGATTGGATTGTTGATATTGTTAGTGGTTGAAGCGAGTGAGTGAGTGAGTCAGTGAGTGAGTGAGTGAGTGCGGGTGTGTTGGCATTTTCTTGAGTTGTTTGTGATTTCGTTCGGCTTGATAATTACGAATAAATGATTTGCATGCATGTGTTTGTTTGCATAAGGGATTATGAGTATTCACGTGAGTAGACTTAGTCGACAGACAGACGTGTGCAATGCAATGCCATTCAATGCAATGGAATGCAATGCAATGGAATGGTAATTATTTAAATGTTGTATCACTAGTAGTTATATTGTGTTGTTTGGTTAGTGAGCTCCGGCGATTTGAGAAGGGGCGATCATCGCCACACAGACAAACCGTTAGTTTGTGTGTGTGTGTGTGTGTGTGTTACGACTGAATTTATTTCATGTGTGCAGGTGGATCTCGAAGGTGATTCAGTGATTGATTGGTTAAGTTGTAACAGAATGAAAGATGTATGTGTATATACACAGAGAGAGCGGACTAGTTGACGATGGGCATTGCGATGTGTACATTTGTAGAGACTTGAAGAGGACGAGGTGAATGGGAGAATGTCGACTTACCATCAGTTGTCGTCTTGAGTATTTTCTGTGTTGTGGTCTTCTTCGGATAGAATTCGTCTGTAGGAGTGAAGCGGAAAGAGAGGACGTGGAATAAATGAGACTGCAGGAGGCGGCGGAGTAGGCGGAGGAGGAGGAGGATTGGTAATATGTGCACGTGCAGGTAGAGACAGGGAGAGAGAGAGAGAATGAGAGAGAGAGAATGAGAGAGCGAGGGAGATCAGCGAAGGATGGGATGAGTGGGATAATGTTGATTTGAAGCATTCAGCTTACATTGATTGTTGGTTTATGCACCTGTTGTATGGATGAATTGGATTGATGATTGGATTGGAGTGGATTGTTGATATAGTTAGTGGGTTAAGCGAGTGAGTGAGTGAGTCAGTGAGTGAGTGAGTGAGAGTGCGTGTGTTGGCATTTTCTTGAGTTGTTTGTGATTTCGTTCGGCTTGATAAGTACTAATAAATGATTTGCATGCATGTGTTTGTTTGCATAAGGGATTATTAGGATTCACGTGAGTAGACTTGTTCGACCGACTGACGCGTGGAATGCAATGCAATGCAATGGTGATTTTGTTAAATGTTGTATCAGTAGTAGTTATATTGTGTTGTTTTGTTAGTGAGTTCCGGTGATTTGGTAGGAGGTTTTGATAGGAACACAGACATTCTGTGTGTGGCTGTGTGTGTGTGTGTGTTTGGTAGGACAGAATTTACTTCATGTGTGGAGGTGAACCTCGAAGGTGATTGATTCATCGATTTGTTGATTGATTGATTGATTGATCGATCGATAGATTGATTGATGGCTTAGGTCGTTACCTAGAGAAATAGATGTAGATGGAGAGGGCGGACTTGTTGACGAGTGGCTATGCGATGTGCACAGGTGTAAAGAATTGAAGTGGAGGAAGTGAATTTGAAAACGTTGACTTACCATCAGTTGTCGTCTGGATTATTTCTTCTGTTGTGGTCTCGGTCGGTTTGACTTCGTCTGTAGGAGTGAAGCGGAAAGAGAGGACGTGGAATAAATGAGACTGCAGGAGGCGGCGGAGTAGGAGGAGTAATATGTGGACGTGCAGGGAGTGACAGAGACAGAGAGAAATTAAGAGAGAGAGAGAGGGAGATCAGCGAAGGATGGGATGAGTGGGAGAATGTTGATTTGAAGCATTCAGCTTACATTGATTGTTGGTTCATGCACCTGTTGTATGGATTGGAGTGGAATGTTGATATAGTGAGTGGGTATAGTGAATGAGTGAGTGTGTCAGTTTGTGTGTGAGTGAGTGGTGGTATTTTCTTGAGTTGTTTGTGATTTCGTTCGGCTTGATAAGTACTAATAAATGATTTGCATGCATGTGTTTGTTTGCATAAGGGATTATTAGGATTCACGTGAGTAGACTTGTTCGACCGACTGACGCGTGGAATGCAATGCAATGCAATGGTGATTTTGTTAAATGTTGTATCAGTAGTAGTTATATTGTGTTGTTTTGTTAGTGAGTTCCGGCGATTTGAGAAGAGGTGTTGATCGGAACACAGACATTCTGTGTGTGGCTGTGTGTGTGTGTGTGTGGTAGGACAGAATTTACTTCATGTGTGGAGGTGAACCTCGAAGGTGATTGATTGATCGATTTGTTGATTGATTGATTGATTGATTGATCGATAGATTGATTGATGGCTTAAGTCGTTACTTAGAGAAATAGATGTAGATGGAGAGGGCGGACTTGTTGACGAGCGGCTACGCGATGTGCACAGGTGTAAAGAATTGAAGTGGAGGAAGTGAATTTGAAAACGTTGACTTACCATCAGTTGTCGTCTGGATTATTTCTTCTGTTGTGGTCTCGGTCGGTTTGACTTCGTCTGTAGGAGTGAAGCGGAAAGAGAGGACGTGGAATAAATGAGACTGCAGGAGGCGGCGGAGTAGGAGGAGTAATATGTGGACGTGCAGGGAGTGACAGAGACAGAGAGAAATTAAGAGAGAGAGAGAGGGATATCAGCGAAGGATGGGATGAGTGGGAGAATGTTGATTTGAAGCATTCAGCTTACATTGATTGTTGGTTCATGCACCTGTTGTATGGATTGGAGTGGAATGTTGATATAGTGAGTGGGTATAGTGAATGAGTGAGTGTGTCAGTTTGTGTGTGAGTGAGTGGTGGTATTTTCTTGAGTTGTTTGTGATTTCGTTCGGCTTGATAAGTACTAATAAATGATTTGCATGCATGTGTTTGTTTGCATAAGGGATTATTAGGATTCACGTGAGTAGACTTGTTCGACCGACTGACGCGTGGAATGCAATGCAATGCAATGGTGATTTTGTTAAATGTTGTATCAGTAGTAGTTATATTGTGTTGTTTTGTTAGTGAGTTCCGGCGATTTGAGAAGAGGTGTTGATCGGAACACAGACATTCTGTGTGTGGCTGTGTGTGTGTGTGTGTGTGGTAGGACAGAATTTACTTCATGTGTGGAGGTGAACCTCGAAGGTGATTGATTCATCGATTTGTTGATTGATTGATTGATTGATTGATCGATAGATTGATTGATGGCTTAAGTCGTTACCTAGAGAAATAGATGTAGATGGAGAGGGCGGACTTGTTGACGAGCGGCTACGCGATGTGCACAGGTGTAAAGAATTGAAGTGGAGGAAGTGAATTTGAAAACGTTGACTTACCATCAGTTGTCGTCTGGATTATTTCTTCTGTTGTGGTCTCGGTCGGTTTGACTTCGTCTGTAGGAGTGAAGCGGAAAGAGAGGACGTGGAATAAATGAGACTGCAGGAGGCGGCGGAGTAGGAGGAGTAATATGTGGACGTGCAGGGAGTGACAGAGACAGAGAGAAATTAAAGAGAGAGAGAGGGAGATCAGCGAAGGATGGGATGAGTGGGAGAATGTTGATTTGAAGCATTCAGCTTACATTGATTGTTGGTTCATGCACCTGTTGTATGGATTGGAGTGGAATGTTGATATAGTGAGTGGGTATAGTGAATGAGTGAGTGTGTCAGTTTGTGTGTGAGTGAGTGGTGGTATTTTCTTGAGTTGTTTGTGATTTCGTTCGGCTTGATAAGTACTAATAAATGATTTGCATGCATGTGTTTGTTTGCATAAGGGATTATTAGGATTCACGTGAGTAGACTTGTTCGACCGACTGACGCGTGGAATGCAATGCAATGCAATGGTGATTTTGTTAAATGTTGTATCAGTAGTAGTTATATTGTGTTGTTTTGTTAGTGAGTTCCGGCGATTTGAGAAGAGGTGTTGATCGGAACACAGACATTCTGTGTGTGGCTGTGTGTGTGTGTGTGTGTGGTAGGACAGAATTTACTTCATGTGTGGAGGTGAACCTCGAAGGTGATTGATTCATCGATTTGTTGATTGATTGATTGATTGATTGATCGATAGATTGATTGATGGCTTAAGTCGTTACCTAGAGAAATAGATGTAGATGGAGAGGGCGGACTTGTTGACGAGCGGCTACGCGATGTGCACAGGTGTAAAGAATTGAAGTGGAGGAAGTGAATTTGAAAACGTTGACTTACCATCAGTTGTTGTCTGGATTATTTCTTCTGTTGTGGTCTCGGTCGGTTTGACTTCGTCTGTAGGAGTGAAGCGGAAAGAGAGGACGTGGAATAAATGAGACTGCAGGAGGCGGCGGAGTAGGAGGAGTAATATGTGGACGTGCAGGGAGTGACAGAGACAGAGAGAAATTAAGAGAGAGAGAGGGAGATCAGCGAAGGATGGGATGAGTGAGAGAATGTTGATTTGAAGCATTCAGCTTACATTGATTGTTGGTTCATGCACCTGTTGTATGGATTGGAGTGGAATGTTGATATAGTGAGTGGGTATAGTGAATGAGTGAGTGTGTCAGTTTGTGTGTGAGTGAGTGGTGGTATTTTCTTGAGTTGTTTGTGATTTCGTTCGGCTTGATAAGTACTAATAAATGATTTGCATGCATGTGTTTGTTTGCATAAGGGATTATTAGGATTCACGTGAGTAGACTTGTTCGACCGACTGACGCGTGGAATGCAATGCAATGCAATGGTGATTTTGTTAAATGTTGTATCAGTAGTAGTTATATTGTGTTGTTTTGTTAGTGAGTTCCGGCGATTTGAGAAGAGGTGTTGATCGGAACACAGACATTCTGTGTGTGGCTGTGTGTGTGTGTGTGTGTGTGGTAGGACAGAATTTACTTCATGTGTGGAGGTGAACCTCGAAGGTGATTGATTCATCGATTTGTTGATTGATTGATTGATTGATTGATCGATAGATTGATTGATGGCTTAAGTCGTTACCTAGAGAAATAGATGTAGATGGAGAGGGCGGACTTGTTGACGAGCGGCTACGCGATGTGCACAGGTGTAAAGAATTGAAGTGGAGGAAGTGAATTTGAAAACGTTGACTTACCATCAGTTGTCGTCTGGATTATTTCTTCTGTTGTGGTCTCGGTCGGTTTGACTTCGTCTGTAGGAGTGAAGCGGAAAGAGAGGACGTGGAATAAATGAGACTGCAGGAGGCGGCGGAGTAGGAGGAGTAATATGTGGACGTGCAGGGAGTGACAGAGACAGAGAGAAATTAAGAGAGAGAGAGGGAGATCAGCGAAGGATGGGATGAGTGGGAGAATGTTGATTTGAAGCATTCAGCTTACATTGATTGTTGGTTCATGCACCTGTTGTATGGATTGGAGTGGAATGTTGATATAGTGAGTGGGTATAGTGAATGAGTGAGTGTGTCAGTTTGTGTGTGAGTGAGTGGTGGTATTTTCTTGAGTTGTTTGTGATTTCGTTCGGCTTGATAAGTACTAATAAATGATTTGCATGCATGTGTTTGTTTGCATAAGGGATTATTAGGATTCACGTGAGTAGACTTGTTCGACCGACTGACGCGTGGAATGCAATGCAATGCAATGGTGATTTTGTTAAATGTTGTATCAGTAGTAGTTATATTGTGTTGTTTTGTTAGTGAGTTCCGGCGATTTGAGAAGAGGTGTTGATCGGAACACAGACATTCTGTGTGTGGCTGTGTGTGTGTGTGTGTGTGTGTGTGTGGTAGGACAGAATTTACTTCATGTGTGGAGGTGAACCTCGAAGGTGATTGATTGATCGATTTGTTGATTGATTGATCGATAGATTGATTGATGGCTTAAGTCGTTACCTAGAGAAATAGATGTAGATGGAGAGGGCGGACTTGTTGACGAGCGGCTACGCGATGTGCACAGGTGTAAAGAATTGAAGTGGAGGAAGTGAATTTGAAAACGTTGACTTACCATCAGTTGTTGTCTGGATTATTTCTTCTGTTGTGGTCTCGGTCGGTTTGACTTCGTCTGTAGGAGTGAAGCGGAAAGAGAGGACGTGGAATAAATGAGACTGCAGGAGGCGGCGGAGTAGGAGGAGTAATATGTGGACGTGCAGGGAGTGACAGAGACAGAGAGAAATTAAGAGAGAGAGAGGGAGATCAGCGAAGGATGGGATGAGTGGGAGAATGTTGATTTGAAGCATTCAGCTTACATTGATTGTTGGTTCATGCACCTGTTGTATGGATTGGAGTGGAATGTTGATATAGTGAGTGGGTATAGTGAATGAGTGAGTGTGTCAGTTTGTGTGTGAGTGAGTGGTGGTATTTTCTTGAGTTGTTTGTGATTTCGTTCGGCTTGATAAGTACTAATAAATGATTTGCATGCATGTGTTTGTTTGCATAAGGGATTATTAGGATTCACGTGAGTAGACTTGTTCGACCGACTGACGCGTGGAATGCAATGCAATGCAATGGTGATTTTGTTAAATGTTGTATCAGTAGTAGTTATATTGTGTTGTTTTGTTAGTGAGTTCCGGCGATTTGAGAAGAGGTGTTGATCGGAACACAGACATTCTGTGTGTGGCTGTGTGTGTGTGTGTGTGTGGTAGGACAGAATTTACTTCATGTGTGGAGGTGAACCTCGAAGGTGATTGATTCATCGATTTGTTGATTGATTGATTGATTGATTGATTGATCGATAGATTGATTGATGGCTTAAGTCGTTACCTAGAGAAATAGATGTAGATGGAGAGGGCGGACTTGTTGACGAGCGGCTACGCGATGTGCACAGGTGTAAAGAATTGAAGTGGAGGAAGTGAATTTGAAAACGTTGACTTACCATCAGTTGTCGTCTGGATTATTTCTTCTGTTGTGGTCTCGGTCGGTTTGACTTCGTCTGTAGGAGTGAAGCGGAAAGAGAGGACGTGGAATAAATGAGACTGCAGGAGGCGGCGGAGTAGGAGGAGTAATATGTGGACGTGCAGGGAGTGACAGAGACAGAGAGAAATTAAGAGAGAGAGAGGGAGATCAGCGAAGGATGGGATGAGTGGGAGAATGTTGATTTGAAGCATTCAGCTTACATTGATTGTTGGTTCATGCACCTGTTGTATGGATTGGAGTGGAATGTTGATATAGTGAGTGGGTATAGTGAATGAGTGAGTGTGTCAGTTTGTGTGTGAGTGAGTGGTGGTATTTTCTTGAGTTGTTTGTGATTTCGTTCGGCTTGATAAGTACTAATAAATGATTTGCATGCATGTGTTTGTTTGCATAAGGGATTATTAGGATTCACGTGAGTAGACTTGTTCGACCGACTGACGCGTGGAGCAATGCAATGCAATGCAATGGTGATTTTGTTAAATGTTGTATCAGTAGTAGTTATATTGTGTTGTTTTGTTAGTGAGTTCCGGCGATTTGAGAAGAGGTGTTGATCGGAACACAGACATTCTGTGTGTGGCTGTGTGTGTGTGTGTGTGTGTGGTAGGACAGAATTTACTTCATGTGTGGAGGTGAACCTCGAAGGTGATTGATTCATCGATTTGTTGATTGATTGATTGATTGATTGATCGATAGATTGATTGATGGCTTAAGTCGTTACCTAGAGAAATAGATGTAGATGGAGAGGGCGGACTTGTTGACGAGCGGCTACGCGATGTGCACAGGTGTAAAGAATTGAAGTGGAGGAAGTGAATTTGAAAACGTTGACTTACCATCAGTTGTCGTCTGGATTATTTCTTCTGTTGTGGTCTCGGTCGGTTTGACTTCGTCTGTAGGAGTGAAGCGGAAAGAGAGGACGTGGAATAAATGAGACTGCAGGAGGCGGCGGAGTAGGAGGAGTAATATGTGGACGTGCAGGGAGTGACAGAGACAGAGAGAAATTAAGAGAGAGAGAGGGAGATCAGCGAAGGATGGGATGAGTGGGAGAATGTTGATTTGAAGCATTCAGCTTACATTGATTGTTGGTTCATGCACCTGTTGTATGGATTGGAGTGGAATGTTGATATAGTGAGTGGGTATAGTGAATGAGTGAGTGTGTCAGTTTGTGTGTGAGTGAGTGGTGGTATTTTCTTGAGTTGTTTGTGATTTCGTTCGGCTTGATAAGTACTAATAAATGATTTGCATGCATGTGTTTGTTTGCATAAGGGATTATTAGGATTCACGTGAGTAGACTTGTTCGACCGACTGACGCGTGGAATGCAATGCAATGCAATGGTGATTTTGTTAAATGTTGTATCAGTAGTAGTTATATTGTGTTGTTTTGTTAGTGAGTTCCGGCGATTTGAGAAGAGGTGTTGATCGGAACACAGACATTCTGTGTGTGGCTGTGTGTGTGTGTGTGTGTGTGTGTGTGGTAGGACAGAATTTACTTCATGTGTGGAGGTGAACCTCGAAGGTGATTGATTGATCGATTTGTTGATTGATTGATCGATAGATTGATTGATGGCTTAAGTCGTTACCTAGAGAAATAGATGTAGATGGAGAGGGCGGACTTGTTGACGAGCGGCTACGCGATGTGCACAGGTGTAAAGAATTGAAGTGGAGGAAGTGAATTTGAAAACGTTGACTTACCATCAGTTGTTGTCTGGATTATTTCTTCTGTTGTGGTCTCGGTCGGTTTGACTTCGTCTGTAGGAGTGAAGCGGAAAGAGAGGACGTGGAATAAATGAGACTGCAGGAGGCGGCGGAGTAGGAGGAGTAATATGTGGACGTGCAGGGAGTGACAGAGACAGAGAGAAATTAAGAGAGAGAGAGGGAGATCAGCGAAGGATGGGATGAGTGGGAGAATGTTGATTTGAAGCATTCAGCTTACATTGATTGTTGGTTCATGCACCTGTTGTATGGATTGGAGTGGAATGTTGATATAGTGAGTGGGTATAGTGAATGAGTGAGTGTGTCAGTTTGTGTGTGAGTGAGTGGTGGTATTTTCTTGAGTTGTTTGTGATTTCGTTCGGCTTGATAAGTACTAATAAATGATTTGCATGCATGTGTTTGTTTGCATAAGGGATTATTAGGATTCACGTGAGTAGACTTGTTCGACCGACTGACGCGTGGAATGCAATGCAATGCAATGGTGATTTTGTTAAATGTTGTATCAGTAGTAGTTATATTGTGTTGTTTTGTTAGTGAGTTCCGGCGATTTGAGAAGAGGTGTTGATCGGAACACAGACATTCTGTGTGTGGCGTGTGTGTGTGTGTGTGTGTGTGTGTGGTAGGACAGAATTTACTTCATGTGTGGAGATGAACCTCGAAGGTGATTGATTAATCGATTTGTTGATTGATTGATTGATTGATTGATCGATAGATTGATTGATGGCTTAAGTCGTTACCTAGAGAAATAGATGTAGATGGAGAGGGCGGACTTGTTGACGAGCGGCTACGCGATGTGCACAGGTGTAAAGAATTGAAGTGGAGGAAGTGAATTTGAAAACGTTGACTTACCATCAGTTGTCGTCTGGATTATTTCTTCTGTTGTGGTCTCGGTCGGTTTGACTTCGTCTGTAGGAGTGAAGCGGAAAGAGAGGACGTGGAATAAATGAGACTGCAGGAGGCGGCGGAGTAGGAGGAGTAATATGTGGACGTGCAGGGAGTGACAGAGACAGAGAGAAATTAAGAGAGAGAGAGGGAGATCAGCGAAGGATGGGATGAGTGGGAGAATGTTGATTTGAAGCATTCAGCTTACATTGATTGTTGGTTCATGCACCTGTTGTATGGATTGGAGTGGAATGTTGATATAGTGAGTGGGTATAGTGAATGAGTGAGTGTGTCAGTTTGTGTGTGAGTGAGTGGTGGTATTTTCTTGAGTTGTTTGTGATTTCGTTCGGCTTGATAAGTACTAATAAATGATTTGCATGCATGTGTTTGTTTGCATAAGGGATTATTAGGATTCACGTGAGTAGACTTGTTCGACCGACTGACGCGTGGAATGCAATGCAATGCAATGGTGATTTTGTTAAATGTTGTATCAGTAGTAGTTATATTGTGTTGTTTTGTTAGTGAGTTCCGGCGATTTGAGAAGAGGTGTTGATCGGAACACAGACATTCTGTGTGTGGCTGTGTGTGTGTGTGTGTGTGTGTGTGTGGTAGGACAGAATTTACTTCATGTGTGGAGGTGAACCTCGAAGGTGATTGATTGATCGATTTGTTGATTGATTGATCGATAGATTGATTGATGGCTTAAGTCGTTACCTAGAGAAATAGATGTAGATGGAGAGGGCGGACTTGTTGACGAGCGGCTACGCGATGTGCACAGGTGTAAAGAATTGAAGTGGAGGAAGTGAATTTGAAAACGTTGACTTACCATCAGTTGTTGTCTGGATTATTTCTTCTGTTGTGGTCTCGGTCGGTTTGACTTCGTCTGTAGGAGTGAAGCGGAAAGAGAGGACGTGGAATAAATGAGACTGCAGGAGGCGGCGGAGTAGGAGGAGTAATATGTGGACGTGCAGGGAGTGACAGAGACAGAGAGAAATTAAGAGAGAGAGAGGGAGATCAGCGAAGGATGGGATGAGTGGGAGAATGTTGATTTGAAGCATTCAGCTTACATTGATTGTTGGTTCATGCACCTGTTGTATGGATTGGAGTGGAATGTTGATATAGTGAGTGGGTATAGTGAATGAGTGAGTGTGTCAGTTTGTGTGTGAGTGAGTGGTGGTATTTTCTTGAGTTGTTTGTGATTTCGTTCGGCTTGATAAGTACTAATAAATGATTTGCATGCATGTGTTTGTTTGCATAAGGGATTATTAGGATTCACGTGAGTAGACTTGTTCGACCGACTGACGCGTGGAATGCAATGCAATGCAATGGTGATTTTGTTAAATGTTGTATCAGTAGTAGTTATATTGTGTTGTTTTGTTAGTGAGTTCCGGCGATTTGAGAAGAGGTGTTGATCGGAACACAGACATTCTGTGTGTGGCTGTGTGTGTGTGTGTGTATGGTAGGACAGAATTTACTTCATGTGTGGAGGTGAACCTCGAAGGTGATTGATTCATCGATTTGTTGATTGATTGATTGATTGATTGATCGATAGATTGATTGATGGCTTAAGTCGTTACCTAGAGAAATAGATGTAGATGGAGAGGGCGGACTTGTTGACGAGCGGCTACGCGATGTGCACAGGTGTAAAGAATTGAAGTGGAGGAAGTGAATTTGAAAACGTTGACTTACCATCAGTTGTCGTCTGGATTATTTCTTCTGTTGTGGTCTCGGTCGGTTTGACTTCGTCTGTAGGAGTGAAGCGGAAAGAGAGGACGTGGAATAAATGAGACTGCAGGAGGCGGCGGAGTAGGAGGAGTAATATGTGGACGTGCAGGGAGTGACAGAGACAGAGAGAAATTAAGAGAGAGAGAGGGAGATCAGCGAAGGATGGGATGAGTGGGAGAATGTTGATTTGAAGCATTCAGCTTACATTGATTGTTGGTTCATGCACCTGTTGTATGGATTGGAGTGGAATGTTGATATAGTGAGTGGGTATAGTGAATGAGTGAGTGTGTCAGTTTGTGTGTGAGTGAGTGGTGGTATTTTCTTGAGTTGTTTGTGATTTCGTTCGGCTTGATAAGTACTAATAAATGATTTGCATGCATGTGTTTGTTTGCATAAGGGATTATTAGGATTCACGTGAGTAGACTTGTTCGACCGACTGACGCGTGGAATGCAATGCAATGCAATGGTGATTTTGTTAAATGTTGTATCAGTAGTAGTTATATTGTGTTGTTTTGTTAGTGAGTTCCGGCGATTTGAGAAGAGGTGTTGATCGGAACACAGACATTCTGTGTGTGGCTGTGTGTGTGTGTGTGTGTGGTAGGACAGAATTTACTTCATGTGTGGAGATGAACCTCGAAGGTGATTGATTCATCGATTTGTTGATTGATTGATTGATTGATTGATTGATCGATAGATTGATTGATGGCTTAAGTCGTTACCTAGAGAAATAGATGTAGATAGAGAGGGCGGACTTGTTGACGAGCGGCTACGCGATGTGCACAGGTGTAAAGAATTGAAGTGGAGGAAGTGAATTTGAAAACGTTGACTTACCATCAGTTGTCGTCTGGATTATTTCTTCTGTTGTGGTCTCGGTCGGTTTGACTTCGTCTGTAGGAGTGAAGCGGAAAGAGAGGACGTGGAATAAATGAGACTGCAGGAGGCGGCGGAGTAGGAGGAGTAATATGTGGACGTGCAGGGAGTGACAGAGACAGAGAGAAATTAAGAGAGAGAGAGGGAGATCAGCGAAGGATGGGATGAGTGGGAGAATGTTGATTTGAAGCATTCAGCTTACATTGATTGTTGGTTCATGCACCTGTTGTATGGATTGGAGTGGAATGTTGATATAGTGAGTGGGTATAGTGAATGAGTGAGTGTGTCAGTTTGTGTGTGAGTGAGTGGTGGTATTTTCTTGAGTTGTTTGTGATTTCGTTCGGCTTGATAAGTACTAATAAATGATTTGCATGCATGTGTTTGTTTGCATAAGGGATTATTAGGATTCACGTGAGTAGACTTGTTCGACCGACTGACGCGTGGAATGCAATGCAATGCAATGGTGATTTTGTTAAATGTTGTATCAGTAGTAGTTATATTGTGTTGTTTTGTTAGTGAGTTCCGGCGATTTGAGAAGAGGTGTTGATCGGAACACAGACATTCTGTGTGTGGCTGTGTGTGTGTGTGTGTGTGTGTGGTAGGACAGAATTTACTTCATGTGTGGAGATGAACCTCGAAGGTGATTGATTAATCGATTTGTTGATTGATTGATTGATTGATTGATCGATAGATTGATTGATGGCTTAAGTCGTTACCTAGAGAAATAGATGTAGATGGAGAGGGCGGACTTGTTGACGAGCGGCTACGCGATGTGCACAGGTGTAAAGAATTGAAGTGGAGGAAGTGAATTTGAAAACGTTGACTTACCATCAGTTGTCGTCTGGATTATTTCTTCTGTTGTGGTCTCGGTCGGTTTGACTTCGTCTGTAGGAGTGAAGCGGAAAGAGAGGACGTGGAATAAATGAGACTGCAGGAGGCGGCGGAGTAGGAGGAGTAATATGTGGACGTGCAGGGAGTGACAGAGACAGAGAGAAATTAAGAGAGAGAGAGGGAGATCAGCGAAGGATGGGATGAGTGGGAGAATGTTGATTTGAAGCATTCAGCTTACATTGATTGTTGGTTCATGCACCTGTTGTATGGATTGGAGTGGAATGTTGATATAGTGAGTGGGTATAGTGAATGAGTGAGTGTGTCAGTTTGTGTGTGAGTGAGTGGTGGTATTTTCTTGAGTTGTTTGTGATTTCGTTCGGCTTGATAAGTACTAATAAATGATTTGCATGCATGTGTTTGTTTGCATAAGGGATTATTAGGATTCACGTGAGTAGACTTGTTCGACCGACTGACGCGTGGAATGCAATGCAATGCAATGGTGATTTTGTTAAATGTTGTATCAGTAGTAGTTATATTGTGTTGTTTTGTTAGTGAGTTCCGGCGATTTGAGAAGAGGTGTTGATCGGAACACAGACATTCTGTGTGTGGCGTGTGTGTGTGTGTGTGTGTGTGGTAGGACAGAATTTACTTCATGTGTGGAGGTGAACCTCGAAGGTGATTGATTCATCGATTTGTTGATTGATTGATTGATTGATTGATTGATCGATAGATTGATTGATGGCTTAAGTCGTTACCTAGAGAAATAGATGTAGATGGAGAGGGCGGACTTGTTGACGAGCGGCTACGCGATGTGCACAGGTGTAAAGAATTGAAGTGGAGGAAGTGAATTTGAAAACGTTGACTTACCATCAGTTGTCGTCTGGATTATTTCTTCTGTTGTGGTCTCGGTCGGTTTGACTTCGTCTGTAGGAGTGAAGCGGAAAGAGAGGACGTGGAATAAATGAGACTGCAGGAGGCGGCGGAGTAGGAGGAGTAATATGTGGACGTGCAGGGAGTGACAGAGACAGAGAGAAATTAAGAGAGAGAGAGGGATATCAGCGAAGGATGGGATGAGTGAGAGAATGTTGATTTGAAGCATTCAGCTTACATTGATTGTTGGTTCATGCACCTGTTGTATGGATTGGAGTGGAATGTTGATATAGTGAGTGGGTATAGTGAATGAGTGAGTGTGTCAGTTTGTGTGTGAGTGAGTGGTGGTATTTTCTTGAGTTGTTTGTGATTTCGTTCGGCTTGATAAGTACTAATAAATGATTTGCATGCATGTGTTTGTTTGCATAAGGGATTATTAGGATTCACGTGAGTAGACTTGTTCGACCGACTGACGCGTGGAATGCAATGCAATGCAATGGTGATTTTGTTAAATGTTGTATCAGTAGTAGTTATATTGTGTTGTTTTGTTAGTGAGTTCCGGCGATTTGAGAAGAGGTGTTGATCGGAACACAGACATTCTGTGTGTGGCTGTGTGTGTGTGTGTGTGTGTCTGTGTGTGTGGTAGGACAGAATTTACTTCATGTGTGGAGGTGAACCTCGAAGGTGATTGATTCATCGATTTGTTGATTGATTGATTGATTGATTGATCGATAAATTGATTGATGGCTTAAGTCGTTACCTAGAGAAATAGATGTAGATAGAGAGGGCGGACTTGTTGACGAGCGGCTACGCGATGTGCACAGGTGTAAAGAATTGAAGTGGAGGAAGTGAATTTGAAAACGTTGACTTACCATCAGTTGTCGTCTGGATTATTTCTTCTGTTGTGGTCTCGGTCGGTTTGACTTCGTCTGTAGGAGTGAAGCGGAAAGAGAGGACGTGGAATAAATGAGACTGCAGGAGGCGGCGGAGTAGGAGGAGTAATATGTGGACGTGCAGGGAGTGACAGAGACAGAGAGAAATTAAGAGAGAGAGAGGGAGATCAGCGAAGGATGGGATGAGTGGGAGAATGTTGATTTGAAGCATTCAGCTTACATTGATTGTTGGTTCATGCACCTGTTGTATGGATTGGAGTGGAATGTTGATATAGTGAGTGGGTATAGTGAATGAGTGAGTGTGTCAGTTTGTGTGTGAGTGAGTGGTGGTATTTTCTTGAGTTGTTTGTGATTTCGTTCGGCTTGATAAGTACTAATAAATGATTTGCATGCATGTGTTTGTTTGCATAAGGGATTATTAGGATTCACGTGAGTAGACTTGTTCGACCGACTGACGCGTGGAATGCAATGCAATGCAATGGTGATTTTGTTAAATGTTGTATCAGTAGTAGTTATATTGTGTTGTTTTGTTAGTGAGTTCCGGCGATTTGAGAAGAGGTGTTGATCGGAACACAGACATTCTATGTGTGTGTGTGTGCGTGTGTGTGTGTGTTAGAACAGAATTTACTTCATGTGTGGAGATGAACCTCGAAGGTGATTGATTCATCGATTTGTTGATTGATTGATTGATTGATTGGTCGATAAATTGATTGATGGCTTAAGTCGTTACCTAGAGAAATAGATGTAGATAGAGAGGGCGGACTTGTTGACGAGCGGCTACGCGATGTGCACAGGTGTAAAGAATTGAAGTGGAGGAAGTGAATTTGAAAACGTTGACTTACCATCAGTTGTCGTCTGGATTATTTCTTCTGTTGTGGTCTCGGTCGGTTTGACTTCGTCTGTAGGAGTGAAGCGGAAAGAGAGGATGTGGAATAAATGAGACTGCAGGAGGTGGCGGAGTAGGAGGGATATTATGTGTTCTTGCAACTTGATGGAATAACAGATACAGAGAGAATGTGTGTTAGATTTTCGGATATGAAGAGAAGTTGGTATGAATGGGCGAATATTGATTTGGAGCTTTCAGCTTTCGTTGATTTTTTTTATGCACCGGTTATGGTGATGGTATTTTTTTAGCATTTTTGATATAGTTTTTTTTTCTTATCTTGTTTTTTTAGTGATATTTTGTGGTGTTTCTTTTTCGGTAATATTTTCAATGATCTTTTTATCTAGTCGTCTGATTTTTTCATATCTGGTAATTTTTCTTTTTATAAGTTTTTCTTTATTTCATCTACTCACCTTTTTTTGTTGCTTTCTTGGTTTCAATTACTCCTAGAATTTGGAAAATAATTTGTCATTATGTATTTATATATTTTTCAGTATGGTTTTTAGAGAATTTTTCGGGGAGACAGCTCTTCACTGTCTCTATATTGTCATTTTGTGTCAAGCAATTTTTTGAGGAGTTATGAATGGACGACGAGAGAGTGTGTTATCTGTAATCTGTAGGACCTTCGGAGTTTCCCTCATGTGAAATACATATTGAAATAGATTACTCCTCTTGGTATAAATAGCTGTTAGTGTGGGATGTTTATTTGTCATTTCACATGGATTGATGAATTCAGTCCCCCTTTCTCTCTCTCTGTATATATATATATATATATATATATATATATATATATTTATACGTATTTTTTCAATTCACAGATGAGTCGGATATCCGTATGGTAAGGGAGCGGTTTTAGTGCATACAGTCATGGGGTTAAATGCAATCCTTAGCGCTTGTCTGAGATGATAGTATTACATAGTATGAAGATATATGAATTGGCCTTATGGTGTTCAGTTATTGTTGTTTTGGTTGGGGGTTAATGAAGAGGAAATGATACGACTAACTTATAATTCAACTATGTTATTGAGTGTTATAGATGATTGAGGTTTGCACGAAGTTATACCAAGGAAGAACTGAGGGTTAGGAGACAACAGTAGAGAGTGAACTACAGAGACAAATGATCCTTCGTTTAGGTGGAAATTGGCATCTGTTATGTAAGAGTTTATGTTTTTGAGATATGTAATAAGAAATGAATTATACAGGGTACATATCTCTAAGATAACGCAAAACTCTCCCTCAGTTTCTCATAAGGGTGTCTATAGACACATCAAATCAATATCTATGTAAATGTTTATCTCATTGACTTTATATCATATCATATCATATCGAGAACCTTTTTACCATTTTATTACGCCTATTAAGATTGGCCTGGAATCCTTCAATAGAATTTTTATGAGTTTCACTGAGAGAATTCACTTACTCAGAAGAATGATTGACTTAATGATGAATATGCTTGAGAATATCCTCTCGCCAATCGTCTGTGTGAATCATAGTGCCTAGAATAATTAACTAACTAGTCGTTGTATTATTGATATCAACACGTTGTTGATCCTTCCGTTTAGGATTGATTATAATAAGCCTTTTCAAAAATCTGTATCGTACAGTCTCAGCATTCAAAACATGGTGCGCTTACTCTTCTCCTATCATGATTAATTTCTTGTTTAACAATAAAGCTGTATCATGGCAGCGCTGATACTATACACTGCAATGCTGTACACTTTAGCATTCACTGTTTCTTCAGCTGCAGCAGATACTGGTCGTTTCAGTAGCCGACTGTGACGTATTGGCAGAATATTTTAGTAAGGCAGAGTTTTGATTTTAAGATGATAGTATCTTAAAAAGTCATTATAATGTACATATGTTTGATTATATGCAGGATTTCGTCATGAGCTGACATCAGTTAGAGAACCACTGGAAAACATGAGAGTACTGGACAGCTATTTTCTTCAACCTAATTTGGAACTCTTCATGAGTACGCACCCACCGGGGATGAAAGCCAGAACCTTCTGGTTACAAGGCGAGCCTGTAGACTATTGAGCCAATGGGACTTGATCCAATGGATCTTGGATTCTAGCTTCTGCCAATTCATGACACAGCGCGACCATTTTGCAATGTCTTCTTCGATGTGTTTCTGCCTCATCTTCAACCTGCTCTACCCTACTGGTCATGGCTTTCCACTAGAATCCAAGGTTAACTGCCTGGATAGGGCCAGTCGCTAGTTAGCATCAGATTAATTTTCAAGTATTGGTTTTGTAAGGATTTTGTTCGATTGTATGGAAGATTTCGTATGTGGGTGCGTACTGGTGAAGAGTCCGAAACCCTAACTAATGTCAGTTCATGACGAAATCCTCCATACAATCAAATAAAATCCTTACAAATAAAACCAGTACTTGAATATTGCATATGTTACCACTCTAAGATATCATCAAAAACGTCATCACAAATAAATGTTATCCTTCTGATATCTGGCCATTTTACGACTGTGCCTCACTCAAAGAAGTTTTGATTAGTGTGGAGAAACATGCTCTTCTCCGCCTTTGGACCAAAACAGGAAGATTAAAGTCACCAAAGGAGATGAGTGGTAGAATGTTGACTTACCATCAGCTACATAACCATCTATATCTTCTTTTGTGTATTTCGACTTGCTGGCTATAATTGTGCGATACGAGATAAAAGGAAGGTAAAAAGAAACATTGGAAAAATGAAAGTGTGGAAATCCGAGGTTATGCAGAGATATAAAAAGAACGATGTGAATGGGAGAATATCGACTTACCTTTAGATGTCATCTCGACCATTTCTTCTGTTGTGATCTCAATCGGTGTGACTGTCGCTGTAGAAGTGAAGTGGAAAGAGAGGACATGGAATAAATGATACTGGGGGAGAAGGAGTAATATGTACACGTGGAGAGAAACATCAGCGAAGTTCGCAGAAGGGATTATGAAGATTCACGTGACTAGTCTCTGTCCAGAGTGTATTTATATTAAAGACTTTCTAAATTAAGTGTATATCCTATTCTTCTTTGCTGTTTTTATTATGTTTCTATTATTTGCTTGTCTGTGTTTGTTTTTTCCGATAGAGCAATATCTGTTGTTGCCTCTCTCTACTTGTATCTGTATATTCCTGGCGTCATTTAATTAATGTAATTAGTTTGCGTATTTCGACGTCAACAGTGAATACTCTGAATTTCAGAGATATTCCTCTTCTTATCAATACTCATAATGATATGAGAGATAGTCGTCTAATTGCCTCATCCTCTTTCGCTCTCTCTCTTACTTCATACGTGTGACTGTCTGTTCGTAGCTACTCTTAATTAAGAGAAATACTTTCCGAATTTCGACTACAAAAGTGAATACTCGGAATTCCGGAGGTTATTCTTCTTATTCTCATTATTATTATTATTATCATTATTCAGACACAGACTACACGTGAATGTTATATCAAAGATGAGCTGAATGCACCACGCACACATTTAATTATGAGTTCAGTTAATATTTGTCTACCTCATAGTTTTGCTACACGTCTGTTAAAACGGATTGTCAGTATATGAAGAGAATCGAGCTGTTTTGTTGGGGAAAACTAGCCACATTTCTGTCCAGTGTCGGATACACAATGTGGAGGAGATGATATGAAATAATGATGGAGATGTCTAGCTGGAATTCTCCAACTGATGTGACTTCAAGTATTGTTTGTGTTAGGATTCGATTGGTTGAAGGTTGATTCACTAACTGACATCGATGGTTAATGAACCATTGGGAATTCAGCATGGATTACTGCGAGGTAACTGTTTCTTCATTCTGGTGTATGACTCTGCAGAAGTAAGTATCCGCAGGAGTTTTATCCCACCACCTTCTGTTTACATGGTGAGTTGATGGACCAATCAGTCACTGGGACGGCGTTCAATGGCCAGTACATGAATTCTAACTTCTGATGCACACTGGCTACTGGCGACTGCCTATGCAGGAAGTCACCTGGACTTCTAGTGAGGGATCAAGACCACTAGCTTTAAGTTCATCAAGTCAGGTGAGACAAGTGTTAATCACCTATGATATAGGCAGGCGATTGTGCTGCAGATGTTGTGAATTGACGGAAGTTAGAATTCACTGGCCATCACATCAGGTCACAGGAGCTGAGTGGTTTCCACGATGGCCCTGCAACCAACCTGAAGGTGTTTTCTTCGAACCGTGTGGTGGGTAAATACTACTGGAGAGTTCCAGAGTAGACTGACGAAACAGCTGTCTGGCTGTCTGGCAACACTGCCAGCCATTGCTCCAACGGTTCTCTCAGTGATGTCAGCTAGTTTTCAAACTTGTAACCAATCGAATCCCTGGAAACCAGTCTTTGAAAATCTTCAAGTTATTTCATTTGCATATTGAAATCTATTTCGCTTAAACAATAAGCACATTGCCTTTCACTTACTTGTATGATAGCAGTCTTCCAGATAACTTGATATAATACTTTCAACATCTGAAACATGTGTACAGAAAGCATGATATTACAAGTGAGTAATGAAAATAGATTATACTTTTACTGTGAATTGTGTGAAGTTCATGTATTCTAAGGGGAAGAATAATTTTCGCTTCTTTCACAAATGTATCTTCTCCTTCTGCCTCGGCCTCTGCCTCAATTGTTGTGTTCCCAGTGGAATACAAAGCTCCATGTTGTGAAGATTTTGCAATCGCAGTAGTGTTATCTAAATACGATCTGAGTTGCCACATTCACACTCAACCATCTCTTATTTTCCAACTTACCATCTCGCTTGTGAACTTGATGAGTATTCAGAGTGTGTCGGCAGGAAATAGGATGCGGGCCTCATGTATTTCCATGTGTTATCATTCTTTCCCTCTCACAGCTCTGCCTACTATAGTTCTTTCACAGCACTTCTTCACTCTCCTCTGCCTGTCTCAGTTTGGTGTGTGAACTGTGGCGATTTGAACTTCTACACTTCTGTGCTGAATTCTATGTTGCAACTCACTCAGTTAGAATGAGATCAAAATGATCAGATCACAACTTGCTATTGAAGATATCAAATGGTAATTCAGAGTTATTCTCTGCGTTGGTGACGGTGACTAGAAGTGGAATCAAGCAAGTTCACCTCCTCCAGTCAGGGATTTGTCATGTAAATGTATGTGTTCGCCAGTGCGTTATGCTGTTCCCACAGAAACTTGGCTCGAACCCAGTACCTGTTGTTTCAAACACTGAAGCAACAACACCAACCATCATCATAAAACAGAGATCTATTCCAGATGACACAGACTGCCTCATATTTATATCAAAATGATGTTGTCACTTCATGTAAGTGTCCAGTGACAATGGCATGAAACTGGAGGTTCAACAGATGCGGTGAGGTATGAGAAGAGACATGCATGAATTTTAGTATGTATAAAGATAGTCGTTTACCGAAAATATTATCTTCGTTCTTTTTTATCGCCGGAAGAGTAGGTGGTACTGTGTAAATGGATTGAAAAAAATGTGAAGATGAGTAAGTTTAAATTGATCGGTCAACAGGTGGGTGACCACATGTTCAAAGCAAACTGTGAAGAACATCAAAATATCGATTAACTAAGAAACTGAAATCAAGTGAAATATTCTTTGGAAGAGGAGCATCATTGCGTATTAATCTATGAAGTATAGGTTGTCAAGTTATGTACCACTGAGTGAGTCATTTAAGTGAATAGTAGTACACAACACACACGAACTGGCAGTGCTGGCCAGTCGTCCGGATGGAAATGATCTACTTGAACACTGTCCACATAAACACTGCAGCCTCGAGATTATCAACAAACATGTCTTCATCTTCGAGTAAAGATTTGAATCCTAGATTCTGGTTGATGCGATATTTGGTATGCGTGAGTGTTGGTATGTGTGTCGGTTCAACTCAGATGCGTTATTGAGTATGTCAGACGTGAACAGACCCGACTGCAGTTTTCTGTTCAGATCACTTGAAACATTAGGGCAGTTGTAAGACATAAGGGTCTCAGTAACCAAATAGTCAAAGAACTCCTTGTACTCCTTGTGTCTCAGCGGTAATCTACAATCGTGAGCAATACATCTATACGCGGTTTGGTGAATATTAACAATGGACACATTGTACATAACTTCCATTTCTATCAACATCTTTATTGAAAATATACCCTTCATGTTCCAATGAAATTATAGTTGTGCTGTTACTCACATCGTCTTCTCACTGCGTTCCACGGTCCACCCGCTCTGACAACATCCCTGTTTTATTCTTCGGAATTCACAGCAACATCTCGTCCTCTTTCGACGACTCTTCAAAAAGGGGTGGACAACAACTGCCAGTGTGGACACAACACATCCGTGAATAGTATCTGTGAAATAGCTTGTCAATTTGGAGAAGGGGACTGTGACTATGTTCCCGAGTAACCATTATCTTCTATAACTGAATCATTTATCTGTAACCACCGAACTTATTCTGTTGTGGTGTGAAGGCGAGGAAGTGATCTCTGTGTTCTACTGCATAACCGACGAAACCTAGTTGAGATACGCTCTATCACGAACGTTTCCAAAAGGAAGATACCTCACCAGTTTTCTGTCACTTTCTTGCGCACGGTTGAACAAGCTTTCTAGATAAAATAGTTGGGTGAGAAGATACAAGCTGAGCCAACTCAGAAAATGTCGGTTCACGACCGACTATGGAACACCTTCCAGTGTGTGTCTACCCATTTCATTTGCAAAATAGCGCATAGTTTCTCACTATTGATTTCAGACAACTCATGAGGGTAAAATCTGCCGAATAACTGATTCATCTTCTCAAGAGCAGTATGGCTGTTCTCAATATTCATAGTGAGTCTCCATATGGCTTCAGCATCACCGTTTTTCGTCTTCCGCTATTCCATCAACTCACGAGGTGGCGACCTGCTCACTTCATGTCTACTTCCGAAAACAGTCGTCAGTAGATCAGGCGATTCTTGAGTACCCGACGAAGGTGGGAGCGTGATGCACTCTCAGATGGCCTCCCTGAGTGAATCTTCCTTCACAAACAATGTGAGGCATATAAGAGTAAAAGGCGCTCCCCTCCATCCTTTACGCTTGACATCACAAGCACACTCAAACTATCTAACAAACTTCCAATATGTGTCTAGATGTCCATCAAATGAGCATATTTACACATTCGACAGCTCTACGCCAACACTGAGGGATGACATTGCTGCATCTTTCGCTTTGTCATAATAACCTAACAATGAGATCCTTTCGAGACACAACCACTCTTTATCTCAGTGCATGAGTTAGTAGGGTCCTGCGACCACCCATCGCCTGACCATGAAGAAACTTCACTTCACGCTGAGAAGTCGGTGCTTTGCACCAATCTTCTTCTTTCACTCACTTCACTTCGTAAAATTTACTTCATGAAAGACATTGGTGGAGAAGGCAGGCAAAACTGGATGCATACGATACTGGACGTGTGAGCGTGTCGGTCGTATATCCAGTGACTGCCCACTGCCACTGACTCCAAAACTACCACAAAATTGCTGGCCACTATTTCCTATTAACACAGATCTCCATTCTCATATTTCACATACTTACTGACACCATTGTTCAGTGGCCTACATCTCTCCACCATGGAAACTGCGCCACTCGATGACTTCACTCCGTTCGAAATCCAAGGATACTGATAGCAATGATATTTAGACATGAACAAATCGATCTGATTATCTGAAAGTAAGACTTACTGATTTCCGGTAACAGAATAGCTGAAAATGAAGTATTCATAATTACAACCATCCTCAACATCGCGTCACATCACGGCACTTGTCACTCTCATAGGTAACATAGTTTATGGTGTATTTTAGTTGCTGTTGCTGTTGTTGTTGTTGAGTGACACAGACGTATTTTAGAATCAACGTCTCTGATGATATGTCATGTGCCATGTTCGTTGACGTGTACATTATTGACAGGTAGTACTGGGCATTTCAGGCTACTTGAAGTCGATTGTTTTCCGAATGTATTTGAGAGATAGAGGGAGACAGAGATGTGAGGGGATATCACGTGAATGTGTCTACCTACGTCTGACAAAGTTGTATACAACAGCCGTGAAGGTGATTTCCACTAGGTACATCTTCGGAAGCTGGAAACACTCATTTCCTGATACGAAATTGAGACTAGCAACATATGTTGTTAATAAAGCAGGATATACTGGATCCATCAATTCTCGAAGACTTCCACTGAATTTTGATGAATTCATTAGATCCTACGTTATTAACAACATGTGTTGCTTTT
This sequence comes from Trichobilharzia regenti, assembly GCA_944472135.2. Taxonomy (NCBI): domain Eukaryota; kingdom Metazoa; phylum Platyhelminthes; class Trematoda; order Strigeidida; family Schistosomatidae; genus Trichobilharzia; species Trichobilharzia regenti. The sequence goes on along the minus strand of OX235263.1, from coordinate 108,572,159 downwards.
TCCAACCATCATTCTCGAAAAAGCTTAAATTAGACTATCACGTGCCTGACTGTCATGCAGAATTCGTCTCCATCTTAGCACTTTATGTCTGAGTTGGTGAATGATGAGTATTGTATGTTGTTGTGACTGGTAGCTTTGATACTTGTCACTGTGTAAATGCAGAACTCTAATTTGACTTGGTAGCTGGTGATGTGAGATGGGTGTGTGAATACTGTTTTCTGGACAACTTCTCCCTGCTGTCATTTTTCCAGGACTTCACTACTATCATTATGATTATAATCCGCTGATTACAATTGTTATCAGCTGAGGGTACGAGAGAAAAACAGGGCTGCATTCATTATGACTTCTGTCGGTTACAGTATGGAAGCCACCCACTCAGTGTGCTCCTGGTTATCATCTGAGTAATCGGAGTAGAAAATTCCCGCTCCAGTTAACGCTTCTCAGATACTGATTCCATTCCATCTGCTCTCACAGAATCCCACCACTTTTGTACAGTATCGTCTACATTCTTTTTCAACCTGTGGAGTCCTACCAGCCAGTTTTGAACATCGTGCAAACATTGCCTGTTAGTGTGTTTGGTTTCGACCTCATCGAACTGAGACACCTGCTTCTTTATGACTGTCTGATTGCAGAGGAGAATTGGTTGATTATTTATATTTTTATGTTAGTTTAATTTGCTTCAGTGATTGGGTTGATTTTTTATGGGCGAGGTGTCTAGCCTCATCCTCAATCTTCCCTCTATTTCCGCCACCACGACTGTTTAGCTGGCCATTGAAGTAGACAAAAACTAACTGGGTTGCTTCTCAAGATTTCAGTTTACACTTGCTTTTCTAGTTTTGTTCAATATTTCTCTAATCTCGTGAGACATTACTCTAAGACTGACATTCAGAGAGAAAAGGAGAAGTGATTTCAATGAACACTGAGGACTAATTCGCCCATGTAATTATATATCGTTATTATAATTCGTGGAATTTTACGATAAATCACACAACTTACATTCCTCAATGATGAAATCCGGTCCAAATATTCCTAGAAAATGTAAAACAACTTTTCAATTAAAATGTGTGTCAGAGAAATTTCTGGAGAAGTGTGTGAGGCAGACAGCTTTTCACTCTCTCTACATTGTCATTCCGTTTCAAGCAGTTATGAGAGGAGAAATGAATAGACGACAAGAGATCGTGTTAACTGTAACGGTGAGGACCAACTCAGTTTCCAGCATGTGATGTACATATTGAAATAGATTACTCCTCTTGGTATAAATAGCTGTTAGTGTGGCATATTTGTTTGTCAATTCACAAATGGATTAATAAAATCAGTCCCTCTTTCTCTATATTTACGTATTTATTCAATTTATGAAGGAGTCTGATGACTGTTTAATACGGGAGCGGTTTTAGTGCATACAGTCATGTGGTTTGATGCAGTACTTAGGGCTTTTCTGAGATGACAGTATTTCACAGTACAGAGATATATGAATTCTGATGTGGTTGTGTTCTCTGAGGTGGATAGTCATTCTGCGAAGTTTCATCGCCACACTAGGCGACATCTTCAGCACATACTTCAATTCGAAGTGAGCTTTTGGATCTCTCCACGAGTTCACCATTAGTCCTCTCTCCTGGTGACCTTGGACGTGATTGATCGTTTTTGTGTGTCTTCACACCTTCTAGGTGACTTGTATTGCAACTGGTTGTTTCTTTGACTTGAACTTTGAGTCTAAGTGTGTTAGGTTTCGTTCTTATCGGTTGATAAATTTTGTCTATCTCGATGTGTCTGTTGTATGATGATGATTCACTGGAATGCCAAGCTTCTAAAAATTCTCTAGCATTCTTGGTGTTTCCTTTGTCTCATATTTGAGCGTTGGTTGTCCCAGTCGAACTGATGTCCATGGTTGTCTGAATACAGCGAGTGATATGAGGGAGTGGATGTCATGTCTTTTGACGGCTAGCTTATGATCATGGATACGAAGAAGAAGAAGAAGACGTCCACTTTGGCCAATGTAGTGTTTTTCGCAGCTGTTACAATTTATTTTGCAGATGATGTTGGTTTTATCTTCTTTCGCTGTTGAGTCTTCTGGTTGACACAGAGCCAGCTGAGTGAAGTGATTTTGTCGGTTTGTGTGCGACATCAATTCCTAAAAGTGTGAAGAGACGTCAATTCCTGATTCTTCAGGAAGTTTTCCATGCGTGAATCTTGCTGATGGAGATTCGCTTCCATCTAGTTGGGAAAATATTCTAATTGATTTATTCCCATATTTGTCATAGTCGAAATTCACTTAACTAATTTTGTTCTAAAGTAACTCTTTTATACTGGAGAATTCTCTGATCTGTATAAATGCTGATTAGTATTGTTGAGACAACTTTGACTATTGTATCTATTACCAATCTAAGATATTAGCACAAATTGTCATCACAAATAAATGTTATTTTTCTGATACCTGGGTAGTTTGCGGCTGTGCGTCACTCAAGCAAGTATAGAATAGTGTAGAGAAGGATGCTTTTCGCCGCATTTGGATCAAAACAAAATATAAAGAATGATATAAGAGATGAGAGATAGAATGTTGACTTACCATCAGCTACAAAATCTCCAACATCTTCTTTTGAGGGTTTGGAGGTAGTCACTATGATTGTAAGAGAATAAGGGAGCAACGTTAACAACAACAATTCGAAAAACTTAGGTGCAAAGATATGGGATAATGCATGGATTTAAAAAGAAGGAAATAAGTGGCAGAATGTCGACTTACGATGAGATGTTGTCTCGACTATTTCTTCTGTTGTGGTCTCCGTCGGTTCGACTTCGTCTGTAGAAGTGAAGCGGAAAGAGAGGACGTGGAATAAACAAGATTGGAGGAGGAGGAGTAATATGTGGACGTTCGGGGGAGACAGAGTCAGAGAGAGTGAGAGAGAGATCAGCGAAGTATGGTTAGAGTGGGAGAATGTTGATTTGAAGCATTCCGCTTCCATTGATGGTTGGTTTATGCACGTGTTGTATGGACTGGATTTGGTTGTTGATATAGTTAGTGGGCTCAGTGAGTGAGAGAGTGAGTGAGTGAGTGAGTGATGGTATTTTCTTGAGTTGTTTGTGATTTTGTTCGGTTGGATTGCTATCATTGAATAATTTCAATGCATGTGTTTGTTCGCATAAGGGATTATGAAGATTCACGTGACTACAATTCGTCGACAGACAGCCAAACGCGTGCAATGGAATGCAATGGAATGATAATTTTGTTGAAAGTTGTATCAGTAGTAGTTATATTGTGTTGTTTTGTTAGTGAGTTCCGGTGATTTGAGAAAAGGTGTTGATCGGAACACAGTCATTCTATGTGTGTGTGCATGTGACACGACAGAGTTTATTTGATGTGTTCAGGTGAATCTCGAAGGTGATTGACTCATTGATTGGTTAAGGTTGTACAGAGGGAATGAGATGGAGATAGAGCGGAATTGTTGACGAGGGGCTTTGCGATGTGTACATGTGTAGAGACTTGGAGAGGATGAGGTGAGTTGGAGAATGTCGACTTACCATGAGTTGTTGTCTCGACTATTTCTTCTGTTGTGGTCTCCGTTGGTGCGACTGTCGCTAAAGAAGTGAAGCGGAAAGAGATTTATTTATTTATTTTTATTTATTTATTTGAACGCATTAAAACTTCGTACAATATGGCACCAAGAAGGATACGCCACACAATAATAACAAAACAACATAGATGAAAAGAAAAAAGGAAAGAAGATATATATATAAGCAAAGAACGGATAAAGAACTTCATCTGGAAGGAAAACACTCATGTTTTTAACAAGTTCAAACAGTATTCATTAACTATCATCGGGAAGGGAAAAAAGAAGGAAATTGCAACATATCCACCATTGATGACTGCGGTTCTTGGCCATATCCGATAACGTTTCGAGCCATCGATTCGAGGTATTTCACGGACCCCAATCGGGGAGTCATGACGCACCAACCGATGCTAATCTAGCACAAAAATCCTTCATCTCACGACGCCACGTCATGGACTGACCAGCTCTCCGCCTTTTCCATCGCGTCCCAGGGCTAGCGAACAGAGACCTGTACGGAAGCCTTTAGGATGACATTCGCAGCACATGTCCAAGCCACCGAAGCCGGTGTTTCCAGATGACGACACTTAATGAATGGTGATCTCCACTGTATTCAAACACACGCCGCCGAACCTCAGAATTACTCACGCGATGATGCCATCGAACGCAAGCAATCCTGCGGAGACAGCGGTGATCGAACACACAGAGTCGCCGCACATCCTCAGCTCGGAGAGGCCAGGTTTCACAGGCGTAGAGCAGGGCACCTCGCACCGAAGCATTGTATACCCGACCTTTGACAGCCAGGCTAACGTCGCGACGGCGCCATAGGTGGCTCAAGTTGATGTATGCCACCCTAGCCTTCATTATACGGTTGGAAATCTCATCCGTCACCCCCCGCCAGCACACACACAACTACCCAGGTACACAAACTTATCTAAAACTTCAAGCGGTTTATCTTAAGCAAGAGTGAGTGCAGGTACAGGCTCCTGCCAATCTTGTAACAGTACTTTGCACTTAGACGGCGCAAAGCACATACCATACTTACAGACACTGATCGCCAACTGATTAAGTGCGATTTGGGCAGCCTGCATGCTATCGCACAGTAAGACGATATCGTCTGCATACTCGAGGTCGAAAAGTCTATCTCCAGGTAGCAGATCTACACCACCTTCACGCACATCCTTCAGAGCTGACTCCAGAATGTCATCGATGGCAAAGTTAAAGAGAAATGAGGAGATTGGGCAACCCTGTCTAACCCCACTGTTGGTTGGGAACAGTGGTGATAGTTGGTTGTATGCCCTCACTCTACCTGAGGTGTTTCTGTATAGGGCTTTCAAGATGTTAACAAATTTCTCAGGTACACCTCTCTCTAACAGACAGTTCCAGAGCACAGTTCTGTCCAACGAATCGAAGGCAGCCCTAATATCAAGAAACACAACGATCGTTGGCCTGCAATACGTGTGGCGGTGTTCCAACAACTGACGAAGGGTGAACACATGATCAATGCATCCACGACCTGAACGAAACCCAGCCTGCTCTTCGCGAATCAATCCTTCACGTATTTTGCACAGTCTGCGAAGCAAGACAGCAGCCAATATTTTAGACGCGACTGGTAACAGACTGATACCCCTATGATTGTCACACGAATTACGTCGACCCTTTTTAAAGATGGGGACGATAATGGCTTCGTTCCACATTGATGATACACTCTCTGTCTCCCACACCTTTCTGAACAACCCAGTTAGAGCCATTGTGAGAGTCTCGCCACCATCTTTAAAAAGAGCCTGGGGTAATTTGTCTGGGCCGGGCTCCTTATGGCGTTTTAACACTTGGAGTTCCTTACGGACCTCCGCTTCGATGCGCGGGTCGGCACTAACCGACCAAGGAGCACTCGGGCTAATGACAGCAGACAGTGAAGCTGGTGGCCAGCCAAATTGTTTCCCGAAGTGCTCTGCCCAGCGTTCGAGGTGTCTTTTCAAGGTGGTAACTGGCGTGCTATCTGCCTCACAGACCGTCTCGCTGACACCTTGTTTCTTGCTGCCGGTGGCTCGGATGAGTTAGAACAGTTTCCCACTGTTGCCAGATGCAGCAGCTGACTCCATCTCACACGTATGTTCTGACCACCAGACTTCGCGGTCCTTACGTAAACACTGTCTAATCTTGCGCGTGAGCGCCTTTCACTGATTGTTGTATTCGCTGCCAGCCGGATTGTAACTCATTCTGATATTTCAAAGAAGTAGCAGGTGCTACTAAAATGCACACATCAACGTTTAGACGACGGTTTTTATGAATGCCACCAAATCCCAAGACGAACTTGGCACACACTAACACATGATCCGAGTCCAGGCATGTGCTGTAGAAGGAGCGACAGTCTTGTGTGCATCCTCGCCGCCGGAAACTGACAGCAATATGATCAATCTGAGTCCAAGCTTGCTTCGCAGAGGGAGGACGCCAGGTAGCGCTACGGCTATGGCTGTGCCGGAAGTTGGTGCTGGCTAGAAATAGGTTTTGCTCCGCGCAAAGCTGCAGAAGACGGTCCCCATTATCTTACCTGCGACCATGTAGTCCTCACTGACCACCTAGACGATTCTCCTCTGAGCTTAGACGCCCTACCTGTGCATTCAAGTCCCCAGCCAGCACTACGATATCCCTCCAACCCGCCTGTTTCAAGAGATCGCTCAGGTGGTAGTAGAACTCATCCTTCATTGCATCCGGGCTGAAATCCGTCGGTGCATAGGCAGAGACAACAAATAGACACCACCTATCTGGCCTACTACTCCTTACTTTCGCATAACCTTCCAGTCTCACAGCACATAAACGACTGTTAATAGGAATCCAGTCGAGCCATGCAGATTCGGCTCTAGGGCTCAGTGCAACACTGACACCAGCTACGCCGGATGCCGACACCACAGGGTCCCCGGATAAGCGCAGGTGGTACATACTGCTAGAACTTCCAGATGGAGAGGATAGTCGAATGACTTCACTGGGATCTTGAATTCGGGTCTCCGAAATGCAGCAGACATCGATAGTGAGGCCTTCCAAGGTCCTTACCAACCCTACCTGTTGTCTGATTTGCATCAGCGTCCGAACATTGTAGGTGGCCAGTCTGAACGCGGCATGCGATTTCAGGATATCTGTGTTAGATGTCACATTGGGGACAACCATTTTGAGGATTACTCACTAACATCTCGAAACAACACAGATAGGTTGGGAATCTCGACAAAGGCGAAAGGCTGTCGAAGGTTAAGAAGTCAAGTTTACCACAGGTAAAATACAGGTAACTACGTATAAAAATAAAAGGAAGGAAGGACAGAAGTTACCTGAGGCATCAATATTACTTGAAATCATTGTGTAATAGCGTGTGATAAGTTTCACTGATAGTTTGTTGCTTCATTTGATTTATTGTGTGGGAGCTGAGATACTGGCCGGGTGCCCAGATCGAAGCAGGTGGTTTTCTTAGAAGAGCACTCCCCGAGCCAATGACCTGGAGTCTAATCCGCAAGGCAGCGGAGCAGCGTCAGGATCTGCATTCCCATGGTTGACAGTGACCCATATGGGTTAATACACCATTTGATCCGAATGGAAACTGAAGCCCATGTACCCCATGGTAACTGTTTTAGTTTAACCGTTATCCTAAAACACTTCCTAACATCGTAAGACCAGCAGAGACATGAGTACCAGTCGGTTTAGCTTGTTGGGTCACTGTGGTATGTAAGCCCAACAACCACGGCAAAAGTGAGCAGTTATCAGACGGAGAGAACGTGGAATAAATGAGACTGGAGGAGGAGAATGAGATAGAGATGGAGGGAGCGGACTTGTTGACGAGTGGCTATGGGATATGTACATGTGTAGAGAATTGGAGAGGATGAGGTGAATTGGAGAATGTCGACTTACCATGAGTTGTCGTCTCGACTATTTCTTCTGTTGTGGTCTCCGTCGGTTCGACTTCGTCTGTAGAAGTGAAGCGGAAAGAGAGGACGTGGAATAAACAAGATTGGAGGAGGAGGAGTAATATGTGGACGTTCGGGGGAGACAGAGTCAGAGAGAGTGAGAGAGAGATCAGCGAAGTATGGTTAGAGTGGGAGAATGTTGATTTGAAGCATTCCGCTTCCATTGATGGTTGGTTTATGCACGTGTTGTATGGATTGGATTTGGTTGTTGATATAGTTAGTGGGCTCAGTGAGTGAGTGAGTGAGTGAGTGATGGTATTTTCTTGAGTTGTTTGTGATTTCGTTCGGTTGGATTGCTATCATTGAATAATTTCAATGCATGTGTTTGTTCGCATAAGGGATTATGAAGATTCACGTGACTACAATTTGTCGACAGACAGCCAAACGCGTGCAATGGAATGCAATGGAATGATAATTTTGCTGAATGTTGTATCAGTAGTAGTTATATTAGGTTGTTTTGTTAGTGAGTTCCGGTGATTTGAGTAAAGGTGTTGATCAGAACACAGACATACTGTGTGTGTGCGTGTGTTACGACACAGTTTATTTGATGTGTTCAGGTGAACCTCGAAGGTGATTGGATGTTTCAATGACTGATTGATTGTTTGATTGATTGATTGATTGATGGCTTAAGACTTTACAAAGAGAATGATATGGAGATGGAATTCGATGTGGCGGAGTTGTTGGCGAGTGGCTATGCGATGTTTACATGTGTATAGACTTGACGAGGACGAGGTGAATTGGAGAATGTCGACTTACCATGAGTTGTCGTCTCGACTATTTCTTCTGTTGTGGTCTCCGTCGGTTTGACTTCGTCTGTAGAAGTGAAGCGGAAACAGAGGACGTGGAATAAATGAGACTCGTTTATCAGCGAATTATTGGTTCATTGAGAGAATTTCGGCTTAGCAATAATTTTTTTCTCCATGCTTTTTTTTACCTGTTTTCTTTTGCGTTGGCCTTCTGCACTATTTTCCTTCTATGTTGTTGTGGCTTCAGTTGTATGAGGTATATTGAAGCGGTGTTTGTTTAATTTTTTTACCGGTACATATAATATATTAATTTGGGGAGAATTTAAGTCAACAATTTTTATTGTTACATATTCACTTACCATCAGTTTTTTCGGCATGTTGTTCTTCTTGTTTTCTTGTCTCTTCTATGGTTTCTTCCGCTTCTGTTGGGGTGATTGTTACTACACAATTTCAATGTATTGGTACGAGTATAGAGGATTCAGAATTTTTAAAGAACATGCGATTCGCATTTCATCCATCTTATGGGATTGTTTGAATGTATGTTGAATGAATGCTATTTTTTCCTGAATTGTCATTTTAATGGCTTTGATAATTTGTTTTGCCTGTGTTCTCTTGGCGCAAACTATTGCAAAACTCTATGTTATATGTTATGTCTATTGACGGAAGCATGGAATATATTGTTAATTTTGTGCAGTGTATGATTAATACTGCGTTTCAATTCAATGAACTGCGGTTTTAGAAGGGATGTTAGTCAGCGTACAGATGCACTCTTCCACTGATAAATGTCATGTGTTCAGATTAACCTAAATAAATGCTGTATCCTGACGATTGAAGTTACGCACGATCACTAGCTCCATGATCTGCTGCTCCTACTTTTGGATTTCTTTGCCAATCATTTAACAATGATTCACGAATTTTGGATCTATTTGAAGTTAATTTTGCTTTATTTTTCATCTGACATTTGTCAATCACAGTAGCTTAGAAGAAACAATGTAATACTTTAGTTACAGGATTTTGACGTGGGCTGTCATCGGTTAGAGAACCATTGAAAAATCAGCAGACAGTACTGCTGGACAGCTATTTCGTCGGCCTAGTTTGTGTCTCTTCAACACGGTTCGAAGTAAACACTTTCCGGTTATATGGATCATTTAGAGCATTCAATCAACGAGACCGTGTCCTATGCCCAGCCCATGAATTCAAACTTCGAACCAATTCACGATATAACATGTTTATAGTGTTATAAAAATATTTCACTTACCGATATGAATGTTATTCTTTTCCGATGTATATTCTTTTGTTGAATGTATGAAAATTTATCAGATAAATTTAGCATGGAAGTGTATTTCAAGAATAATATTAATAATGATAATAGTAATAATATTAGGGCATCAACAAGTGAATCAGATTTAATTTCTAAGAGCATCACTTATGAATTTCTGGGGAAAGAGTAGCTGAAATGCAGTATTCATTATTATCATCACATCACATCATTTATCGATTTCACAGGTAACGTAATATATAAGATATATATGGTCTAGTAGTACGAATAGATTTCCGGAGTAATGACACTAATATATATATATATATAACATGCCATGTTCGTTAGCATGTAAATTTTTTGACAATCAGTCAAGCATATTTCAAGCTACTCAAGATTAATCGTTTAACAAGCAAGAAAGGGAGATTGTTGATTTGGATTAACAGTAGAATCCACAAGAATGAGAATTTCGTTCCGTTTACAACTCGTCATCCAGATGTACCTACACTCCCTTCAATGACTGATGGTCTTCCCAATGAGGTTTGAATTCACTATTCATAGTTTTAAATACTCATCCTGAATTCCACTGTTAGTGAGCACCATGCACCAATTTAATTCAAGTCAAATAATTAGACATTGTCGAGGTATCTACACAATCAGCCAACATATCTATCTGATGCCATACATGTCGGGGTTTGATCCGTTAAACATTTCATCACAAGCCGACATCAGTTAGAGAACTAACTACTACTGAATGACTGTGAAGTACTGAACAGATGTTTTGTCGGCTTAGTTCATGACTATTCGTCAGTACGCCATCTAAACCTTCCGGTTAAAAAAGTGAGCTTGTAGACGATTCAGCCACTGGGACACTATCCAAATCCTTGTACATAAATTCCAGCGTCTGACATTTCAAAATTTGATGAATTGACCTTCTTGTTTGTTTGACAGAAGATTTCTATTTGACTCTGACCAGCAGGTATTAAGATTTCTTCTCCAAGATGATATTTCACCTTTGCTTTGGTGAATGTTGAGCATTGTTTGCTGTTTTATAATGGATGTGGTACACATTCTTGTACGAATGCAGACTACAACTTCAACTTGTCTGACACTCGGACCTCCATCTAGTCTGTTCTTCATCGGCACCGTTCCTCCTCTAAGAAGCCTCTACATTACTCCAATGTCTTCTTCGTGTATATACAGTTCATCTACATCTCTCCTGCGTATCATTTTATTGAGTAATAAATAGATTGTTGACTAGTTATCGGTCTAAAAACATGTTTCCAATCCTATCTGTAACGTCTTTTGGTCTACAGTATCCAAGAAATAAAGATGGCAGGCATTTGAGCCATTGAACGATTGAACTAGCCTGTTGGAAGTGACTCTGATGAGACATGAGCCTGTATTTGAACCATATAGAACGAATGAAGATCAATATGTAGAAACATCCTACTATGATCAAACTGATAATATAAAGTAGTGACTTCCCTCAAACTCATAATGATATAAGAGATAGTCGTCTACTTGGCTGTCTCTCTCTCTTTCGCTTTCTCTTACTCTCAACGTGTGGCTGTCTATTCGTAGGTACTCTTAATTAAGAGAAATACTTTCCTAATTTTGACGTCAACAGTGAATACTCGGAATTCCAGAGGTTATTCTTCTTATTTTCATTATTATCATCATTCAGACGCAGACTACACGTGAATGTTATATCAAAGAATAGCTGAATGCACCACCCACTCATATAATCATCAGTTCACTCAGCATTTGTCTACCCCGTAGTTTTGCTACACGTCCCTTAAAACGGATTGTCAGTATATGAAGAGAATCGAGCTGTTTTGATACGAAAACTAGCCATATTTCTGTCCAAAGATGATATGAAATAATGATGGAGATCTCCACCTTAGATTCTTTAAGTGATATGACTTCAAGTGTTGTCTGTGTTAGGATTTGATTGGCTATAGGTTGAATCACTAATTGACATCGGTGGTTGACGAACCATTGGGAAACCAGTATGGATTATTGCTAGGTAACTGCTTCATCATGTTGGTGTGTGACTGTAGAAGTAAGTATCCACAGGAGTATCGTCCCACCAGCGTCTGTTTATATGGTGATTTGATGGACCACTCAGTCAGTGGGACAGCGTTCATTAGCCACCACATGAATTTAAACTCCTGATGCACACTGGCTACTGGCGACTGCCTATGCAGGAAGTCACCTGGACTTCTAGTGAGGGGCCGAGACCACTAGCTTCAAGTTCATCAAGTCAGGTGAGACAAGAGTTAATCGCCTATGATATATGCAGGCGATTGTGCTGAAGATATTGTGAATTGACGGAAGTAAGGATTTATAGGTCATCGGATCTGGCTAGAGGAGCTTAGTGGTATATACGATCGCCCTGAGGTGTTTTCTTCGAACCGTGTGGTGGGTGCATACTACTGGAGAGTTCCAGAGTAGACTGACGAAACAGCTCTCTGGCTGTCTGGCAACACTGCCAGTCACTGCTCCAACGATTCTCTCAGTGATGTCAGCTAGTTGACAAACTTGTAACCAATCGAATCTCTACAAACCAGTTCTTGAAAATCTTCAAGTCATTTCATTTGCATATTGTAATCTATTTCGTTTGAACAATAAGCCTATTGGCTTTTATATACCTGTATGATAGCAGTCTTCCAGATAACTTGATATAATACTTTCAACATCTGAAACATGTGTACAGAAAGCATGATATTAAAATGAATTATGAAAATAGATTGGGTATTTAGTGGGAATTGTGTTAATTTCCATTAATGGCAGTAAAATGTTTCAGCAATATAGAATAGGTCAAATGAAATATAATTTTTTTTCAGTGGTTTACAAACAATGATCATCATTCATGTTTTCCTTATATGTTGAATTGTTAAGTATTAATTTGGTTTCTCCTTGGTCTGCTTTTATCTCTCCAAGTGCTTTCACAGCTCCAACTTCATTGCATACAATTTTTCTCCTTATGTCTTGTCATGCCCTTCTGGCGCTGTTTCAGCCACGTAGGAAGGTGTAGACTGCCTCGTTTCGATCCCAGGGATGCTTAAAACCAATGACTGGAGATTATCAGTGACACGGCACAGTGGCACGGATCTATTTACTCTTTATCAACTCCCATATTGATCAAACCGTCCTGTATTTCCATGTGTTACTATTCTTTCCCCCTCACGTCTCTACCTACTATAGTTCTGTCATAGCACTTCTTCACTCTCCTCTGCCCCTCTCAGTTTGGTGCGTGGACTGCGCTAATTTGAACTTCTGCACTTCTATGCTGAGTTCTGTGTCGCAACTCACTCAGTCAGTATAAGACCGAAGTCAGAAGGTCAAAACTTGCTATTCAAGATATCAAATGTTAACTCAGAGTTATTCTTTGCGGTGGTGGCGGTGACTAGCAGTGCAATCAGGCATGTGCACCTCCTCCTGTCAGCGATTTGACGTCTGGATATATTTCTTCGCCAGTGTGTCATGCTGTTCCTATCGGAACTCAACTCAAAGCCACTACCTGTCGTTTCAAACACTAAAGCAACAATCCCAACCATCATCAAATAACAGAGATCTATTCCAGATGACACAGACTGCCTCATATTTATATCAAAATGATTATATTGCTTCATATGAGTGAACAGTGAGAATGGCATGAGACTGGAGGTTCAACAGATGTGGTGAGGTATGACAAGAGACATGCAAGAGTTGTAGAATGTATAAGTTAAGTCGCTTACCAAAAATATTATCTTCGTTCTTTTTTATCGCCGGAAGAGTAGGTGGTACTGTGTAAATGAATTGAAATAAATGTGAAGCTGAGTGAGTTCGGTCAACAGACGGGTAACCAGGTAATCAAAGCAAACTGTGAAGAACATCAAAGTATCGATTAACTAAGAAACTAAAATCAAGTGAAATGTACTTTGGTAGAGGACCATCATTGCGTAGTATAGTCTGTGAAGCATAGGGTATCAGATTATGTGCCACTGAGTGAATCATTTAAGTGAATAGTAGTACACAACACAAATGAACTGGTAGTGCTGGTCAGTAGTCCAGATGGAAATGATCTACTTGAACACTGTCCACATGAACCTGGCGGCCGCTAGATTATCAATAAACGTGTCTTAATCTTCGAGTAAATATTTCAATCCTATTATCTGGTTGATGTGTGAGTTGGTTCAACTCAGATGCGTTAGTGAGGATGTTAGCTGGGTGTTAACCCAACTGCAGTTTTCTGTTCACATCACTTGAAACATTAAGGCAGTTGTAGGACATAAGCGTCTGAGTTACTAAATAGTAAACGGGGTCGTCTCGTCACATGAGAATTCTGGGGTTGATCAGCTATAGTTGCTGTTACTGACATCGTCTTCTCACTGGATTCGACGGTCCACACACTCCGATAAGTTCCCTGTCATACTCTTCTGAACCCACAGGAACATTTCGTCCCCTTCTATAACTGACTCATTTATCTGAGGCCACTGAACTTATTCTGTTGTGGTGTGAAGGCGGGAAAGCGATCTCAGTGTTCTACTGCATAGCCAACGAAACTTGGTTGAGACACGTACTACCAACTTGCTTGACTACCTGACGATGTTGGGAGCGTGATGCACTCTCAGATGGCCTGGCTACATGGATTTGCCTTCACAAACAATGTAAAGCATATAAGAGTTAGAGGCGTTTCTCTTCATCCTTTATGCTTGACACCACAAACACACTCACACTGTCTAACAAACTTCCAATACGTGTCTGGCTGTCCATCAAATGAGCATATTTACACATTTAGCAGCTCTACGCCGACACTACGGTGTGTCTGTCGCCATTTCATAATAGGCTAATATACGAGATGCTTTTGAAACACAACCAGTCTTTAGCTCAGTGCATGAGCTAGTAGGGTTCTGATACCAACCATCAACTTCTGCGTATATTGTTGGTGGTCCATCGGTTGAGACGCTTGCTGACCATGAAAATGGTCCGCAGTTTAATTCCTGGCCGACGCACACCTGGTATCAATGTTCGGCCTGCTAAATTTTGGGCTACCGATATCACATGCTGAAAATTCCATACTTGTATCAAAAATAGTGTGTGGAGTCAGGCTATAATAAGATAAGAAGATTTCTTGTCATGCATTTCTGAGGCGGGGAAATGAAGAGATGACAACAGAGTGTGTCGGAGAATCTCCAAAGCTTACTTAACATTGAAGTTAGCACTAAAGTTGATGTCTTAAATGTCTACAATGAACACACTACGATTCACCTACTCAAAATGAAGAAGAGAACCATATGAAAATGAGATGATTCAACTGTATCCTACATTTCTCATATCCCTACACCTCAGACAGCTATACGACAATCAGTCACTGTATATATCACTCATGATACATACTGTGATAGGTAGGAAGTTGTTGCACAGTGAGTAGAGTAGAGTAGCTCAGCCATGGAGTACTACGCATGTATACTTAAAAGTGGGTTGACTCTTTTCATCATAATGTTTAATTCTTCTAGTCAGTCAAATATTGATTTGTTTTCATGTAGAAACCACCTCTTTGGAGCTCAACGGTATTCTTTTCTGTTCTATTCTAATCTATTTTTCACACACACATGATCTTCAGTCATCTTTCATCTCTTGTATGTTATTCAGTGTGCGGTGTAGTGTAGTGTTGCGTTGTGTTGTGTTGAAGGAATGCAACACACTCATTAGTATCTACCTCCTTTGTACAGTTTTATCAAGGCTTTCTTATTAATTATATCTCTTTTTATTTCCTCCACATTTTTAAATATTTTCTTTTGGTGTTGTTTTTGTTTTGAAGTAGTCATTAGGAAGTAGGTGATTAGGTCACGTCTACAACTACCACTACTCCGACTACTACGACTAATGAGGTTGATGATGATGACGATGGTAGTGAGTGAGTAAGAAGTAGTATTGCATGGTATTACAAGACAGCTAAAGTCTAATCACAAGGACATTACAGTGATGTTGTTGGTAACTCTGAATAAAGAGTTCAATTCACAGTGCATTCAATCAATTGGTATCTCTGATTTGTCATACTCAAACATTCAGTGAGTAATATTGAGGTTAGGTGTAGAGATGGCTAGGACATGTGCTACGCATATCTAACCATTACCTTGCTTTGTCCAGCTGAGGAGGCAGTGTTAGCTGACATAGGACTGTAGATTGTTGATTGCTGTCTGGTTGAGGTCTTCAGGATTCTAGGATCCAAATATTTGGAGACAGTTTGTCTCATGAGGCTCGAGCTCGTTCTTACTGACTCGCATACACTCACTCACTGTGATTTCCAATATACAATGAAACGACATTGGCTTCCAGTGTTACTGTTCATTCTCACTCACTTACTACTCTGACATGTCTCCGATTGCCTAAACCTATCGCAGTATCACAATGTCAACTGATGCATTTCTCAGCAAATTTCTAGGTTGCAAACAGTCAGTCAGTCTGTCACGTAGCATACCATATGATTGCTTCTCATCAGAGTGAACAGGCAGTCACCGGTAGGGTGTCATACACGTCAGCTAAATGCCATCTGTAGTCAAAATAATAAACACATCAGTTCAATCTCAATTTTTAGATTTCGTCACAAGCCAACACCAGTTGGAGAGATCATTGAAATGTAGGCAGTGTTGGACAGCTGTCTCCTGTCGTATTACGACTATTCAACGGTGTGCAGCTATGACCCCACCAGACGTCGAATCTAGCATTACCAGGTGACCACACATAGTTCTAAATATCAGTCTCAATCTCACTGACGGCTACTGGATAGTTTACGGGAAGCTGTGCTGAGAAGTCGTGGCCAGTAGAGTGAATGGTGTGATCAAGTGAAATTAACCGTCCATCGAAGGCATTGATGAGAGAGGGTGGTGCTATATCGTGAGTTGACAATGTTGGAACTCACGAGTCACTGAATTCCGATGCGTGTGGATAACAGGTCAAATAGCTTAGTGTCGAAACCTGAAGATCCCAACATCGATGCGTGGTATCGTCGTGGGCTACCATTGCGAAACACTCCTAACATAGGAGAAACAGCTACCCGGTACATCCTGGTTTTCAATGATTTCTCTATTCAGTCTTGTTTCATAACGGGATCGAACTCACAAAACTGAATCAATCCGTATCTCCACAGATCCCATAATCTGAATACATGAAGCTGAGTGAAGTAAATATTGATGAAATACAACTTCAACGCCCCCACTCCTCACACTGCCTGTGAATGCTCCTGGTGTTTTGATTCCTATTTTAACCGATGCTCAATCTGAGGCATGGCTACAACCCTTGTTATCGGCTTCGCTTTCTAGTTTTAACATACACATCCTCAGATTCCATGGTCCGACTAAATTGATCAGATAGATAGATGGACAGATTGTATTAAGCTGTATTCAGTGGACAAGAGTGCAGAAGCCTTACTGAGTCACATACATATTGGTTAGATAGTGAATTCACTACTGGTAATGACATAGAATTTAACCAGTGTTGAGTTTGAATACAAAAACTACGAGATGTGGCCGCTACTAGTGTCACCAACAATCCTCAACTTATAGATTCATGATGAGAATCTAAACCTACTGAACCATCCCATATCACTGACTCTTTCTGTCTAAAACAGTGATGATTGCATCAAGTGAAACGTAAAATGCTTGGATTAAAGAGAGCGTGTATCATGAAGCGAAAATATCCACCATGAGTGGATCTTGCCTACAGCGGAATAATTCAGGTGATGTCACCACAGCGGTCGACTAATATGCCTAATTTATGAGTATATATATCACGTGTTGTTTGTGGTACACTAATTGAAGATAGCGAACCTGAACAATTCATCGCGAAACACATGACCAGGATAGTAGTGAAGAATGTGTCTGCGTCTCCTAACAAAAATTCCCTATAGAACATACGACTGAAATCTGAAGGTAATATACCAAGGGAAATAGTAACCGAGAAGTTGATAAATTGAGTCAAAGAAAGTTTAATGCCAGTAAGCTGGAACTCATATTTTCCACACTATCACCTGTCATTCGGAAATGAAAGATAAAGATTTAAGGCTGAAGACATCCCCTTATATCTATCAAGTGAAGTGACCCTATACAGCCAGTCAAATCGGCCATTACTCTGAAGACTTGACTTGATTCTTTCTTCTCAGGAATATCTAGAGGTGTCGTGATAGCCAGGAATACTTGTAATATCAGTACACCTCATGCACACAGGCCAGACAGTCTGTATTGGAGAAGCCTTTTCTATAATCTGTCGAGTACAGAATAAATTGCCGAAGACCTCCAAATACAAGACACTCCAAACAGCAGAAAGCGTTGGAATTCGCCTAAGACAACTGCAACTGTGTGTGCATAACAAACACATCCAGTCATCATTGCTATTCCTATCTTCTATGCAATCTCTAAATTCACACACTCACCATGATTTCTCTTAATTTATCTGACTTCCATTCGATTCAGTGTTATATTATTCAGTGTTATATCATTTACGGATGCTTTCCAAAATGTAAACTGTCGACATTATTGATTCAATGTAATGCAAAACAGCATTGATTTTGGTGATAATAACATTTCTTTGTCTATTGTGGATACATGTGTCTGTGTCCAGCCTAATGGAGAACATACCGAAACGGATATTCTCTATTCAATAGTCAGCTACACATCGTTAAAAAAAATCACTGTCTGTTGTCACTTGCAGACAAGATATTGTCTTAAAACGCTGAACTCATTCAACCTCCCCCCCCCCGCATGATCTTTGCCGCTTATCATACTTCTATTCCATTACACTTCGTTTCCTAAAAGTGATAAATATAAAGAATCCTTAAGTGTTTTAAATGAGACCTGTTACACTTGTTGTCCTGTGTCCTCCATCCATCTCTTTATCCAGTGTGACAATGACGTTCTCCACCGTCATGTTTCAATGAGAAAAGTCGATAACCGAAGAATTACTCTTTCTGTACAATCTGTACAGTTGCATTTATATATATATATATATATATATATATATCGTAAATCTTCTTAGCAAAGATGTGTCATTAGAACTGTTAATTGAAGAAAATCTGCTTGGTAGCTACTACTGAACTCACTTTATCTACAAAACCAGTGATTCATATGAATGTGAAGAGTAAAGTACCAGTGCTGGTCTCATCAATGCACCTGTGGAACCAGCTGGGCATAGCGACCGTACTCAGATTTCGCCTTCCAAACGTATCACGTTTCAGGGAATACTGACCGCCAAGGAGAAAGATTCCTCCACAGATGTATTCTGCAACATCCTATCGACTTCTGACATCAAGCCAACTCACAATCCGACTTCAAAGTCATCTAGAAGATAGGCGGAAATCTTCTCTGAAGAGTACCAATCAAACTTCTTCGAAGTGCAAAAGGGGTGGAATTCCATGTGTTAAATCCCGAACCTCTGCATCCACAGAAGACGTTTGTTCAGTCCCTGAATCTGTGAAGGACTTGTCTTAATATTGAATGAGTAATTTAATTCTGATTTCCTAACTGAATTATGTTCCTATCTCACCCTACCCGACACAAACCCAACCAACACAACCTCATCATTATATTTATAATCCTTATCCCCACTGATGTTGCCTTGACTCTCGGTCAGTCTAAGTTGTATTCTAATTCCATTGTCAGTAAAATTAAATCTCAAAATTTTCATAGTGTTTTACAGTAATATTTACTGATGAACACGTTCCGAACACAATTTATCCCCACTCGAAATTATGTCAAAGCCTTAATCACTTCGATTATACAACTCCATTATTTCAGTTCATCGCTTGATTTGATTCGTAGTGGTCTTTTTCATATTTCTGGTCAAAATGAACAATCATTCCTATTGCACGTGTTGGGTTTGGACTCAATGAACAAGGATTCTGTAATCAAACTATCTCTCCACCCATCTAGATTACTTTCTTAGAATTTTGAACCTCTCCGATCCCATTGTGTGATTGTGTGTTAATGCATGCAGTGCAATCGCTGAAATTTTTTTCTAAATTACTTATTTTCTCGGGTCAATCATTCTTACCTTACCCACTAAATTCTTATGTTCTGACAGTCTAACTACATCCGATCTACTAGTTTGACCTAACTCATTGTTATTGCAAGGTATTTTGTTAATTATATTATTTTGTTTAATTGGGTCCACCGGGTCCATCAACCTACAAAGCTTGTCCCTGACTGAGTGAGTTTGTAGGTTTGAATACCATCACCCTAATTCCTGCTTTATTAAGAATCCTACGTAGAGTCTCAGATGTACCCTCCTTATATGGTAGATGAAAGTAGATGCCTTACATTCTCTCTACTAATTATGTTATCATTATCAATTTCACAATTATTTCCATTTTACTTTTCATCTTTTCTGATCGTTCTAATGAATCTTTTTAGAATAGTTACCCAGGTCAGTCCAGAAGATCACTATCAGATTTCAGGAATACCTTAAACTTATAAATTATCAAAGATGAGAAAATGTCAAAAGTCAAATAAAAATAATTGTGAAATTAATAATGATAACATAATTAGTAGAGAGAATGTAAGGCATCTACTGTTATACTATATAAGAAGGGTCCATCTGAGACCCTACTTTGGATTCTTAATAAAGCAGGAATTAGGGTGATGGTATTCAAACCTACAAACTCACTCAGTCAGGGACAAGCTTTGTAGGTTGATGGACCCGGTGGACCCAATTAAACACAATAATATAATTAGCAAAATACCTTGCAATAACAATGAGTTAGGTCAACTACATTGGTGAATCAAAGTAGTAGATCGGGTGTAGCTAGATTGCCGGAAGATAAGAATTTAGTGAAGGTAAGAATGGTTGACCCCGAGAAAATAAGTAAATAATTTAGAAAAAAAATTTCAGTAATTGCACAGCATGCGTTAACACACAACCACACAATAGGGTGGGAGAGTTTCAAAATTCTAAACAGTAATATATATGTAGGTGGAGCGCGAGAGAGATTGATTACAGAATCCTTGTTCATCAAGTCTACACCGTACACGTGCAACAGAAGTCACTGATCACTCATACTGGAGATGTGGAAAATACCACAACAAATCAAGTCAAGCGATGAACTGAAATAATGGAGTTGTGTTAACGAAGTTAGAAAGTTGTGTGAGTAATGCTTTGATATGAATATGAGCGACGATAAATTGTGCTTGGAACGTGTTCATCAGTAAATATTATTGTATAACACTGTGAGAATATGTGAAAATAAATTTTGCCTACAATGGAATTATAATCTTCCACAGTGTACATCTTCTATTCTTCTATCAATTAATTGAATTCTACTCTAACCCGTCAATTATATTACGTCACTCAAACTTCTTAATGAATTTTATTATAGTTTCTATCAGACTTACGCTTTCTGTCATCCAATATTCACAATTCTGGTTAATTATGTCTATAAATAATCTTCTTATTGACAGGAATATTTACTACGTGTTTATGTACGAGATTGTGTCCATTGGTGATCCAGCGGTATACTACTAGCCAAATATGCAAGTAATCTCTGATTCGACTCCTTAGAGGCGCACAACTTTACCCCTCTCAACCAGTTACAATCCCGACAAACATGGGAGGTTGTGTATGAGGCTAGCTGCTCTCTTCCGTAAGAAAATTATCATTATCAGTGAAACTTGAAATCTCAAGAGGCATCAATCTCTGTCTTCCTCATAGAAAAATTTAGAACAACACATTTAAGCGAGAACAATATTGTTGTTTTCAATTAGATCTCATCACAGGCTTAACTCTAATATCACTACATAAGTTTACAAATAAAATTCAAATATGAACCAATCATGGTGTTTCGTCTATAGGATAATAAGATGGTGCATATAAATTGTGCAATTTGTCATAATAGTAGTAATGATGATAATAATAATGGTTATATCAGTAATAAGAATGAAAAAGTGAGGCGATCTCTGATAACACGAATAATGAAAAACAGTATGATTAAACAAAGTGAGATTTTATTCTAGAGACTTTCTAGGAGTATACGAAGAACATTTTACGCAGCACACCTAAGTTTGTCATTCTCTAGCCGACGAGTGATTGGGACGCAAACGAAGGATAAGCTAGATAGCTTTGCCACATCTATGTGCATTTATCAATTCAAATGCATCTGCGGTGACAGTTATGTTGGGAGTACTACTAGACAGCTTAGCCAACGTGTCACTATTGAACATCTCCCATCGTGGTGGTTTGGCAAAGGACAGACAATTTTGTTATATTTAATTGATATTGGCCATGCAGTCGAGAAAACGAGAGCTTTTAAAATAATTCATCATATCCCACCGTATTTTCCAGTAGACTTCGTATTCGTCTACTGCAAAAATCTGAGACAGGCGATAGACATTCGAACTATTAAAACTAAACTATGCATTCATTCAAAAGAAGTTCGTACAGCCATTATCCCTCCCTTGTTGGCCTATTAAGACATAATCAATTGATGACTTCTACACCACCCCTTGTTTATATTTTCAACCCCTCTCTTATCATCCCTTAATCTTATCACATCTTCATTAAAAACGTGTTTCAATTCTTTCCCTTACAATCTAACATTACTTAATCGGTTCATTTGTTTTCTTACGAGCCTTTATCGACTACTACGCCTACCTGAACATTTGTTTGTTTAGTCATGCTGTTTTTCACAGATCGCCTCACTATTTCATCCTTATTATTGACAAAACCATTATTATTATCATTACCACTATTATGACTAATTGCACAATTTATATTCACCATCTTATTATCCTATAGACAAAACACCATGAATGGTTTATATTTGAATTTTTATTTGTAAAGTTATGTAGGTATATTAGAGTTAAGCCTGTGATGAAATCTAATTGAAAACAACAATATTGTTCCCGCTTAAATGTGTTGTTCCTCATAGAAGTCGAAAGGAATAAAGGAAATGTCTATAAATGTGAATGATATCACAGATGCAAGTATCCCTGTAGTGTCCGCAATTCCTTATTTTGTTATTTTATTGCTTTGATAATTTTTTACTTCGTATATACTTTGATAAATAATAATAAATTTATAATTTATAATATTTAAATTGTTTTTACATGTTTCACGTTATTTATATACCTCTTTCCATTTCAACGCGCCAGAGACTAGGGGCTTCATAAAGAGCACCTCAAACAAGATACATACCTTCAGTAACAGATCAATGCTCAAGATCAGATGGCCGACCAGAAAAAATCAGCCACAAGGATCTCTAGGAGCGAAACAACTCAGCAGGAACCGATTGTGCAATAAATAGGATGGAAGAAATGGAGATGGATTGGCCATACTCTGAGAAAACTAACCATCAAGTGACATCACTAGACAAGCCATTACTCGAATGGAACCCGAAAGGGAAGCGGCGAGTTGGTCGTCAGTGAAAGAGTGACTTGGAGGAGGTCATGTGAAGAGGAGATGAAAGCATATGGGCAGACTTGGAGCCAGGTGGAAGTTAAATAACTGTTTGAGAAGGATATAAGCAATGAGCAATACAAGCCTATCAGAAAAACCAATTTGAAGTCGATTTAACCAGTAAACAGGAAGAGAAAAAACAACCATGAATTGTAAATTGAATTGCTTAGGAGAACATTAAGTGACAGGCCCCAGATCACTCTCTTCCTATGAGTCATGAATACGAAATGACTAGTTGTGTATGACTCCGAGAATGTGAAGTGAAGAGGTTGCCAGAAGGATGAGGCCTATGAGCAGTCATGAAGGCAAGTAGAGAAATGATGACAGAGGACTGAGTGAAGTGCAGATGTCCCACCGGAAACATAATAATAATTACAGAATATATATATATATATATATATATATATATATATATATATATGCGTATACATATATTCTAATTTATTTTGGAAATATAACACAAGTATATAGTATAACACTAAGTATTCTTGATATGATTTCAACTTACATGGTTCATTGACATCAAGTGCAACGGTGTAAATGAAGCCAAGTATTAAGATGAAGAAGCAAGATATTCTGTTCAACATTGTTGTACTAATGGTAATCAAAAGTAGAGTGAAGTACACATATGTGTATGCCTGTATTTATATCTAGACTACCTTCAGCCTACACTCAAATCTGGTTGGATCATTTACAACAAAAAAAGATGATAATGATGTAATACAGTTAGTAAGTATGTCCATGTATTGTAAAATGTACTGATTGCGGCAGGGATCAAAACAGTGTAATTAGTATTGTTATCGTTGTTATTGTTTTCGTTATTATAACCACTATTACTACTACTACTACTACTACTACTACTACTACTACTACTACTACTACTACTACTACTACTATAAAAGGGTGTATACATTTGTCACGGCTGCTTACAGTACAAAGCTAATTCAAAGCCAAGTTATGTGACCCAAGATCAGAGGAGTTATTGAAAGTTTTTTATTCATAAATATAAGAGATAATATTATGTATATATGTCGTCTACTTTTATTCTCTTTAGCCTAAAATATTTGCTTATAATGTTAATAAATAAATAAATAATCCTTCTCTATATTATACCGGGTGCCAAATAAATCACCAAAAACATCGGAGCACCACAGGCTCCAAACAGCACAGGCTATTGCGTTTCGCCTCAAACAACCAGCACTCTGTGTCCAAAAGAAGCAAGTCCAACCCCTACTATTGCCCTGGCCTTCAGTAGAAGCTATTAAATCATGAATTTGTACTATTATCTTTCTTAATGTTTCTGACATTCAGCTTATTCTACTATGTTGATGCGATTCAGGTGTAATTTATCAATATTATTGATTTGATATTATTTAAACATTAATGTCGTTTATAACACTAACTCATTCATTCACTATAATGTATGTATAAATGTAGAGTCTGATAATGAATTTATCGGAAAGACTACTCTTAGTTCAGTATCCATTCTTTTGAAAATAAATCAAAAATAAATTTACATATAACTTGTTTAATTCACTAAGAGTTTCTGTGAAGTGAGATTATTTACTTGTGTGCATCAATGACATACCGGTATAGAATGCTTGCCAAATGCATAGATGATTTGGGGTTCACTCATCGCCTGATACACTCCTCTTCGTTAACCTTACTAAGCCAACCATAAGAGAGAGAGAAAGAAGAATTGAGCGTGAGGCAGCTAGCAACCCTATCCCGTAAAAAAAAAAACACCACTGCTACAGAAGCTTAAAGCCTCTAGCTTGAAGTCACTGTATGTTCCACTGGGAACATGAACAAATAAAATAATGACAATAATACAATTGTTGTAGAATTGCGATTGTATACAGTTTGTTTCATGAAGGTGTAGTGCACTTCCTAGTGTGATGATATAAGTAAGTTAGTTGGAGGCAATCGGCCACAGGAAGCCTTGCCTGACCTAGGTGTCGTGCGAGTTGGCACTCACCAGTCATTGAACACTAGCTACTAGTTTTCAATGAAAATATCCACTACAGTCCTACAGGAGGTCAATCGCGAGCCCGAATAGCTCAGTGGTAACTTCGCCTCTGACTGCAGCAATGGGTGACGCGGGTTTGAATCTCAGAAGCGACATGATTCCCTCCAACTAGCACGAAATCTAGGTCAGGCAAGGCTTCCTGTAGCCGATTGCCTCCAAGTAACTAATATCATCAAATCAATGTGCACCGTAATGCCAAGCTACTTGTGATGGTGGACACATTGCAAACCTCACTGACAATAGAATTTAGTTTGCACCAAAGAAAGGACTAGACGCGTCACACTAGTTACTAATGTCCAATGAAAATACTTCTTAGTGTTTTCATGTTTTGTTTTCATGAGTCCACTGACATCTGAGAAGTCTCGAATGACATCTTGAGCACTTACGTTGAGATGTTAACATTCATACATTCATGTACATACACGCACAAAAGCACACAATCTCTGAGTGTTAGTATTTCAACTATACAAACGAGATAATTTGAAAATCTTTTTTCCCTGAATAATCTTGAGGTTTTATTTTGACTGAAATATACTGCTCATTACAGGATATTACTAACTAACTGGTGTGCGTCGGTGGCAAAGCGGTTAGAATGCTTGCCGACCATGCATATGGTCTGGGGTTCGATCCCCAGCTGACGCACTCCCTTACCTCGCTAAGCCGGAAATAATGCTGGTAAAGAGGAAAGGTTAGGCATGAGGCTAGCAACCCAATCCTGTAAAATTAAAGACTGCTACGCAAACTTCAAGCCACTAGCTTGAGGCCCTATGTTCCACTGGTAACGTGAAGGAAAAAAAATACTAGCTAACTGAGTCATTTTGATTTATACACAGAAGACCAGTAGGTAGTTCAGCGAAGAGTCTCTTTTCGACAATGAATTCATTTTCATAGCTGTACAATAGCAAATATATACATGTTTATTTTCTATGTGCGTGTGTGTACATTAAATTTGCCCAAAAACGAAAATACACTTAGTAAGTCCAGATGAATTGGATGTTGGTATAAGATGGTAGTAACAAAAGTGATGAGTTGTCACAAATGATAGTTAAAGAAGAGTTACGTAATGACATGAATAGTTTGATGAAAGAGTTGTGCTCAGGGTGTATATGGAAACAAAATAACGTACCTTTTTTGACAGGATGCCGTTATCCACTATGATTCATAGACAAAAACATCAAACAGAAAATCCAAAAGCAAGAGAGGCCATCCGTGCCAAAAGAGATACTTTATATGAACATCGACTTCAAGGGTGACCTACCTAGTGATGTCCTTAGGAGGAGAATTTCCACTTCTTTAAGAAGAACTTTCTTTGTGGCAGCATCGAGAGTAGTGTGTTCCAGAAGCCCATAGGACAAGATCCCGCACATGACCGCTTATATGTGTATATATCAGTTCACCTATTGTTATGGAGCCAGATAAATTGGTCGTTCAACGCACATCTTGTCAAAATGGTCAAAGAACACTATCCACCGTGGCTGCAGAAGGGAAGTAGTGGCCATATAAGGAGTGTAATAATCGAAAATCTCGTCAGCACTCATCATTCTATCTCACCAAACGCCTCCTTCAAAGCAATCTATCTACAAAGTGAAAACAACCTGCCAAAGACAATGCGTTTCTGACTTCTTTTGCATTACAAAAGCCCTAAGCATTCAGTTGAAAGAACCAGAACTATGCATACAAAAGAGAATTATTCAACCGCTTCTACTATCATGGCAACAACTTTGTTGATTTGACTTAACTTTGGCTTGTTGTCTTATTTTTCTAACTACCTAAAAGTCTTGCGTAATTCCGCATGTTATTTTGTTTCCATGTACACCCTGAGAGCAACTCTTTCATCAAACTATTCGTACTATTACGTAACTCTTCTTTAACTATCATTTGTGACAACTCATCACTTTTCTTACTACCCTCTTATGTCGACATCGAATTCATCTGGACTTACTAATCGTATTTTCATTTGGCAATGTACACGCACATAGAAAATAACTATATATATATACATATGTTTGCGATTGTACAGCTATGAAAATGAATTCATTGTCGAAAAGAGACTCTTCGCTGAACTACTAGTCTTAATGTTCAAATAGTAATTTTCGACAAACTGAAGATACAACAATCAGCGGAAGTTCTGTCTCATAAAAATACACATTTGTGCATCGATTGTGCATGTGGTTGTGAGTGAGTTTTTCCGGTTCATGCTTGAAGGGTGAATTGTGTGACATGAATAAGCAGACATGAGATGAAATTAGTTATATTGTTGATCGTTCCGAATAAGACATTGTCATTTGGGTGTAAATCTGTACTGAAGTTGATACTCTGATGTCACCTTCTTCAACTGCTTCTATCCCAAACTCACATCATCCCCTTCATATCACACTCGTTCATCAAACTAATCGCATCTCAGTCGGCCTTCCACTGTCCACCGCCTCTTCCAACCAGCTGTTATTAGATCGTTTGGTTTAAATGATGCAGAAGTGAAGCGATAGTGTCACAGCATCTAAAAAGCTTACTCCACATTGAAGTCAGCAATCAAGTTGATGTCTTCAATGTCTGTATTGAGCAAACTTCAACTCTACTACTCAAAATGAACAACAGAACCATACCAAAAGCAGATGTCTCGCCTGCATCCAATATTTCTCATAACCCTACACCTCAGACAGCTACACGACAACCGGCCACTGTATATATCACTGATGATATATACTGTGATAGGTGGGAAGTTTTTGCACAGCAAGTAGATTATCTCAGTCATTGACTATTACGCATATACACCTAAACGTGCGTTGACTCATTTCATAATGTTTAATTCTACTAGTTAGTCAAATATTGATTTGTTTTTCATGTAGAAACCACCTCTGTGGAAGTCAACGCTATTCCACTCTGTTCTGTTTTATTTATCACATACACAAATACACGATGTTCAGTCATCTTTCTTCTCTTGTAGTTTGTTCAGTGTGTGGTGTAGTGTTGCGTTGTGTTGTTTTGCTTTGAAGGTATGCAGCACACTCATTAGTATCTATCTTCTTTGTACATTTTTTATCAAGTCTTTCTTATAAATTGTATCTCTTATTTGCTTTACATTTGTAAGTATTTTGTTCCGGTGTTGTTTTTGTTTTGAAGAAGTCATTAGGAAGTAGGCCGTTAGGTCACGTCAACAATTATCACTACTCCGACTAATCAGATCACTTGTACCACTACAACTGGCAATGTTGTTGATGATCACGGTGATGGTGAGTGAGTGAGTGAGTGATGAATAGTATAGAGTGGTATGACCAGGTAGCTAATGTTAAACCTCAGCGTCCATATTTCTAATCACAAGGACATCGCAGTGAAGTTGCTTATTACTGTGAATAAAGATTTCACTTCAAAGTGCATTCTGTCAATCAGTATCTCTGATTTGTCATCCTCAAACATGCAGTGAGCAATATTGAGGTTAGGCGCAGAGATGCTTAGGACATTTGTTACACATACCTAGCCACTCTTTTACCTTGCCTTGACTAGCTGAGGAGGCAGTGTTAGCTGACATAGGACTGTAGATTGTTGATTGCTGTCTGGTTGAGATCTTCAGGATTCTAGGATCCAAATGTTTGGAGGCAGTTTGTCTAATGAGGCTCGAACTCCTTCTCACTGGTTCATATGCATTCACACACTGTGATTTCCAACATCCAATGAGACCTCATTGTCTTCCAGTATTACTATTCCTTCTCCCTCTCTTTATATTCTTACTTGTATCCCTTTGTGTCAACCTATTGCAGTGTCGCAATTTCAACTGATGCACTTCTCTGCAAATTTCTAGGTTGCAAACAGTCAGTCAGTCACGTAGCATACCATATGATTGCTTCTCATCAGAGTGAACAAGCATTCACATGTATTGTATCTTAATGTAACCATTCCTTACTCAGGCGTGAGGCTAGCAACCCCACCCTGTAAACAAATTGCTACAAAAACTTCAGCACGATGAACCTCTTTGCACCAAAAGGAAAAGTCTGTTTGGGGACATGGAACGTCCGCACTATGTACGAGACTGGGAAAGCTGCCCAGATCGCCAACGAGATGAAAAGATACGGAATCCAAGTGCTGGGAATATGTGAAAGCAGATGGAATTGGAATGGACTCACCAAATTGTCAACGGGTGAGTCAGTGATCTACTCCGGTCACCCAGAAGATAACCACACGCACACCGAGGGCGTGGCTATCATGATGTCACCAACGGCAACGAAAGCCCTGATGCAATGGGAGGCGATTTCGTCCAGGATAATGACCGCCAGATTCAACTCCAAAGGAAGGAAAGTGTCAATCATACAATGTTATGCACCCACAAACAACGCAGACCTCGAAAAGAAAGAAGAATTCTACAGACAACTACAGGCAACAATGGACAATACTCCAGCTGGCGACATGAAAATACTAATGGGAGACATGAACGCCAAACTGGGACCAGACAACACAGGAAGGGAACTCATCATGGGTAGAGAAGCTCTAGGAGAAATGAATGAAAATGGAGAACTCTTCGCCGACTTCTGCGCCTTCAACGAACTAGTGATTGGTGGCAGTGTATACAAGCACAAAGATATCCACAAGGCTACATGGGTGTCACCAGACGGGCAAACCAAAAACCAAATCGACTTCATCTCAATCTCAAGGAAGTGGAGGCGCAGCCTACTGGACACAAAAGCAAGAAGAGGAGCAGACGTTGGCTCAGACCACTATCTCGTACAAGGGACAATCCAAATCAAATTAAAAGCTTTCAGAGAAGGAGGAGCTGCAGATAGACCACAAGCCAAGTTCAACACTCAAAAGCTGAAGGACCAGGCTACAAAGGACATCTTCATTGCAAGCATAAAGGACAAAGTCGAGACACAAATCAACACCAGCGAAGAGGTCGGCGTCGAAAAGCACTGGAACAACTTGAAAACGGTGTGGAGCCAAACCTGCATAGAAATTCTAGGCAGAAAGAAGAGACAGGACAAACAGTGGCTCACTACGGACACTTGGAAACTAATAGAAGAGAGAAGGACAGTGAAACAAAAGATTATCCAGTGCACTGACGAGCAACAAAAACAGGAGCTGAATGCAAGCTACAATACACTGAACAAAAGAGTGAAGAAGAGTGCCAGGGAAGACAAAAGAAAATATTATGAAACCATGGCAGAACAAGCTGCAGGCAAAGGAGACCTCGCCACACTCTACCAAACAACTAGGCACCTATCGGGCAAACGTTCGACACAGATTAAGCCAATAAAGGACGACAATGGAAAGTCAATCACCAAAGAGGTGGAACAGAGAAAGCACTGGGCTGAACACTTCAAAAGACTTCTAAATCGTCCGCCACCTACAATGCGCCCAACAATACCAACAACGGAAGCAGAACTACCAGTGAACACTGACCCCCGACGAAATCAGAAGTCCTGAATGCAATCAAGATGCTAAAAGCTGGGAAAACAGCAGGACCAGATGGAATCCCAGCAGAAGCTTTGAAAATAGACCCAGAGACAACAGCGGACTTGATGACACCACTACTGGAGAAGGTGTGGAAAGAGGGCAAAGTACCCGAGGATTGGAAGAAAGGATACTTATTCAAACTTCCAAAGAAAGGAGACTTAAGTCAATGTAAAAACTGGCGTGGAATTATGCTTCTGTCCATTCCAAGCAAAATACTAAGTCGCATCATCCTGGAGAGAATCAAACAAGCCCTAGATGAAAAACTTCGTCCGGAACAGGCTGGTTCAGGAGAAACAAATCATGTATTGATCAAATCGCCACTCTACGGATCATCATTGAACAAAGCTTGGAATGGCAGTCACCTCTCTATCTCAACTTCATCGACTTTGAAAAGGCCTTCGACAGCGTCGATCGAGAGGTCATTTGGAAACTACTTCGCTACTACGGGGTCCCATCGACAATTATACATCTCATCCAACAGTTATACGACAATGCTGCATGCCAAGTAATCCACAACGGGAAACTTACGGAAGCCTTCGAAGTGAGGACGGGAGTGAGGCAAGGCTGCCTACTATCACCAATGATCTTCCTGATTGCGGTGGACTGGATAATGCGGCAGACAGCGGGCAATAAGGAGACAGGCATAAAATGGACTCGCACAAAAGACTTGGAGGATCTGGACTTCGCCGATGATATACGTCTGATTTCCCACAAACTGGAAGATATGCAAGTGAAAAGCAACAAGCTGGCAGAAGAAGCATCAAATATAGGACTTCAGGTGCACATAGATAAAACAGAGATGATGAGGATTCCCGGCCAACACGAACAGCAACAACAACAACAGACAACAATCAGCATTAATGGGAGGAACCTGAAAGAAACAACCTCCCTTACCTACCCGGGAAGTATCGTTTCAACTACAGGCGGAACTGACGAGGACATCAAAGCCAGAATCGGAAAAGCAAGGCTGGCTTTCATTACTCTTAAGTCTGTGTGGAAGTCAACAGCACTCAGCATCAAAAATAAGATCCGGATTTTCAACTCAAATGTGAAGTCAGTGCTTCTATACGTATCAGAGACTTGGCGAGTCATAAAGAGCATCTCAAACAAACTCCAGACCTTCATCAACAGTTGTATTCGCTCAATACTCAAGATCAGATGGCCAGGAAAGATGAGTAACAAAGATCTCTGGGAGCGAACCAAGCAGGAACCGATTGTGCAACAAATACGCTGGAAGAAATGGAGATGGATTGGACATACTCTGAGAAAACTAACCATCAAGTGACATCACTAGACAAGCCATTGCTCGAGTGGAACCTGAAGAGGAAGCGGCGAGTTGATCGTCAGTGCAAGGGTGACTTGGAGGAGGTCATGCGAGGAGGAGTTGGAAGCGAGTAGGCAGACTTGGAGCGGGGTGGAAAAGTTGTCAGAAAACAGAAGGCAATGGAGACGCGCAGCTGAAGCCCTATGTTCTTCTAGGAACTAAAGGATAAAATAATAATAGTGTCATAAACGTCATCAAAATACCACCTGTAATCTAAATAATAAATACATCAGTTCAATCTCACTTGTCAGATTTCGTCAAAGAGCAACATCACTTAGAGAGAAAGGTGATTGAAATGTCGGCAGTGTTGGACAGCTGTCTCCTACCATATTACGATTCTTCACCTGTGTGCAGCTTCGACCCAATCAGATGCCGAATCTAGCATCTCCAGGTGACTACACTTACCTGTGAAAATTGATCTCCATCTCATTGATGGTTACTGGACGGATCCGATGAAGCTGTTCTCAGAAGTCGTGACCAGTAGGATTTATCGTGTGGTGAAATGAAAGTGGATGTTCATCGAAGGTATTGATGAGAGAGGGTAGTGCTATATCACGAGTTGTAAATATCGGAATTCATGAGTCACTGAATTCCTCTGCACGTGGATGAATGGTCAACTAGATTATTGTCGAAACCTGAAGTAACCGAGATCGATGCGTTGTGTGGTCATGGGCGACCATTGCTGAACACTCCTAACACAGGAGAAAAATATATCCAGTACATCCTGGTTTCCAATGATTTCTCCAGTCAATCTTGTTTCGTAACGAGATCTAACTCAAAACACAAAACTGAATCAATCCGTATCTCCACATATCCTATTTTTAAAGGTTGCTCATCCGTAGGTCATGCTACTACCATCTTCATCGGCTTCCTTTTCTAGGGGTAGGATACACATCCTCAGATTCCATAGTCCAACGAAATTGATCAGACACATTCCTGAAATCGTAAACCCGATTAATCTCAAAATGCATTATAGTCAAATATATCACTCGTCAAAGTGTATTGCTAAACAACTGTATCCTTGTGATTCACGTATTGATTTTTATCACTACTGACAGGTTGAGTAAGGTAATTAATAACAATGATAATAATTAATTAGGTGGGTAGTGCAGCACATCGTGTTTACTCCAACACGCACATCAAACACATGACGAGTAGATCAGAGTGTGAATTTCTGCATTAATCTGCACTTCGCACAGTTACACATGGTGAGCATTTCACCAGATGTTCATCTGAAAATCGAGATTATTCAGACGAGGAGGTGTGATCTGTTCGATACCATGAATGGTAATCAACGGAGCAAGCCTAACCACACCAAACTATGTGTAACTGATATGCGTAAAGCAGCAGTGATTGGTGGTCAGTCAGCCAGCCAAACAGCCAACCAGCCAGCGAGACTGAAGTGATCAAAACACCACCGAACAGCCATTTCGCTCGTCTGACGACGACCTCATCAATGTTGTACATGGTTGCAATGAGTCAAAATAGTCGAAATACTTCAAATCACGCCATTTCTCACACATCCTTTACAAACTAGTCTCAGATCACATTTCACTCACAACTTCTTATTACTAATATTAGAATAAGACAGACAAGCGAATGACACTCATTACAATTAGGTGTACCACAGACTTGACTCTAATTAACCTTGTTTTATATATAGAAATAATTTGGCTATTGCCAGTCAGATTTTGGATCGCAGAGTAGCGATAACAATAGTAATAATAGTGATAATGTTAATGATAGTAACAGTGGAAATGATCATGATAACGTTCAACTCTCATTATTATTTCTATTAATAATTATTATTATTATCATTATAATTGTGGCTATTTTTATCATTTGATCCACAAACTCACACTCACACTACTTGGTCAAATTCTTTCAGCATATGTGTATTTATACAAAGCTATGTAAATTAGAGTGGAGTCTGAAGTGCAAATCTGATTGAGAACAGGATTCTCCGTCCATATTTCGTCTTCTTCTAATAGAAGTGACATTTTTTGTGCAATCTGGCCATCATTCAACACATCTATCTTCTCAACATTCTCTCCCGCTCCGCATGCCACACGGCCTCAGGAAAGTTGCTAGCACTCATGTCTGTCATTCATCAAACTGGTAATGTCAATATGTATGCGTAGAAATTTCACATATTCACAAAGACCATTCACCATCATTTGACTGCAAGGCAGACGATGTCATCAAAACTTCACCTAAAATGAAGTGAAGTGAAATCAACTGCGAGGGAATACAAACACCAAAAACAGGAAATTATGGAAGTAACTAATAATGTCTCATAATGCAGTGTTCCCAGTCATTTGAATGATCTGATTGTCGTGAATGATTTGTATCAGGACAACTGTGCACCAGTTTGAATTTTGTGTTAGCCAGCAGGTCTGTTTATCATGATGTTGAACATGTGGTATGGAATGAGGCATGTTGAATGTCTTGTTAGACATGTGATTGGGAATCTGGCTCTCATGATGAAGACAATTCTCTAATCGTTCTCCTTATTATGCAACCGTGGGGAGATCGTACAAGTAGGCGTTTTTAATCGTCGGATTTCCGAACACCATACTGATTGGTTAGATGAGAGATGAGGAAATTCCATTCCTGTTTGTGATCCTTCTCATCTTGTGAATACACAACACCAGACTGATGTAAGCAAGACGACTTTCAAAGTCATCTACCGTATACCAACTCATCTTCATTTCACCTCGCTCACCACTTCGTCGGATATATATGCACATTACGGAGGTTGTCGGAATCGACAAGAAGTTGCATCTCACGCTCTGTTAATCCTGATGGGCATCGAGGTCTCGATTATCATGAATTCTCTGCATTCATTTCCTCCTCAATTCATTTCATATTCTGTTTACGATGGCAATATTTCTGCTTATTGGAAACAGTGTTTCCCTCCTCAACTGTGCTAATTCCACTGTCATCTCGACAAATCCGTATTATTTCGAGAACATCAATATTGGCGATGGCCATTATTATGGAATAGTCTGTGAACGTAAGCAAATAATATGTAGATATGAGTGTTGATTTGGAAGAAGGAATTATCGAGAAGCATATTCTCTGCTCAAATTTCCCCTTATCTTGTGTATGTTAGGCAGGTATCTGACTTTGTCGCCAATAGAAAACAGCCCATCAGAATTTCTTTTTTTTTTTATTACAGCTTGATTCCACAGCGTATTTTTCGGTGCAAGTATGGAATATTCAGCATGTGACATTGGTAGCCCAAATTTTGCAGGTTGACCATAGATATCGGGTGTGCGTTGGCAGGGGATCGAACCTCAGACCATGTTGATGGTCGGCGAGAGTCCTAACCACTGTGCCACTGACCCAACCATTTCCGATCGCTAGGAATCATGAAGCTAATCATTTCATGCATTTCACTAGAATTCTGTTTGGCTTGTTGGTTATTCGACGTGTGGATGATTACCAATGCATATACAACATGCCAGTGACAAGCCACAGCGATCACTAATACGTTAGTCGTTGGATTTTCGTCTCTTCATTCACCCACATGAATTCCATATTACTACCGTACGGTGACGTAGATAGGTGTGACAAACAAATACCACACCACACACACGCACACACACAGACACTCACGCTGACACGCATACATTGGTGAATGAAAATGCAGCCGAATGCTTAACTCACACGCATAGTGGTTAGTATACACATCTCGAATGAGAGTGAATTCAGTACTAGAAATGCCACAGAACTTAATCAGTTTTGAGGCTGAATACAAGAAATACGAGATGTGACCACCACTACTGTCAAATATAACCCTCTAAGTTTAATTACACGATGATAGTCAAAATTGCCAGTTTGACTCAACTCAGAGAACCGTATCACTTTAATCCACCCGATATCCGGCTAAATACTCAGGCTACCTGGTCACACCTCAAGTCATATTCGCGATATACGCATTATTTAACAATCTGCAGTCAACACACAAATGAGGAGGGGGAATTTTTCCACACTTGACTTAGGAAATCGAAATCACTCACATCACCATAATATGAGATCCACTTGATGTGGTAGATGGTCATCAGTCAAGAAGGCTATATACTACTCATCTCAGTTAGCCAGTAGTATACAGTTGGCCACTTGATTTTATCTCTGCTCTCCTGATTACCATATATATATATATATATATATATATATATATATTGCATGAAACAGACGATCGTGGATCGCTTTCTTGCCTTCACACCACAACGGAATAAGTTCTATGGCCTCAGATAAATGAGTCAGTTACTCGGGAATATAGCCTAAATCCACTTCTACAAATTGACAAGCTATTCCACAGATACCCTTCACGGATGTGTTGTGTCCACACTGGCAGTTGTTGTTCACGCCTTGTTGAAAAGTTTTCGGAAGAGGACAAGATGTTCCTGTGGGTTCAGAAGACTACAACAGGGAAGTTATCAGAGTGAGTGGACCGTCGAATCCAGTGAGAAGACGAGGTGAGTAACAGCAACTACAGCTGATCAACCTGAGAATTCTCATATTGGGAGACGACCTCGTTTACTATTTGGTAACTGAGACGCTTATGTCTTACAACTGCTTTAATGTTTCAAGTGATCTGCAGTTGGGTTAGTTCACGGCTGACATCATCAACAGTGCATCTGGCTTTACATAGCATACACGCACTCACACACATCCACACATACATACACCAAGAGTAGAATCAACCAGAATATAGGATGCAAATCTTTACTGGAAGGTGAAGAGATATTTCTTTATACTTAAAAGGTGCCACTATTCGAGTAGACAGCGCTCTGGTGAATATGACTTGAAGTGTCATCAGCTACTCGAAACGTTAGCCAGAAATTGCTTGGTTACAACGGATAAAGCTCTCTGAGAAGAAGACAGTGCCGTCTCTCAGGTGTGACATTATCTCAATCTGGCTGGGTATCCAGGACTAATGATTCATTTGAGTTATATATAACGACTGGAATAAATGACTCAGCCAGTAATATATGACCTGACACCTCATATTTCATAGATGACTACGCAATGATGATTCTCTTCCATTGTATATTTCAAATGATTTCAGTTTCTTAGTCAATCGATACATTGATATTATTCACAACTTGCTTTGGTTATGTGGTTACCCCCCTCCTGTTGACCGAACAACTCAACAATTTTTCACCTTCGAGACTCTTTTCAATTCATTTACACAGTACCACCTACGATTTCTGTGAGAAAAACGAGCGAATATAATATTCTCGATAAGCAAATAACCTTATACATACAACAATATCACCATGTCTCTTCTCATACTTCACAATATCTGTTGAACCTCCACACTCATCCCATTGTCACTGAACACTCTCATGAAGTGACAACATCATTTTTATTTAAACATGAGGCAGTCTATCTCATCTGGAATAGACCTCTGTTATATGATAATGGTCGGCGTTATTGCCTCATTGATTGAAACGACAGACACTGGGCTCGAGTTGAGTTTCTATGGGAACAGCATCACACACTGGCGAACACGTACATTTACACGACAAATACCTGACTGGAGGAGGTGAACATGCTTGATTCCACTGCTAGTCATCGCCACCACTACAGAGAATAACTCTGAGTTACCAT
Source organism: Trichobilharzia regenti (assembly GCA_944472135.2). Lineage (NCBI taxonomy): Eukaryota > Metazoa > Platyhelminthes > Trematoda > Strigeidida > Schistosomatidae > Trichobilharzia > Trichobilharzia regenti. Next base: position 108,534,818 of record OX235263.1, on the reverse strand, counting down.
TTGATATCTTGAATAGCAGGTTTTAATCTTCTGACTTCGGTCTCATACTGACTGAGTGATTTACGACATAGAACTCAGCATAGAAGTTCAGAAGTTGAAATCGCCACAGTCCACGCACCAAACTGAGACAGACAGAGAAGAGTGAAGAAGTGCTATGAAAGAACTATCATAGGCAGAGATATGAGGGAGAAAGAAAAGTAACACATGGAAATACAGGACGCGCGCATCCAGTTCCCTGCCGACACACTCTGAATACTCATCAAGTTCACCAGCCAAAATAGTAGGTTGGGAAATGAGAGATGGTTGAGTGTGAATGTGTCCATCCCCATCCCATTTAGATAACACTACTGCGATTCCGAAATCTTCACAACTTGAAGCCCTGTATTCCACTGGAAACACATCTAATCGGTTTTCATCACTCCTTTGTAATATCATGCTTTCTGTACACATGTTTCAGATGTTGAAAATATTATATCAACTTATCTAGAAGATTGCTATCATACAGGTACATGAAAGACAATCGTTTAAACGTAATAGATTTCAATATGCAAATGAAATGATTTGAACAATTTTGAGGACTAGTTTGCAAGGATTCTATTGGTTACAGTTTTGTCAACTAGCTGACATCACTGAGAGTATTACCAGAGAGGCACCTGTTGCGTCAGTCTACTCTGGATCTCCCCAGCAGTACGTTCCGACCCAAACTGTACAAAGAAAAGACTTTCAGGTTAGTTTCAGGATCTTGGGACCAGATCCGATGACCAATAAATCCTTACTTCCATCAATTCACAACTTCTGCAGCACAATCGCCTGTCAGTTTCACCGGCGATCAACTCCTCTCTCACATGACTTGATGGACTCGATGCTAGTGGCTACAACTCCTCACTAGAAGTCCAGGTGAGTTCCTGGGTAGGAAGTCGCCAGTATGCATCAGAAGTTGGAACTCATGTACTGGCCATTGAATGCCATCCCAGTGACTGAGTGGTCCACCACCTCACCATGTTAACAGACGCTTGTAGCACGATACTCCTTTGGATACGTAATTCTGCAGAGTCACACAGCAGAATGACGAAACATTTACCTCACACCAATCCATTCTGGCTTTCCAATGATTCGTCAAACACCCGATGTCACTTAGTGATTCAACCTATAACCAATCGAATCCTAACACAAACAAGATTTGAAATGATATCGGTTGGAGAATTTGAGCTAGACATCTTCATCATTATTTCATATCATCTCCTCTACATTGTGTACCCCACACTGGACAGAAATGTGGATAGTTTTTCTATCAGAACAGCTCAACTCTCTTCATATACTGACAATCAGTTTAACAGATGTGTAGAAAAACTACGGGGTAGACAAATGCTGAGTGAACTGATAATCATATGAGTGGGTAGTGCATTCAGCTCATCTTTGATATTTCATTCACGTGTAGTCTGTGTCTGAATAATGATAATAATAATGATAAGAAGAAGAATAACCTCTGGAATTCAGAGTATTCACTATTGAAGTCAGAATTCGGAAAGTATTTCTCTTAATTAAGATTAGCTACGAATAGACAGTCACACGTTGAGAGAAAGAGAGAGCGCGCGAGAGAGAGATACACGTAGATGACTATCTCTCATTTCACTATGAGATTGAGAGAATTTATTACTTTGAGCATTGCCAAGCTTTGGTTTTCAGGGAATCGATTGTTTACAAGTTGGTCAGCTAGCTGACATCACTGACAGATCTGTTGGAAAACCGTCTGACACCAATGCCAGACAGAGAGTTGTTTCTTCAGCCTAGCTTGGAACTATCCAGAAGTGTGTAATTTCGATGTGACTAGCCAGCTATCATTACTGCTTGACATGAATGGTTTCCGACTGCGGATAATAATCAAACCGTCAGTCATCCAGTCAATCGATGTACGAATGAATCTGTGGTATATGCTAAATTTCGCTCTCACTGACTTGATGAGACGAAAATACATCAGCACTGAATTGTACATTATTACCGTCATACTGAGGCCAGTTTCCAGATAGACAGCCCAGTTTAAAGTGTTATGAAAATTGAAGTTTACACATTCCAACGACATACCCATACACACAAATACATAGGAAAGAGTATGTGAATATGGGATATGACACATCATTTCCTTCAAACCTACTTCATTCTCTGCTCATATTGACCACTGAATGAGAAAGACAGTCGTCTGTGGAGTTCACTGTATTCCTCAGACACTTCAATCATGTACATATTTGGGAAGGAAAATATTTTATAAACTCAATTTGTGTTATTCTAGTGTTAAATGGTTGTAGGCAGTCGACAGGTAGCCCTGTCAAATTCAAAACTTTCGATTCACACACACACAGACACTCACTTCGAGGAGTTGAAACTACAACACAGTTGCCCTTGGAATCCGAAATGATTCAATCCACAATCTGTCGTCTGTTTCATGCAATATATATCCATGGATACATATATGGTAATCAAGAGAGCAGAGATAAAATCAATCGTGAAACTGTATACTACTGGCTAACTGAGATGAGTAGTATATGGCCTTCTTGACTGATGACCATCTACCGCATCAAGTGGATCTCATATTATGGTGATGTGAGTGATTTTTATTTCCTCAGTCAAGTGTAGTGAAATTCCAATTCCTCGATTTGTGTGTAGACTACAGATTGTCAATCAATGAGTATTGGGTGGATTGATAAGATATGAGTCTCTGAATTGAGTCAAACTGGCAATTTCGATTATCATCGTGTGATTAAATCTAGAGGGTTATTGGTAAGAGTAGTTCTGGTATTTGTGAATATTTTAAATATCTAAGCGTTACAAATTAACATTATCAGTTTGATGAATGACAGATATTAATGAGACGAAATTTCGTGGGAGCATGTGAATTGGGAGAGATGAAGAAGACAGATGTGTTGAATGGTGGCCATCTTACACAAAAATGTTGCTTCTATTAGAAGAAGACGAAATAAGAGCCAAAAATCCTGTTCTCAATCAGATCTGCCTTTCTGGCTTCACTCTTATTTGCAAAGCTTTGCATAAATGCATATATATTGAAAGAATTTACCCAAGTGGTGTGAGTTTGTGGATCAAATGATAAAATTAGCCACAATTATAATAAGAACACAATTTTCAGCGAAGAGACTCTTTTCAACGAATTTATTATCAAGCTGTACAATCGTATATATATGGTTTTATAAAGAAATTATATCCGGTGAGGGAATTAGGTCAAAGGTGTAAATACATGAAATAATAATAGTATGAAATAAATTTAAAATATTTGTGATTAGGTTCATAGTTTAAGTCAAGTGGAACAATAATTAATGTCATATATAAGATAATACATCAGGTGTATAGATTTTGGGGAGAGGCATATAATTGTAAGATTAATAGACTAATGTAAAATGTTACGTAACATGGTGTGAAATTTGATAACATAGAATTTAGTATTATAAAAATTAAGATAAAAAGTATACACATGAATAATTTTTTGGCTTAAAATGTCAAGTAAGTCAGGTGGAAAAGATTCAGAATGAGAGTCGTAATAATAATAATAATGATAATAATAATAATGATAATAATAATAATCGAAGTAATAAGGGAAAAGTACATAGAATAATAAAATAAATAAATGTCTATCCCTCTACGGCCAAGGCAGCAGTAGGGATTGTACATACTTCTTTTGTACACAAAGGTCTGGCTTAAAGTCATGAATTGCCAAGGCCTCAGCTGTCTTTAGAAGTCTGTAACGAAGAAAACGCGGGAAGTTGGCATGAATTCTATATATGACCTGGAAATCATGGTCAGGGTTGACCGAGTGACAGGAGTCGATGAGGTGTTCTAAGATAGAGCTTCGCACACATTTCCTTTCTCCCTTGTAAAACCAAGCTGGAATATGTTCTCGTATCCGTGTGGAGAGCATTCTCTGACTACGGCCAATGTACCTTGCTCCACAAGAGCAGGTGAACTGGTAGATGCACATGGAGGCGGTCAGACGGGGGAGCTTATCTTTTACAGAGGTAGAGAACAGTTTGCGGCTCGTGAACGTCATATGTAATCTAGCTGCAGGGAACGTTTCACTAACTGATTTAGAAAGACGATTTTTGAGCATATCAGAAGCTTGATCTCCTTTGAATTCCAAGTTCACGAATAGGGTTTTCTTTGGAACTGAGCCAGTGACCAGTTTAGACTGCTTATCTTTCATGTTGCTGTCAATAAATCGGTTAGGGTAACCGTTTTCTGCGAGTGTGGCTTTCAGGAAGTCAAGTTCTGAGTCGACGCAATCAGAACTACAAATTTTCCTTATCCTAAAGCAGAGTGAATGGATTAAATTCCTTTTACAATTATAATAATAATGATCATTAATAATAGAAATAATAATGAGAGCTGAACGTTATCATGATCATTTCCACTGTTACTATCATTAACATTATCACTATTATTACTATTGTTATCGCTACTCTGCGATCCAAAATCTGACTGGCAATAGCCAAATTATTTCTATATATAAAACAAGGTTAATTAGAGTCAAGTCTGTGGTAGACCTAATTGTAATGAGTGTCATTCGCTTATCTGTCTTGTTCTAATATTAGTAATAAGAAGTTGTGAGTGAAATGTGATCTGAGACTAGTTTGTAAAGGATGTGTGAGAAATGGCGTGATTTGAAGTATTTCGACTATTTTGACTCATTGCAACCATGTACAACATTGATGAGGTCATCATCAGACGAGCGAAATGGCCGTTCAGTGGTGTTTTGATCACTTCAGTCTCGCTGGCTGGTTGGCTTTCTTACTGACTAATTGTTTGGTTGGCTGGCTGACTGACCACCAATCACTGCTGCTTCACGCACATCAGATACACATAGTTTGGTGTGATTAGGCTTGCTCCGTTGATTACCATTCATGGTATCGAGCAGATCACATATCCCCGTCTGAATAAATTCGATTTTCTGGGGAACCTCTGGTGAAATGCTCACCATGTGTAACTGTGCGAAGTGCAGATTAATGCAGAAATTCACACTCTGATCTACTCGTCATGTGTTTGCTGTGCGTGTTGGAGTAAACACGATGTGCTGCATTACCCACCTAATTAATTATTATCATTGTTATTAATTACCTTACTCAACCTGTCAGTAGTGATAAAAATCAATACGTGAATCACAAGGATACAGTTGTTTAGCAATACACTTTGACGAGTGATATATTTGAATAGAATGAACATTAGGATGAACTGAGTGAACGACGTCAGGAATCTGTCTGATCAATTTCTTTGGACTATGGAATCTGAGGATGTGTATGTTACCACTAGGAAGGGAAGTCAATTGAGGGTTTGAAAGCATGACCTGTGAATGAGCGTCGGTTAAAATTGGATTCAAAACTCCTAGAGCACTGTCAGGCAGTGTGAGAATGGGTGGCGTTGAAGGTGTGTCTCGTTAGTATTTACTTCAGTCATCTTCACGTATTCAAATTACAGGATCTGTGGAGATACGGATTGATTCAGTTTTGTGTTTTGAGTTAGATCTCGTTACGAAACAAGATTGACTGGAGAAATCATTGAAAACCAGGATGTACTGGATATATGTTTCTCCTGTGTTAGGAGTGTTCAGCAATGGTCGCCCATGACCACACAACGCATCGATCTCGGTTACTTCAGGTTTCGACAATAATCTAGTTGACCATTCATCCACGTGCAGAGGAATTCAGCGACTCATGAATTCCGATATTTACAACTCGTGATATAGCACTACCTTCTCTCATCGATACCTTCGATGAACATCCAATTTCACTTCACCACACGATAAATCCTACTGGTCACGACTTCTGAGAACAGCTTCTTTGGATCCGTCCAGTAACCATCAATGAGATGGAGGTCGATTTTCACAGGTAAGTGTGGTCACCTGGAGATGCTAGATTCGGCATCTGATTGGGTCGAAGCTGCACACAGGTGAAGAATCGTAATATGGTAGGAGACAGCTGTCCAACACTGCCGACATTTCAGTCACCTCTCTCTCTCTCTCTAAGTGATGTTTCTTTTTGACGAAATCTGACAAATGAGATTGAACTGATGTATTTATTATTTAGATTACAGGTGGTATTTTGATGATGTGTATGACACACTACCAGTGACTCCGTGTTTGCGGTAATGAGAATAAAATGTCCGGTATACCTAATGATTCACTGACCAACTGACTGAATGTCTCACTCACCCCCTGCTTCTAACATATAAATTTGCACAGAAATGTATCACTCGAAATTCCAAGAATGCATATTGATTGACGAAAAGGCAGACAATTGAGAGTAGAAAGAGATTTCGAGGAAAAAAGTGAGGGAGAAGAAGTAGCTGCACTGGAAGACAATGAGGTCTCATTGGAAATAGGAAATCGCAGAGAGTGAATGCATGTGGGCCAGTAAAAGGAGTTGGGGCCTCATGAGACTAACTGTCTCCAAACATTTGGATCCTAGAATTCTGAAGGCCCCAACCAGAGAGAAGTCCACAATCTACAGTCCTATATCAGATAACACTGCCTCCTCAGCTAGTCAAGGCAAGGTAAAAGAGTGGCTAGGTATGTGTAACAAATGTCCTAAGCATCTCTGCGCCTAACCTCAATATTGCTCACTGCATGTTTGAGGATGACAAATCAGAGATACTGATTGACAGAATGCACTTTGAAGTGAAATCTTTATTCACAGTAATAAGCAACTTCACTGCGATGTCCTTGTGATTAGAAATATGGACGCTGAGGTTCAACATTAGCTATCTGATCATACCACTGTATGCCATTCATCAATCACTCATTTAACCACTATCACTGTCAGCCTCATCGTCATCATCTTCATAAGAAGTAGTCGCAGGAGTCTGATTAGTTGAAGTAGTGTTAGTTGTTGACGTGACCTAACGGCCTACTTCCTAATGACTTCTTCAAAACAAAAACAAAGCTAGAACAAAATACTTACGAATGTTAAGGAAATAAGTAAAGATATGATTAATATGAAAGCCTTGTTAAAACTGTACAAATCAGATAGATACTAATGAGTGTGCTACATACCTTCAAAACAAAACAAAACAATGCAACACTACAGTACACCACACACACTGAACAAACTACAAGAGAAGAAACACGACTGAAGATCGTGTGTGTGTCTCAAATGGAATAGATTAGAATAGAACAGAATAGAATGGAATAGTGTTTAGCTTCACAGAGGTGGTTTCAACATGAAAACAAATCAATATTTGACTAACTAGTAGAATTAAACATTATGATGCGAAGAGTCAACTCACTCTTAAGTGTATATGCGTAGTTGTCAATGACTGAGCTACTCTACTCACTATGCAACAACTTCCCACCTATCACAGTATGTATCATGAGTGATATATACAGTGACTGGTTGTCGTGTAGCTGTCTGAGGTGTAGGGATATGAGAAAGGTTGGATGAAAGCGAATTGTCTGGTTCTGTTGTTCATGTTGAGCAGGTGAATCGGAGTGTGTTCATTGTAGACATTGAAGGCATCAACTTCAGCTCTGACTTCAATGTTGAGTATGCTTTGTAGATGCCGTGACACTGTCTCTTTAGTTCTACATCATAAGAACCAAACGATCTTACAACAGCAGGCGATAACCCTTGGTCATATGTGGATCACCGATTGGGATGTAATGAGGTTGGTGAGTGAGTGTGACATAGAGGGGATGATGTGAGTTGGGTATGAAAGCAGTTGAGGAAAGTGAGATCAGAGTGCAAACTTCAGTGGTGATTTACACCCGAAAGCCAATGTCTCATTCGGAACGATTAACAATATTTACAATTTCATCTCATATCCACTTATTCATCTCACACACATCAGCCGTGAAGCATGAACCAGACACACTCAGTCATCAACTCACTCATTCACAACCACAGGCATGGGTGATGCATGAATGTGTATTTTACATGACAGAACTTCCGTTGACTGTTGTCTTTTCACTTCTCATCTCATAAATGCATGACATGAAATGATAATATACAGAGAAGGAAGAGCTCTCCGACTCACACACTTGTCCTGATATCTCTCCCACACATATTCATTGAACATTTGTTCCGCATTTTCTGTAACGAGTATATGAACCGGCTTTCATTAATGGAGAATGTGAGTTATTTGATTTATTCATATAATGAAGATGTATAATTTCATACGACGATAAGTTCTCAATGGTCAATGAAATTACTTCTCCTTTTCTATCTGAATGTCACTCGTGCAGCAGTGTCTCAACAGACTAGAGAAATATTGGACAGAACTAGGAAATATCGTATGAATGAAAATCTTGAGAAACAACGGGTTTAGTGTGCTATCTCACTGGATTACTAGCTGGTCGTAGTGTAGGAGAGAGACGGGAGATTGGGCATTTGGCTAGCCACCTCACCATACGAAATCAACCCGGTCGCTACAGAAAATTCAACACAAAGAACAAATATCACTAAAAATTCAATTCTCATCTGGAATCGGATGGTTAGAAGGAAGCAAATTAGTGTGAGCATTCAGGAAGCCAGTGAAACAATGCTTCTCAGTTCGATGAGACAAAAGCTAAACACAGTGACATGGAATGTCTGCACGATGTTCTAAACTGGGTGGTAGTCCTGCGCCGGTTAAAAAGGGAAGGAGAAGATACTGCATGGAAGAGGGAGGAATCTTCGAGAGCTTTTGGAATGGAACTGGTGTCTCTTGATGATTAACTGGATAATCGATAAGCTTCTCTACTCATTCAAATGATGGTCATGAGCACACTGAGTGGGTGGCTGTCATGATGTCACCGACAACATCCAGAGCTCTTCGTGAGTAGGAGTGAGTTTCTCATAGCATATTGACAGTAGGATTCTTCTCAGGAAGAAAGCAAGAAGGCGGGCTACTACCACCCATCGTTTCACGTGGAGGCGGAATGGATGATGATGTCAAATATATGACAGGAATGGCAGGACAGACCTTTTTACTCTGAAGTCTTTCTGGAAACAATAAAGGTTTGGTTTTAGTAACCTGATTTGAAATAAATGCTTCTTTATGTTTCAGACTTTCTCCGTGTCAACAGATGCACTTAGAATAAGCCACTGGCCTTGCTCAACACTGGCGAGACGATGGTCAGAAGTAATCGGCTACAGGGAAGACTATCAGGAGAGAAACCGAAGAATAAGCTGTTGCGAAACAAATATGCTGACGAAAATGCAGAGGAACCTAACACATGTTGAGGCGACCTCTGAGTGATATTACGCGTCATGTCGTCGAATGGAATACAAGTGAAAAACGCTGAATTTGGCTTCATGAGTTGACACGGTGGAGAACATGTAAAGAGAAATCGAAGTCTGTGTGGTGCCAGTGTTCAAGTGGACAGCGCTCTGGTGAATATGACTTCATGTGTCACCAGCTACTCGAAACGTTAGTCAGAAATCGGGTGGTTTCAACGGATACAGCTATCTGAGATGAGTCAAATTGCTTTCAACGCGGATGACAGAGCCATCTCTCGGGTGCTGAGATAATCTCAATCTGGCTGAGTAGCAAGCACTACCGGTTCATTTGAGTGGTATACAACGACTCAGTAGTATATAAAATGACACCCTTTACTTCATACATTACTACGCAGTGATGCTCCTCTTTCAAAGTATATTCTACTTGATTTCAGTTTCTTAGTTAATCGCAACTTTGATATTCTTCACAGTTTTCTTTTAGTGTGTGGTTACCCGCCTGTTGACCGAACAATTCAAACACTTTTTCATCTTCAAAGTTTTTTCAATCCATTTACACAGAAGCGTCTACTCTTCCTGTGATAAAAACGAACTAAGATAATATTTTCGGAAAGCGACTATCTTTATACATACTACAATTCCCGCATGTTCCTTCTCATACTTAACCACATCTGTTCAGCCGCCAGTCTCATGCAATCGTCACTGGACCCTCACATCATGTGACATTGTCATTTTGATATAAACATGAGGCAGTCTGTGTCATCTGTAATGGATCTCTGTTATTTGATGATGGTTGGCGTTGTTGTTTCAGTGTTTGAAACGACGGTCACTGGGTTCGAGTTAAATTTCAGTGGTAACAACACCACACACTGGTGAACAAATACATCCAGACGAAGAAGCCCTGACTGAAGGAGATGAACATGCTTGATTCCACTTCTGGTAAAGTACACCACCGCAAAGAATAACTCTGAGTTACCAGTTGATATCTTAAATAGCAAGTTGTGATCTTATGACTTCAATCTGATACCGAGTGAATGAGTGAGTGAGTGATTTGCGACATAGAACTCATCACAGAAGTTCAGAAGTTCAAATTGGCACAGTTCACGCACCAAACTGAGACAGGCAGAGGAGAGTGAAGAAATGATATGAAAGAACTATAATAGGCAGAGATGTGAGGGAAAAAGAATGGTAAAATATATGAATATAGAACGATTTTATGAATATGGGAGATGACAAGGAGTGAATGGATCTGTGACAGTGTTCCATATTTCCAACAGTCTCCAGCCATTGGTTCTAAGCATCCCTGGGATCGAAACGAGGCAGTCTACACCTTCCTAGGTGGATGGATCGAATCAACTGTGGAAGACGTCATGAACGGATGCCAGGTTTCGGTTTGGCCATCTCTAACTCTTTCCAGCCCTGACACTATGTTGGCTCAGATTTCTCATCAAGGAAGACGACTCTCACAAGCTTCACTGCATTGTCTATGAAAATGGTCATCACATTGAGTCACATCATTTCCTGTAAAATCTATTTAGTGACAATGTGAACAACAGCTGAGGCTGAGGAATACTGTAGCAATGCTAGGATGCTCAATACATAGTTGAGTGAGATTTAATTAAATGAAGGCAGAGACCTACCACAGTGTCATCATGAATGACATCAATGCTTGGTGTTTGCGAAAACCACTTGGAAGATTAGAGTAGACAGACGACTGGTGAAATATATCTCTGAAAGCAAGACACAACGATAAAGCCTAAGGGTCTTTCACTGTTAACTGGTTGAATGGTCACCGATTACACGAGATGTCCGCCTCCAATTCCCACCGCCCCACTGATGCACTCTGAATCCTCATCTAGTTCACTAGCCGAGACAATAAGTTGGGAAATGAGGGATGGTTGAGTGTGAATGTGGCAACCCCCATCCCATTTAGATGAGATTCCAAATCACTTTACAGCTTGTAGCTGTATGTTCCACCGGGAACGAAACGAATGAAGCAGAAGCAGAGGCAGAAGGAGAAGAAGACATTCGTGAGAAGACTGGAAATTGCTCTTCACCTTAGAATACATAAGCTTAACACAATTCACACTGAAATTCTAATCCATTTACATCACTCCTTTCAAATATAAAGCATTCTGTGAACATGTTTCAGATGTTGACAGTATTATATCGAGTTATCTGGAAGGCTGTTATCATACAGATAAATAAAAGCCAATGTGCTTATTGTTTAAACGAAATAGATTTCAATATGCAAATGAAATGACTTGAACATTTTCCAGGACTGGTTTGCAAGGATTCTATTGGTTACAATTTTGTCAACCAACTGACATCACTGAGAGAACCATTGGAGCAATGGCTGGCAGTATTGCCAGATAGACAGCTGTTTCGTCAGCCTACTCTCGATCTCCCCAGCAGTACCCTCCCCAAAACAGGGTTCGAAGACAAGACCTTCAGGTTGGTTACAGTGTGAGTGTGTAAATCACTCAGCTCCCGGGACCAGATCCGATGGCCAGTGAACCCTAACTTCCGCCAATTCACGTCATCTGCGGCACAGTTGCCTGTCAGAGTCATAGACGCTAAACTCCTCTCTCGCCTGACTTGATGGACTCGATGCTAGTGGCTACAACTCCTCACTAGAAGTCCAGGTGAGTTCCTGGGTAGGAAGTCGCCAGTATGCATCAGAAGTTGGAACTCATGTACTGGCCATTGAATGCCATCCCAGTGACTGAGTGGTCCACCACCTCACCATGTTAACAGACGCTTGTAGCACGATACTCCTTTGGATACGTAATTCTGCAGAGTCACACAGCAGAATGACGAAACATTTACCTCACACCAATCCATTCTGGCTTTCCAATGATTCGTCAACCACCGATGTCACTTAGTGATTCAACCTATAACCAATCGAATCCTAACACAAACAAGATTTGAAATGATATCGGTTGGAGAATTTGAGCTAGACATCTTCATCATTATTTCATATCATCTCCTCTACATTGTGTACCCCACACTGGACAGAAATGTGGATAGTTTTTCTATCAGAACAGCTCAACTTTCTTCATATACTGACAATCAGTTTAACAGACGTGTAGAAAAACTACGGGGTAGACAAATGCTGAGTGAACTGATAATCATATGAGTGGGTGGTGCATTCAGTTTTCTTTCATATAATGTTCACGTGTAGTCTCTGTCTGAATAATGATAATCATAATGAGAAGAACAAATATAACCTCTGGAATTCAGAGTCTTTACGTGTGACGTCGAAATTTGGAAACTATTTGTCCTAATTAAGGGTAGCTACGAACAGACAGCCACACGTATGCAGTAAGAGAGAGCAAAAGAAAGAAAGACAGGTAGATGATTATCTCTCATCTCACTAGGAGATTGTGACAAGTTATTACTTTTGAGCATTGTCAAGTATTGATTTGCAGGGATTCGATTGGTTACAAGTTTGTAGGCTAACTGACATCAGTGGGATCCGCGTTGGAATACCAACTGGCAGTAATTCCAGACAGACAGCTTTTACGTCAGCCCGCCTTGGTACTATCGAAAAGTTTGTAATTTGAATGTGACTGGCCAGCTAGCATTAATGTTTGACTTGAATGGTTTCCGGCTGCAGATAAAAGTCAATAAGTTAATCATTCAATCAATCAATCAATCGATGTATCAATGAATCAGTAGTATGTAGAAAATTTTGCTGTCACTGACTTACAGAAATGAAAATCTATCAACACCGAGTGGTACATTATTACATTACTGTCATATTGAGGTCAGATCCCAGATTCACAGTCCAGTTTATAGTGTTGGACAAAATTGAAGTTGCCACATTCTGATGACATAAACATACACAAACATACATACACATCTACATCCATAGGAGAGAGTATGTGACAGGAAATCACACCTCATTTCCTTCAAACCTACTTCATTGTCTGCTTATATTGACCACTGAGTCAGAAAGACAGTCGTCTGTGGAGTTCACCATATTTCTCAGACACTTCAACCATGTACATATTTGTGAAGCAAAATATTTTACAAATTCATATTGTGTTCAATGGTTGGAGGCAGTCGACCATTAACCCTGTCAAATTCAAAACATTCGATTCACACACACGCACCCACAGTTCTAGGAGTTGGAACTACAACACAGTCACCTGTGGTAACCAGAATGATTCAATCCACAATCTGTCGTCTGTTTCATGCAATACATATAGCATATAAACATATATACTATTCAATAGAGCAGACATAAAATCAAACGTGAAACTGTATACTACTGGCTAACTGAGATGAGTAGTATATCGCCTTCCTGACTGATGACCAACCACCACATCAAGTGGATTACATAGTATGGTGATGTAAGTGATTTCTAAATAGAAGTGTCGTGAAATTCTACCTCCTCGATTTGTTTGGAGATTCCAGATTGTTAATTAATGCGTATATTGCGAATATGACTTGACCAGCTGTGACCAGCTGACCTGGTTATTTAGCCCGGATATCGGGTGGATTGAAGTGATACGGGACTCTGAGTTGAGTCAAACTGACAATTTCGTTTATCATGAAGTAATTAAATCTAGAGGGTTATTGGTGACAGCAGTGGTGGTCACATATCGTAGTTCTTGTATTTGAACTCAACACTGGCTAAATTTTGTGGCATTTCTAGTAGTGAATTCACTCTCACCAGAGATTCGTATTCTAACCACTATGTATGTGAATCAAGCAGTCGTCTGCACTCTCGCTCATCAATGTGTGCATGTATATGTAAGTGACTGTGTGTGTGTGTGTGTGTGGGTGCGTGACGTGGTAGTCATGTGTCACACTTATCTGCACTACTGTACAGTAGTGACATGAAATTCATGTGAGTGAATGAAGGGGCTAAAATACAACGACTAACGTATTAGTGATGGCCGTGGCTCGTCACTGGCATGTTGTGCATACACTGATAATCATTCACACATCGAATAACCACCAATTCATAGGGGATCCTAGTGAAATGCATATAATGGTTAGCTTCATGATTCATGCTGATCGTGAATTCTGATTCTCTCTTTCCTATTGGCGACATAGTCAGACACCTGCCTAACGTGCATGCAGTCAGAAGACAAACGAAGATTTGAACAGAGAATATACTTCTCGATAATTTTCTCTATCTTCAGATCAACACTCATAACTACGCGAGATCGGTTTACGTTCACAGACTATTCCAGAGTAATCGTCATTAACAAAAATGGTGTTCTCAAAATAATACGGATGACAATCTAGTTAGCACAGTTGATGAGGTAAGCATGGTTCCAAATAAGCAGAAATATTGTGATCGTAAATAGAATATGAAATGAAATTGAGGAGGAGGTGAATGCAGCATATTCAAGATTATTGAGACCTCGATGGCCAGCCGGATTTGGAGAGCGTGTGAAGCAAATTCTTCATGTCGATTCCTGGCCTAACCTTCTTCAGGTGGATTCCGACAACCTTCGTAATGTACATATATATCTGATGAAGTTGTGAGTGGGGTAAAATGAAGATCAGTTGGTATATGGTATATGAATTTGAAAACCGCCCTGTTTACATCATTCTGGTGTTGTTTATTCACAAGATGAGAAGGATCACAACTATGAATGGAATTTCTTCATCCCTCACCTAACCAATCAGCTTGGTGTTCAGAAATCCGAAAATTAACTCAACTAATTGTAAGATCTCACCACGGTTGTGTGATGAGGAGAACAATTGGGGAACTGCCTTCAACATGAATACCAGATTCCCCATCACATATCTAACATGACATTCAACATGCCTCATTCCATACCACATGTTCAACATCATGATAAACAGACCTGCTGTTTCACTCTTCACTAATCCACAGCAGAGTAACATCACACAGCATAATGGAGAGCCGAAACCGAGATAACATTCAAATTGGTGCATCGTTGTCCTGATACAAATCATTGATGACAACCAGATCATTCAAATGACTGGGGACGCTGCATTATGAGTCGTTATTATTAGTTGGTTCATTGATTTCTTGTTTGTGGTGTTTGTTTTCATTCCATTCGATTTCATTTCAGGTGAAGTTTCAATGACGAATGGGTGAATTTTCTACGCATACATATTGACATTACCGGTTTGATGAATGACAGATAGTAGTGATATGAAGTTTTGTGGGGGAGTTGGAGAAGACGGATGTGTTGTATGATGGCCATATTGCACAAAAACGTTGCTTCTATTAGAAGAAGACTAAATAAGAGCGGAGAATCGTGTTCTCAATTATATCTGCCCTTCAGGCTTCACTATAATTTACATAGCTTTGTATAAATGCATATAAATTGAAAGAATGTAACCAAGTGGTCTGAGTTTTTGGATCAAATGATAAAAATAGACACAATGATAATGAGAATAATAATAATTAATAATAGAAATAATAATGAGAGTTGAACGTTATCACGATTATTTCCACTGTTACTATTATTATCAATATTATTACGACTATTGTTATCGCTACTCTGAGATCCAAAATTTGACTTGCAATAGTCAAATTATTTCTAAATATAAAGTTAGTTTAATTAGAGTGAAGTCTGAAGTAGATCTAATTGAAAAGAGTGTTGTTCGCTTATCTGTCTTGTTCTAATATTAGTAGTGAGAAATTGTTAAATTTATACCATTGATGAGGTCGACGCCAGCTGAGCGAAACGGTCGTTAGGTGGTGTTTAGATCACTTCAGTCTCTCTGGCTTGCTGACTAATTGTCTGGCTGACTGGCTGATTAACCAGTAAGCACTACTGTTTCACGTCAGTGTTATACGAGCAAATCGAGGGGATTTGTTTTGGTGAGATTATGCTTGATTCCTTGATTAACTTGTATGGTATCGATCAGACCACACCTCCTTGTCTGAATAATTTCGATTTTCTGAGGAACCTCTAAGGATATACCAATCACCTCAAACTGCGCAAACTGCAGATTAATGCACGAATTCACACTCTGATCTACTCGTCATATGTTTGATATGTATGTAGTGCACATTGTACCCTTGAACTTTTGTTTAAACTCGCTCACCCATGTTGATACACTTTTTATCTTTTGAGTTGTTACTCTTCAGTACGTTCATTGGTTGGCTCTCTCGTTGTGATCTCATTCTGCACACTCTCCGAGCCTACCTCCAGCAACGTCCGCAGATAAGTTGTACGAGTTCTTTATTTTTTGAATTTCATATTTCGTTGAATAAAATATAATTCTCCCAGATACTCTTGTCATATCAAGTCTTTTTACCTCGATACAGTTCGTCAGTGTTTGCACGTTGAGTAGCGTACAGCTAAGGTCGTAAAACGGTGAAGAAGTTTGTAAGGGTGTTTAGAGTAGAGGTCTACTCTAAGCCGTAATAGCTCTTACATGTATGTTGCTGTAAACAGGATGCGCTGAATCACCCTCTTAATCATCATTATTAATACTATTACTTTACTTAACCTGTCAGTATTGATAAAAAGCATTTGGTGAATTACAAGGATACAGTCGTTTAGCAATATACTCTGACCAGTGATAAATTCTGATGGAATGAATATTAAGATGAACTGGGTGAACGACTTCAGCAATGTGTCTGACCAGTTTCGTTGGACTATGGAATCTGAGGATGTGTATGTTTCCACTAGAAAGGGAAGCCGATGAATAGGGTGGTAGCATAGGAATCAAAACACCTTGAGCATTCATAGGCAGTGTGAGGACGGGAGGTGTTGAAGGTGTATTTCGTTAATATTTACTTCAGTCAGCCTCATGTATTCAGATTATGGGATCTGTGGAGGTACGGACTGATTCAGTTTTGTGAGTTAGATCACGTTACGAAACGAGGTTAACTAGAGAAATCACTGAAAATCAGGATTTACTGGAAAGCAATTCGTTCTATGTTAGGAGTGCTCAGCAATGCTCGCCCACGATCACACCACGCATCGATCTCAGGATCTTCAGGTTTCGACATTAAGCTATTTGACCAGCCATCAACAAGAACAGGAATTCAGTGAGACGTCAGTTCCGACATTGTCAACTCACGATATAGCACTACCCTCTCTCATCAATACCTTCGATGGACATCCACTTTCAATTCATCACACCATTCACACTAATGGCCACAACTTCACAGAACAGCTTCATCGGATCCATCCAGTAACCATCAATGAGATGGAGATTGATATTCAGAGCTGTGTGGTCGCTTGGAGATGCTAGATTCGACATTTGATTGGGTCGTAATTGCACACAGTTGAATAGTAGCAAGATGGGAGGAGACAGCTGTCCAACACTACCTACATTTTAATCATCTCTCCAACTGATGTTGGTTCGTGACGAAATCTGACAAGTGAGATTGTACTGATCTGTTTATTATTTTGACTACAGGTGGTATTTTGCTGGCGCGTAAGACACATTTCCAGTGACTGCCTGTTCACTCTGATGAGAAGCAATCATATGGTATGCTAGGTGACTGACTGACTGACTGTTTGCATGCTAGAAATATGCAGTGAAGTGCATCAGTTGAAACTGTGACACTGCATATAAGTAGACACAATCGGAGA
The DNA here is from genome assembly GCA_944472135.2 of Trichobilharzia regenti. Classification (NCBI taxonomy): domain Eukaryota; kingdom Metazoa; phylum Platyhelminthes; class Trematoda; order Strigeidida; family Schistosomatidae; genus Trichobilharzia; species Trichobilharzia regenti. The sequence goes on along the minus strand of OX235263.1, from coordinate 108,517,060 downwards.
CATGTCAGAGTATTATGAGAGGGAGAATGAACAGTAACATTGGAAGCCAATGCAGTTTCACTGTATATTGGAAATCACAGTGAGCGAGTGTATGCGAGTCAGTAAGAACGAGTTCGAGCCTCATTAGACAAACTGCCTCCAAACATTTGGATCCTAGAATCCTGAAGATCTCAACCAGACAGCAATCAACAATCTACAGTCCTGTGTCAGCTAACACTGCCTCCTCAGCTAGTCAAGGCAAGGTAAAAGAGTGGCTAGGTATGTGTAACACATGTCCCAGACATCTCTACTCCTAACCTCAATATTACTCACTGCATGTTTGAGGATGACAAAACAGAGATACCAATTGATTAAGTGCATCGTGAAGTAAACTCTTTATTCAGAGTCATCCACAGCATCCCTGCAATGTCCTTGTGATTAGAAATATGGACGCTGAGGTTTAACGTTAGCTACCTGGTCATACCACTCTATACCATTCATCACTCACTCACCATCACCGTGATCATCAACAACATCGCCAGTTGTAGTGGTACAAGTGATCTGATTAGTCGAAGTAGTGATAATTGTTGACGTGACCTAACGGCCTACTTCTTAATGACTTCTTCAAAACAAAAACAACACCGGAACAAAATACTTACAAATGTAAAGCAAATAAGAGATACAATTTATAAGAAAGACTTGATAAAAAATGTACAAAGAAGATAGATACTAATGAGTGTGCTGCATACCTTCAAAGCAAAACAACACAACGCAACACTACACCACACACACTGAACAAACTACAAGAGAAGAAAGATGACTAATGATCGTGTGTGTGTCTGTGTGTGTGACAAATGGAATACATTACAATATAACAGAATAGAATGGAATAGTGATTAGCTTCACAGAGGTGGGTTCTACATGAAAACAAATCAATATTTGACTGACTAGAAGAATTAAACATTATGATGAAAAGAGTCAACGCACGTTTAAGTATACATGCGTAGTAGTTAATGTCTGAGTTACTCTACTCACTGGGCAACAACTTCCTTCCCATCACAGTATAGATCATCAGTGATAAATACAGTGACTGGTTGTCATGTAGCTGTCTGAGGTGTAGGGATATGAGAAATGTTGGATGCAGTCAGATCATCTCTTTGTGATATGGTTGTGTTGTTCATGTTGATTAGGTGAGTCGGAGTGTGTACACTGTAGACAATGAAGACATCAACTTGATTGCTGATTTCAATGTTGAATAAGCTTTGTAGATGCTCTGACACTGTTTCTTCGGTTCTACATCATACAAAACAAGCAATCCAACAACAGCAGGTGACAATAGGCGGTTGGCAGTGGAAGATCGATGGAGAAGCGAATAGTTTGGTGACTGAGTGTGACATGGAGGGGATGATGTGAGTTGGATATGAATTCATTTGAAGAAAGTGACATCTGACTGACAACTTCACTACAGACTTACGCCCAAATGTCAATGTTCTATTGGGAAAGATTAACAAGAGCAATAGATTCATCTCACGCAATTCACCCTTGAATCATGAACCGGAAACACTCAGTTACTAGCTCACTCACTGAGTGACTCACTCACTCACAACCACATGCACGATCGATACACCAGTCCGTGTGTTATCTGACAGAACCTCTGTTGATTGTTGTCTCTTCACTCCTCATCTCATAAATGTGTTACATGAAATGACAATATACAGAGAGTGAAGAGCTCTCCGTCTCACACTCTTCTGTAGATATATCTCTGACACGTATTCTTTGAAAAATTGTTTCTCATTTTCCGTGACGAGTATATGAACCGGCTTTCATCAATGGAGAATGTGAGTTATTTGATTTATTCATATAATGAAGATGTATAATTTCATACGATGATAGGTTCTCAATGGTCAATGAAATCACTTCTCATTTTCTATCTGAATGTCACTTGTGCAGTAGTATCCCAACTGATCAGATAAGTGTTGGACAGAACTAGGGAATATAGTATGAACGAAGATCTTGAGAAGCAACCGGATCAGTTTACTAGCTCACTGGTAAACCAACATGTGGCACGTGTGGAGAAAGAGGGAGGATTGGTCATTTGGCCAGACACCTTACCATGCTAAATCAACCCGGTCGCTACAGAAAATTCAACACACAGTACAAATATCACTAAAAATTCAATTCTCATCTGGAATCGGATGGTTGGAAGGAAGCAAATTAGTGTGAGCATTCAGGAAGCCAGTGAAACAATGCTTCTCAATTCGATGAGACAAAAGCTAAACACAGTGACATGGAATGTCTGCACGATGTTCTAAACTGGGTGGTAGTCCTGCGCCAGTTGAAAAGGGAAGGAGAAGATACTGCATGGAAGAGGGAGGAATCTTCGAGAGCTTTTGGAACGGAACTGGTGTCTCTTGATGATTAACTGGATAATCGATAAGCTTCTCTACTCATTCAAATGATGGTCATGAGCACACTGAGTGGGTGGCTGTCACGATGTCACCGACAACATCCAAAGCTCTTTGTGAGGGAGAACCAGTTTCCTCCAGGATAATGACAGTAAGATTCTTCTCAAAAAGAAAGCAGGAATGTGGGTTACAATCGTCCATTGCTTCACACGTTGCTACATACAACTGAGCAGAAGAAGGAGAGGAAGAGAAGGGAGACTTCTACAGACAACGGTGTAGTGTAATGGTTCACGTCCCAGTTGATGACATCAAAATCTCTACTGGCGATATGTATGCGATATGAACCGGGAGCAGGCAATACAGAAAATGGATTCATCATAGGTTTACCGCCACGCGAATTAACTAATGACAATGGAGGAGAATTGACAGACGTGTGCGCCTACAACGATTTGGTGATCGGAGCCGACGTGTACAAGCACAAGGATATGCACAAAGCGACATGATTTTCACCAAATGACACACCAAATATCAGAAGGACGTCATCTCAGTTTTGTTCAAGAAAGCGGAGACTCAGTCTGTCGGACGCGAAATCGAGGAGGGGAGCAGATGTGTGCTCAGATAACAATGTAGTTGAAGGAAGCTTCAGAGTGAAACTGAAAGCCTTCGAAACAGCTGCAAACAGTCTACAACTCGAGTTCACTATTCAGAGGCTGCAGGCCGAAGCTACGGACGCCACCTCCAGAGAAGCCATCAGAGCGAAGTCATAGGTATTATGCGACATGAGCGAGCAAACCTGTGTAGAGTAAAACTGGACGGTCGAGGGGAACCAAGAAAACAAGAAAGTTCTAAAGGATGTGGAATTTCGGATGATTTATGTTAAATGTTGTTCAACCAAAACAACAACAAACGATTCTCCCAATTTACCAATTCAAAGATGAAGTTTCAAGCTGGGGATGAAACCCTCATTCAGACCAAGGCATAGACACCCTAATTTAATTATCAAATGCAAATGATCATTAGAAGAAGAAGCAAATGTTGATAATAACGCAGGATGTAATGAATTCATCATAATTCATTGGAAATCTTCGAAAATTGATGAATACAGCATATACTGCTTTACTAACAATATTTGTGGCTAGTTTCAATTTCATATCAGGAAATGATTGTTTACAGCTTCCAAAGATGCATCTCATGGAAATCTCCTTCACAGTTGTTGTATGTGACTTCGTCAGACGTAGGTTTTCTTAAAATTCCTCAACATCTCTGTCTCTCTCCATCTCTCACACACACTCTCTTGGAAAACTATCGACCTCAGGTGGCCTAGAATTCTCAGTACTACCTGTCAATAATATACATGTCAACAAACACGGCACTTGATATATCATCAGTGACGTTGTTTCTAAAATACTTCTGTGTCACTCAACAACAACAACAACAACAGCAACAACAATACACTGCAAATCAAGTTGCCTATGAGACCTATGGAGTGTAATCATCGAGTGGCACAGATTGTATGCCAGAGAGGTGTAGGTTCATGCTCCCACTTTCGTCGGGTATTCAAGAATCGCGTGATCTATTGACGAGTGTTTTGGGAAGAAGACATGAGGTGTGCGTGTTATTGCTTCGTTAGTTAATGGAATAGCTGGAGACTAAAAACGGTGATAGTGAAGCCATGTTGAGACTAGCTATGAATATTGAGAATAGCCATACTGCTTGTGAGCAGATGAATTGGTTGTTCCGTAGATGTTACCCCGCGAATTCTCTGAAAACCATAGTGAGAAACCACGCGTTATTGTGCAAATGCAGTGGGTAGACACACACTAGAAGGTGTTCCATATACGATGGTGAACTGAAGTTTTTTGAGTTGACTCAGCTTGTATCTGCTTGCCCGGCTATTTAATTTAGGAGGTAAACTGGCTACAAGAAAGTTACAGAAAACTGGTGAGGTGTCTTCCCCTTGGAAACTTTCGTGATAGAGCGTGTCTCAACCAGGTTTCGTCGGCTATACAGTAGAACACAGAATTCGCCTCCTCGCCTTCACACCATCTCAATGTAGTTGAAGACTGAACGATCAATTCATGGTTGTTTGCTCAAACCCAACTCCTCCATATTTTTCGCGGGAGTCATCAATACGGCAGTCATCCGGTCATCGTTCGCTATTCGGTGGAAGACAGAAAACTATCAGAAGTATTATCGTGATTTATTGTTATAACATTTATTCTTAGACCTTGTGCATAGTAACCTTATTGTTGACTACATATTGGCGTAAGAATAAAGGATTCTCGAGTCACCAATCTGTGTTCTGGTTTTTCGCGTTGGTTATTACACATTGTTTCTGAAACTCTTTCAGGGACAGCGTGAGGTCCAGCGTAGTAAAAGCTGGACATTGACAGTTTCCGATAGTTGGCTGGCAGTTTGTATCTACTGATTGGAATAAAGTCTTGCTTGTCAAACTACCTACGTTGGGTGACCAAGGCGTCTGCAAAACGTTTTGTGGAACCACGCTTTTGTCCACGCCAAGCAAATTGCCAAGTCGTTTCAACACTGATATTGATCAATAATTCTTCTATACGGATCAGAAACTTGGTGGGCGGGTCACAAAGAATATTTCCAACAGCCTGTTGCAGACCTTTATCAACAACTGTCTTCGCTGGCTCTATACTGAAGATCAGATGGCAGGGCCGGAGAAAATCAACAAGGAACTATGGGAACAAACAAAACAAGAACCATCGTTACATGGCTGTATAAACCGGACTACTCCATTCCCCTCCCCCTAAAATATTTTTTCTTTTTAAAAAGCTATAAAAACCATAATTGTCCAAATTATTTTATTTTTCTGACTACTTCATCTTTAATTACGTGTTATCCTTGTAAAAATTATTTTATTCTTATGACCACTTCAACTTTAGTTACAAATTATCATTGTCCAAATTGTTTCATTTTCTTTAACAATCTGTTACGTAATCAGCCTGTGCACAGGCTTATTCCTTAATTGCTCTTCATTTTTCCTAAATTATGCATTATGCAATCCACGTGTTGTAACCATTTCCACCTTTTGATTATATATATTAATTTTTCTTCGTTAATTATCACCCCATTGACATTTTGACACTGACCAATTATTGTTAACAAAGATATCGCCACTTGATTGGTAAATTGTTGTGTATTGTAATTAAAATGCTATATATATTAGAGTAGAGCCAGAGATGAGGATCTAATTGAAAAGTAAATATTTCTTCTCTCAATCTTTCTCTTTTCTAAAACAAGAGCCAATCGCTCAACAAATATTCAGGAGAAAGTGGATTGAGATGGATTGGACACTCGCTGAAGAGACCGCTGGGTGACATCGCGCGTCAGGCCACCGCTGGAGTGTAACCCGAAAGGGAAGCGGCGAGTGGGAAGTCAGTACAATGGTGACATGGAGGAGATTGTGTGAAGAGGAGTTGAAAGAGTATGGACTAACATGTATAGCAGAAGACAGAAGCAAATGGAGACGTGCAGTTGAAGCCCTATGTTCCACTGTGAACCCACGGGAGCAACATATAATAGTAATAATAATCACAGGTCCTTATAAGTTTTACATCTTTACTCTGACTAGTAATACCTTGGAAACTGGCGGAGTCAGAACTGTCCTCTGAGAGTGTAACTCTCCTCTGTGACACTCTGCTCAATAATGGCTTGCTGTTTGCAACTACAAGCTTCTTAACCGCACCATTATCGTCACACAATTCGGGGTCACACCTTGACTTCACATTTAGCTTACCACTAAACTTGGTCACTTCTTCACAGTTCGCCTTTTTATGCACTACTTACAAACGTGTAAAACACAACCGTGTTTATCTCGCAACTTGTAACCTATCTGTTGGGGATGTCCCACGAAACCTGTTATACTCACTATGTTTATATGGATTAATAGACACCATTTTTGTTTACCCATCTCTCACCAAATGTGTAAACCAAAAACCAAATGGACTCCATCTCAATCTCAAGGAAGTGGAGGTGCAGATACACCATAACGCTTTCTTGATATTCACTTCTCTGAGACCCTTTCGTCATAAATTTATGCGTTTTGCTCTCAGACTTCTCTATTCTAGGGGTGGGATACAGTGTACTGGCAATTTTACTTATAGATTGATTGGCACTATCTTTTACCAGTTTCAGAATATCATCAAGCTTTGGCCCAGTACCTTCATCTTCAATACGAGAGCTTATCTTCACCCACTTTCTTTGCAGTCGAGTAGGTAGACGTCTCACTATTACCTCTAGGACTGAACTTGAGTTCAGATCGCTCATGCAATTCATCGAAATCAACGTATTCTTGTAAGTCAATAGATTATCCAAAAACTCAGAGAGTGCCTTGGAGTCATCTCTTAATTGACTACCATTACCTTTAACAGTCTCGAATACGTCCCTTATATTCATCGAAGTTCTTCCAAACCTTTGACGAAGGATACACATCGCCTCAGTATATCCTTCTTTTGGGGGCGTAAACTTGCAGCACTGTATAGCTCTTGCAGCAACACCAGTGCAGTAACTCAACAAATACATTAACTTCATTTCATCATTTAATAAAAACCACTCAGCATGATCTGAAACTCTTTGATAAACTGTGGATAGTCGGCTAGGTTTTCATCAAAGTACCGAGGCTTGAGTTTGACTAACTTTAAACCCTTACTATCCCTAAACGGCTAACCATGAACAACAGACTCATTGTGCTGAGCATCATACACATCATTACAATTAACAAGCAACTCAGCATTGCTTGCTTTTCTGCCTGCTTCCTAGACGCCTTGTCCCTTCTTTGACCCAGCCATCAATGAACTTGACCAAAAAACCCAGAAAACTTCTAGATAACACTTGTCCAAAGATGACGGGCAAAAACCAGGAAAGACGAATGGAAACTATCAGAAACTGTCAATGTCCAGCTTTTACTACGCTGGACCTCACGCTGTCCCTGAAAGAGTTTCAGAAACAATGTGTAATAACCAACGCGAAAAACCAGAACACAGATTGGTGACTCGAGAATCCTTTATTCTTACGCCAATATGTAGTCAACAATAAGGTTACTATGCACAAGGTCTAAGAATAAATGTTATAACAATAAATCACGATAATACTTCTGATAGTTTTCTGTCTTCCACCGAATAGCGAACGATGACCGGATGACTGCCGTATTGATGACTCCCGCGAAAAATATGGAGGAGTTGGGTTTGAGCAAACAACCATGAATTGTTACTTCAGTCTTCATCTAAATTGGCACCTAGCTTTTGCAATCCTTTTGCTATGGTGGCGTCTGTGTATCTTCTCTCGTTTCTCCATCGTTTTTCAATGCTTCGGTCGGTAATGCTTGTGGTTCTTCCGCTTTCTCCGCCTTACACAGGACTTAAAAATCCTACTTTTGAGGGAGGGTTTCTGCCTAGTGACTAATCTGTGTGTGCTGTACACGGTATTTCCAGACCAGTTACATGTGATGGTCGTTTCAAAGTCACTTGAAATGATCAGCCGATTGTTTCGTTTGTCTCCAGTCTTTGATTCCCTAGACCACCTTTTAATGGTTTAACGTATTTTGATCTCTCACCTGATAGAGACCTGGTAGTCCGATATAATGTTCTGCAGTATCTTTTATCTGCGGACTATTCTGCTTCACTTGCCAGTTTGTCGTATAATTGTCTTTTATCTACTGTCTCGCTCCCCTTCGACTTTCTATTCAGTGCAAAGTACATTGAACTTAGCTATTCCTTCTGCTCTCCATCTTTGTATTGAGTCATCTGCTGTTTCACCATCCTCCTTTCTTCCAGTAGCTTCCAAGTATCCGCTGAAAGTTATTCCTTATCTCGCTTCTTCTTTCCCCCTAAAATGATGGTACACGTTTCCTAGAACGTCACCTGTAAAAAGTCCCATGTTCTTCCACTTTGGTTTCCTCAGTAATGACACGTAGTGTACCCAACTTTGCCATATACTGATCTGTAATGAAGACATCTCTTGTAGTAGTGTCCTTCAGTTTATGAGTACTGAACTTAAAATTGTGGTCTGTCTACAGATTTTTCGAAGGTCTTCAGCTTGGCTCTGAAGATCCCTTCAACTATATATTGATCTGAGTCCACATGCGATCCCCTTCTCCATTTTCTGTCCATCAGATTGCAGTGAGATGAAGTCTGTCAGAATTTTAATGTGTCATCTGGTGAAACTCATATCGCTTTGTACGTATCTTTGGGCTTGTAAACGCTGCTTCCGATCACTAAATCATTGAAGGTGAAGTGTTCCCCATTTTCATTCATTAATCCGAGAGCCTGTAAACCCATGAGGATTTCCCTTTCTGTATTTCGTGCCCCCGGTTCGACCTGCATTCATGCCACCCATAAGAATTTTGATGTCGCCACCTGGGGTGTGGTCCACTGCTGTCTGTAGTTTTCTATAGAAATCTTCCTTCTTCTGTTGTGGGTAATTGTAATCTCACTTCCTTTTGAGTTGAATTTCGCTTTCCTAATCCTGAAGGAGATCGTCCATCATTGCATTGGAGCTTTGGCTGCTGTTTGTGACATCGTGATGATCAGTTTGCTCGTGGTTTGCATTTGGGTGACCGGAGTAAATCACTGACTGTCCACATGACAGTTTACACAACTGCATACATTCCATGTGCACTTCCATACAATATCTTCGCACTTCTGGAGCTGTCTTGAGAGACTTGCCAGTTTCGCACATCGTACAAACATTACACGTCCCAGTTCTTATTTTCTCTCTCATCGAAAAAGGCACATGGACTCACTGACTTGCCGAAGACTTCCACTGGCTTGAGTCTTTTAGCCTCTCCAATTCCAGAGAGGCCTGATTTCTTTAAACATTTTTTCTATTTCAATAATTTTCTTGTGCGTCGAAGTTTCTGTAGCAGTTCGATAGGTTTAGTGGGGTAGGGTCGCTTGCCCTGCACTCAACCCTCCGTTTTTACCTGGGCTCGGTACCGGCTAGAAATGAGCTAGTAAACTGGGAGTGGTTGAGAATAATTCATAATATTTAAGTGAAAATATCACAAATGCAGGTTTTTTTTATAGCCGGGTCACAGTCATCATAAAGCCTACCAACTTCTCTGTCGACAAGACCTGGATCAGTTTCCCTTAGTTGGTAATGGGGTCAGACCGGTTTTTACGGTTTTCACCGTCACTAGATCTTCTGAGAGAATTTGGATATAACCTTTTCATGCAAAGATTGAGATAGCACTCGCTCTACCTAGTCATACCGGACCATTTTACAAGAAGAAACAGAATTTGGAAGTTCCAGCGGCACCACTGTCCTAGTAAATATCACAGGTTCTCCCAAGCATATTAAGATTCAAATTTATTGGTTTAGGATAGAAAGCTTGCAGCATGTGTTGATCCTTTTCTAGTAAATTTCTGTTCTCGTCTTAGCCCTTCTTAAATGAATCAGATGAGGTTGCAGACATCACTTCTTCTGGGAATCGGTTCCAGCAGTTTATGACCCGATGTGAGAACCAGTACTCTGCAGCAATATGGTTTCTCCTTGACTTTTGAACTCTCCTGATATGTGTTCCGACCTGGTAGGAAGAAGAGAGAATAGATCATGTCAGTAGTTATTATTTAAAATGAATGGACCTCCTCTTATGGAGTCCAGCAGCAGAGGGAATAAGTCGCACTAGAATCCGCAGAAGATGTGGAACCATCCCGAAACTAGAAAAACTGAATGCTTGGAAATCTAAAGGTTATACGAGCTAGTAAAAAATTAGACGTTGGATATTGAATATAATAAAAATATTCATTCAGAAATCTATAAAACACAAAATAACTGATCAGAGAATATCCTTTTCGACAATTTCCTCCTCTGGCTCCACAATTATATATATAAGTTTATACACATAAAATATTCTTGAATAGTAGTCAGTAATTGTAATCCCATTTATCTTTAAAAGTCGATATTATTTAAGGAACAATATTGTTATTGACTACCATTCTAGAATATTCTATGAATATAAACATATAAATAGTTGTGGAGCCAGGAGAGGAAATTATCAAAAAAGATATTTTAATAGGCATTTTTATTTTTTTTATTTACAGCTTGATTTTAACTGTATTTTTGGTACAAGTATGGAATTTCCAGCATGGGTACCGGTAGCCCAAATTTTACAGATTGACTATAGACATCAAGTGTGAGTCGGCAGGGGATCGAACCTCGCAGCATGTGCATGGCGGGAGTCCTAACCACTGTTCCACAGACGCACAGTTAAAATGTTTTGAGCCGCATAAAGCGCTGAAGGTTTTCAATGAGTACCTTAGGTATAATGCTAAGTTCAGTATCCATTCTTTTGAAAAAATTTAATGGGCATTTTTAATCAGTTTAAAACGATATTCTTTGCTCAATTATTTTGTGTTTTATTGATGTTGAATAGTTGAACTCTTGCTTAGCTGTCCTCCGCGTAAATTAAAAATTGCCGAGTAGGTGATATATTTAGTATCACATGCACTTTTCTTTTATCCTTAAAGTTGAATCTGCTTTTATTATCAACTTGTATAGTTATCTAATGTGCTGACTAAACCTGCCCCGGAAAACCAGGAAAAGAACGTTAATAAATCAATCATTTTGCAGAAACAGTTAATGAATACTTGCAGTGTCTGTCAATCATGCACTGAGTAATCCATTTAATCCTACAGTTAGAACTGAAATATTCTGAATTTCCTTGTTTAAAACCCTTCATCTACCGAAAGCTAAATTTTTGGAGAATTCGTTAACTTTGAAGTAGGATTTATAGTCCTAAGCTTACAACAAGGCTGAGATAATGCCAGTTATTCAATAACTATCGCCTTTTTTCTCTGTGTTGAGTTAAGTCTCGAAAAATGCTAGTGGCACTGTCTTCATGCACTGAACTGCATTCTGTTCTGTTTCTCCGTATTAACGTAGCCCAGACTGAGATATTCCAGCACGTGTATCTGTGTATGATATAGAGTTAGCTAAAAATCATTGTAAACTGATATTAATTAGTGTCAGATATATGTGTATTGTTTAGTAGTATAACGTGTTCCAACGGGTGTTGTAGGGTTTTTTGGAATATGACTTCTGTCAGCTTCAATAGCTATCTGTACCAATTATTATCTAATGTCTAATGATTAGGTTGTTTTTGTAGAGATTGTTTTATACCTATCCTCACTGACGGGGGCCTTTTTGTTTAAAATTAATAGGATTCGTGAGATGTTCGTCTTCAAAGTGAACCTTTTCCTCTCAATAGTTATATTTATGTAATACAATTAATATTATTCAGTGCTTCTCACAGTGGGTAAAAAGTCGCATTCATATAATTTTGAGTATTTCTCGGTTAATACCTATTTGTGTAGTAAATTCCACTGCAAATAGTATATGTTTTTAATCCGTCGATGGGATCCAATATCTGTTGTTACACCAAAAACCAGCGGTTATTCTTTGTCGTCACCTATGAGGTGTTTCTGAGTGCCATAATCTTGGTACGTTCGACCAAAACACTATGTAATCCGACTAGATTATATTGTATTGTAACTCATTCGGTCAACATCTAAAGAGGCATATTTCCCATTACAGTAGTCATAGAAACTGTTTCCTTTCTTCGTAATCATAGTTAGGAGGAGAATTTTGTTGGCGAGTAGGGCTTTTCACTTCACTCAACTATCTAATGAACTGTTTGAACTCGCTTCATGTTTTATCGTAGTCTACCACTACTACCTGTAACTGTAACAGACTGAGCAGTTGTAGGATAGAAATACAGACCATATAAGAACCGCCTAGCAGTACTGACTTACGCTTTGTACTCACTATACCTAATAAGGAATGATTTAATGTACTTGAGTGTATATTAAAGTTCGTTTTATTCTTCATTTACAATATAACCACATAAAACTGTAAACAAAAATTGGATCGCATATTCTTGAAAGGTTTAATTTGATGCACAGTAGCTACTTTAATTGTTATCAAATATAATTTGCATGCTTGTGGTTGTCAACTAAAAGACAAGTTCATTTGATACCTTATTCGTCAGTATGTTGCGTATCACTAAAGCCAAGAATTTCATTCCATCAGTAACAGAAATGTGGGAAATACTAATTTACAATCACTGGTAGTATTCAGTGCATTTTGCTAAGATTTGTAGGATTGCAAGTGGAGTGGGCAGTTCCCCATTACTCTTCTTTATGTTTCCTATGATTCTTCATTAATAAATCTGCGTCATTTTGGAATTGCCCTAGACCTCAATGTACAGGAATAAATTAGTCTGTGGGTGGACCGTCGTCGACTGATGGCTACTCACTCCTAGAAAACGAACTATACATTTTTATTAACAGTTATGTGCCTAAAGGATTATTAAGAGCACGTATGTACAATCTAATATGATTTTTTTCTCCACTGTACTGTAGGTTGACTCAACAAATATGAAAGCACTCATTTTAGTCGGAGGCTATGGAACTCGATTGCGGCCATTAACATTGACCTATCCTAAACCGATAGTAGAATTCTGCAATAAGCCACTCTTACTACATCAAATTGAAGCGTTGGCCAAGGTAAGATTTCAGAATTTTAATAGACTCGTTTGTTTGTTTGAGAATCTTCAATTCACACAAAATTAGATACACTTTACACTTGACATGACTCGTTTTTACCAACTTGCTCATTCGGCGTGACAGGTCAAGTGGTACATCATGTAGGAACTGCTGCAAAAATGGTGAGAGATTTGTAGGTTAATGATCAAGGAATTCTGTCATAAAACCGAGTGGACTGTAGCAGGAAGTTTATTTATTCGGTATTCATCGTATCGTAAACTTGTTTTTGTTGCACCGATGCATCGATAATTAAATGTTATGTGACCTGAATTAACCTATTCAGTGTAAAAGATGTGTGTTAATTTTTTCATGCCGTATATGTAACTCAAATATTCAGTGTAACTGACTCTAAATTTTGTCAAGTGTTCCTCTTATATTCATCATAATAAAGGTTTTTGTATTTCCCAATGAATGAATGAAAAACAAAACGATATTGTTTTTACTGACGTTTCACCATTTAATGCTGCTGCTAATAGCTTTATCAAAGTATTATTAAATCGGAATTTACAAAATCTCAGTATATATATATATATATATATATATATATATATATATATAACAAAGAGTTAAAGGGTGAGAAAATAGACTTAGGTCAAGTTAAAAGGACCATATTGAAAGTCAAAATAACAATGAAGATCACTAAACCAAATAACACAGGTAATAGTACATCTGTTATGATATCAAAACAAAGTTTACTAACTTGGTCATCGTTCATCAGTCTGGGGTCATTTTTCGTTGCCAAGTTAGTCAATTAGTAAAGATAACAAAATCTAGTGTAGATTGTTGGGTTTGATAAGTGTGTAAAATTATAAAACAGCGTGTTTTTATATAATGATATTGCTTATCGTATTCGTGTTGATTTTTTCACATCATGGGGGAGCAGAGGGAGGTGTTGTAACCAGGTCGAATTCTGTTTTAGTTCATTATTCCTATTCATGCAATTTGGATTCCACTTGATATGAAGTGCTCATGATGAAATGAGATGTTCTTTGTGATTTCTGAAGTTTTTCTGGATGATGATTTCAATATTGTCCAAATCAATTTTGTGGCCTTATTCTATAGCGTGTAGACAAGCTATGGCTGATGATTTTTCAACTTTTTATAGTTCAACTGGATTTTTCGGTGGTCGAACAGATGCTCTACGGTATTCATTTCTTCTGATTTTTATTTCTCTCTGGCTGTCTTTGTCCGATGTATATCGCATCACATTCCAAGCATTTTACTTTATAGACACAATCAGATATAGAATCTTTAGAGATTTGTTCTTTTATATGGACAAGGTTTTTTGGTAGTGTGATAATTCGTCATTCTATCAAATGTTTCTCATATTTTCATAGGTTTATTTCCATCTACCACCCATAGCACAGTGAATAATAATAAAAGTTGGGAGATGTTATGTAAAATTCACATATCCACTAATTAGTCCCATTTTGTTAACATATTATTTCACGTTTAAGTATTACTTTAAAGGTATTTCGTGTCTCAGATTGTTTTCTCCCCTCGAGTTATAGAGGAATAATATGAGTTAAATATGATCAGACGAAGAGTATGTCTGAGACCAATCATTGTGTCTCGCATTTGGTTACAATCTAATATGCTATACCTCTACAACTACCTATTTAAGTGTATACAAAGGAATTAATCACTGTGCGTACACTTATTTTTTTTTAATTTTTCCAACTTTAGGTTGGCGTAAGAGAAGTTATCTTAGCTGTTAGTAAATGTGCTGACCGAAGTGATATCCTGGAAAAAGAATTATCAAAACATGAGAAAAAAGTAAGCATTTTATGCATTGTAACTACGAAAGTATTTTTGTTATTGAGAGTAATATTTAAGCATAAGCGAATATATATATATATATATATATATATATATAACCCTTAAATCGTCTCTTACAGTCTAGTAAAAGCATAAACGACACTTGCCTATAGACGTATTACTTCATTATCAAAGTGTTGGAGGGCAACATTTGATATTTGTGTAAATTCCAATGGATTTCACTATCCATCTTACTTGAAATAATTAGAATTAAGTGGTGGAGTTCTAAATAAGCTGTCAACATCACTCTTAATTACTGTTAGATGGTTGGAGGCAATCGATACGACGGAGCTATGGGCCTAGGTTTTGTACTTGTCGGTACCCAACAAACAGCCAGCAAGGCATATTTGTAATCCTGAAGAAACTCATGTCCCTTCTGAGATTTAAACCCGCGTCACCCAATGCTGTAGTCAGAGATGTTACCACCACTGAGGTATTCGGGCTTGCAACAGACCTCCTGTAAGACTGTATTGGATGCTAGTTAGTAACTACTGTAATGTGTCTGGTCCTTTGTTTGATGCTAACTGAATTCTGTCAGTCAAGTTTGCAATGTGACCACCATACCTCACTCCGTCTCTGTAAGTTTCTTTCGCAAGTTGCTAACTTTTAAGCTAGTGTAGTAAGCTGTATTTGATCTAATGTACTGTAGTTCAGCTAGATTTCATATCCTTATTTGAAACTGGCTACTTACTAGTAATAGGAATGTTTAACCTGTCCTTAAATTATGCTTATGTCATCTTTCGAACCTCATCTAGACCACTAGTCTAGCTGGGCTATTGAATTGCTAACTAAGCTACCTAGTTCTTCTTATTTTTTCTTAACTTGGAGGTTTGTTTTTTCAAAAAGTGACTGCTCACTCCATGGAATTTGATTTCTCATTGAAATATCTGTGTCGGTTGATCGCACAGCTTGTTTAGAGTACTTATTAAGCTTGTGTTCATTTGAGGATCTTCCTGCCGGTTGTGAGCCGGCTCATGGCAAGTCGGGATGTACAGTTTTTCGAGTCAACGCTTACTAATCCTCCCCTCCACAATGGGAGGTGGAGGTGTAGCGTAGCTGACTTTCTGGTTGTCTTTGAGGGGAACGCCTTACTGTTTTTCCACATCTCTTTGTTTACCAACTTCTGTACAACTTCTTCAACAGTTTCTCAAAATAGTATCAGCGAATTACATTGCTTTCAGTTTTACCACTATCCAAACGATCTTTCTGGGATAGTAAAACCTATAAGAACATTCAATCTTTGGTTGGACGCTCTGTGGTAACTGGTGTCATGCTGCCTTCTAGTCTTCGGTTTTGGCGCAGACTGAAATGTGTCACTCAGGTTTGCAATGTGGCCACTATGCTAGATGGCTCACCATCATGTTGTATTATGAATTATTGTTGTTAGACGGTTGGAAGCAATCTGTTGTAAGTCTTGAATCTAAGTTTCGTGCTTTTTGGCACTCGTCAGCGAGGCGTATCTTCAGTCCAACCACTGTGCCTTATTAGGTGTGGCCACCATGTCAAGGTGACAGCTGTTAGTCTGGCGAAAGTGTTAGCGTTCAGCTGAACGTTAACAGAAAGCCATCTCAGTTAGGTTTAAGACCATGGAATGTTCACAGTTGTAATTTGAACTGTGAATTGTAAAGTCATTATACAAACATTAACTCACATGTTTTATTTAATCTTTCCTCTTTTTTAATTCTTAGATTGGTATTAAGATAACTTTCTCTTATGAAACTGAGGCAATGGGAACTGGTAAGTGAATTTTTCGCATTCGGATAATTTGAAAACACTTCACTTTTCAAATTACCTCATATAATTGGCCTATTCAAAGTCGTTTAATTGATCTCCATTTATCCAATAATTCGCTATGCACTGCAATGTATTACCTGATAGTGTTAGTGACAGATTAACTGTCTACATAAACTACTAGTAGTTCAAATAGAACCTCATTTGACTAAAATGATATAAAGCAAAGCAATTAGGTACGCTTTGCCTAGTGGAATTCCGACGACCCACTTGCCGCCTGGTTCCACTCGAGAGCCTGACGTGCGCGCGATGTCACCCAGCGGCCTCCTCAGCGAGTGTCCAATCCATCTCCACTCCATCTGTCTGTCTGCCTGTTTTCGACATAGAATTTTGCACAAATGTGCGGAAGTTCAAGTCGCCACACTCCGTGTAGCACGCGAAGCAAGAGAAGAAAGTACAAGAAAAGCATAATAGAAACAGTGAGCAGAGGTGTGAGACAAAGGAGTAATAAAGAAATACAAAACAGTTTCATTGAAGGTCATAAGTCACAGGGAGTGGATGCATCTGCACTAGCCACTGAGAACGGTTTTGAGCCATGTCACCAATTGTTTCCAACCATAGACTTTTGCCGTCCCGAGGACCCCAGCCTGGAAGTCTACACCTTTCTACGTGGCTTAGACCAACTGTTGTGGATTTCATTGACTGGTGAGGCCAAGTTTTTGTTTGACCGCCGCTAGCTTTTTTCCAGCCTGACCCTATATCCGCTAACATTGCTCCATCTCCTGCATATATGTTTATTGGCGATTGGTTCTTGTTTTGTTTGTTCACATAGTTTCTTTTTGGTGATTGTTTTTGGCCCGGCCATCTGATCTTCAGTATAGAGGGAATACAGTTGTTGATAAAGGTCTGCAACCTGTTGTAAATACATTAGACGATTCAGACAAATTACGTCTCCTTATTGCTTTATCTAAATTTCGTAGTTTGTCATGTAAAATTTACAATTCTAATTGTACATTTTTGGAAATATTTCTTTTGCTGCTAAGAGAATTTACCGTACTTATATGCGATTGTACAGCTTGAGGAATGAATGATATTGCCTGAAAAGATGAGGAGTAACCTCTTCGCTGAAATGTCGTTTCTTTATTGTCTTTTTATTTCTCTGTTACTTTTGTAGCTGGTCCAATCGCTTTAGCTAAAGATATGCTACTTGTTGATAACAATCCATTTTTTGTACTCAATAGTGATGTGATGTGTGAGTTCCCTTTCAAAGCAATTATTGATTTTCATAAAAGTCATGGAAAAGAAGGCACAATTTTGGTGAGTTTTATTTTGAATTAATGGATTGATTATAATAATAGAAAACGTTTATCGTTTCCCAACACTGTCGTTCTTTAGACAACTTCTATTTGTTTAATTCGTTCATTCGCCAATTTGAAAGGCTGGATAAAAGAGCTAGTCCTGACTTTATCAGGCAATAAGAAATCCCCAACAGTTCAGTTAAGCCATCTAGGTAGGGAGGTGTAGACTTTCTGATTGGTTGGCGTCCTCGGGATGTTAAAAACTGATGACGACTGGAGACAATTGGTGATATGGATCAAGCTCATCGTTCTCGGTGATGGCTGGTGCAGATGCATTCACTCTTTGTGTTTTATAATATCCAATAAAACTATTTTTCTATTTCCTTCGCACTTTTGTTGATTATCTCCGTTTTGAATCTCTTTTAACCTCTCTTCTCTTGTTTTAGTCTGTTACATGGAGAGAGAGTGGCAACTGGAACTGTTGTGTACATCTGTGCGAAGCAGTTCTACGTCGAAGCCAGTCAATCACTCGGTCATTGGTTTATGAAATCCATAGGTTTCTATTAACCTATGCTCTATATATGCCCAAACCAAGTTCACTTTTAACAGTTTGAAAAAAATTTGGACATCGGGTATATGATATTCATTATAAGAAAGGCTTTTTTCCCAATGAACGAATGAAAAACAAAACGATATTGTTGTTTTTACTGAAGTTCCACTATTTAATGCTAATAGCTTTATCAAAGTATTATTAAACAGAAATTTACAAAATCCACTCAGCTTATATATAACAAAGAGTTAAGAGGTGAGAAAATAGGCTTAGGTCAAGTTAAAGGGACAAATTGAAAGCTAAAATAACAATGAAGATCACTAAATCAAATCAAAAAGGTACATCTGTTATGATATCAAAACAAAGTTTACTAACTTGATCATCGTTCGTCAGTCTGGGGTCATTTTTGGTTGTCAAGTTGGTCAATTGGTAAAGATAACAAAACCAGGTAGGTGTAGATGACTGTTGGATTTGATCAGTGTGTAAAATTATTAAAGTAGTGTGTGTGTTTCAGGATTTCATCATGAACTGACATTAGTTAGAGAACCATTGGAAAACCTTCCAGGGAGTACTGGACAGCTGTTTCGTCCTAGTTTGGGACTCTTCAGCAGTACGCACCCACCGGGATTCGAACCCAGGACCTTCCGGTTACAAGGCGAGCTCGTAGACCATTGAGCCACTGGGACCCGATCCAATGGTCCTTGAATTCTAACTTCTAATGGTATACGAGCTCGCCTTGTAACCGGAAGGTCCTGGGTTCGAATCCCGGTGGGTGCGTGCGGCTGAAGAGTCCCAAACTAGGACGAAACAGCTGTCCAGTACTCCCAGTTGGTTTTCCAATGGTTCTCTAACTAATGTCAGCTCATGATGAAATCCTGAAACCAATCAAATCCCTACAAACTAACACTTGAATAGTGTGTGTGTGTGTGTTAACGTAGTGAACTTGCTTATCACACTCGTGTTGATTTTGTCACTTCATGGGGGAGGGGAGGGAGGTGTTGTAACCAGGTCAGATTTTGTTTTAGTTCACGATTCCTACTCAGACATTTTGGATTCCACTTGATATAAAGTACTTCTGATGATATTAGACGTTCTTTGTGATTTCTGAAATGCTTTTTCTGGATGATGATTTCAATATTGTCCAAGTCAATTTTGTGGCCTTATTCTATAGCGTGTAGACAAGCTATGGCTGATGATTTTTCTCCAACCTTTTCTAGTTTAACCGAATTTTTCGGTCTATTTTCTCACCCCTTAACTTTTTGTTATATATAAGCTGAGTGGATTTTGTAAATTCTGATTTAATAATAATACTTTGATAAAGCGATTAGCACCATTAAATAGCGAAACGTCAATAAAAACAATATCGTTTTGTTTTTCATTCATTGGGAAATACAAGAGAACCCTTATTATAATGAACCTGTACTTTGTTTATGCATAAAAAGATTGACTGAAATTTCATTATAGAATTATGCACGAAAGTACACCAGTTCAGGTGGCTAGACTCCATTAAAGCACAGATGTGAATGTCCCAAGTGAACAAAATGCACAGGAACTCTATATAATGGACTGTAATGTACTACAGGAGAAAGAATTATTATATGTGGAGAATAATAAGAATTTAAGGATTCTGAAGGATCACAGAAAGTGTTATCACATTTTCAAGCATTGATTTGTAGGGATTTGATCATTTGGTTACAGAATTTCATCGTGAACTGACATCGGTTAAAGAACCATTGGAAAACCACCTGGGAGTACTGGATAGCCCGCTGTTTCATCAGCCTAGTTCGGGACTCTTCATCACCAGGCACCAACCGCCAGGGTGCGAGCCCAGGACCTCCTGGTTACAAGGTTAGAGAGCTCGTAGGCCATTAAGCCACTGAAACCCGATCCAGTGGCTGACCCACCAACTCCAACTTCTGCGCGATCACTGGTCACGCCCGACTTGCTGAACCCTAGTGGTCACGACTTCCCACTAGAACCCCAGGTAACTATCACACTTGTATACTACTATGGACAATTTCGAGAGATGTTACCAACACTGTTCTGTAGCCATTGATTTTCACTGCCTCAAGTCCCGTGCAACCTGCAGTCTACACTTCTTTACGGTTCCTGAACCAATAGTGAAAGGTGCCATAGATTAATGCCATATTTTAATTTGACCACCTTTAACTTTTTTTCTAACCTAATTCTCTGTCACCATCTATCTGTAAGCAATGGAAATCGAAAATTCATGTGAAACACGTATGCATCTTTAAAAAGAGTCGACGTAATTCGTGTGACAATCATAGGGGTATCAGTCTGCTACCAGTCGCGTCTAAAATATTGGCTGCTGTCTTGATTCACAGGCTGTGCAAAATACGTGAGGGATTGATTCGCGAAGAGGAGACTAGGTTTCGTTCAGGTCGTGGATGCATTGGTCATGTGTTCACCCTTCGTCAGTTGTTGGAACACCGACACACGTATTGCAGGCCAACGATCTTTGTGTTTCTTGATATTAGGGCTACCTTCGATTCGTTGGACAGAACTGTGCTCTGGAACTGTCTCTTAGAGAGTGGTGTACCTGAGGAATTTGTTAACATCTTGAAGGCCGTATACAGAAACACCTCGGGTAGAGGGAGGGCATACAACCAACTATCATCACTGTTCCCAACCAACAGTGAGGTTAGACAGGGTTGCCCAATCTCCTCATTTCTCTTCAACTTTGCCATCGATGACATTCTGGAGTCAGCTCTGAAGGATG
The DNA here is from genome assembly GCA_944472135.2 of Trichobilharzia regenti. Lineage (NCBI taxonomy): Eukaryota > Metazoa > Platyhelminthes > Trematoda > Strigeidida > Schistosomatidae > Trichobilharzia > Trichobilharzia regenti. The sequence goes on along the minus strand of OX235263.1, from coordinate 108,495,971 downwards.
TGTGTGAAGGTGGTGTAGATCTGCTACCTGGAGATAGACTTTTTGACCTTGAGTATGCAGACGATATCATCTTACTGTGCGATAGCATGCAGGCTGCCCAAATCGCACTTAATCAGTTGGCGATCAGTGTCTGTAGGTATGGTATGTGCTTTGAGCTGTCTAAGTGCAAAGTACTGTTACAAGATTGGTAGGAGCCTGTACCTGCACTTACTCTTGCTTGCAGGTGAACCCCTTGAAGTTGTTGATAAGTAGTTGTGTGAGTGCTGGCGGTGGGATGACGGATGAGATTTCCAACCCTATAATGAAGGCTAGGGTGGCATACATCAACCTGAGCCACCTATGGCGCCGTCGCGACGTTAGCCTAGCTGTCAAAGGTCGGGTATACAATGCTTCGGTGCGGGGTGCCCTGCTCTATGCCTGTGAAACCTGGCCTCTCCGGGTAAGCTGAGGATGTTCGGCGACTCTGTGTGTTTGATCATCACTGTCTCCGCAGGATTGCTTGCATTCGATGGCATTGTCGCGTGAGTAATTCCGTGGTTCGGCGGCGTGTATTTGAACACAGTGGAGATCACCATTCATTGAGTGTCAGTGGCTTGGACATGTGGTGCGAATGTCATCCTAGAGGCTTCCGTACAGCCCTGGGACGGGATGGAAAAGGCGCTTTACAACTAGCGTGGTTCACAATAATAAAATAAAATGTATGCCAGTTACTCAGCACAGCAATAGAAATATGCTCAATCGGCATGAAATCTTTATTCACCAATCTTTATTCCACTTTATGAAACTATTGATTTCATTTGTGGTGGTTACACTACAAGCAGTGACGTACCTATGAGTTACCTATTCTTGTCAACTTATATTAGAGATATTATCTTACCATGTAGAGAAAAGATCAGGGGTACTTTCCAAGGAATCCATTATCATCCATTTGCTAAGCACTTGTTAATATTACCAGGTCATAAAATATATATGTATATATATTAATGACTGCTTCACAACAGTGCATCACATAACTCTAATTCAAGGTTGATTTATTTAAAGTAATGGAAGCTCCTTGGAATCATCATCACACACACATACCTACATACTAAACTATGTGTACAAAACAAACAATGGACCTCCGCCTACTATGATAGACTACTTGACCTATTTAGAAATATGATTAGTCATTAGCATGTACTTTTGTTTTATTTATATATAACTGAGTAATTTTATTATTGTGAACCCACGCTAATTGTAAAGCGATTTTGTAGAGAAACTAAAATGTCTTATTCAAAGATAAATAAAGTGCCAAGTATTATTTATACCATAAGCCATCCATCAAACTTGGTTATTCCTTTGCATTCCGAGTGGTGGAACCCGCCCCGCCCCCCGCTTCATAGGGTTTCAAGCTTTAACCTTGAAGTTTGAGTAGCGATGGTATGCTGTTGTCTTTTACGGAGTAAGGTAGCTAGAATTACGCCCAACCTTTTCTAATTACTATCGATTAGACAAGGTGTAGGAGTTTTTCGGCTGAGAAATTGAACCCTGGACTACCACCATCCATATGGTGGTGGTTAGAAAATATTCCACCACTGAACCGAACCACTAGCGCATGGTATAAAAGATAATGGAAATAAGCCTTTTGTACGCATCCCTCATCTATTCCTGTTATGTTAGATGTTGTGCGTTAGAATCGTAGTGAAAAGTGCACTTTTTGGATTCAATATGTTAAATTCAGCATTGGTTATTTGTTTTCAAGCTGGTGAAATTAACTCCGTCATTGAAGTGTTGGTTTATAGGGATTTGATTGGTTGGTTACAGGATTTCATCGTGAACTGACATTGGTTAGAGAACCATTGGAAAACCAGCTGGGAGTACTGCCAGACAACTGTTTTGTCAGACTAGTTTGGAACTCTTCAACAGTACGCACCCACCACCAGGGTTCCAGCCCAAGACCTGGTTACAAGGCTAGTGAGCTCGTTGACCATTAAGCCACTGGGACGCGATCCAATTGCCGACCCACCAATTCCAACTTTCGCCGATTCACGACATAGCGCGACGACTAACCAATGTCTTTGGCGAGTATTCGTCCTCACTCTTGACCTGCTGCACCCTACTGGTCACGACTTGTCACTAGAACCCCGCATAACTACCTAACCAATGCCAGCTCATGATGATATCCTGTAACTCCGTCATTATTGATCTTTCATCCAATATAACTTTTATCCCACTTATGAGTAGATAACTTTGGAATTCTGCATTCCTTTATGAAGTATCTTTTTTCAATGTGTGTGTGTATATATTTAAGTCTTCTGTGTCTGTGTGTGTGTGTATGGATAAATGAGGTTGAAACATTCGTACTGTTTATATCTATTGGACTTATTTTTTTTATTACAACTTGATTCCACACTGTATTTTTGCTACAAGTATGGAATTTTCAGCATGGATATCGGTAGCCCAAATTTTTCAGGCCGACCGTCGATATCAAGTGTGCATTGGCAGGGGATCAAACCTCGGACCATGTGCATGATCGTCGAGAGCCCTAACCACTGTGCCACCGACGCACACATCTTCAGCATACAACTGTTCCATGTCTGTGCAAAGTTCTACATGGCACAATCAGTTCACGTTGGAAAGGAAACTGAGATGATTCCATATTAGTTTGTTTATTCTATGTATCACATAGTCAGTGAAACAGCAGTATTATTTACTGGATAACAGAGTTTCAAACAAAATTTATTCATTGTTCATAATCATCATTTCATCATATCAAGTTGATTGATATGCTTATGAGCAATAGTTTGTGCTCGGAACGTCATCAGTTAATATTACCGTACAACACCGTGTGATTTATGAAAATAAAGTCGTATCCATAATGGAGTTATGGGTGGATAGGTGTTGAATCATTCCTATTACATGTAATTGCAGTTGATTCGATAAGCAAAGCTTCCGTTATCAATCTCTCCCTCCACCTTGTGACATCAGATTTTAAAATTACTGTCATCTTATCCCATTCCTGTATTGTACGGTTGCATGTAGTAAGTGCTATAGCTGAACTATTCTCTAGATTACTTATCTTATTCCGATCAACCAATCTAGATTTCGCTGCCAGGTTTTTATGCTCAGCTAGTCTGACCCATGGTATTTAACCTGACAATTATTCCAGCAGACAGGGTATTAGATAAACTTAATTGTTTTGTTTTAAACTGAGAAATTTCTCATGGTAGTGTATTCAACTCACTTGTAGGTATGATTGTTGAATTTTACTGAATCATTCCTAGTAGACTCTTACTTCTTTTATTATCATCCTTTTTGACTGTTAATCAGGTCGGCTTCATAAGCATTACGGTGGGTACAAAGAAAGTATTCACATAAAAGTGTATCAACTTAGACTGTCTCATATCTTTTTATAATAACAAGACGAAAGTATACATTGAACCAGAAGGGAATTCATGGTATAAGACAGCACAAATGTGAATGGTAGTTATTAAGGCGTGTGTCCAATCGATTTTAAAACATACCTGCTTTGGACTCGGTTACATGAAACAGTTTCCTCAAATGTATCTGTCTACAAGCCATACTTATTGTTTGTGAAAGAAGGGCTTTAGAATACTATCCATTTGGTCAAGTTGTAAGTATGTGAAGGTTAGATTCAATCTTGAGACGGATATCTTACTTACTGTCATTCAAGTGCTTAAGCCCATGAACAATTGATATAACAAAAAAACTTGTGCACTTTGTTGGTAGAGTATAATTCCATTATGGGTAAAATTTTTATTTTGATAAACTCTCACAGTGTTGTTGTACAGTAATGTTTACTGATGACCACGTTTCCGGCACAATTTATTGCGGCTCATAATCATATCAAGGCAGTCACTCTCACAACTTTCTAACTACGTTTATATAATTCCATCATCATTTGTCATCGCTTGACTTGATTGGTATTAGTATTTTCCATATTTCTGGTCTGAATGAACAATCATTCCTATTGCACGTGTTTGGTTTGGACTCGATGAACAAGGATTCTGTAATCAAACTATCTCTTCACCCATCTAGATTACTTTCTTAGAATTTTGAACCTCTCCCATCCTATTGTGTGGTTGTGTGTTAATGCATGCAGTGCAATCGCTGAAATGTTTTCTAAATTACTTATTTTCTCAGGGTCAACCATTCTTACCTTCACTAAATTCTTATGTTCTGACAATCTAACTACACCCGATCTACTAGTTTGATTCACCTATATAGTTAACCTCATTCATAGTCATTGCAAGGTATTTTGTTAAATATATTATTTTGTTTAATTGGGTCCACTGGGTCCATTTACCTACAGAGCTTCTCCTACTTGAGTGAGTTTGTAGGTTTGAATGCCACCACCCTAATTCCTGTTTTATTAAGAATCCTAAATAGGGTCTCAGATGTACCCTCCTTATATGGTAGATGACAGTAGAGGACTTATCGCTTATTTATGTTATCACTACTAGTTTCACAATTATTTTTATTTTGCTTTTGGCCTTTTCTGATCTTCCTAATGAATTTTATAGGACAGTTATTTGATATCATGAACAATAACTCCACCTAACTATTATTATTATTATTCTCTTGGGTTCCAGGTGAAACATAGACCTTCAGCAACACATTTCCATTTCACTCTGTCCTCTAAAGTTCTTTTTAGCCACCTCCACGATTGCCCTTGAGCTCCCATCTCTTCTTTATAAAATCTTCCCAATGTCATCCTAGGCCACATAACTCGCCGATTTCTTGTTCGAGTTCCGTTTGAAAGTGTGATTGCTTTCAGTGGTCTTCTCGTTTTTAATTCATCTGCATTTCCTTGTAGATATTTGTTCGTCAGTTCGTTCCTAGAATTCCCTGTAGCTGATTCTTTCTGACCATATAATATTCCGTATAAAGGAAGCAAACGGAGCTGTTGGCGAAAGTCTGTGGTCTGTTGGAGATGCCTTTGGTGATGCGCGTCATCTTTGAACCACAAAGAAGTATTGATTTGACACTAGCGTTGAAAAAAAACCCAGCTAAATCTTTTTCTTTTCTGTGATTCCAGCAGATTTCCACACACACTGATTTTAAAGCAGTGAGTATCTGCCTTGCTTTTCTGAGCCTACCTGCCCTTGACAACTTCTTTTGTGTCGCCTGTGGGTTGAGACGTTGTTCCCCCAAATAAGTTAAAGCAGTGACTCTCTTCAAATTTCTATTGTTGTTAGTGATTGTTGCTTGTTGTTGTCTCGTTGCTTTTATTGGTTAAGTGTCTTTATCAGCTTTGTCTTGTCTATATGTTCATTTGAAGCCCTGTCTTTGTTGCTTCTTCGCTCAGTTTGTTGGTTTTCGCCTCCAAGAGACAGGAGATGACCCCTTAAGAAAACCTCTTGCTTCAGTCTGGGCTTTCAGACTCTTTTCAACGAATTTATTATCAAGCTGTACAATCGTATATATATGGTTTTATAAAGAAATTATATCCGGTGAGGGAATTAGGTCAAAGGTGTAAATACATGAAATAATAATAGTATGAAATAAATTTAAAATATTTGTGATTAGGTTCATAGTTTAAGTCAAGTGGAACAATAATTAATGTCATATATAAGATAATACATCAGGTGTATAGATTTTGGGGAGAGGCATATAATTGTAAGATTAATAGACGAATGTAAAATGTTACGTAACATGGTGTGAAATTTGATAACATAGAATTTAATATTGTAAAAATAAAGATAAAAAGTATACACATGAATAATTTTTGGTTTAAAATGTCAAGTAGATCAAGTGGAAAAGATTCAGAATGAGAGTCGTAATAATAATAATAATAATGATAATATAATAAAAATAATCGAAGTAATAAGGGAAAAGTACATAGAATAATAAAATAAATAAATGTCTATCCCTCTACGGCCAAGGCAGCAGTAGGGATTGTACATACTTCTTTTGTACACAAAGGTCTGGCTTAAAGTCATGAATTGCCAAGGCCTCAGCTGTCTTTAGAAGTCTGTAACGAAGAAAACGCGGGAAGTTGGCATGAATTCTATATATGACCTTGAAATCATGGTCAGGGTTGACCGAGTGACAGGAGTCGATGAGGTGTTCTAAGATAGAGCTTCGCACACATTTCCTTTCTCCCTTGTAAAACCAAGCTGGAATATGTTCTCGTATCCGTGTGGAGAGCATTCTCTGACTACGGCCAATGTACCTTGCTCCACAAGAGCAGGTGAACTGGTAGATGCACATGGAGGCGGTCAGACGGGGGAGCTTATCTTTTACAGAGGTAGAGAACAGTTTGCGGCTCGTGAACGTCATATGTAATCTAGCTGCAGGGAACGTTTTACTAACTGATTTAGAAAGACGATTTTTGAGCATATCAGAAGCTTGATCTCCTTTGAATTCCAAGTTCACGAATAGGGTTTTCTTTGGAACTGAGTCAGTGACCAGTTTAGACTGCTTATCTTTCATGTTGCTGTCAATAAATCGGTTAGGGTAACCGTTTTCTGCGAGTGTGGCTTTCAGGAAGTCAAGTTCTGAGTCGACGCAATCAGAACTACAAATTTTCCTTATCCTAAAGCAGAGTGAATGGATTAAATTCCTTTTCCTGGAAATAGGCACCCAACTGTAAAAATTAGTTAGTTGTCCGTTCCATGTACGTTTCCGGTGGATCGATCTCTTGAGAGATCCGTCATTCCGTCTGCTAAGGCACACATCAAGAAACGGAATACTTAGTTCCGATTCCTTTTCTATGGTGAATTGTAAAGAAGGATGGCAGTTGTTGAAGGCGAACAAGACATCATCAAGAACTACGTTCTTATCGCAGATGACGAAAGTGTCGTCTACGTATCTTTTATAAATGTCAAAATGCCCGATGGTTTGACTAAGTTGAGAATTTTCCAGCTTTGCCATAAAACAATCAGCTAACAAAGGACCCAGTGGTGATCCCATGGCAATGCCATCTCTCTGTCTATAGATCTCATTGTTGAAGGTGAACTGAACATTCAACGTGCATCTCAATAAAAGTTCTTTGAGGTGGATTGTCGGTAAACCTATTTCCAAACCATGTGTATCAATATACTCACATAAATAGCTAACAGTTTCCATGAGAGGAACATTGGTAAATAGCGACGTGACATCTAATGAGAACAGGACTTTTTCTGAGACATTAAAATCTTTAATACTATCAATAAATTTAAACGTATCATCAATGGAAAACTTAGATACTTGCCTTCTGACTGGTTCCAATATTTCGGCTAGCCATTGAGCGATTCCGTGATAAGGAGAGCCCGCCATATCGAGGATTGGACGGAGGGGTAATCCTGTCTTATGTATTTTAGGTAGTCCATACAAACGTGGTATAATGGAGCCTACTGGTCTGATGCGTTCGTATATTTCTGACGATATTGCTGACTTATTCCTCATATTCTTTAAGACATCAGTCAGTTGATTTTCAATTAAATGTGTCTTGTTCTTTTCACCGTCGGGTTTGGCGAATTTCGTTTGGTCAGAAAGGATCGCTGAGATTTTATCATTATAATCTTGGCGATTCATAACTACGACACCCCCACCTTTGTCTGGACGGCATATGATAATATCATCATTCTTCTCTAGCTCTTTCAGTTGGTCTATATGCTCTTTAGTCAGAAGATTATTCGAGCTAGGTTTTGAACTAGTATACTGATGACAGCAATCAAGAACTGTGGATTTAAAGTATTGGAATTCCTCAGGTGATGTGGGTGTAAGATCGTTGGTCTGATTAATAAGATTTTCGAATTGCACTTGAGTATGCAGTCTGTTGACTTTGGATGAACTGTTGCAGAATTTGGGGCCCAGTGATAGGGCTTGTAGTTGAATTTCAGAAAGAGTGACGGAGGAATAATTAAAAACATATTTATTGGGGTCAGAGAGTACTTCAGCCGTATCACAAACTATAGGAACTTGTGTGATTCCCAGAATATACCTAGTTTATGAACGAAAGCTGCTACCTTGACGTGGTGGTCGGGCTTGAACACCGCAATGTCCTAATCAAGCTATACTAGCTGAAACTTGTGTCTCTTGAGGTCCTACCATGTCAGAAAGGTTGTTTGGATAGCAGTTAGACAAAAAGCAACTGCCCAATCCAACATTAGGATACGTACAAACTCACAATATATCATGCCGGATCGGCCGTGGCCCGGATTAACAACGACCGCGCTTCCTGCTGCCGTGTCACAGGGCAGGTGTGATAAATATGCTACTGAGACATATCAAACAATAAAGAACGAACAAAAACAGGCCGCGTGTGACCGGCCTGGCTCAAGCAGTTGTCCCCTGGGCTCTGTGGTCACGCAACCAACTTCCACGGGGTGTGAGCAGCCGGGAAGTAACAATCGCCCTCACAATCCGAAATGCACACGAAACCTGTCTAATATTCACTCATCTTTGTCTTCATTTTCATCTCTATTATCTTGCCTTCCTTCCACTGATGCAACTCCTCTACTTGATAGCTCTTCACTTTCACTCCACTCTGTGTCGACTAAAAACGATGGAAGCCAAACACACCACCACCGATAGTCTCCTAAAGCCACGCCACCAATTTCATATCGGAGCATTTAATGTTAGGACACTTGGCCAAATAGGACAACAAGCATCACTAGCCAAGACTCTGGCGTCCCAAACCATTGATGTATGCTGTGTTTCAGAAACACGCATATCTGCCTTCATTCAACCCTTTCAATTATATTTAGAATTTGTAGTTATTTTAATAAAATAAAATCAATCCAACTGTCTAATTATGTATGTGATGGATGGATGGTGCGTTTAACTCCAATAAAAGTAACTTCGCTCTTTAAAAGGTTTCAACTCTACCCATTAGTCTACTAGTCTATGCATTTCTACGTATTGGTACATATAACATGGTGTCTTTATATATATAGAACATAGGGCTTCAAGCTCTAAGCTTTGAAGTTTCAGTAGCAGTGGGTTTTTTTACAGGGTAGGAGTAGGGGGGCTTGCTAGCCTCACGGCCAACCTCCCCTCTTTACTGGTCTTACTACCCTGGCTAAGTAAAGTTTAGTAGTTTGTCGACAGAAGGAGTCGAACCCCCCTGTACTATATGGTTGGTTGGTGGAGTATTTTTCTCCATGTTTTGTTGTTCATCATCATCATCATCTGTCTCATCAATATGTCGCGCTAATGATGATAACGGATGCCCCTATAGAGATTTTGTTGAATTCAGTTCAATTCATTTCTTTCTCTTGTTTATTTTTTTTGCTTCCCTATATTATTTCAATCAGGTAACCCAAGTTGAAGAACCTTCAAAATATGGTGTTGTTGTCTACGATCAAGCCACTGGACGGGTAGATCGTTTTGTAGAAAAACCAATTGAATTTGTTGGTAATAAAATCAATGCTGGTATATACCTGTTAAATCCTAGTGTTATCGATAAGATACCTGTAAGTTCACCTTTTGTTGTGTTAGTTATGTATATTACAGTTATTTTTGCTCCTGTAATATTACTGTTTCACTGTAATGTAATGCTCTCACTAATATTGACTGCTTACCGGGTAGAGTTTTGTCTAAAGTTCTAGTGAGAAGTGGTTACCACTGAGTGTGTGTGTATGTGTCTGAGGACAAGTGATTGGCTATATTTCAATAGTAGACTGAGGTTATAAAGCATTGGATTCCACTACAGTGGGTAGAATGAATGACCGATAAACGTCTGTCTGTTTTCGACATAGAACTTTGCACAAATGTGCGGAAGTTCAAGTCGCCACACTCCGTGTAGCACGCGAAGCAAGAGAAGAAAGTACAAAAAAGCATAATAGAAACAGTGAGCAGAGGTGTGAGACAAAGGAGTAATAAATAAATACAAAGCAGTTTCATTGGAGATCATAAGTCACAAGGAGTGGATGCATCTGCGCTAGCCACTGAGAACGATTTTGAGCCATGTCACCAATTGTTTCCAACCATAGATTTTTACCGTCCCGAGGACCCCAGCCTGAAAGTCTACACCTTCCTACGTGGCTTAGACCAACTGTTGTGGATTTCATTGACTGGTACCAAGTTTTTGTTTGACCGCCGCTAGCTTTTTTCCAGCCTGACCCTATATCCGCTAACATAGCTCGTCGAGGGAAGCGATGGTTTGGCATACGTAACACATGTCCTAACCAGCTCAGTCTTTGTAGCTTCACGACTTCGTCGATTGATTTCCCCTGTTTACCTAGAACTCTACGCCTAACCTCCATGTTGCTCACCTTATTATGCCACTTTACACGGGAAATAGAGCGCAGGCGCCTATGATCAAAGACAGCTAGTCTTTTCATGTCTTCCACTCTCAGTGGCCAGGTCTCACTGACAGCCATAAAGGAGGACGGAGCGGACTGATGAACCGATAAACTTATCTCAAAACCTAAAGATCCTGGGCTTCGGTCCCTAATGGGTGGGATTATGGATGTGTACTGCTGAAGAGTCCCAAACTAGGGTGAATCAACTGTCCAGTAGTAGTAGTAGTACTCCCTGTTGGTTTTCATTGATTCTCTTACTTGATGTCATTTTGTAATCGGACATTAAAATCAATCAAATCCGCGCATTCAGTCTTTATTTGACTGAGTAGTATTCAGCTATCATTTCAAAAAGTTTATTAATATATATTATGTGTAAAACTTGGGCACTGTGGTAGCAAATAATTCCATATTAGTTTGTTTATTAGATGCATTACACAGTCAGTGAAACAGTATTATTATTTACTGGATGACATAGTTTCGAACAAAATTTACTGCTGTTCATAATCATTTCATCAATTATAATCACACGACTTCGAAAATTTTGGTTTTATAGTTTTCTTTATTCTCTCCTATTTGTCGTCGTTAAGGTAGTTGAATTTTCCAGATATTCGACTGGACAAGTGTTGAATCATTCCTATTACACGTATTCACTGTCAGTAGGTTCGATAAACAAAGTTTCTGTTATCAATCTTTCCCTCCACCATGTTACATTATATTTTAAAAGTGTCATTTTATCCCATCCAGACTATTGTATGGTTGTGTGTCACTGCATGTAGTGCTATAGCTGAACTATTCTCTAGATTTCTTATCTTATTCGGGTCAACCAATCTAGATTTTGCTGGTAGGTTTTTATGCTCGGCTAGTCTGACTGACTGTCCCTGTTCTACGCTTTGACCTATGTATTTGACCTGACAATCATTGTAGACAGGGTATTAGATAAACTAAATTGTTTTGTTTTCAAGGCTCCACTGGCAGGATCCTTTAACCGACAAAGCTTGTTTCTAATTGTGTTTGTGGGTGGTTTGAATGCCAGCCACTCTTATTCCTGCCTTTTTAAGAATTCTGCATCAGGTTTCCGAGGTTCCTTCCTTGTATGGAATTGCTACTGATGGCTTAGATTCCTTATTGTTGGTGTCGTCGAGAATATTATTATTGTCATCACTATTATTATTATTAGCATTATTAGTGTTATTATTACTACTATCGCTAATATCATTATTTATTTTATTTTTACATTTCATTACATATTTCCTGCCTAATTTATCCTGATAATTATTAAGTTCCAAGGCTTCTACTACTTAGTTTTTGTGCTTTATTATTTAAACATTTCACCAATCCTATTTTTACTGACATAGGATGGGATGATCGGAAGTCCAAATATCTGTTTGAATGTGTGTGTGGGTTTTCTGTAAACACTAGTGTCCTTAACTTCCCATTTTCTTTCCTTTTTACGCTGCAATCTAACATTGGAAGCTCCCCTTCCTGACTTTCCAATTCATAAGTGAATTGAATCGCATCCACCTTTGAGTTGATGTGTTCGAAAAATCTATCTATATCTTGTGTTCTAAATACAGTAAATGTGTCATCTACATACCACCACCATATTTTTCGAGTGAGGCTGAATGTTTCAATCGCTATGTTTTCCCACCTATCCATGAATATATCTGCTACAATCGGGGATATTGGTGACCCCATGGCAACTCCCTCAGTTTGTTCGTATATTTTCGCTTGGAATTTAAACACTATGGAAATCAGGCACAGCTGCACTTCCAGCATTATGTCCTCAATTGGTACTTTCGTCCTAAGTTCGAGTTCTTGGTCAGAAATGAGTTCGTTTCTGACTGCCTATATAGACATATCCAGTAAATAATACTGTTTTACTGTGTGATACATCTAATAAACAAACTAATATGAAAAAAGTTTATTAGCCAAATACCGTAGGAGTTAACTTGAGTCCTCACGGTTCACGCTAACGGTACTGTTTCAGCCTACCTGTTGTTAAGACACCGACGATGTGTCTTAAGACTAATGTCCTGTTACGAACATTATTCACGTGTGAAATAAGAATGTGTGTGTGTGTGTAACCTGTGAGTCATGTTTACGTCTAGGAAAGGAATGAGGAAGGGGCATATGCGGTGCACGTACAAACAGTCTTTGGTTAGCAAACTGTTGTGTATTGTAAAATACACCGAAAATATCCATTGAGCTATGAAGAAAATAAAAGATAAATAAGTCAGCAGTGAGGAAAATTTTCCTAGTCGACTAAATCATCTTCATAGGCTGTACAGTCAGTCGTATTTAATATTCATGTATGTGACTAAATTGTCATATGGTTTTGAGCGATATAATTTATGCTCGAAACGTCATCGCGTCGTATTTATATTCACCAAAAATAACGTATAGTATTCTATTATTGAGTAATAGGCGGGTGGTAACATAATTGATATAATTACTCATAATTGGCCTCAAAAGTATAATTAAAAATTACGCTACAGTCAATGGCACAGAGGAAGAAATGGTTTGAAATTTGATAAGGTAGTTGAGTGTCCATTTAATAGGTGGGATAAGTGTGAGAAAATGTACAAAAGGAACATATGAGAGGAATAATAGTGAATTAATTATTGTTAAAAATAAAAACAAACTAATTATGAAAAATGACAGGGAACGATTAATGAAGAGATTAATACCATGGTAGAATAAAAGACTGGACAAAATTTTCCCTGTATAGAGAGTCCAAGGTTGTATTGACGAATCGTCAGCGCCTCTATCATACAGAAATGCCAAAGCTTAACGCCCATTTTACCATTCAGTCTCACCTTGTAGATAATCTTAAAAGACGACTCTAGTGGAGCTGCTTGGCTTGAGTTCACCAAGTGCTTGAGAATTCAGCTACTAACTGTATTGCATTGTCCTTTTGCTAATCATATCGGATAATATTCAGAGATGCGTTTAGTAAGTTTGCATTTTGTCCGGTCAATATTAACTTACTCCACAGGAACAAGTGAATTTATAAACACACCTTGTAAAGTGGCCCAAAGTGGCAGTTCACCTTTTACACATCCGTTGATCATTTGTCGACTGTAGAAATTTATCCCCGTAGCGCAGCTGAAAAGAAGGTGATCTGGATAACCAGCGGTCAGATCAGATGTTGTATATAGAATTTTGAAGTACTTTTCAGATGGTGAGTGTCGCGAGTTCATCAAATATTCAGTTACCAAGCTATAGACACACTCCTTTTGCTGATCAGGCTTGATAGTGTTCCTGAGAGTGTTTTAAGAACGGACGTATACTACAGTCAATTTACTCAGCTTTGTAACAGCAAGTAAAATTGGTAGAAGTTAAAATTCATGGACTGGCCATTGAATCAGGTCCCACTGATTGAATGTTATACGAGCCAACTTGCCTTGTAACCAGAAGGTCCTGGGTTCGAACCCTGTTGGTGGGTGCGTGCTGCTGATGATTCCCAAGTTAGGACGAAACATCTGTCCAGTATTCCCTGTGGCTGGTTTTCAATGGTTCTCTAACTGATATTAATCCGTGATCAACTCGTAAAAAAATAATAAATGTATGTTGATGTGATCCAGTGCGATGGCTTGTCCTTCGTAGGCTAGCGGTAAAGTATATTCTACTGAGAAATGTCATTGGAAAGAAGATTTCCTCTGTTGCAACCATCTTTTTAATTATTATTATTATTATTGTTATTGCCAATGATTTAGTGTGTTTGTTTTTCTATTGTTCATTTTTAGCTTCGTCCAACTTCAATCGAGAAGGAGATATTCCCAGGGATGGCAGAAAATAAACAACTCTATTGTATCACATTATCAGGTAGAGCCATATATATTCTATGCAAAACAATAACATTGAATATATATAGGTGTATATTTAAAATATGACTTAACTAATATTAATGCCTAGTCTGCGAATAAGAGTGACATCGATGGAGAGGGTTCTGTAAGGAAGAAATGAGAGTTAGTGGGCAGTCATGAAGCCGGATGATAAAATGCAAAGTCCTCTGAACACCTTGGGGAGCAACAACACTCAACGCCTAACCTCAATATTGCTCACCTTATTATACCACTTCACACGGGAAATAAAACAGGCATCTATGATCAAAGACAGCTAGCTGGCATTTTCATGACTTTCACTCTCAATGGCCAGGTCTCACATCCATAAAGGAGGATGGGGTGGACTGCTGAGCAACACTTTCGCCCTTTGGTCGATAACCAGCCGGATATCACGTCTATGCTAGAGGCGGCCTAGAGTATAGGGGGCTTCAAGCCTCTTGAGCTTTGATGTTTCAATAACAAGGATGTTATTCTTTTTACAGTATGGAGTTCCATTTACCAACCTTACTTATCAGCCAAGAGAGGTTAAGGAGTTCATCGATCGGGTGTCAAACCACACACCACATACACCCAGTTGGGTGAGTATTCTACCAATAAGCCGCAGATACTGATGCACAATAATTCATATATTTCAACTTTAATTCTGTTGACTAAAGTATCCGTCTAAACTGAGAAATAATCTTGATATGTAATTGTAAAGCTTAGTTAATTAAAGCTCAATTACTGGGCTGTAAAACACATTTATTGCGTGTGTGTGTGTGTGGTGGTGGTTGTGTTGGGATTAATGGCACTACCTAGTTGCGCTCAGGTGGTCGAAGTAGGCGTAATGAGACTCAAACCCGTGCCCACTACATCTTCACAATTGTTAAGCTTGAAAGGGAATCATTAATTTAGAAAAATATTCCTAATCATTGAAGGCTTGTTTATAAGCATGCATTAATGCCACCCTCTCTCTCTCTGTGTATATCTCTCCTATGTCCTTCTTATATTCTAAAGCTCTTTCTTTTTAAAAACTTCATCTTTTCTTATTTAGGTTTTTGGATGGATGTTGGACAACCAAATGATTTTTTAAAAGGTACAAATCTATACCTGAATTATTTGAAACAATCCAATAATGTCAAAGAACTTGCAACTGGGGATAATATTCAAGGAAGTGTTATCATAGTATGTGAATAGTCTTTGTTAATTTGTGATTCTTGTTGTGTGTGTGTGTGTGCGTGGGCGCGTGTTTGTGTTCCTTTAATTTCTGTGTTTATTTTGATGATGATTATGGTAAGAATTGTTAGCGGAAGTAGAGCAAAGATAATAATAATAATACTCTGAGTTATTTCACCAACAGTAAAGAATAGACACCACGGTAAAATAACCTTGAACCAACCATTCAGATCACTGAGTATTACAAATCGATGTTTTTCATAATCTTCTTTGTAGGTTTCACTGTAACTCTTAATCAATATAACCCACCCTTGAACTTACCGTAACCTTATACCTGAATCAGGGTGAAACTTGCAACGAAGATTATGAAGAGCATATATGTTTAATGCTCAACTATCTGATTGGTTGGTTCAAGGTCATTTGACTGTGCTGTTTATTCGTCACCGTTGCCATCAATTCTGATTAATCTTCTGTTATTTTATTGGAAGGTAGTTATGCGTTTGTTTTATTTGATTGAATTTTTCCGTTATTTGTTTACATCACCTCAAAAAGATCAAATTTTTGGCTTGTCATCTGTTAGGTATGCAAATGCTTCGATGGAGTCTTAGTGGGGCACAGGTGTGTGAAGCTGATGAGTCCTACGTTGGACGAAATACCCATTGTGGGTTTCACCACTTATCCAATGATATGTATTTGTGTGTTTGTATGAGTTTAACCATCGACGATGTATGTATTTTTGTAAAATTATTAGTGCCCTTGTGGTTCTTCAGTGATAGAGAGAATACTCTGCAATCACTCATGTGGTCCAAGACTCGATTTCCTAACTGATGGCACTTCCGAATCCCAAAATGAGAAAAGATGTGGCATTGGAGCCCGAACCCCCCCCCTCCTATATTCCACTCGGAATTCGAAATGAAAGGCTAAAAGTTATCGTCTTTTTCTACATCGAGTGCTAGGTAAGGAGGGAAAATCAATCGACGAGGCTGTGAAGCTACCTCGACTGAGATGGTTGGGACATGTGTTATGTATATGCCCAATCATCATGGCTTTCCTCGACGAGCAATCTTAGCTGACTAACATAGGGTCAGGTTGGAAAAGAGCTAGCAACTGTCAAACCAAACACATGGCATCA
This sequence comes from Trichobilharzia regenti, assembly GCA_944472135.2. NCBI lineage: Eukaryota > Metazoa > Platyhelminthes > Trematoda > Strigeidida > Schistosomatidae > Trichobilharzia > Trichobilharzia regenti. The sequence continues at coordinate 108,479,607 of OX235263.1, read as the reverse complement.
GTCAATGAAATCCACAATAGTTAGTTCAAGCCACGTAGGAAGGGTGGTGTAGACTTCCTAACTAATTGGGGTCCTCTGGACGGTAAAAATCAATGGTTGGAAACAATTGGTGATATGGCTTAAAATCGTTCTCAATGCATGGCGCCGATTCATCCACTCCTTGTGACTTATGATTTCCAATGAAACTATATTGTTCTTCGTTATTACTATTCCTTTGTCTCACACCTCTGTTTACTGTCCTTATTATGCATTTCTTCTACTTTCTTGTCTTGTTTTGTGTGGTACATTGAGGGAGTGTGACGACTTGAATTGCTGCACATCGGTGCAAAGTTCTATGTCGAAAACAGACAGACAGAGAGGTATCGAGATAATCGTGGTAGTTTACTTAACTGAATCGTGGGTAGCTAAATACACTAATACTTCAAATGAAAAATGTTGTTAGGAGGCAAAGGGTAGTTCGATTGAAATTTGGTGTTCTTCATTATCCAGAATATGATTTCAGTTGAATACACGTATACACCATTTTGAGTTATTTCGCCAATAGTCTGAAGCAGGGTATTCTTAGTATCTTGAAGAGAAAAAAATGGCACTGTAATTAGCTCACAGGATAGACGACTGGATCGTTGGAAAGAGCATTATGAGGAGCAGTTTAATTTGCCCACAGCCACGCTCAACCTTCCGAGCATCCAACACCTCCCTGAATGGGATATAGACACAGGTCCTCCGTCACTAACTGAGGTTACTAAAGCTGTCACCAATCTGAAACTAGGCAAAGCAGCGGGACCTGATGGAATGACGCCAGAGGTATTTAAGTACGGTGGAGACAGCTTACTGTCCGGATTAACTGAGGTACTAGGCAGCGTCTGGGAATCAGAAGAAGTCCCATCGGGTTGGTGTAAGTCACTGATTATCCCCATATACAAGAAGGGAGACAAGTCTTCCTGTGATAATCACAGAGGGATTAGCTTGACTAATATAGTATCTAAAGTCTTAGGCTCAATAATCATGCGTAGACTGAGTGGTGCTCGGGAAGCACAAACACGAGAGAGCCAGGCAGGCTTTAGACCAGGAAGAGGGTGTATTGATCATATCTTCACCCTCCGACAGATTCTAGAACATAGGAATTCCTACCGGCGTCCAACAGTCATTATATTTCTTGACCTAAAGGCAGCATTCGACTCTGTCGATCGCGAAGTTCTCTGGAGATGCTTGGCTGTAAAGGGAATTCCAAGAAAATATATTGCACTGATTAAGGCACTCTACTCGTACTCATACAGCCAGGTGTGGGCTTACGGCGAGCTGTCATCTGAACTGATGACGACCAGTGGTGTCCGTCAAGGATGCCCATTATCTCCTTTTCTATTCAACTTCATCATAGATGTGTTAATGGACTTAACCCTAGGTGACTTCAGTGACTCAGGGATTGACTTGCTACCAGGGAATAATCTCGTTGACTTGGAATATGCAGACGATATAGTCCTTCTAGGCGAAGACGCTGACAAAATGCAGAGTCTTCTAAACACCTTGAGCCGCAATCTACGAATGTTTGGCATGCGATTCGCTCCCGCCAAATGCAAGATGATGTTACAGGACTGGACTACATCGACGCCTAGTTTAAAAATAGGAAGTGAAGTGGTAGAGCACGTTGACCGCTTCACTTATTTGGGAAGTACCATCAGCGAGTGCCAACTGGTTGATCTCTGACGAAATCTCAGCACGAATACAAGGGGCTCGTTTCGCATTTGTTAGTTTACGCCGACTCTGGCGTAGACGAGATGTTCGACTATCGACCAAAGGGCGGGTGTACTGCTCATCAGTCCGCTCCGTCCTCCTTTATGGTTGTGAGACCTGGCCACTGAGAGTGGAAGACATGAAAAGACTAGCTGTCTTTGATCATAGGTGCCTGCGTTCTATTTCCCGTGTAAAGTGGCATAATAAGGTGAGCAACATGGAGGTTAGGCGTAGAGTTCTAGGTAAACAGGGGAAATCAATCGACGAAGTCGTGAAGCTACAAAGACTGAGATGGTTAGGACATGTGTTACGTATGCCAAGCCATCGCCTCCCTCGACGAGCTATGTTAGCGGATATAGGGTCAGGCTGGAAAAAAGCTAGCGGCGGTCAAACAAAAACTTGGCATCAGTCAATGAAATCCACAACAGTTGGTCTAAGCCACGTAGGAAGGTGTAGACTTCCAGGCTGGGGTCCTCGGGACGGTAAAAATCTATGGTTGGAAACAATTGGTGACATGGCTCAAAATCGTTCTCAGTGGCGCAGATGCATCCACTCCCTGTGACTTATGATCTTCAATGAAACTGTTTTGTTTTTCTTTATTACTCCTTTGTCTCACACCTCTGCTCACTGTTTCTATTATGCTTTTCTTGTACTTTCTTCTCTTGCTTCGCGTGCTACACGGAATGTGGCGACTTGAACTTCCGCACATTTGTGCAAAGTTCTATGTCGAAAACAGACAGACAGACAGAAGAGTCCAACCAAGGTTGCTGAAACTAGTGATTAACGGTTTTATTGCTTGACTTCATATTTTCGTCTGACTACCAATAACACTTTTTCGATGAAGCTGTATTTTAGTTGACTTTACTCGTCACGGAAAGAAGTGATTCAACGCGCCTAACACGTATTATATCAGCCATCTCAGTCTATTTAACTCCACAAGTTTCACTCCTTACCTCATCACTTCATGTCTGTCTAACCTCATTCCTGCACAGTATGTTGTTCTGTTCAACAGAGGTATCCATAGTCGAAAACTGTTAATTTCATCCTACCTTCCATTTTCTTTGGCTATGTCTCACTTCTTCACGGTACGCAAGTCATCTCATGGATAGTTGGATATCACGCCTGCACTAAAGACGACGCAGTTAGTTTGGTAGTTTTATTTGTGATTAGATTTTGTCAGTGACGACAGAACTCCCTCCCTTTCTACTCTTATTAAACTAGGAGTTTTTACATGTCAGTCCTGTAATATCATCATCTTACATGTGTAAAAGGGAATTACTAAATATATTCATTTTCCTGATGATATTGGGTAGTTGGAGACAATCGGCCACAGGAAGCCTTGCCTGACCTAGGTTACGTGCTAGTTGGCACTCACTAGTCAACAAGGCGTCGTATCTGCAACCTTGAAGGAACTCATGTCCCTTTTGAGATTCGAGCCCGTGTCACCCAGTGCTACCTGCAGTCAGAGACGTTACCAATGAGCTATTCAGGCTCACGATGGCGAGCTACCTAGAATGGTGGCCACATTGCAAACCTGACTGATATAATTCAGTCTGCACCGAAGTTAGGACTAGACACGTCACACTAGTTACTAGTGTCCAATCGAAATACTTATTTTCCTACTTGGTGTTTGGAATGCTGCATTTTATCAGTGTCGTCACTTGTAAGTGCAATGTCATCTATGTACTGTAGATCAACGGTGCTTTTTTCTGTTAATAAGTCATTTCTTGAGTCGACCGGGGATTACACTCATCAGTATATTTCCAATGGAGTCGAAGAAGATTGGTGCCAATTGGCATCCCAGATGCACAATGAATACTGGTTGTCATCACTTTTAATTACCCAGGTCTCCATAACTTCTCACATGACTGGTTGAGTTAAGGTGGAGTTCAGTAAAATAACTGAAATATTCCCTGTTGGAACTTTGTTTTCACTATCAAATATTTCTGCAGCATCTTTCGATCAACTGGACAAGATATGTCACCTTCAGGTGAAAATATTTGGCTTGGCTAGTTTTGGACATCATCATTATACGCATGCCTGTGTTTCAGGACACATGTCAAAAGATAACCACATAATCAATACTCTGCGGTCCAGTCTTGTTTCTTCTGAACCCCAGTTGATCTTAAGTGTCATTATTATCCAAGCTATCACTTCTGTGATTATTACAGTATAGGATTTATTTCCTTTCTCACGAATTGGGATGATCAACAATCTGCACCAGTCTAATTGAACTGTGTCGGCTATTTTTTTTTTATAAACTACCTCGTATCATAGTTAAATATTTCATCATCCTTGAATGCCGTTGTAGTTGAACCTAATTTTCGTTTGAAAGAGACACCCTATTCTTGATGTAGTTGAATAGTGTGCAATAGTCGTTTGGCAGTATATCAGTTGAAATGCTTTGCCTTACATATTTTAGCTGTTTCTTCTGGGGGTGGGGAGGAGGTTAATCATCACGGGCTTATTACCCTTCGCTGAAATTGTTTCTCATGATAACATTGTGAGGGCCTATCGCCTCAGCAAACTTAAATACCTTATTTCCAAATGTTTTTGACTTACAAGAACCTGATTAGTCACAGGTTTAACATCAGTTCAAGAACCATTGAAAAATTAGCTGGGAGTACTACTAGGCGGTTATTTCGTCCTTGTTTGGGACTCTTCATCAGTCTGCACCCACTGGGACTGGAACCCAGGACCTTCTGGTTACAAGGTGAGCTTGTAGGTCATTCAGCCATTGGGACCCTTATTCTCCAGTCTCCTGAAAATTCCCTAGGCAACATCACTGGGGAGTAACTCTCCATTTACCTAACTTGGTGATGGACCATGCTGGTCACATCTTTTTCATTAGAACTCCAAGTAACTTCGCGTATAGGACCAGTCGCTAGTGAGCATCAGGTTATTTATCAAGTGTTAGTTTGCAGGGATTTGATTGGTCACGAGTTGACATGAGTTAAGAAACCATTGAATAATCAACTGGAGAGAGTACTGGACAGCTGTTTCATCGGCCTAGTTTGGGACTCTTTACCCACCGGGTTCGAACCCAGGGCTTTATTGGGGTTTACGCCTCTTCTTTCTTAGTCACATGTTTGTATGTCTCATTTACCTAGCTGAGTATCATCCTAGTGAAATTCACTGATTTGTCTTTATTTTTTATTTTTTCCAAGGTAGCTAATAATTCAGTCTCATAATATTTATTTTCTTCATAAAAACTTGTTTTTAATCTCATTGTAGCATCCTACAGCTGTAGTTTCGCCTACTTGTGTTCTTGGACCAAGTGTTGTTATCGGAGCAGATTGTGTTGTAGGCGATGGTGTTCGTATTCGTAATTCTACTCTACTTCAAGGAAGTGTTATTAATGCTCATTCTTGGATAGAAAATTGTATTGTTGGTTGGCGGTGTATTATTGGACAGTGGGTAGGTGGCGATTTATCGTTATAAGTGTTTATTCGCTTTCTTTTTGAATTAGTTTGAACCTTGTTTTTACTTGAAACAGAAAGCCTTATTGATTGTATCAAGTATTTTATTATTATTATTGTTATTCCCTTGGGTTCCGAGTAGAACATCCAGTTCTCTGCAATCCTCTTCAGCTGACTCCACGATTTGCCCTTAGGCTCTCATCTCCTCCTCCATGTCACCCTCCAATCCAAGTCCAACTCGTCCTTTCCTATTCGGACTGCACTCTGCAAGTCACCCAACGGTCTCGTCAGCGTGTTTCTCATCCACTTCCATTTTCTTCAGGATATTTATTGAGGAATAGGTTCTTGATTGGTTCATGTCCAAAATTTCTTGTCGCTAATTCCTTCTGACCGGATATTTGATCTTCAATATAGAGGCAGCTGCAGTGGCGTGTTAAAAATATTTTTTGTAACGCGCAGGGCATCCAGATAGAAGAAGAAGTGAATGACTGACTTAACATTGGTGTTGAAAACCCGAATATTGTTCTTTATCGTAAGTGCAGCGAATTTCCGAACTGATTTCATATTGATGAAGGTCTGTCTTGCCTCTTCGATTCTGTTCCTAACATCTTTATCTAGATCGTAATTCTAGGGATGAGTCCTGGGACGTCAAACAAATTAACCTGTAACCTCATCTGGTTTACTCGTTCGCTAGTTTTCTAGTTGGTCCTAAGTTCAAGAAAAGAAGGAAATTTGGGATTAGCTACCCTACCGCGGAAAACCAATCCAATCGCTAGAAAGACTTCACAGCTAAGTATTGTTGAGTCTACTTAGATAGTTGACTGATTGAACCTGTCTGTATCCATCAATTTCGTTACTTGCCTGTCGATGCATGTGTGTGTGTGTGTCTGTGGCTCTACTGTATTGACCGCCTAACTTTTGTGTATCAGAGTGTCTAAGTAAGTTCATTTGATACATAAGACCCTATAAAGGCTATTATCTTGCTGAGCATGTGAAGATTTACAGGAATATACCTAAGCTGCAGTTATTAAGAGTCCAGATCTTTTTTTGTTTAACCTTTGAATAGTGTGATTAGAAGAACAACAGTATCTGAAGAATTCTGTAGTGAATAAGGCAACAACAACAACAGTGGTTTGTGAAGCATAATATGGTACCATCACCGGTTATTTCGTTAGCTTCTCATTATCTGCTTACAGTCTAGATAAATTGAGGTTTATGTACTGAAAAGTTTTAACATACTTGCAAATTTTACATTATGTCAGTTTACAGGAGGTTTTTGGAGATTAACTCCAAAGTTCAAGTTTAGACAAAGTCAATGGTAAAGGAGTTACGTAACTGAAAGATGAGAGATGTGTATGATGATGATTGGCTTGTAAATTAGGTAACAATGTACTGAGTTCAACTCAAATCATAAAAACAAGAAACAAGCGAAATTATAAAAGAGGGTGAGGTTAAAGCCTAAGATTACGCAATCAGATGAAAGAGACAATAAAGACATCCAGTTACCAGTCAGGGCGAGGTAAGACTGATAACTGTTTATTTCTGAACACATAAATCGGGTTACAGACATTTGATATAGATTGCTTTGGTAAAACTTAAGGAGAATTGAGATTTTCGTCTATTGCACTGTTATGAACAAGCAACCTGATTGCGCAATAACAATGAGATTGTTCACGAATATACGGCTTGATTACGCCGACAACATTATGCAACAGTTATTGTATTTCCTCCAGCCTGCTCTACTTAAGCCAAAACACATAACAACGTGAGATGGAAAAAATATTTAACAGTATCCGTATAACAAAGTGACTCCTCCAAAATACAATGATATACAAATATATATACATTTGTGGCCAATGGGATTGTGTGAGTGAAGATAACCATAAAAGGATATTTTCTGTCCAAGAATATAGTTGTGAGCAAAAATATCTAATCTGACCTTGGCCTTGGAATATGCAGACGATATAGTCCTTCTAGGCGAAGACGCTGACAAAATGCAGAGTCTTCTAAATACCTTGAGCCGCAATCTACGAATGTTTGGCATGCGATTCGCTCCCGCCAAATGCAAGATGATGTTACAGGACTGGACTACATCGACTCCTAGTTTAAAAATAGGAAGTGAAGTGGTAGAGCACGTTGACCGCTTCACTTATTTGGGAAGTACCATCAGCGAGTGCCAACGGGCTGATCTATGACGAAATCTCAGCACGAATGCAAGGGGCTCGTTTCGCATTTGTTAGTTTACGCCGACTCTGGCGTAGACGAGATGTTCGACTATCGACCAAAGGGCGGGTGTACTGCTCATCAGTCCGCTCCGTCCTCCTTTATGGTTGTGAGACCTGGCCACTGAGAGTGGAAGACATGAAAAGACTAGCTGCCTTTGATCATAGGTGCCTGCGTTCTATTTCCCGTGTAAAGTGGCATAATAAGGTGAGCAACATGGAGGTTAGGCGTAGAGTTCTAGGTAAACAGGGGGAATCAATCGACGAAGTCGTGAAGTTACAAAGACTGAGATGGTTAGGACATGTGTTAGGCGTGCATGCCAAGTCATCGCCTCCCTCGACGAGCAATGTTAGCGGATATAGGGTCAGGCTGGAAAAAAGCTAGCGGCGGTCAAACAAAAACTTGGCCTCACCAGTCAATGAAATCCACAACAGTTGGTCTAAGCCATGTAGGGAGGTGTAGACTTCCAGGCTGGGGTCCTCGGGACGGTAAAACTCTATGGTTGGAAACAATTGGTGACATGGCTCAAAATCGTTCTCAGTGGCTAGCGCAGATGCATCCACTCCCTGTGACTTATGATCTTCAATGAAATTGTTTTGTATTTCTTTATTACTCCTTTGTCTCACCCCTCTGCTCACTGTTTCTATTATGATTTTCTTGTACTTTCTTCTCTTGCTTCGCGTGCTACACGGAATGTGGCGACTTGAACTTCCGCACATTTGTGCAAAGTTCTATGTCGAAAACAGACAGACAGACAGACAGATTGTCAACATAAACATGTGACGGGCCTCACTACCTTGCAGACTTATCGATAAGATTTCTAGCTCATTTGCGTGATTTTGATGTAGTTGTGTTCTCTGAGCTCGGTGGTTTATTTGCGAAGTTTCCATTGCCCTACTTACTAGGCAACATCTTCAGCGCATACTACTTCAATTTGAACTGAAGTGAACTTTTAGATTTCTCCATGGATTTATTAGTCATCTCTCCTGGTGACCACCTTGAATGTGATTGGTTGCTTGTGTGTGTTTTCGCACTTTTAAGGCTACTTGTATTGGAACTGATTGTTGCCTTGACTCTTGACCTTTGGCCATTTAAGTGTGAGATTTCGTTCTTATCGGTTGATAAATTTTGTCTATCTCGATGTGTTTATTGATTGATGATTCATTAGGATACCACGCCTCTAAAAATTCTCTAGCATTCTTGGTGTTTCCTCTGTCTTATATTTGAACGTTGTCCCAGTCGAAATAATGTCCGTGGTTGTCTGTATGCAGCGATATGAGGGAGTGGATGTCATGTCTTTTGATGGCTAGATTATGTTTATGGATACAAAGACGAAGGGGACGTCCACTTAGGCTAATGTAGTATTTTACACAGTCGTTGGAATTAATCTTGTAGATGAAGTTGGTTGCATATTCTTCGGTTGTTGAGTCTTTTGATTGACATAGAACTGAGTGAAGTGATTCTGCTGGTTTGTGTGCGACATCAATTCCTAAAGGTTTGAAGAGTCTTGCAGTGATCTCTGAGGTAGAGCGATTTTCTTTGTGCTTTCCTTGTGGGCTTTTGATTTAATAGGCTTGGGAGGGGGGGGTAGATGTCTTTTGATGAAATTCTGTGGATATCCATTCTTTTGGAAGACGTTCATGAGATATGCTTCTTCGATTTTCCTTAAGCTGGGAGTTCTGCAATGAGTCCTGGCTGGTTGGCTTTCTTGAATAGTGTTTGTATACAACTCCTTGTGTGTGTTATTGGATTTTCGCTGTTGTAATTTAGTATTTGGTCTGTGTTAGTTGATTTTCTATAAACTTGAGTTTCTAATTTCTCTGTGGTTGTTCATCACTTGCTTAAGATGTCCCTAAAAATGGGATTTTTTTTCTCGGATTCCTCATCACAAGAGAAGAGGAGGAGTCCGGGACTTAAAGTCAAATGTTCTAAAGACAATCACCAATCATTACCTGATTCGGTCTATGCATCATCCGGGCAGGATCTCCAGCTTTACTGTGCCGCATCTCTTGGTACTTATAATGTTTACCAGAATTGTGTTTGCTTGTTTTTCTTTAAAATTATTTAGTAAATAAAGTTTATTTTTTAAGCTCTGTTCACTCTGTATTATTTAATATATTTCACCTAATCAATACCTTTGTTGTTTTCCTACAGGTTCGAATGGAGAATGTATCTGTTCTCGGTGAAGATGTCATTGTATCCGATGAATTATTTGTCAATGGGGCTCGTGTATTACCACACAAAAGTATATCACAATCAGTGATTGAACCACAAATTATTATGTAGTTGAATGGTGAGAGCGTCGCCATCATCATCATCACCACTATTCTCGTTCTTGTTCTTGTTCCCCCCGTCTTGTTTCTGCTGACACACACACACACACACAGGTTCTTTCTATTGCGTATGCATTATTTTTCACTTTCTAAATTTTTTTGATACTTCTTCACACAATGCTGTGATAATAATTTATATATTTATGTGCCACGCATGTATCTTATTTTGTTTTTTAACTATTTTGTATAAAAATGAGGGAAAAATTATTCAAAAAAAACTGTTTCTGCAGGGTTGTTTTTCTAATGTAACATTCTCTTGATTATTAATATTGTAATCATCTACCGGTTGGTGATATCCAGTGTTTTTTTGGGATGGTGTTGGGGGGCGGGAGAAAGCAAATATTTTCCGGCCAAATGAGAGAAGCAAAAGCTCCAATCCAACCTAGTCCTTTTGTAGACTATTGAACTGTTTAATTCCGTTATTATTATTATTACTATTATTAATACAATTAAAATTTGTTAGGAAGTATTTTTTTTGTGCTCCTTGCCTTTCAGTGCTTTCAATGCTGCACGGTGGTGTTTATCATCATCAACACGCCTGATATCCACCGCTTCTTTTTTGTTATTTTGTAATAGGATAAAATGTTCTTTTCCCCTCTCTCTCTCTCTCTGTTTGTATTCTGTTATTAAATTTCTAATTTCAGTGAGTGTGTGTATTTATGTACTACGTGTAAGGAAAACGTAGGCGGTGATCGCTGGTGAGCTAGCTGGGAATTGTCCATGTCTTCTAACTGTCTATTTTCGACACAGAACTTTGCACATATGTGCGGCAGTTCAAGTCGCCACACTCCCTCCATGTAGCACACAAATCAAGAAAAGCATAATAGAGACAAGTAAGCAGAGGTGTAAGACAAAGGAAGAGTAATAACGAAGAACAATATAGTTTCATTGGAAATCATAAGTCACAAAGAGTGGATGCATCTGCGCAATCACTGATTGAGAACGACTTTGAGCCATGTCACTAATTGGTTTTTACCGCTCCGAGGACCCCAGTCTGGAAGTCTACACCTTCCTACGTGGCTTAGACTAACTGTTGTAGCTTTCATTGACTGGTGCCAAGTTTTTGTTTGGCCGCCGCTAGCTTTTTTCCAGCCTGACCCTATATCCGCTAACATTGTCTGTCGGTCGAGGAAGGCAATGACTAGGCTAGGCATACGTAACACATATCCTAACCACCTCAGTCTTTGTAACTTCGCCCATGTGTTCTAAACGGATGGTTGGATTTTCTTTTATGTATTCCATTCAACTTCCGCTCTTACTCATCTCATATAAGTATAAAAATGTTTAACAAACCGAGCAGTAGCACAAGAAATGACCTAAATGATGAAATAAAACAGATAGAAGAGGAAGCGTTGGTGTTGAATAACTATCCTATAAAATTCATTAGGAAGATGAATAAAGGCCAAAATAAAAATAATTGTGAAACTAGTAATAATAACATAAATAAGAGAGAATATAAGTCATCTACAGTTATACCATAATAAAGGGGGGACAACTGAGACCCTTAATAGAGCAGGAATTGTAGTATTATTATTTTTATATTCTTTAATTCTTAGAGGAACATAGGGCTTCAGCTGCGCACCTCCATTACCTTCGGTTTTCTGCCAACTTTTTCACTCCACTCCAAGTCTGCCCACATGCTTTCATCTCCTCTTCACATGACCTCCTCCAAGTCACCCTTGCACTGACGACCAACTCGCCGCTTCCCTTTCGGGTTCCACTCGAGAAATGGCTTGTCTAGTGATGTCACTTGATGGTTTATTTCCTCAGCGTATGGCCAGCCAATCCATCTCCATGTCTTCCTGCCTATTTGTTTCACAATCGGTTCCTGCTGAGTTGGTCCGCTCATTGCCATAGATCCCTGTTGCTGATCTTTTCTGGCTGGCCATCTGATTTTCAGTATTGAGCGAAGACAACTGTTAATGAAGGTCTGTAGTTTGTTTGAGATGCTCTTTATGACGCTCAGTGAAAGTCTCTGATCCGTATAGTGAGTAGCACCGACTGACTTCACATTGGAGTTGAAAATCCGGATGTTATTTTTGATGCTAAGTGCTGTTGATCTCCACACAGACTTAAGAGTGATGAAAGCTTGTCTTGCTTTTCCGATTCTGGCTTTGAAATCCTCGTCAGTTCCGCTTGTAGTTGAAACGATGCTACCCTAGTGGGTAGGTAAAGGAGGTTGTTTCTTTCAGGTTCCTCCCATTTGTGCTGGCTGATTGTTGTCTGCTGTTGTTGTTGTTGCTGTTGGCCAGGAATCTTCATCACCTCTGTTTTATCTATGTTCACCTGTAGTCCTATCTTTGATGCTTCTTCTTCTGTGAACTGGTTGCTTTTCACTTCCATATCTTCCAGTTTGTGGGAAATCAGACTTATATTTGTTATCGGCGAAATCCAGATCCTCGAAGTTTTTTGTGTGGGTCCATTTTATGCTTGTTTCCTCGTTGCCCGCTGTCTGTCGCATTATCCAATCTACTGCAGCAAGGAAAATCATTGGCGATAGTAGGCAGCCTTGCCTCACTCCCGTCCTCACTTCGAAGGATTCTGTAAGTTTCCCGTTGTGGATTACTTGGTATGCAGCATTGTCGTATAACTGTTGGAAGAGATGTATAAGTGTCGATGGCACTCCGTAGTAGCCTATAAATGTAAATGCATTCTCGCTTTCACTTTATCGTCCTCCTGAGTAAAAAGATTGTCATCTGCAAGTAACAGAGTCCAAGGTGAACATTCACTACAGTTTTCTTTCGAAGCTAAAGATACTTAGATCAGAATGTGGGATTCATCTCCTAGATAATATAAATGGTAGTCAAGAAAGCAAGCAAAACACTGCGGTGGTGGTGGTGTGTTGTACTGATTGCTGATTGATTATTATTGTTATTGTTCCCTTGGGTTCCTAGTATGGAACATAGGGCTTCAACTGCACGTCGCCACTTGCTTCTGTCGTATAACTGTTGGATGAGATGTATAATTGTCGATAGGACCCCGTATAGCGAAGTAGTTGCCAAATCACCTCTCGATCGACGCTGCACTATCAAAGGCCTTTTTAAAGTCGATGAAGTTGAGTGAGGTAGAAAGGTGACTGCCATTCCAAGGTTTGTTGAATGATGATTCGTAGTGTGGCGATTTGATGAATGTATGACTTGTTTCTCCTGAATCCAGCTTGTTCCGGTCGAAGTTCTTCATCCAGGTTGGTTTGTTTGATTCTCTCCAGTATGATGCGGCTTAGTATTTTGCCTGGGATGGACAGGAATTGTGGTGGCATTTAAACCTACAATCTCACTTATGGAAAAGCTCAGTAGGGTAAAAGAGTCTGTAAGTTGACCCAATTAGATAAGATAATGTAATTTAGAAAATACCTTGCAATGTCTGTGAGTCAGGTCCATTATATCGGGGATAGTCAGATTATCGGAACATAAGAATTTATTGGCCAACGTAAGGATGGTTGACCCCGAAAAGATAAGTAATTTGGAAAAATGCTCAGCAATTGCAGTGCATGCATTAACACAGAGTAGGGTGGGGGAGGGTTAAAATTCTAAAAAAGTAATCTCGGTAGGTGGAGACAGAGGTTGATTACTGAGTCCTTCCTGGTTCATCGAGTCTACACTCAACACATGCAAAAAAGTGCAATGACTCATCACTCATACCGGAAATATGAAGAATACTACTGCCGATCAAGTCAAGCGATGGAATCGCATAAACGACGTTAGAAAGTTGTGTGAGTACTGCCTTGATATGATTATGAGGGGCAATAAACTGTGCCTGAAACATGGTCATCAGTAAATATTACTGTATCATAACACTGCGAGATTTTATCAAAATAAAAATTTACCCATAATGGGACTTACTCATGTCAACTGGGTTGTATATATTACTGATTGTTTGGTATGAGTAGTGGGATTGTATCGTTCACATCATCAACCAACGGTGAAGGGGTTAATTTGTTACCAGGGAGTGATGATAGTCTCGTTCACTTAGAATATACAGGTGATACAGTCCTTCTAATCGAAAATGCTGAGTTTTCTGAACACCTTGAGTGGCAATCAGTAAATATTTGGCATGCGATTTTCTCCTGTCAGATGTAGGATGGAGCTACAGGACTGGACTACATTGACTAATCCTAGCTTTAAGATAAGGAGTGAGGCGATGAAGCGTGTTGGCCACTTCACTTAATATTTGACGAGTTGCAGCAGTCAGCCCCAACAGGTTGATCGCTGACGAAATTTTGACACGGGTACAAAAGGCTCGTCTGGCGCCTGCCAATTTATGCTATTTCTTCCTTGGTAGACGTGATATCCGACTGGCTGTCGACCCAGTGGTGTATGTACTGCTCAACCTGGCAGTTTGCTCTGTCTTTCTTTATGGGTGCGAGATATGGCTACTGAAAGTGGGAGGTGCGATAAGGCTAGCTGTTTTTGACCATGGGTGCCTGCGTTCTATGTCCTGTACGGTGAGCGAAATTGGGGTCAGGCATCGGTCGAGTTCTAGCCAAGTAGGGGAAATCAGTCGATGAGGTTCTGGAGCAAATGCATCGATCGAAATGTTTGGGACATGTGTTACTCATGCCCAACCATCGACCGCCTACCTCGATGTTCACTGTTGGCTGACTGATGTAGGAAGGATCAGGTTGTAAAACAGAGAGCTGGTAGTGGTCAAACGAAAACATGACACCAGTCAACGAAATCCACGTCAGATAGTTTGAGCCATGTGGAGAGGTGTAGGCTTCTTGACAAGTTGGGATGGCTGGAGAGAGTTGATGATATGGCTGAAAATCGTTCTCAATAGAGCAGATGCATTCACTCTGTGATTTATTATATCCACTAAAATTGTATTATTCCTCCATATTACTATTCTTTTTGCCTCATATCTCTGTTTTGAATCTCTTCCCTCTTCATTTGTGTGGCGCATGGAGGGAGTTTGGCATCTAGAACTGCTGCATATATGCAAAGTTCTACGTTGAAAAAAGTCAGTCAACAGTGGAGAGTAGTCAGCCACATCGAATTGTAATGAACCTCCGGACGGTAGTTCAGCTGGCTTTGGGCTGGGTTCACCAGTGCTGTTTACTCGGTTTGCCTCTGCTCAGAAAGTTACAGTTTCTTTTGTAAGACAAAATTATTCAGATCAGAGTGAGTGGTCTATTTGAAACCGTAAATAGCAATCAAGAAGGCTACCGTTACTGTCAATCACGTCTCATAAACCGTTAATGCCCAGCTCTCGCTACGCTCGGGCCCACGCTGTTCCTTGAAGATTTCAGAAACGCTTAGTTATAACGGACGAAAAAACCAAAACACCGATCTGCCGCTTGATATTTCTTTATTGTTACACCAACATATGAAAAGAATAAGTGAACTAAGGTCTGAAAACAAATATTACAATAATAAATCATTGTATTACTTCTGACGATGTTTCACTCTTCTTTCTGAACAGCGACCAATGAGACGATGACTGTCGTATTGATGCCTCCGCGAAAATTGGGGAAGTTGATTTTGAGCAAACAACCAAGAATTGATCGTTCAATCTTCAACTCCATTGACAGTTACTGACTGATTTGAGTGATGTTCAATCATCTATGTCAACCATGAGTTGTATGCAGCGTCATACATTTATCCCCTCCTTTTTCATTATCCCTAACGGTATCAAGCTGATAACATACTGTAATCCGAATAATTTTAGTTTCCAGAGGAGATTGGTGGAGTTTCAGCTCTAACTGTCCCAACTGCAAATTTGATAGGACAGTGTTAATTCCACCTCTTCCACTCCTTCAGTATATTAAAACTTACACCTGCTATCAATCTCTCGTAAGCCCATTTATTGTACGGGACTTATAAAGCATGATTTAGGGGCTTAAGATAACCAAAAGTATTCTATATATCATGTATCTTTTAAGTTTGTCATTTCAGCGACTGTTATATCTCTTGCGAACTTTGGACTTCTCAGATTACTAGTGCACTGGTGAACTCGTTGGATTTCTAAGTTACTTTTACAAGTTCGCCTTGTTTCCATTTCTTCTTAAATGGTACGGAGTAAACCCCCAGAGGAAACGGAAAAGTTGGTGTTCCATTAGTGCGATTATGCGCATTCATATCTACTTATGTCTACACCAATTTTGTGTGTTTATAGGATACAAAATTTCATTTGGTTTTTGGGGGAAGACCTGTAAACTCAAAGTACCAGGAAACTTATCGTGGTTAATTACGTGACCTTTGTCATATATATATATATACTACTGTGGAAAGTCCGCCTTACATTTTAGAAATGTTGGTTGCTGTTACACTTGCTCATTAAGGTTGGAGGCCTGATTTCCATCCTTGGATCCTTAGTGCAATTACTTGTTCGATGAAGCGATTTTTTCATCTCGTCGTTTTGCTGTAAGTATCTCACATAATACACCATTTAGTCGATATTATTTTTATATGGGTCTGTTGCCAAGGTGTGAATTATAACGGCTGTTTCCGTGAAACGTTATGAGAATGCCTTGTATGAGACATTCGTATTCGAACAGAGCATATCTCTTCCAGATGGTGCACGCTCACCACGCTCCACCTTGGGGGGTGCGGTGGAAAGTTGCCTTCGCATCACCGTGCTCGTCTTGAAACCAGTGAATATGCGTAGTTGTAAGGTGTTCATTTTTTATGTAATGGTGGCATTTGATGCAGGCGAACTGGTGTGTTTTCATTTAACTAATAGTGTCATTGAAGATGGTATCGCATACTTGCGTTCAAGTTTTCGATGTAATACAGTGGCTCCAGCAAACATTCCTGAAATTCCTACTCTACCAAGGAGGTGGTTTGGGTAGCCAGGTGACCAAAGGCAGTTGCTGTTATAGTGCAAGTTGTTTAGACCGTGTTGGGGAGGTTGTGAGAGACGCCGTGTTTCTGGAGAATAAGGACATGACCGTAGTATTGCATCACCATCAGATGACCAGTATGTGAGCTATGCTTCTTTGAAGAAGGGGCGTTAGAAAAGAATACATATTGGCTTACTTTACGGGGGCTCGTGGCCACCGGGAGATCTTAATTCGGCTGTCAATCCAAGAAATTAGGTGAGTGGTGTAAGATCGACTTGAAACCAACGTCTCTTGTTTTCCGTAATCTTTGTAGTAGTGGTGAGTTTTGTCCACTTGGTTTTCTCACACTTGTTTCTGTGCAAAGAATTCCCATTCTATTTAGCCATAAGACTGCGGATGATGTAGTGGACATTGCACAAACTGAATTTTATTTACTAACAGTACTACTAAAACTGCATTTATGTTAGCTGTGTCCCAATATCGGTTACAACTGTATTAGGTGGTTCAAAAAGGCAGGAGACTTCCATAAGTTTTCGATTTGTAGCTATAGCATTAACATTCTTGGCGATAAAACTTTTTGACCGTTTTAAAAATGAACTGCTCATTATCAAGAACTGTTTTAGTTGGAATGGGATGGCAAAACAAGTATGAACTCTAGACTATACTTGTTCTGTGCACTTGATAAAGCTGCACACATGACGAATGAAACGTCCTCTGTAAGTTGCCCCGGACATAATCACATCCGAATACGCTGCTACAACTTGAATTCCAGTTGTAAAGATGTCCATAATTTGTTTGAAAGTGGACGGAGTTGTCTTCACAACAAAAAGTGACCTCTGATACTGACGCAATCCCCTGTGCGCTCCCTCAATGAATCATCCACGTTCGCTTATAAATAAGCATAGGCTAGATGTAGCTAAACAAAATATTTTCCATCACTTAGCTTGGAAAATTACATGGTACTGGCAGTGTTTGTGAATGATCTTCCAAAGCATTGTCCGAAACAGGGATAAATCTGTACAGATGTGAACTGCTTAATTGTCTTGTTTGTTACAAAAATTGGAGCAGCCCATTCGGAATTCACTGGTTCCAGAACACCTGATTATTCAAATAAAAGTAGCTCTCGTTAGACTGACTCACTTGTTACATGTGGAACTGATGTTCTGGGTTCGAATACTGACAAAGCATCGTTCCGAAGACAAACTACCCTCTGGTGCGTTCGACGACACTAAGTCTCACAAAACACCGCCTTTCTTTTGTAGCGAAGAACGGTGATTAGGTCATCCGGACTTCCATGTACAGGCAACCTCAGAGATGAACGTATTTGTGGAGAAACCGAATTTAGAGGTTGTCAGCCACGTCTCGTAAACCGTTAATGCCCAGCTCTTGCTACGCTCGGGCTCACGCTGTTCCTTGAAGTTTCTCAGAAACGCTTAGTAATAACGGACGAAGAAACCAGAACACCAATTGGTGACTCGAGGATTCTTTATTGTTACACCAACATATAAAAATAATGTTTTTACTAGGGTCTGTGAACAAATATTACAATAATAAATCACAAGATTACTTCTGACGGTTTTATACTGACTTCTTTCTGAACAGCGACCAATGAGACGATGACTGTCGTATTGATGCCTCCGCGAAAATTGGGGAAGTTGGTTTTAAGCAAACAACCATGAATTGATCGTTCAATCTTCAACTACAATGACAGAGGTATTTACTTAAGGGATATTTCGACAGTCCAGTTGATTCTCAGTAGGTCCAGATCATGATGTTTGGCGAAATAAACATTTAAATTTCTTCGACATGAATTTAACATAACAAGAGATTTCATCAACCAACTTTGAAAATATGTCGCCTTGTTTACTAGGTCACTAGTTTTCTAGCCTGCCACAAGCCTGAGTAAAGGAGAAGGCTGAGACTGAGGCCAGCGATTCTAACAAGGAAAATCAATTAAACAGCTACAGAAACCACGAAACATCAAAATCATTTTTTTGAATCGGAGAGACGTAATGACATGGGTTAGTAAAAGGCTTCAAGGAGCCAGTTAAACGGTATATTTTCTCGATGGAAACAAAAGTAAGAATGAGGATGTAGAGGTTTCGTGTAGTGCAGGGGTTGGGAAGGCTGACACGGTAGCGAAAGAAGTGGAAACTAAGGCACGGGAATGCTAGGAATCCGCCACAGCAGATAGAATTGGTGTAGACTATTGAAACTTTTGACTGGTGTGTCAGTAACCTGCCCAGTCACCCAGACGACAACTACGGACACACTGATGGAGTGGCTATTATGGTGAGACCAACATCAACCATGGCTGTTATGCAGCGGGAGCCAATCTCCTTTAGCAAGATTATGACGGCAAAATTTAACTTGAAATGAAGAAAGATCACAGTTTTTCTGTTACCTACAAAGCTACGATCAACTTATAACAAGGGAAGAAGGAAAGCTCCTTCAGACAGCTGCGAGGAGCAATAGACAACATCCCCAATGGAGATATCGAAATCCTAATGGGTGATATGAATGCTAAACTAGGAGCAGATAACACAGTAGGAGGACTCATCATGCGTCTGGAGGCTGTCGGAGAAATGAGTGACAATGGAGAACTCTTCCCATACTTCTGCACTTTCAACGATTTGGCGATTGGAGGCAGCGTGCACAAGCACAAGGATGCACACAAGGAGACATGAATTTCACTGAATAAAACACCAAAAATCCGTTAGACTTCATCTCAACACAGTCTGATGGACACAAAATCGTGGAGGAGAGCAGATGTGGGCTCAGACTATCACCTAGTTCAAGAAAAAATGCGAATCTGAAATCCACTTATTCACCCAGGAACTGAAGGACAATACTTCACCATAGATCAGATCACAGCAAAGTTGGAAGGACCAGATGGAAACCTATCTGAAACACTAAAACGGATCGAGAAACCACAGTGGATATTCTGACTACACTGGTGTGAAAGTTTGTCAAGAAGGCTAAGTGCCTACAGACTGGAAGAAGTTCTGCCTTGTCAAACTACCAAAGAAAAGTGACCGGGGCGTCTGCGAAAATTAGTGTGGAATCATGCCTTTATCAACGCCAACTAAAATGCTAAGTCACGTCATGCAACAGAAAATAATATGTGCACTGGATACAGAACTCTACCAAGCCTAACGAGCTGGATTCGGGAAAAGTAAATAGTATGCTAGTGAAATAGCAACTCTAAGCATCATCATCAAACAAGGCACTGAATTGCAGACAAACCTCTGCCTCAATTTCATTGACTTAGGAAAGGCCTTCGATAGGTAATAGTATATATTTCGTATAAACGGGTAAGCTTACATGAAATGAATGCCATTTTTACAGGCACGATCAATTATGTTACAAATTACAATCGTAAATTAGCATGCACTGTCTGTCAAGTCTCATAAACGGTCAATGTCCAGCGCTTGCTACGCTGTACCTCTCGCTGTCCCTCGAAGACCTTCAGAAGCGCTTTGTATTGACCGACGCGAAAACCAAAACACTGTTTTGCAACTCAAGAATCCTTTAGTCTAACGCCAACATAAAACCAACAATACTGTTATTACAGGGGTCTAAGAACAAATGTTATAACAATAAATCACGATATTACTTCTGGTGGTTTTTAATCTTCCTTCGTAACAGAGACCGATGAGGCAATGACTGGTGGATTGATGACTCCGCGAAAAATATGGGGAAGTTGGGTTTGAGCGAACAACCATGAATTGATCGTTCAATCTTCAACTACAATGACATACACTATCACTTTTCAAAAGTTTAAATTGTTGAATTATAGTACAGGCAATCGGAAGAGATTCCTATAGATGCTAAATTGCAAACCCTTCACGAAGGTTACCATCGAAGTTGAGCGACATCTCAAACTTCGTTCCATTTCCTGATAACAGTTATGGCCAATCGATAAACAAAATATATTTCGGTGTGTGCTATCCCCCACGTGCTTGGACACTATTTCAGGAAAAGAAGAAAATTCTGCGCTGGCTACGAAGTAATTTGGAATTTCTCAGCACTATTGGGTGCCCTAAATCGTTACCAACCCTATTCAGTAGCTCGCTATATGACAATTCCACGTGTCAGGTGGCCCACCCCGGAAAACTTGGCAAAGCTATTGAAGCAAATACAGGAGTTGGCCTATTACCACCTATGATATTCCTTATTGTGATGGACTGTATTATGCGTCAGATTGTGGGGAGTGGGGAGACAGAATCACGTTCGACCTACTTGAAAGCTGTTGATGATCTGAAATTTATCGATAATTTATGATGCCACAGCGACTCGAAGAATTGCGAGGGAGAAGCAGCAAACTGACTGAAGAAGAAGAGAAGACAGGACTTCAAGTGAATAGGGAGAAAACATAGGTGATGAAGATATACAAGCAAGAACAAGATCCAGCACCAATCATCATCGACGGTAGAGTTTGCAGAGGTTACCTCTTTCTCTTATCTAGGTGGCACCCTTCCAACTAAAGATACCGCCGATGAGGATGACAAATCCAGGCAGAATAGGATATGCAAAACAGACCTACGTCGCTCTGAAATCACTTTTGAAATCCCTTGCACTCAGCACAAACAATAATATTAAAATTGTCAGCACCAGTGTTAAGTAGTTTCTTCAACATCAGTTAAAAACTTGCCCTGCACGTCATTGAAAGCACTCCCGACAGGTGGTAGACTTTTATTAGCAACTACTTTCTTTCTATATCGAACGTCAAATGGCCAGAAAGAATTAGCAACAAGAAGCTGCGGTGAAAAAACAACCGAAAATCTATTGCTTATCAAACCCATTCATACTTATAAAGTACATTAAGCGGGATATTAACTCACGGAGATCTGGGTCCATTCACAGTTTTCCAGCTGCATCGTAAATGAGGCAAAGTATACTTGTTTACGTGCCACTGGAAACCGTATTGTCCTTACTTTTCACATGCAAACTGAAACGCTTTATTGAAATCGATACGACAAAATCTACGAAATGGGTTTGCTCTTGTTGAGTGAGGAGGGAAAAAGATTTAAAGCTGTCCCATGCTACCTTAAAGCACTTGCAGTAGACCTATTTTCGGGTTATACGTGGTACCACGTGTTGGATATTGAGCTGCGCGCTTGATTTGAGTTTTATTCTCGTGGTTGGTTAAACGTTCGGGTTTTTCTTCATTAAGGTAACTATTTTACCGTGATTATCCACTTCGTAAGATTTTCGAGAACAACCTTCATGATATAAAAAAATCCGAGGTTTTATTGATCTAAACTAACGGTTGTAACTAGTTATTTCCTTTGGGCTTCTCTGGCTTTATGTTTCTACGTCTTTTGAGTTTATGTGGAACTGCGAGAGATTGCGATTGTGATATATTTGTAATATTTACTGATCCAAGCATTTAGTTTTGCCCGTATCACATAGAAATGTTGTATAGTATCAGCTGGCACTAGTCGGTTGCTCCACATTTATGACGTTAGTAACCACAGGTAGGAGTGGGTTAATTAAATGTTTCACGTCCCATTCCGGCGCTTTCTTGTGGATTGTGCATTCTTGACTGCTCGCTGAACATAACGCTACACCTGTCTTAATATTGCTTGCTGATGTTTTAGTTGTCAGAAGAGATTTGTACTTACTAGAGTCAGGGGAACGTTAGTAGACACAAGTCGCCGGTCTCATATCACTTTGAGGGCGTTCGTTTCCTTGACTACTGGAGTCATCCGGATGAATTATAAGTCCGCAAGATGAAAGATTGTCATCATGCTGCACATTATTTTTTGGAAGTGGTTTTTCAAAAAACTGGTTGATTTTGAAGAGCATCAATTGTGTCTCACCAAAATTGTGGCAAATACTAGGCTACTAATACTATGATTATGCTGTCTGAGACCGTCATTGTTTGCATACACAACTGGTTTATTAACTCCAACTTAAAACCATTTAAGTCACTCTAGACTTTGAATCTTAGGAATTAACAAAACACGCTGCTCTCGGTAAACTATGAGTTGGACGAAATAAAAATTCGCCTAATGGTATATACGTCTTGTGCCGAGTGTTCAGAAGTGCTAATCGGTGCTAATTGTAAGCATGTTCTGTGCCAGCACTTGATGTTCTGCATTCTTACCAGTAAGCCACATTTCGACCCACTTTGTCTTCATCATAATTTGAAGTAATTGGAAATCACTACAGAGAGCTAAATTGTGACAACTAAACGCTACCTGGCTTCATTTGCACGTGAAGAATATTTCAAGCAGGTAAACTTCAGGGGGAAATTCAATTGCTTTCATATTCACAAGTTCCCGCCGTGGAATTCTAAGGTCCTGTGGCGTGCGTTTAGGCATCGGGCAGATAACCTGTCAATAAACGATGTCCTTTTGGGGCACTGACTTCGATGCCTTGGACATGTGTCATGAACGTCATCGCAGCTTTCCCTATATGGTTCTCTGATTACTGACTCTGAGGCTAAATAGAAAAAAACTGAGAGGGGGTCACCTCACGAGGCAGTATCTTAGGATGAAGGTTATTTTTGTTGAGTTAGCCTGTGTTATTACATCACAACTCCTAAGTAGGGTCCAAGGGGTTGTGTGATGCTGTGGAGCGACAGGATAACATATGTCTCCAAATTAAAATCAGTAGTACGTGTTCTGCACCTTCCTTTATTTTCATGGAAGCAATACGAATGTTCTTTTGAATGTCGTCGATAGGTACACTTATCTTCCCTTACAGTGTTTCGTAATTATTCTATTTCTCATTGTTTTTCTATAACTTTGGTGTGGCACATTTCTTGGTCCCCAATTTGTACCACATTAATGTTTTTAACAAAATTAAAATAGTTGCTCACCTGGCCTTTATTGCTTTTGATGTAATACCATTTTTTAAAATTTTACCTAGACCATTTTCTATGGTGTCTATATAATATAAAGCTTCAGCAACTCAAGGTTGAACGTAAATCCTGGATTAGCCTTCAAACCTCTCCACATCTGTATATATATATATATACATATATGAATGGATATCAGCATTACAGAGCTGTGTAACGTTTTCGGCCAGCAAGATGGGAAAGAAAATTGTCAAAAACAAGTGCTAAAATTGATTCAATTCTTAGCTTCAGAAGAAGGCTGGCCATTGTGTACATCTGTCCTGCTAAATTCTGATACTAATCTGTCAAATGTAAATTCACTCCCCGAGGAACAAAAGTCAGCTGTCTTCTTTTTGTGCTGTAGAGCTATTGAAGAGAGTTTAAAGTCTAATCTACCAGTTCAACCGAATGAAGCAGCAAAATTTGCTACTTTTGCTTGTCAATGGTTAAGATGTCTTATTAATCCGGCTGATGGAATCAGAAAACCAAAATATTTTCAAGCAAAAGCTGGTCAGTTAATTAGTTTAGCTATTGTTCGATATTTCCCAAATCATTGGTCATCTTTATTTGATGACCTGTTATCAATTCTACTGGAAGCAACAGGTTGGTGTTTTTGTCAATTCTTCGTTTTCTTTTTTAAATTTACTCGTATTTGTTCTTACTGTATGTCGTAAAGTGTTTTCTGTGAAAGGTGTTGAAAACTCATACTCCCCTTGGCTGTCTTTTTGGTCAGTTTGAGTAATATTTAGGTTAGGCATCTAGTGTTCGGGTAAGGGGGAAAAGTCAACCGATGAGGTTGTGCAGCTGCATTGATTGAGATGGCTAGGGCACATGTTACGTATGCCCAGTCATTACCTTCGACGGGGCAATTCTAGCTGACGTAGGATTCGGTTGGAAAGCAGCTGGTAGTGGTCAAACGAAAACATGGTATCATCCCCTGAGATCTTTGACAGTTAGTTTGAGCCTCATAGGGAGGCATAGACTGTCTGATTTGGGTCTTCAGGATGCTATAAAGCAATCGCTAGAGACATTCGGTGGTATGGTTCAAAATTGTTCTCAATGGCTGGCGCAGATGCAATCACTCTCTTGTTCTCCTATGCTATTACTCTTTCTTCATCACATTTCTGCTTACTATCGTCTTTCGTCTTATTTCCCGTGTAAAGTGGCATAATAAGGTGAGCGACATTGAGGTTAGGCGTAGAGTTCTAGGTAAACAGGGGAAATCAATCGACAAAGTCGTGAAGCTACAAAGACTGAGATGGTTAGGACATGTGTTACGTATGCCGAGTCATCGCCTCCGTCGACGAGCAATGTTAGCGGATATAGGGTCAGGCTGGAAAAAAGCTAGCGGCGGTCAAACAAAAACTTGGCCTCACCAGTCAATGAAATCCACAACAGTTGGTCTAAGCCACGTAGGAAGGTGTAGACTTCCAGGCTGGGGTCCTCGGGACGGTAAAATCTATGGTTGGAAACAATTGGTGACATGGCTCAAAATCGTTCTCAGTGGCTAGCGCAGATGCATCCACTCCTTGTGACTTATGATCTCCAATGAAACTGTTTTGTTCTTCGTTATTACTCCTTTGTCTCACCCCTTTGCTCACTGTCTCTATTATGCTTTTCTTGTACTTTCTTCTCTTGCTTCGCGTGCTACACGGAGTGTGGCGACTTGAACTTCCGCACATTTGTGCAAAGTTCTATGTCGAAAACAGACAGGCAAACAGACAGATCGTCTTTTGTCTTCTTGTGTGTTTGCTTCACAGAGTGTGGCAACGCAGATTTGTGCACTTCTGTACTAAGTTCTCTGTTAAGACCAGTCAGTCAGTCATGCTCACCGATGCAAAATGTTACGCTGTGCGAATATTTCATAATTTACCTTTGAAAATATTTACTTTCATCCGTTTCCTTAGTGCATCTCAGCTCATCTTAAAAAAAGATTTTTCATTGTTGTGAACTGCATTATTCTTTCATTTCTGTTGTATGATTGAATCGCGTTACTTTGCTCCTGGCAAACCCTTATTGTATTACTTTTATTTTTTAATTACTTCGATTTTATCACTTCATCTACTTCATTTTGGGAGGAGGGGAACTGTCTGTCTTTCTGTTTTCGACATAGAACTTTGCACCAATATGCGGCAGTTCAAGTCGCCACACTCCCTTCTTGTAGTACACAAAGCAAGGAAAGAAAGTAAAAGAAATGCATAGTAGTGACAGTAAAAGGAGACAAAAGGAAGTAATAACGAAGAACAATATAGTAGTTTCATTGAAAACAATAGGTTACAATGAGTGGATGCATCTGAGACAGCCACTGAGAACTATTTTGAGCCATATCACCAATTGTTTCCAGCCATTGGTATTTACCGTCCCGAGGACCCCAACCAGGAGTCCAGTCTACACCTTCCTACGTGGCTTAAACTAACTGTTGTAGATTTCATTGACTGGTGCCATGTTTTGGTTTGACCGCCGCTAGCTCTTTTCCAACCTGACCCTATGTTAGTCAGCTAAGATTGGTCGTCGAAGAAGTCGATGACTAGGCACACGTACGTAACACATGTCCTAACCATCTCAGTCGATGTAATTTCATAGCCTCGTCGAGGGGAACTGTGTAGTATCACCAGCCCCATACCCAATAAGTGTATGTGTGTGTGTGCCTCTTATAGCTTAGTACACGAGCCATCCTGATCTATATTGATGAAAATTTGTAATCGTTTAGGCTGTGTTGCCCTATTTTTGTGTAAATCTCGGTGACACCTACCATGTATGACCAGAATATGCGAAATGCGTCGCGCAAATGCATTACACGTTCCTGAGAAATTATGTCTTCAAAGTCTTGTCGAAAATAAATGTTCAATACTGATTTGTTTTTACGCTTACTTATATGCGTCACCACTTGTTAAAATCTGTTTCGTTAGCATAAAACTTGGGCACTGTGGTAGAGTATAACTCCATTATGGATACGATTTTATTTTGATAAATCACACAGTGTTATACAGTAATATTAACTGATGACATATGGAGCACAAACTATTGCTCATACGGCATATTTTACATACTTAATACTATGACTTGTCTATGTGTTGCAATTATCCTTAAAGATTGATGAAGAATTGACTACATTTAGAGATTCATTCATAACCAGGGTGCACTAAACAGATGTTACCTCCTTGTTTGGGACTCTCCAGTAGAGTAACGCCGGGGCTTTCAAGTTAAGAGGAGAGTTCATATTGACCACTCAGGCACCAGGAGAGAGAATGGGTCATCAGTTCTAATTTCTACCAATTCGTGATAATAATTTTTGAAAAGAACAAGAAGTTCGAACAAAGCAAGAACTAGTTTTAGCAGGATAAAATGGTGTCGTCATTTATTTCGTTGCCTTCTGGTCAGCTGCTTACAGGGCAAAGACATTATTAAATATATCTACAAAAACAATTTTGACATACTTGCACAGAGTTCATTCTAAACAAAAATCAATCGATCAATATACGCTTGCACTAATATATATATATATATATATATATATATATATATATATATATATATAATATTAAACACTATTCCGAACAATAATAATCATACACAATGGAAGCTTTTAGCATTTCGCATTCGGAAGAAAGATGAAAAATATCCAGTTACCAGGGCAAGGAAAGACTGATAACCGCTTCTTTCTGGACGCATAAATCAGGTTTCAGACGCTTGATGGAGATACCTTCAGCAAACTTTAGGAGAATTGATCTCTTTTGCCTATTTATAATTTTGAACGACTTTCCGACGTCCACCCCATAACCCGTGTTAAGGAGATGCCTGGAAATGGCACTTTTGAAAGCATTTGTTCCCTTTAAACATAAGCTTTTGGTACATGTTCCGGAAGTCGTAAATATGCCCTTCTCTCTGTCCTTCCAATGTAACTGCTCCCGCAGATACATATAAATTTGTATACACAGTTGGAGTTAACATTCGAAGGATATCTATCGAGTTTTGATTGCACCAAAGAGCAAGTTGTTCGATAGACAGGAACGAGCTTAGCTGCAGGATAGGCTTTGGCTAATGATATACTCAGCCTTCTGTTGATCATCGCTACAATGTTTTCACCTTTATAATCAAGCTGAACGTAGACTGGCTTTTTTCCCACTGTGATTTATTTTACATTTGTGACTTCAGATCTTCCATACTTGTTGATGAACCTTTGAGGGTACCCATTGCTCTTCAATATCTTCTCAAGGAACTCAAATTCCTCCTCTAGTTTCTCTATAGAGCATATTCTCCTCGCTGTGTAGTACAGAGTCTTGAATAGACCACGTTTAAAGCTATTTGGACAAAAGCTATTAAAATGCAAGTATTGTCCTTTCTATGTAGGCTTTCGAAAAATTGACTTCTGAAGACTACTGTATGAAACAAGAAGTTCAGCAAAGATGTTGATCTATTCGGTGATTTCATTCTAAAAAGTTGTACAATCGCATTTATATAGATTAGTTTATATGGATACAATTATTATTTGTTTAATTCCACATACTGACGAAGGAGATAATAATTTTCAACTTGATATGAAAGCTTGAAGGTACGAACATAGATTACAAGGGGCTTAGACAAAATTGCATAGGATTAGTTACAATAGTTACAATGTATTCAAAATTAATATTTGATAACTGGAGAAATAATTTTAAAGGCGAATAAAAGGTGATAATTATTTTCAACTCGATATGAATTACAAGAAGCATAGAAGCAAAAAATTACACAGGATTTTAATATAATTGTAGGATGCTTATTCTAAACGCATTACAAGTGTGATCAGGAGGAGCATGGAAACAAACTTAAAATAACTGATTTTATAACTGAAAAAACGTCGGATGAATCGAATGAAGACAAAGAGAGAAAATTACACACAGAGAGAACAAAACAAAAAAGTGAAGGATTAGGGAACGTACCGAACTAGTTCCTTGTTAGTTGTAAAGGCTGGACTAGTTTCTTTTGAACACATATAGCCCCGGCTTTCCGATGCATATGACGAGAGCTACCGCTGTACAAAGAAGTTCGAAACACACTGCCTTTAGTAGATTTTTGTTTACTTTGTAAATGACTCTGAATGATGAGTCAGTTGAGATTCTATAACAGGTATTGACGAGGTGTTCAATTATGGCACTTCTGATTGAATCAGTGCCTCCTCTTCGCAGCCATGCTGGATGTTGTCATCTAACACGTTTTGATAAAACCTGCATAAAAGGACCTCTGTACGTAGCACCACAAGAGCAAGTGAACTGATAGATGCACATTGAAGTGATCATATGCGAAAGTCCGTTGATCCGAAGTAGTGGGTGGCTAGAGAATGTCGCTCTTAGAGTTGCCGCCGGAAAAGCCTTCTTCAGAGAATTGGAGATTCTCCTTTTAAGGATATCTTCTGGGAAAAACTGATTACTTTCATTATTTTATTGTTTTTAGGAATTGACAAGATTACCGATAAGATAAAACAAATGCGTTCTTATCGCGCTCTAATTTTTTCGTCATTACTTTATTCACCAAAATAAAAAACTAGACCCATGACATAAATTACTGTCTGTCTGCTTTCGACATAGAACTTTGCACCAATGTGCAGCAGTTCACCAACCACTTCACTCCCTATCTTTAAGCTAGGAGAGAGTCGATGCAATCCAGTCCTGTAACATCATCTTGCATTTAGCGGGAGCGAATCGCATGCCAAACATTCATAGATTGCAGCTCAAGGTGTTCAGAAAACTCTGCGCTATTTTGCCAGCGTTATCGCCTAGAAGGACTATATCGTCTGCATATTCTAAGTCAACGAGATTATTCCCTGGTAGCAAGTCAATCGCCGAGTCTCTGAAGTGAGTCAAGGTTAAATCCATTAGTACATCTATGATGAAATTGAATAGAAATGGGGATAATGGGCATCCCTGACGGACACCACTAGTCGTCATCACTTCAGATGATAACTCGCCGTAAGCCCTCACCTGGCTACGTGAGTTCAAGTAGAGTGCCTTGATCAATGCAATGTATTTTCTCGGCATTTCCTTTACAGCCAAGCATCTCCAGAGAACTTCTCGGTCGATAGAATCGAATTCCGCCTTTAGGTCAAGAAATATAATGATTGTTGGACGCCGGTAAGAATGCCAATGTTCTAGAATCTGTCGAAGGGTGAAGATATGATCAATACACCCTCTTCCTGGTGTAAAGCCTGCCTGGTTCTCTCGTGTTTGTGCATGAATTACTACTTAGTGATTTATCAAAGTATGCAATGTAGTCATACAGCAGGTCGATCGCCAGCCCGAATACCTCAATGATGGCATCGTCTCTGACTACAGACAGCACTAGGTGACCTAGGTTCAAATCTCATAAGGGACATAAGTTCCTGCAAGATTGCAGATACGCTGACTCTGCTGACTTTTGCGTGCCAATATGCACAGAACCTAGGTAGATAGTTATTCAGGACTTCCAAGGGCGCTTGTACTGCTCTGGCTGTGAGACCTGGCCGTTGAGAGTGGAAGACATGAAAACATTAGCTATCTTTGATCATAGGTGCCTGCGCTCTATCTCCCATGTAAAGTGGTATAATAAGGTGAGCAATATTGAGGTTAGCCACGGGTCGAGTGCTAGGTAAGGTGGGAAAATCAATCGACGAGGCTGTGAAGTTACCTCAACTGAGATGGTTAGGACATGTGTTATTTATATGCCCAATCATCATGGCTTTCCTCGACGAGCAATCTTAGCTGACTAACATAGGGTCAGGTTGGAAAAGAGCTAGCAGCGGTCAAACCAAAAACATGGCACCAGTCAATGAGATCTATAACAGTTAGCTTAAGCCACGTAGGAAGGGTGGTGTAGACTTCCTGAATGATTGGGGTCCTTGGGACGGTAAAAACCGATGGAGGCTGGAGGCAATCGGTAATATGGCTGGAAATTGTTTCCAGTGGTTGACGCAGATGCATCCACTCCTTGTGACTTATAGAATCCAATGAAACTATATTGTTCTTCATTACTACTATCCCTTTGTCTCACACCTCTGTTTACTGTCTCTAATATGCATTCCTTCTACTTTCTACAAGGGAGGAGTGTGGCGACTTGAACTGGTGCACATCGGTGCAAAGTTCTGTGTCGAAAACAGACAGACATGCAGACATTCAGGGCTTTCTGTTGATTTCCTTCGACTACTATCGAACAATAACAAAGTGTTATTTTTCTAACTGATATGGTTTTTGTTATTAAACTAGCAAACGAGTATTTTGTTTTGTTGTTCTGTCTTTTGAATGTCCAACAAAGTTTACTTCCATCAAAACATGTTGTTATTTAAAAAAATAAACAAACAATTCTCTCTCTCTCCTTAGGTAAACAAGCCAATGAAACAAACAATTCTGATGTAGTCGCTGTTGATCTCTTCCTTGATATATTAATCGATTTAGACAGTTGTATCATTTCAAGAAATATCCAACTGACTACTGATGAGTTGAAACGTAGTAATGAATTGAAGGATGCAATGAGAGAATCGTGCGTCGGTTCACTTATTCATACATGTTATCAGTTAATAGTAAGTTGTAGATTGTATATGCATTGCAAAATAGTGTTTTTATTTTATTGTTTTTTTGGGTTTTTGTTCAATGTGACTTTAAACGTGCAAAGTTATTTTATTAGTTAAACGCTAAAAACTGGCAGCTTGTGTTGTTCATGCTGGATTCATGTTCAGTGGGATCCGACATATATATATATATATATATATATATATATATATCCGCAGTCTTTATCAAGCAGTCTTAAGTATGCAGTTACACTCTACAACAGTGTCCCTGTTGTTGTAGTCACTCTAGTGTTGTCCTTTATTATCCACTGGGACTACTCTCTGAAGATATTCCATTATATTATTATTATTATATTCTTTAATTCTTAGAGGAACATAGGGCTTCAGCTGCGCATCTCCATTGCCTTCTGTTTTCTGCCAACTTTTTCACCCCGCTCCAAGTATGCCCACATGCTTTCATCTCCTCTTCACATGACCTCCTCCAAGTCACCCTTGCACTGACGACCAACTCGCCGCTTCCCTTTCGGGTTCCACTCGAGAAATGCCTTGTCTAGTGATGTCACTTGATGGTTTATTTCCTCAGCGTATGGCCAGCCAATCCATCTCCATGTCTTCCTGCCTATTTGTTTCACAATCGGTTCCTGCTGAGTTGGTCCGCTCATTGCCATAGATCCCTGTTGCTGATCTTTTCTGGCTGGCCATCTGATTTTCAGTATTGAGCGAAGACAACTGTTAATGAAGGTCTGTAGTTAGTTTGAGATGCTCTTTATGACGCTCAGTGAAAGTCTCTGATCCGTATAGTGAGTAGCACTGACTGACTTCACATTGGAGTTGAAAATCCGGATGTTATTTTTGATGCTAAGTGCTGTTGATCTCCACACAGACTTAAGAGTGATGAAAGCTTGTCTTGCTTTTCCGATTCTGGCTTTGATATCCTCGTCAGTTCCGCTTGTAGTTGAAACGATGCTACCCTGGTTGGTAGGTAAAGGAGGTTGTTTCTTTCAGGTTCCTCCCATTTATGCTGGCTGATTGTTGTTTGCTGTTGTTGTTGTTGCTGTTGGCCAGGAATCTTCATCACCTCTGTTTTATCTATGTTCACCTGTAGTCCTATCTTTGATGCTTCTTCTTCTGCCAACTTGTTGCTTTTCACTTGCATATCTTCCAGTTTGTGGGAAATCAGACTTATATATGTTATCGGCGAAATCCAGATCCTCGAAGTTTTTTGTGTGGGTCCATTTTATGCTTGTTTCCTCGTTGCCCGCTGTCTGTCGCATTATCCAATCTACTGCAGCAAGGAAAATCATTGGCGATAGTAGGCAGCCTTGCCTCACTCCCGTCCTCACTTCGAAGGATTCTGTAAGTTTCCCGTTGTGGATTACTTGGTATGCAGCATTGTCGTATAACTGTTGGAAGAGATGTATAAGTGTCGATGGCACTCCGTAGTAGCCTATAAATGTAAATGCATTCTCGCTTTCACTTTATCGTCCTCCTGAGTAAAAAGATTGTCATCTGCAAGTAACAGAGTCCAAGGTGAACATTCACTACAGTTTTCTTTCGAAGCTAAAGATACTTAGATCAGAATGTGGGATTCATCTCCTAGATAATATAAATGGTAGTCAAGAAAGCAAGCAAAACACTGCGGTGGTGGTGGTGTGTTGTACTGATTGCTGATTGATTATTATTGTTATTGTTCCCTTGGGTTCCTAGTATGGAACATAGGGCTTCAACTGCACGTCGCCACTTGCTTCTGTCTTCTGCTGTACTGTACTTTTCACCTGCATCCATGTTAGTCCATACTGTTTCAACTCCTCCTCTTCAAACGATCTCCTCCATGTCACCCTTGCACTGACGTCCCACTCGCCGCATGCTTCCCTTCCGGCCTGGTTCCACTCGAGCAATGGTCTGACGCTCGCGCGATGTCACCCAGTGGCCTCCTTAGCGAGTGTTCAATCCACCTTCTCTTTCTCCTGCATATTTGTTGGTTGGCGACTGGTTCTTGTTTTGTTTGTTCCCATAGTTCCTTGTTGGTGATTCTTTCCGGCCAGGCCATCCGATTGATCTTCAGTATAGAGCGAAGACAGTTAGTAATTGATTAAGGTCTGCAACAGGCTGTTGGAAATATTCTTTGTGACCCGCCCGCCCACCAAGTTTCTGATCCGTATAGAAGAACTGACTGACTTGACGTTGTTTGTATTGAAAATCCGACTGAATTTTGTTGTTGATGGTGAGTTCAGTGACGAAGATTTCCAGATTGGTTTCAGGTTGATGAGTGAATGTGTTTCTCGCCTTCCCGATTCTCGCTTGATTTGACATCCTCGTCCGTTCCGACTTCCTGTAGTTGAGACAATGCTCCCTAGATAAGTGAATGAAGTAACCTCTTCCAATCCCTGATTGATTGAGTAGTTGAATACCAGATCGCAGTGTTGTAGATACCGGACAGACGTTTTGGTTGTTTGTGATTGAGCTCACTAGTGTATCTGCTTTTATCTATCTCATGCTAGTTTGTTAGGCTACCAGCTACTGCCGACAATGGGGCGGGGGTAAATTTCGGTCTTTCTCTTTAAATTCCACGCATTTTTTAGCCTCTGCCACAGGGGTATTCCTCACAAAAGTGATAAAGCGAATTCGAGCGTTTGGTGCTTACCACCGGGCCGGTGAATATGTGAGTCTTTCTGTGGGTGCTGGAAAGTCTTAATTTCAAATTTATGGTGTACATAGTCTCTAGAATCCTGAAAGGATTAAATGGCATATGAACCTGTTCTGGTCAACGTGAACTATGGGAACGTAGCTCTTGACGCTGTGCTCCACTATCTTGTAGATCAAACTTCAAGTAAGAGACTCGGGGGGGGGCGGGGGTGGTCTATCTGCTTCGGTCTGGTCGTCCGGGTTGTATCACAGAGCCCTCGCACAACCTATGAAATTTTGTTCGGTGCACCTGTGGGTGCCCATATCATGTACCAATTTAGTGTCTTAATAATAGTACACGGCATCAAATTCGTCACTTGAATGAGAGCTTTGCTGTCCTAGTTGAATATTCATCCCAGTTGTTTCCTTCTGGTGAGTGAAGTAATGTACATCACTCGGATGTCTCAGTGTGTGTGTATGTATGTGACTGTTTGTTTTAGAGGAAAAATGGGCTTTTAGTGGAATAGCGAGGTGAAATTCATACACAAAAATAATATTCATAGTTATTAGATGGTTGGAGGCAATCAGCTGGAGGCCTTGAACCTACGTTTCGTGCTTATTAGCACCGAGCAAAGGACCGGGTGCATGACACTAACTAACTTACTAATACCCATCTAAAATATTCATAATTACTAGATGAATTGGCAGCGTTGTCAGTGATTGAGGATCTGTGATTGAACACTGGTGTGTAGTGCGTTTAGTCCTTTCCTTGATGCAGATTGAATTCTATCAGTCAATTTTGCAATGTAGCCAATGTGGGCTGACATGAGTTCGAATCTCAGGAGGGATAGAAGTTCCTTCAAGGTCTCAGATACACCTTTCTAGCTGACTGGTGAGTGCCAGCAACCACGAGACCAAGGTCTCGTCAGAGCCTCTTGCCTATTGCCTCCAAGAATTCACAGTGCAACGTAGTGGCGAGCCACTATCTAGCATGATGGTAGCCACATTGCAAACTCGACTGATAGAATTCAGTCAGCGACAACACCAAGGACCAGACGCATCACACCAGTTACTAACTAGTGTCTCATCAAAGTATGAAACAATAATGGCGTATTTCTGTATGTCTCTAACTCTGATGCCTGTTGCCTAGATATGACGCTATCAAACAACATTTACTGCCACAGACTAGCAAAACTTGTTCATTGAAACTTGTGAATTTTGAGGGCATACACCAAAAATCACTCATGTTGGAAATAAGTGTAGACAAACACTTTTTTTATAACTTTGATGTTATTGAATGTTTTGGTTACAAGATTTCATCATGAGCTGACTTCGGTTAGAGAAGCATTGAAAAATCTGAGAGTACTGGACAGCTGCTTCGTCCTAGTCTATGACTCTTCAATAGTAAGCACCCACTGCAAGGATTCGAACCTAGGACCTTTTGAAAACATTTATTTCCCGATACGAATTTAAAACAAGCAATGAAGGTTAATAAAGCAGGATTTAATGATGAATTCATCAAATTTCGGTAGAACTTGTCAACTGAATACTCTACATACACGGATATATATGTGACAACAGAAGACAAGGGCCAGCAACAGATCGTTTTATTACAGAAATCAGTACGTATATATATATTTCATGTACATTATTATAGCTTATTCAAGCAGAAAAACACAGTCTTCTGATTGGTGGTTTCTGGTTTCTCGGAAAGTTAAGCCATATATCTGCGAATCTCATTTGACCACGTCAAGTCTGTTGTGATTGGTTGTTCATATTTTCTCACGGCCAATATTAGCGACATAGACGTTGACGTAAATTAATGTCTACGAATTGGCTAGCAGCCTGCTCTCACCACATGTACTTTTGAAATTACATTGGAACATATAAGACTGATAAGTAAACAAACTACATTGAATTAGTCATGCAGAAAGACAGGTGTGGGCGAATGTTTTCCAGGTCATGTTCAAATAGATAAGGGGAGAGAAAATATGGGAGATCAAAATTAAGATAAATTGCATTACGCTTCAATTACATCCCTTAGATAAACAATTAGTCACTACAGAATATATCAAGAATTGCAAACAGAGTAATATCAATAGTAATGGTTATAATAAGAGTGTTGAAGTGAGTTAAGATAATGCTCCTGATAAAAGATAGTTTTAAATGAACTATTAATAATAATAAGAGGTAGAACAACAAGTAAACCGTATTGCCATGGTGGACCTTTTGGTTACAAGGCGAGCCACTGAGACCTGATCCAATGAAATCCTGTAGTCTATCAACCCCCTACGAAACAACACTTGAATGTTATTTGAGTGTGTTTATTTCTGCATCCTCTCCTACTCCTCCTCCTCCTCACAATTTGATTAAATTTAAAATTCTGTGTTGTGATTTATTTCTTTTACAGCAACGTTTTATCAATTCATCATACCAGTCGAATGCTTGCTTAATTCGAAAAATTCTGCATACAATCGGTTTATACGCCTCTTGGGTGGATTTATCACTGCTGGCCAATGCAGAATGGATTACATTAATGCATCGATTACTACAATTATCCCTTGATAACAATCATCATCGTCAGCATAATAATACTAGCAATAATAATAATGATAGTAATAATTCATCCAATGCAATTATTCGCTGCGGTGTCTACTCCTGTCTGATAGGTTTTGTCAATAAAGGTATGCCAGTCATTGATAAGCTAAGATTACTTACTGGTATTTGGGAACAATTAGGTTCAGTGTTAATCATCGGTGGGGATCCAAGTATTATTTCTTCTACGGCTTCAATGAATCATAATAATACAGAAGGGCGACATGACAGTGAAGAGTTGAATGATGATCAGTTGGAGGCGTTAACTACGCTGGCCAATTTAATTGATGCAATGGGGATACAGTTGATATCTGTGTACAGGTAGCTTGATTGAAACGTTTAGTTTTGTTATTATTATTATTTCAATATATTAAATATTCCCATAGTAAAATTTAGAACAACACATTTTTAAGCGAACAGTATTGCTGTTTTCAATTTGATCTCATCAGGCTTAACTCTAATATACACATACGTAACGTTACAAATAAAAATTCAAATATAAACCAATCATGGTGTTTTGTCTATAGCATAATACGATGGTGAATATAAATTGTGCAATTAATCAATAATAAGGATGAAAAAGCGAGGCAATCTGTGATGACATGAATAACGAAAAAACAGTATGATTAAACAAACAAACGTTCAGGTGGAAGTAGTCGATAAAGGTCAGTAAAAACAAATGAACTGATTATGTAATGTTAGATTGATTGTAAGGGAAGGAAGTGAAACACGTTTTTAATGAAGATGTGATAAGATTAAGGGATGATAAGAAAGGGGTCCAAAATATAAGTAAGGGGTGGTGTAGAAGTCTTTAGTTGGTTATGTCTTAATAGGCCGATAAGGGAGGGATAGTGGCTGTACGAACTTCTTTTGAATGTAGAGTTTAGGTTTAATAGTTCGAATGCCTATCGCCTGCCTCAGCTGTGTGTGCACTGTAGACGAATACAAAGTCTATTGGAAAGATTCGGTGGGATACGATGAATTACTTTGAAAGCTTTTGTTTTCTCGACTACATGACCACTATCAATTAAATGTGACAAAATTGAGCTACGGATTGTTTATGTCTGTCCTTTGCCAAACCACCACCATGGGAGATGTTCACTAACACGTTGGCTAAGCTGTCTAGTAGTACGCCCGGGATAACTGTCACCGCAGGTGCATTTGAATTGATAAATGCACATAGATGTGGCAGAACTGTCAAGCTTATCCTTCGTTTGCCTCCCAATCATTCGTCGGTTGGAGAATGACAAACATAAGTATGCTGCCTAAAACGATCTTCGTATACTCCTGGAAAGTCGCTGGAACATTTGTTTGTTTAATCATGCTGTTTTTTCATTATTCGTGTCATCACAGATTGCCTCACTTTTTCATCCTTATTATTGATGAAACCATTATTATTACTATCATTACTACTATTATGACTAACTGCACAATTTATATTCACCATCGTATTATCCTATAGACAAAACACCGTGATTGGTTAATATATTTGAATTTTTATTTGTAAAGTTATGTGGGTAAATTAGAGTTAAGTCTGATGATATCTAATTGAAAACAGCAATATTGTTCGCTCAGATGTGTTCGAAATTTTACTATTATTATTATTATTATTGCTCATTCGTCACATTGTGAGTAGTCTTTTTATGGCATATCTGGACTGTACGCAATCCTGTGTGATGACTTTCAATGGGTGGTATTTCTTTGCTGAATCCTTTTATCTTCTAAATGTGTCAAAATGGGGATGTTTTCTATATTGTATCTTTTATTTCCCCTTCATATGATTGTCTTGTCGACCTATAGTTTTTTTATTCGGATTCCGCTTGCGCGTATGGTGTGTGGAGTCACTTGACGGTGTCTCCTCAGCGTATGTCCAATCCATTTCTACTTCCTTCCGTGTTGCAGTTTTTGGTCAATAAGTTAGTTGTTGGTCGGTTCACTTGCTGTCAGAGTTCCTTATTACTTTTCCTCCCTAACCGACCATCTGATCTCCACCATCGAGAGATTTCTCATTAGACTCTGTCGAGTCTTCATGCTAGGAGCATCTATGTTGATTACATGATGTAATTTGATATGTATTGGTGGAAATGATGGACTCTTGTCCATCTGAGTCTCAAAGATTATGGCATCACTGTAGATTGAATATTCTATCCAGCTGTGTGGCGCATGCAATCAACCTCTCTATTTTCAAACTGGGTGCTTTAACAGGTCGATACTCCATCCCAGATATCACGATTGTCTCAAGGCAGTCATGTTTTTAAGCTGGATGACTGCGTATTCAGAAAACTTTTCAAACTGAAATCAGTGCATTTGGTGGCCGGTCGTCACTAGCAGGAAAGATTTATTATTCAGTTTTCACCCGGGAAAACAGCTTGCCATATTGCCGATTGAGTTTTAAGGCAAAATCATGTTGTAACTATTGATCGAATTCAGATGGATTCATTTTTCGAGGCAAAAGATTCACTTTCCAGGAGTCATCTTAGCTAGCAAAAAATCTACTTTGTAATTGTTCTCATATTCTCCCTGAATTAAGGATCGAATGTAACATTGTCATCAGGATCATAGTCGAATTCGGTCATGTTGTTGGGCTGTATTACAGTTGTTTTGTGTTTTGCCTGCTGAAGTAGGCCTACCCAAGACAATATCATCAACTCTCGTACCACAGACATAACTGATCACATTTATGCGTTTGTTGAATAAAATGGTTTGTCCATATTGTGTTTAGAGTGATTGAGTGTCTATCTGGCTGAATTTTTTTAGTGAGGGAAGTAGTGTCACTACCAGGGGTTATCATCGGCGAGTGGTGCCTGTCATCACAACCTAATTCGTTGTGACTCCTTTGGTTACCTGTTCTAACTAGAATTTTTGAAGAATTCCATCCCGTAGTCAATTACCAGCAACACTTAAAAATTATTTTCACTAGTTGCTGACTATTGGAAGCACCTGTAAAGCAGGAAAATTTTCAAAATGTCAAGGAAGGTAAATAGTGAATGCATAGGCCTATATACTACTGATTAATTCATATGAGTAGTTGTATACCACTCACATCAACCGATAATACTTGGCTAGGTAGCTGGATTAAAGTGATCTAAACGCCGAACAGTCGTTTCGCTCGTTTGGGGCCGAGCTCATCAACAGTGTGCTCGCTTCGGTCTCACTGAAAAAGCCGAATCACTTCAAACTGCCTGATTCACAAATTGCGAATTTGATTTAAAAAGTGAATACATGTATCACAGCTGTAATCGACTTTGAGTTAGAGAGTAAAAATGCAATGCTACTGAATAATCACTCTTGTTGACTTACAGACTTACTGTGATGACTGCTGTCCGAACCCTACCAAGTGGAGGACTTATCGAATTCCCCCCTCCAAACTTATTGCTATTACTGTTCCCTTGGGTTTCGAGGGGAACATGGGGCTTCAGCAGAACATCTCTGCCTTGTCCTATTCTCCGTGGTCCGCTTTATCTGGCCCCACGATTGCTTATAGTCTCTGATCTCCCCCCATATCCAGTCCATCTTCATTTTATCCGGCATATTTATTAAGTGATGGGTTCATGGTTGGTTCGTTCCCATAGTTTCTTGTTGCTAACTCTTTCTGCCTACTTCATTTTCAATACGGGGTAAAGTCAGCTATTGATAAAAAACTGAAGCCGCCTGTTGGAAAGGACTATCGTGACGTGCAGTACAAGTTTCTAACTCATGTAGAAGAACTGACTCATTCGGTGTTGAGAATCCGCATCTTGTTCTTTAGGCAGAATGCAGAAGATTTCCAAACTGATTCCAGATTGATGAAGGTGTATCTTACCTTTCTAATTCTGGCTGGCTTTGACATCTTCACTCTTATCCCCTGGGGTTGAAACAATACTTCCAAGATAAGTGAAGAAAGTAACTGTTATGTTCTAGTTTCCCCGTCGCCAAATTGTTATGTATTCGTCGCTAAATTATTATTATGGACTGGTCGAGGAACTAATTGTCCTGACGCGAGAAGGCGGAAATCAGAAGACCACTAGGGTTGCGATGATACTTCTATTGTCCAAACACAAGGAGACGAAAATAAATGGTCTCACACCAAAGTGGTAAGTAAGTAAAGGTAGTTCACACAAATTGTGAGAACGAAATATATATATATAACAAAATATATAGCAGACATGTCAATAACAACAACCATATATGGATATATGTCACTAAGCAACGGACTGTCAACAAACACTCATATTATATATAATATAAATGGAATATACATTGTTAAAGGAGACAAGTTCATACAAGTGAAATGGTCACAGACTAAGCGAGCAAACAGAAAGAGAGACCAACATACACACACATATAAATGTATATATGTGGATACATATCAGTAACCTCTGTCAAATCTCTCTGTTGATAGTGATTGGTGCTTCTTGTTGTTGCTGGTGCTGCTGTTGGTTGGTTATCTTCACCACCTGCGTCTTCTTTATGTCCACCTGGAGTCCTGTCTTCGCTACCGGCGTCTTCTGCCATTTTATTGGTTTTCGACTGTAAGTCTTCAAGGATTTGTGACCCTTAGACATAAATCATCGGCGACATCCAAATCTAATTCACCGCTGGTTGAACGTTAGTCCTCTAAACAAATGAGTTTTGCGCAGTATTTAGGATTTGAAACTAAACAGTGGTAAAAGAGCTGATGCTTCTTGGTTTTGAGCTGTTAGTAAGAGGATACACGTCAATGTTGAATGTTCCCAAATGATTCCAAGTGTTATTCACCTACTTGGTGGATGGTGACTAGCAGTGAAATCCAGGATGCGCGTTTCGTCCCATTTGGGGCGCGTCAGCCGGATGTACCCGTACTGGGGCTCAAACCCAGTAGCCATAGTGATCCATAGTGTCAAATGTCAAAGCGCTAGACACTAGAGCACTTGGGCAACGAGAGCCACCAGATCTTGTGCAATGGGTCATATTAATTATTTAATTGAATTTTAGATTTCCCCGTTGATTACACATGCCCAGACATCGTCGAAGCATCTACACAAGAAGCCGACGTGTCAGTCTGAGATTGTGCACTTCGATCCAATCAATCGATGGGAAAATCTAAAAT
Organism: Trichobilharzia regenti; assembly: GCA_944472135.2. NCBI lineage: Eukaryota > Metazoa > Platyhelminthes > Trematoda > Strigeidida > Schistosomatidae > Trichobilharzia > Trichobilharzia regenti. The sequence continues at coordinate 108,438,469 of OX235263.1, read as the reverse complement.
TCAATGAATTTATTCGCCTACTTCACTGCATGACTTATTTTGGGAGTACAGCTGTGCCTGACTTCTACAGTATTTAAATCCCAAGGGAAAATATACAAACAAACTGAGAGAGTTGTCATAGGGTCACCAATATCCCCGATTGTAGCAGATATATTCATGGATAGGTGGGAAAACATAGCGATTGAAACGTTCAGCCCCACTCGAAAAATATGGTGGAGGTATGTAGATGACATTTACTGTATTTAGAACACAAGATATAGATAGATTTTTCGAACACATCAACTCGAAGGTAGAGGCAATTCAATTCACTTATGAATTTGAAAGTCAGGAAGGGGAGCTTTTAATGTTAGACTGCAACGTAAAAGAAAGATGGGAGGTTTAACACTAGTGTTTACAGAAAACCCACACACACATTGAAACCGATATGTAGACTTCCGACCATCCCAACCTGTGTCAGTGAAAATAGGTTAGATGAAATGCTCAAGTGATAGAGCACGAAATCTAAGTAGTACCAAGAAAAATCTAAGACAGGAAGTGATACACATAAAAGAAGCCTTGAAACTTAATAATTACCTGGATAAATTAGTCAGCAAATATGCAAGGAAATGTAAAAATGAAATAAATGATAGTAGCGATAGTGATAATAATAATAATAGTAATACTAATAATATTAATATTAATGACGACACCAACAATAAGGAATCTAAATCATCAGTAGTAATTTCATACAAGGAAGGAACCTCGGAAGCCTTACGCAGAATTCTTAACAAGGCAGGAATAAAAGTGGCATTCAAACCCACAAACTCAATTAGAAACAAGCTTTGTCGGTTAAAAGATCCTGACAGTGGAGCCTTTAAAACAAAACGATTTAGTTTATCTAAAACCCTACCTGCGATGATTGTCAGGTCAAATACATACATCAAACTAGTAGAACAGGGGCAGTCAGACTAGCCGAATATAAAAACCTAGCAAAATCTAGATTGGTTGACCCGAATAAGATAAGAAATCTAGAGAATAGTTCAGCTATACCACTCACTACATGCAATTACCCACAACCATACAATAGGCTGAATGGGATAGGATGACAGTAGTTTTAAAATCTAATGTCACAGGGTGGAGGGGGAGATTGATAACAGAAGCTTTGTTTATCGAATCAACTGAGAGTGAATACATGTAATAGGAATGATTCAACACCTGTCCACCCAGATATTTGGAAAATTCTACTACCGGAACGACGACAAATAGGAGAGAATAAAGAAAACTATAAAAATCAAGTTTCGAAGTCATGTGTAATTATAATTGATGATATGATTATGAACAGTAGATTTTGTTCGAAACCTTGTCATCCAGTAAGTAATACTGTTTCACTGACTGTGTGATACATCTAATAAACACACTAATATTGAATTACTTACTGCCACAGTGCCCAAATTTTACACAGATATTCTTCTTATTCTGTTTTCTTTTCTTTTTATTGTATTCTAATAGAAATTTATATGATGCAAGTGTTCTCTCAGCTACAAACTGCAATCAAACCAATAGTCAATTTCAATCCAACTCTGATACAACTGCATTCTTACCAATAGCATTAGAAACATTAGAAGATAGGCTAAATATCGCCCTACGTCTATTCGAGCATAAAGAAAGTACAGTTAGTCTAGCGGTGATGACATTTGTTCGTGCGTATTTAAGCCTGTTGAAAAGTGTTGTCAATCCATCCTCCGAGAACAGTATGATCTCACCAAGTGGACGTCGCCAACGTAATCGTAATAGTTCTGCTTCAATGGTGGAACCAACAACACTATCAGGTTCTACATGTATTAACACTTCGGTTTCTGGTCATTTAGAAATCAATGAATTAAGATCATTTTTTGTTAAACGTTTGTTATACGCTTGTGTGGATAAAATGAAGTCGCTACCGATTTGTGCAGATCCAGAAGATGACGAAGTAAGCCTTTTTTGTGTGTTGTTGTTGATTATTGTGATTAATGTATGTATATACGTTATAGTTTTGTTATATTGTAACAACAGAAGACAAGGGCCGGGCAACAGATCGTTTTATTACGGGAATCAGCACGTATATATATATATATATATATATATATATATATATATATATATATTTCATGTACATTATTATAGCTTATTCAAGCAGACAAATACAGTCTTCTGATTGGTTGTTTCTTGCTCAAGGTTATTCTGTACTGCTTGTGACTGCTTTCTCAGAAAGTTAAGCCATATATCTGCGAATCGTATTTGCACACGTTAAGTCTGCTCTGACTGGTTGTTGAATCAGTTTTGTTCATATTTTCCCACGGCCAGTATTAGCGACATATACATTGAAGTAAATTAATGTCTACCAATCGGCTAGCAGCCTGCTCTTACCACAATATGATGTCCTCGAGTGCGATAATAAAAGACCCATGTTTCTGACTTGATAATGGGAACAGTTGATTAGCCTATAATAAAATATAATTTTTCCTTCACGTTCCCAGTGGAATATAAGGCTTCAAGCTAGTGGCTTGAAGTTTCTGTAGCAGTGTTTATTATTTTTACAGTATGGGGTTGCTAGCCTCATGCCCAATCTTTCCTCTCTACCAGCATTATTTCTGGCTTAGCGAAGTAAAGGAGTGCTTCTGTTGGCCGGGGATCGAACCCCGGACCATGTGCATGGTCGGTGAGCGTCTTAACCGCTGTGCCACCGACGCACAAGCTTCCTAGTCGCTTATTCCTCCTTACCCGAAACACATTAGATCAACACAATATAGATCAAAAGTAGAAAAATATAAATAGAGGACGGGTAAAGTTCACTTCATCTGAAAGGAGAACAGTCATACTTAACAAACAGCTCAAACAGTATTCGTCAACTATCATCGGGAAGAGAAGAAAGAAGGAAATCGCAATACGTTTGCCATTGATGACTGAGATTCTTGGCCATATCCGATAACGTTTCGTGCCATCGATTCGGGCTATCTCGCAGACCCCAACGAGGGAGTCGTGACGCACCAACTGTGATGCTAATCTAGCACAAACATCCTTCATCTCACGCCGACACGTCATGGACTGACCACCCCTCCGCCTTTTCTATCCCGTACCAGGGTTGGCTAGCGAACAGAGACCTGTATGGAAGCCTCTGGGATGACATTCGAAGCACATGTCCAATCCACCGGAGCCGGTGTTTCTAGATGATGATACTCAGTGAATGGTGACCTCCACTGTGGTCAAACACACGCCGCTGGACGTCAGAATTACTCAAGCGATGATGCCATCGAATGCAAGCAACCCTACGGAGACGGCGACGATCGAATACGCAGAGAAGCCTTACATCCTCAGCTCGGAGAGGCCAGGTTTCACAGGCGTAGGACAAGACAGCCCGCACCGAAGCATGTATACCCGACCTTTGACAGTCAGGTTAACGTCGTGACGGCACCAGAGGTGGCTCAAGTTGATGTATGCCACCCTAGCCTTCATTATATACGGTTGGACATCTCATCCGTCACCACTCTGCCAGCACTCACACAACTACCTAGATACACAAACTTATCAACAACTTCAAGTGGTTCATCTGTAAGCAAGAGTGAGTGTAGGTACAGGCTCCTGCCAATCTTGTAACAGTACTCTGCACTTAGACGGTGCAAAGTACATACCACACTCACAAACATGCTAAGTTCTGATTAGTTGATACTCCATCATTTGACAACATGTGATTGACTTTTACCTGACTAACAGACTAGTGACATAGATTGTGGACACATCAGCTTGATAGATTAATGAGGTAAATTGGCTGCACATGTCAAGTTTGCTTTCGACTGGTTTGCCGATTACTCATCAAAATATTTTATTATGGTGATATATATATATAATATTCCAAGTTTGGTTACGAATTGATATCAGTTGAGCACCATTGAAAATCGCCAGAGAGTACCGGACAGCTGTTTCGTCTTAGTCCGCGACTCATCGGCAGTACGTACCCACTGGGGTTCGAAACCAAGATCTCCCGGTTACAAGGCAAGCTCGTAAACCATTCAGCCACTGGGACCCGATTCAGTGGTCAATGAATTCATGCTAAAATTACGAGTTGGTAGGCTTTGGGTTCGAACCCCGATGAGTCCGAAACTAGGACGAAACAACTGTTCAGTACTCCCTGCTGGTTTTCAGTGGTTCGGTAACCGCTATCAAGCCGTAATCAAATACGGAACAAATCATAGCCCTACAAATAAATTCTTGAAAATATATCTGATATATGTGTTGATATGCTGATTGCAGGAGATCAAATGCATTCTTGTTTTCCAGGTGTTAATTTATCACCATTCAGGTTAACTTCTGACATTTGGACGCTTTTTTTGATTTTTCACCTTATGTGAGAAGTACTATAGTAATAATAATAATAATAATAATAATAATAATAATAATAATAATTGCTTTATTCTTAACAGTGCTTATATAGAATGTATAGGATTTTCAGTAAAGTTTACTGCATGGTATTTCCTGTGCGTCCAGGATCTTCGAATAAGAAGTATTAATTCACCACAGATCAGTACCCACATGTGGGGTACTACGGCGTACCCCAAATATTCATTAGCCTTATTCAACAGCTGTACGACAGCGGAAAACTCAGCGAGGCGTTTGGAGTAAACACATGAATCAGACAATGCCGGTTGTTTATTATCACCAATAATATTCCTAATTGTGTTGGACTGGATTATGCGTCAGACAGTGAGAAACGAGAAGACAGGGATATCCTGGACCTACGCGAAGAACTAAGAAGACCTGGATTTCGCGCGTGGATGATTTATGTTTGATGTCACTGTCACAAAATCGAAGACTTACAAGCAAAAACCGACCGACAAACTGGTCGAAGAAGCAGCCGGCGAAGACAGGACTCCATGTGAACATAGACAAGACGGAGTCTATGAAAATAACCAACCAACAACAACAGCAGCAACATCCAGCGTCAATCACTATCAACGGAAGGGATATGAAAGAAGTCACTTCATTCACTTATCTAGGGAGCATTGTCTCAACTACAGGGTGAATGGACGAGGATGTCAAATCGAGCAAGAATCCGGAAGGCGAGAAACACATTCACTCATCAACCTGAAACCAATCTGGAAATCTTCGTCACTCAACTCAGCATCAACAACAAAATTCAGTCGGATTTTCAATACAAACAACATCAAGTCAGTCAGTTCTTCTATACGGATCAGAAACTTGGTGGGCGGGCGGGTCACAAAGAATATTTCCAACAGCCTGTTGCAGACCTTAATCAATTACTAACTGTCTTCGCTCTATACTGAAGATCAATCGGATGGCCTGGCCGGAAAGAATCACCAACAAGGAACTATGGGAACAAACAAACAAAACAAGAACCAATCGCCAACCAAGAAATATGCAGGAGAAAGTTGAGATGTATGTATTGTACACTCGCTGAGTAAGGAGGCCGCTGATTGATATCGCGCGAGCGTCAGGCCATTGCTCGAGTGGAACTCGAAAAGGAAGCGGCGAATGGGACGTCAGTACAAGGGTGACATGGAGGAGGAGATAGTGTGAAGAGGAGGAGTTGAGACAGTGTGGACTAACATGGATGCAGGTGAAAAGTACAGTACAGCAGGAGGAAGACAGAAGTGGCAAGTGGAGACGTGCAGTTGAAGCCCTATGTTCCATACTAGGAACCCAAGGGAACGATAATAGTTTTAATAATGGGACACTGTGTTGCCTGATCCAGAGTGCAAACTAATGCATCTCAACACAATTTTTCCTTGTCTCCTCTGAGGAAACACAACATTATTTTGTGAATGGAGGTAGAATAAAAACTGCAGGAGTATTATATTTTGAGATGCAAGGACACAACTGAAGAACAGTAGTTAGTCATCTCATATATAGCGATAGGTGTTGCTACACAACGATTATGCTTTTTCTCAAGTTTAGTAGAAACATACATATCAGCAGGTTGTAAACATTTCAAATATTTGCGAGAGTAAATAATGCCGTTAGAGGTTATATCTTAATAGATTAAAACAAACTGAACAAGATAGATTCTATGGCACATATATATTGATGGAGGTTATCGGTAACCTAAGGTTTTTAGACAGTTTGGAAGTCTTCCACACTCAGCCAGCATAAGGAACAAAATTGGCATTTTTTCAACACCTATGTAAAGCCACTTCTGCTAAACAGGTGAGAGAGACTTGGCGTTGCAGACTTTCATCAACAGCTGCCCACTTAGCTGGTTGGCTACATACTGAAGATCAAATGGCCGGCCAGAAAGAATAAGCGACAAGAAACTCTGGGGACAAACCAACACGTGAGGGCTGATCACTCAACAAATATGTAGGAGAAAGTGGAGATGGATCAGGCATACATTGAGGAGGCTGCCGAACGATATCACACGCCCGGCCGTTGCTCGAGTAGAATCCGAATGGGAAGCGACGAGTGCGTCGTTGGTGCTAGGGTGACATCGAGGAGATTGTGTGAGGAAGAGATGGGAGAGTTCTGTCAATCGTGGACCCAGCTGAAGAGGACGGCAGAAAACGGAAGAAAGTAGAGATGTGTTGCTGAAGCCCAATGTCCCACTCGCAATACAAGGAAATAACAACAATAATAAGTTTTAAAGAGGCTGTTTGCCCAAAATAATAAAAGAAGAATGTAACATATAAAATATTTCTGTCTCACAAGCTGGATCGGTAAAATTGTATTGCAAATTTTTGTATTCAATCTATTCATCACTGTGTCGCGTTTTAATCGCTGATACAAAAGGCATGTATGGAATTCGCCGACTTACGTCATCTCTGGTATACACTTGATATTCGACTAGCTGTTGACCAAAAGATGTGTGTACTGCGCACTAGTTGCCTCTATCCTCCCTTATGACTGTGAGACATGGGTATTGAAAATGGAAGATATTAAAAGGTCAGTTAGCTGTCATTAATCCTAAGCACCTGCGTTCTATCTCCATTGTTAAGTGGTATAATGTAGTGAGCATTATTGTGGTTAAGCGTAGTGTTAAGTTGTGGTGAGAGCAGGCCGTGAGAAAATATGAGCAAGGCTGATTCAACAACCAATCACAGCAAAGTTAACGTGGCAAAATATGATTCGCAGATAGAGAACTCTATTTGTCGAGGAATCTCGAAACAACCAATCAGAAGCCTGCGTTTGTCTGCCTAACTTCTGATAAACAACCAATCAGGTGACTGCGCTTGTCTACTTGCATAAGCTATAATAATGTATGTGAAATATGTATAAATACGGGTTGATTTTCATAATAAAACGATCTGTTGCCTGGGCCTTGTCTTCTGTTGTTACAAAGTGAGGTGGGGGTGGGCATGTTAATCGACGACGTTGTGAAGCCATATCGATTGAGGTGTTTAGGACACATTTTATTCATGCTCTATTACTGTCTTCTGCAATGAGCAATGTTAGCTGACATAAGAGTAGGTTTGAAAGGAATCAGGGGTGGTTATATCAAAACCTAGCATCAATTCATGAAGTCCTTAACTGTTGTTTTGAAGCATATAGTAAGGTGTAAACCGCTTGGATGGAGTCCCGGGGGACATTAAGATGTGGTTCAAAATCTTTTCGACTAACACAGATTTACTCACATTTTGTAGTCTCCCAGACTAATGAAATCCTTGTGTTCCTCCAAGTTACTATTCTTCCTCCCATGCATTTGCATTTCTTATTGTTGCTCGTATAGTTTGTTTCAAGTTTGGTCACGGATTGTTGTTTGTTAGAGAGCTATTGAAAGCCGACTATGAGGGAGTACTAGACTGTTGTTTTCGTTCTAATTTGAGACTCTTCATCAGTACGCACCCACAGAGATGCTGTCCAGTTGGTCGAATTCGTGACTTTTGCTTAGCCTCCGGTCCTTTTTCTTTGGTGATCTGATTGACGCCACTGATTATAGCGTCTCACAAGAGCTCCAGGCAGCTTCGTCGGGTAGCGAGCATCAGATTAATTGTGAAGAGTTATTTCGTAGGGATTTAATTGATTTTTCTATTGATTTCTTTCTCCTTTTTTTGCAGAGTGAATACGAAGAATATCGTCATGATCTGCGTACATTAATTGGCAATATTACTCAATTAGATAGTAGATTTGTATTGGATACTATTCATCAATTAGTTAGACATTCTCATCATACACTGAGCTCATGTGCTGTGAAAAATATTCCGCTTACTTCAGAAAATTTACAACAAATTGATGTCACTTTAAATTTATTCTACTTATTTGGAGAAAATTGTAAGGTATGTGTTTCTTATATATATACCTCACTGTTATTAACTGTTTGCGTGTTTGTGTGTAGTGTGTGTGTGTGTGTGTGTGTGTGTAGAGTTTACCTGTAATGGTGACTTTTGTCATAACAACGATTTTCAAACGTTATAATTGTGTGTCTATAAAACGTCATTGAATCATTGATCTTTGTCCCTCCAGCCCCGATCATCTCCGATGTGGTCCTGATTCCAGCACACTATCATGCGGGATCGTGCTATACACGTGTCTGTTGAGTCAGAAAGCAAGGGGAACACCAGCTTGTATCTTGTGGTTTTCGGAATTTTCAAGCAGATGAAAGTTTTAGTGGTGTCCGTCAGGGATGCCCATTATGCCTATGTCTATTCCATTTCATCATAGATGTACCAATGGACTTGACTCTAACTCACTTCAGAGACTCAAGGATTGACTTGCTGCCACCAGGAAATAATCTCGTTGACTAAGAGTATGCAGACGACATAGTCCTTCTAGGTAAGGACGCTGACAAAATGAAACAGTCTTCTGAACACATTGAGCTGCAATCTACGAATGTTTGGCATGCAATTCACTCCCGCTAAATGTAAGATGATGTTACAGGACTGGACCACACTGACTCCTAGTTTAGAAATAGGGGGTGAAGTGGTAGAGGACGTTGACCGATTCACTTATTTGGGATGTACCATCAGCCAGTGCCAACGGGTTGATCTCTGATGAAATCTCAATATGGATACAGAAGGCTAGTTTCGCATATGTCAGTTTACGCCGTCTCTAGCGTAGACGTGATATCCACCTGGCTATCGACCAAAGGGCGTGTGTACTGCTCATCAGTCCGCTCCGTCCTCCTTTTTGGCTGGCTGTGAGACCTGGCCACTGAGAGTGGAAGATATGAAAAGATTAGTTGTCTTTGATCATAGGTGCCAGCGTTCTATCCCCCGTGTGAGGTGGTATAATAAGGTGAGCGACATTGAAGTTAGGCATCGAGTGTTAGGTAAAGAGGGAAAATCAATCGACGAGGCTGTGAAGTTACATCGACTGAGATGATTAGGGCATGTGTTACGCATGCCCAGCCTGGTCATCGCCTTCTTTGACTGACAGGCAATGTTAGCTGACATAGGGTCAGGCTGGAAAAGAGCTAGCAGCAGTCAAACCAAAAACATGGCACCAGTCAATGAGATCTATAACAGTTAGCTTAAGCCACGTAGGAAGGGTGGTGTAGACTTCCTGACTGGTCGGGGTCCTCGGGATAGTAAAAATCAGTGGCTGGAGACAGTCGGTGATATGGCTCAAAATCGTCGTTGTCAATGGCTGACTGGTGCAGATGCATCCACTCCTTGTGACTTATGATTTCCAATGAAACTATATTATTCTTCGTTATTACTATTCCTTTGTCTCACACCTCTGTTTACTGTCTCTATTATGCATTTCTTCTGTTGCTTTGTGTGCTGCAAGGAAAGAGTGTGGTGACTTGAACTGCTGCACATCGGTGGAGAGTTCTGTGTCGAAAACAGACAGACTTATCGATACAACTGCAATTATGTATACTCAGTTGTGTGTGTGTGTGTACACTGGGTTCTTCCGATAAGAATAAAAATATGTTGGGACTACTGTTGTCAAGACATGTCAAAACTGTGGTGAGTAATCAAATTATAACTGGGGGTGGGTGAAGATTGGTAAGAGGGTAGTGGTGATGCGTTGTCAAAAAACTTAGGTATTGTTGTCAATCAGCACATAAAAGGTGATTAAGCGTAACACAAATTACGTAGTAAGATGAATCGTTTTTAATGAGTGACTTAGGATTACACATCTTCAGAAGATCTCGAGGTTTGTATGATACAAACGTCAAACGGTGAGGAAAATAACACATGCATACATAATTTTGTTTATTAGTAGAGCATTCGACTCTGCAGATTGAGAAGTCCCTGATTCATATTTCACTTCCTTCACTTTTCACTTCCAGGGTGCTCCAGTCTTGGTCAGGGCACTGGCTTCAAACCTGTAGCCAATTAGCATCGAACCTGTTGGATTCCGCCTTCCTGGCGTGTGTGTGTGTGTTTGTCAAGCTTTTAAACATCTATGATTTAGAAGTAGAATGTTTGCCGTCCACCCTTATGGTCCTAATTCAATCCCTGGTCGAAGTACTCCTAGGCCTTCCTTGTAGTGTGGCATTCATTGGTACTTATTTTATTTATCATTATTATTTAAAACAGAAAAAACTTGGTACACTGTGGCACCAAGAAAGATGCGCCACACAATGACAATAAAACAACATAGATCAAAAGTAAAAAAAAATATAAGTAGAGAACGGATAAAGAACTTCATCTGAAAGGAGAACAGTCATACTTAACAAACAGTTCAAACAGTATTCGTTAGCTATCATCAGGAAGGGAAGAAAGAAGGAAATTGCAACACGTTCGCCGCTGATGACTGCGATTCTTTACCATATCTGATAACGTTTCGAGTCATCGATTCGAGGTGTTTTGCGGACCCCAACCAGGGAGTCGTGACACACCAACCGATGCTAATCTAGCACAAACATCCCTCATCCGACGACGCCACGTCATGGACTGACCACCCCTCCACCTTTTCCATCCCGTCCCAGGGTTGGCTAGCGAAGAGAGACCTGTATGGAAGCCTCTGGGATGACATTCGCAGCACATGTCCAAGCTGGTATTGGACATTGGCATAAAAAACATCAAAAGCAAATGACACATCGTCGCGGAGAAACACGGGTGACGTGAAAGAAACACAATATGAAGGACAGATGTAGCACAACACGTAAGATCGTGCAAATGGTGATTTAAAGATAAGGTGAACATAATAAACATTCCTTTTCCAAGTTATTCGTCTTCTACCGTTATAGTATTAATCCCAAAGTAGAGAGAATGATAGGCATGTGAGGCTAGTAGTCTCATTCCCATAATGGAAACGATACCACCAACTACACTAAAATGTCAAAACTTGAAACCGTATAATCTACCCTCCCTCTCACAGACCCCTTGAAATGCAAAAAAATAATGATAACAAATTGATTTTGCCCACTTAACTTTTAAAAAAAATATTTTTTATGTTTATTTTTATCTTGTAGGCTAGTAGAAATGATCATTTCAGTCAACCTTTCCCATTGCATCAAAATATGATCGAGATTATGTCGATTCTGTGCACTGATGCATTCTCTCGTCTACCACATGAAGTGTTGCAATTACAATATTTTGAAATTATGACTAGATATGAACGGTATTTCAGCATAGTTCCTGAACACCTTTTCAATGTGATGGTAAGTCCTTCCTTCCTTTTTGTTTTTTTACATACTTTGCTATGAAGTACTTTTCAAAATAGAGAATTTATTTCTTCTTTTCTTAGTCCTCTATTCCAAGTGTGTTTAGAAAGTATATGGTAAAGTGCGGTATGTAATATATTAACTAAGCCGTGGGAAATTATTTATCGAATTGGATTTTTGATTTTCCCCTTTGATGTTAGTCGACTGACAGGATCAGGTTGGAAAATACCAAGTGGTATTATTATTATTGTTATTATTATCTTCTTTAGTTCCTAGAGGAACATAGGGCTTCAGCTGTACGTCTGCATTGCATTCGGTTCTCCGCCAATGTTTTCACCTGGCTCCACGTCTACCCACATGCTTTCATCTCCTCCTGGCATGACCTCATCCATGCCACTCTTAGGAGACCAACTCGCCGCTTTCCGTTCGGGTTCCACTCGAGCGATGGCCTGGTGTGTGATGTCACTTGATGGTTTGTTTTCTCGTACAATTGGTTCCTGGTTGGTTCTCTCCCATAGATGCCTGTCGCTGCTGGCCAACCATCTGATCTTGAGTAGTATTAAGCGAACACAGTTGTCGATGAAGGTGTGTAGTTTGTTTGAAGTGCCCTTCGTGACGCACTGGCCAAATCTCTGATCCCTGTGGTAAGTAGCACTGACTTGGCATTGGAGTTTAAAAAATCCGGATCTTATTTTTCATGCTGGGTAGTGCTGTTAATCTGCACACAGACTTGATAGTAATGAAATCTTGCCTTGCTTTCCCAATCCTCGCTACCTTGATATCCTCATCAGTTCCGTTTGCCTGTAGTTGAAACGATACTTCCGAGGTACGTAGGTGAAAGGGGTTTCTTTCAGATTTTTCCTACTTATGATGATTGTTGTCGGTTGTAGTTGTTGCTGTTACTGTTGGCCAGGAATCTTCATCACCTTTGTTTTCTCTATGTTCACCTGAAGTCCTATCCTTGATGCTTCTTCCGCCAACTTGTTGCTCTTCACTTGCATATCTTCCAGTTTGTTGGAAATCAGACATATATATGTTATCGGCGAAATGCAGATCCTTCAAGTTTTTTGTGTGGGTCCATTTCATGCTTGTTTCTTCATTGCCCCCCGTCTGTCGCATTACCGAGTCCACCGCAATCAGTTTATGAGATATTTAACAGTTATTTTGAACTAGTCACGTGAGAAAGTGTGGACTGCTCTGTCTGGTTGGGATCTATGGGATGCTAAGGACCAATGACGCCTGGAGACAATTGAGGATGTGACTCAAAATCGTTCTCAATGGCGTAGATAGATTAACTCATTTTCATCTGCCTTATCCATTGAACCCTCATATTTCTCCGTGTTACTGTTCTTCTTCAATGCCTTTCTTTCGTTTTTGTCTTCCTTTGTGTGTGCTATATGGAGTATGGCTATTCAAACTGCTGTATTCCTGGGCGAAAATCAGTCAGTTGATTGATTAGACCAAAATGTTGGGCTTCTGTTAACATATCGGCTCGTGGTACATACGCTACGATGATTTCTGAGAATCAAGTTGGACTAATTTGATACATGGTGACTAGTAAAAGAATCTTGGATGTTTGACATTTTGTCCTATTTATTCACTTGTCGCCTGGATGTCCTTGCATTCCCCAATGAGTGATGATATTTCCACTGGACCATCCCGAAATCATATGGATGGAGAAGTCGGTGGTCAGACCAATTCCGCTTTTCCAAGTTTATCTACTGTTCCAACAAGTTTGAATAATTGATACCAAACTCCAAATATTTCACGGCCGTCATTCCCCCATAATCTTCGACTGCCTAATCATGTCCAGCAAACTCCCAGACCTTACCCAGTGATAAAACGTGATGAAGATGAAGATCTAGCTCAAGCGGAAATCTATGCTAATTACATTCCATTGAAATTAAAGTTCGGACGGAAACATTCAAATCCTGTAGTTGAGTCAAGTCCCCTATCCAGCGTTTCTCCTCCAGATATACATTACCGCCTATGTCTGCCAGATGAAGTAATCGACCATGCATGTCTGTCAGCATTACAGTTGGAGGCAGTGGTATATGCCTATCAGCGTCACGAGTGCATCTTACCGAATGGTCAACGAGCTGGCTTTTTGATTGGCGACGGGGCAGTTGTGGGAAAAGGTCGCACCATGAATATTATTTACGACATCGTAAAAAGCCCATTTGGCTATCAGTTTCCAATGATCACAAAGTTGATGCCGAACGTAATCTACATGACGTATGTTTGGGGAAGGTCAAAGTTCATTCTTTAAACAAGTTTAAATATGCACGTATCTCTGGTAAAACTAATGGACGTGTTAAGGAAGGTGTGATTTTCTCCACATACTCTTTGTCAGTTGGCGAAAGTCAAGGCAGTGCAAAGGTGAAATACAAAACACGACTAAAACAACTAGTTCATTGGTTTGGAAAAAAAGTTCGATGGTGTGTTTGTATTTGATGAATGCCATCGAGCTAAAAATCTTACACCGGGCGGATCTCAAAAACCAACAAAAACTGGTTTAACTGTTCTTGAATTACAGAACAGATTACCAAATGCTAGAATTGTATACGCTAGTGCAACAGGTGCTATTGAACCACGTAATATGGCCTATATGACACGTTTAGGTTTATGGGGTGAAGGTACACCGTTCAAAACATTCAATTCATTCATTCAAACCCTTGAACGTCGAGGTGTAGGCACCATGGAGTTAGTTGCTATGGATATGAAACTGCATGGAATGTATATTGCTCGTCAGCTTAGTTTTCATGGTGTACATTTTGGTATTCAAGAAGTTCATATCGAAAATGTTAAATCGGGAGAATGATAGTTTTATTCATGTATATAATCAGTCTACCGATCTCTGGGTGTATGCCTATCGTTTCTTTACTGAAGCATCACGCTTGCTAAATCTAAACGATCGTTATCGTAAAACTATGTGGGGACAATTTTGGTCTGCTCATCAACGATTTTTCAAGTATTTTTGTATTGCTGCCAAAGTGGACACATGTGTTGAATTCGCTAAAAATGCCATTAAGGAGGGTGAATATGTAGTCATTAGTCTTCCATCAACTGGTGAAGCAAAAACACTACAACAAGTTGAAGAATATGGATCAGATTTAGGTGAATTTGTATCAATAGCAAAGGGTGTATTTTAGTCGTTAGTTGGAAAGTATTTTCCAACACCAACACAAATGTAGATAATTTCTCGCTTAGAGAAGATAAATTAGCATCTGCAGGTGATCGTATCTCTAGTACAACACTTAGCAGAGCAGGACATGCAACAGCAGCTGGTCAAGGCAGTGGACTTGGATTGAAAGGATATTCTTGGCGAAAAAATGCTTACCAAATTGGTCACCGGTGGCAGTTTATCTTGATCTAATCTCGATAGTGATTTTGAAGGTGGTAGTGGTGGTGCTAACAAGCCTGAAGATAAAGGATCCTATTCTAATGATAATGATGATGAACATTCTGAAGAATCCGAAGATGATGATGATGATTCTGATTTTAATAATGGTGTAGAAGTCAATGGTGGTGTTAATCCACTCGGGGGGAATCCCCATCTCCTTCAGATTACTATGATTCCGATTGATTCCGAGTTGAATTCATCCCTGGAAAATTCGAATAAAAAACGATCAAAAAAAAAATAATCAAAAAGCGGATGCCCGGCGCTCCTCACCGGGTTGACTGTCCATTGGATGACAGTCTAGGGGAGATGGCTAAACCCTGATTCCAAACCTCCAACGACTGGCGTATGAAGCTCACTGGAGCTCACCGGCAGACGCATGGACAAAGGGCTTGTTGGATGTCCTGGATGTCTGGCCCCATTCAAAAAGGCGTATGAACCGAACTCTGGTCACCGGCTGCCAATGGATAGTGGACTCCTTACTCCACTCCTACTGCCTTGTAGGTCACACTTGGCTGTGTAAAGGCTAGAGCTGTACTCTCAAACAAAAGGCCGAGCGACGCTGGGGACATCACTCGTACCAAATTCCCATGAAACTACATGAACTCTCTTACAAATTGCCGCGCCTGGGCAGCGGTGATTCGAGACGTTCATGAAGCCGGCTCATCCTCCCGTAGGAGATAGCCGAAGTAAAGTAAGGTAAGTAAAAAACAACAAAGTCAATCATCTGATAGACGTAAACAAAAGTATACACGTGATGGTGATTCACCGAGTGATTTATCTGATGATTCCGATGAAGACTGGGATCCTGATGCATTGTTCGACAGTTTTTTTTTAAGCTCGTAATATGAATTTATGCAATTTATGCACTGGGCTTTGTGTGCTGAGTAAAGAGTGGTGACTGGAACTGCCGTAGTGCATCTGTGCAAAGTCCTATGTTGAAACCAGTCAGTCAGTGAGTCAGATTGCGTTGGCTTATATCCTCTGCTTGTTTCCAGTGGTTTTAGGTATTCTAGCTGTTCCGGTTGAGTCCAAACGAATACGCATATAAAATACAGAAGTCAGATAATAATAATAACGGTAATATGATGTCATTACTTCACAGTATAAAATCTCTTTTTATTTTTTAAATTATTTTATATTGTCTTTTTCTTATTTATTGTACACTTGTAGAATGCTTTTGTTGACGAACGAGGCTTACATCATCCATGCAGTAGTGTTCGAGTACGCTGTGCTTATTTAATTAGTCGTATTATCAAATCTCATAGGTAAGTTGTCTTTTTTGATTAATTTCAGTAATCGCTTATAGAAAACAGTGATAGCGATGGTATAGCATTCAAGTATAGCCATTGATTGATTGGCTAACGTTTCTAACTGATATGGATTTTGAATCTCCAAAGGATCATGAGTTCATTACAGTTTGTGCAGATGTGCCTTGTTGACGAGTGTCCAAAAACACGAAATCCTAGCTCCAAGTCTCTTCCTTCCGATTGACGCCAGCCGTCTGGTGGCAACAATTCACAGTGCACTGTGATTGCTAGCCACCAAGTCGCATGATGGTGGCAGCTTGGACATGTGCTGCGAATGTCATCCCAGAGGCTTCCATACAGGTCTCTCTTCGCTAGTCAGCCCTGGGACGGGATGGAAAAGGCGGAGGGGTGGTCAGTCCATGACGTGGCGTCATCGGATGAAGGATGCTTGTGCTAGATTAGCATCGGTTGGTGTGTCACGACTCCCTGGTTGGGGTCCGCGAAACACCTCGAATCGACGACTCGAAACGTTATCAGATATGGTAAGGAATCGCAGTCATCAGCGGCGAACGTGTTGCAATTTCCTTCTTTCTTCCCTTCCTGATGATAGCTGACGAATACTGTTTGAACTGTTTGTTAATTATGACTGTTTTCCTTTCAGATGAAGTTCTTTATCCGTTCTCTACTTATATTTTTTTCACTTTTGATCTATGTTGTTTTATTGTCATTGTGTGGCGCATCTTTCTTGGTGCCACAGTGTACCAAGTTTTTTCTGCGTTTAAATAAATAATAAATAAATAAATGATGGTGGCCAGATGGCAAACTTGACTGATAGAATTCAGTCTGCACTAAACGAAGGACTAGGCACTTGACAGTAATTTCTACCTCGTGTTCAAACAAAGTAGTCAGTAACTTTGTCTAGGATACACCGCTTTTATCGTCTCTATACTTATGCTATGCATTTTTTGGTAAGCCTATGGCTTATAGACTTATGCATTCGATTCTAAACTAGTGGATTGCGTTTTCGAATTCAGAGTTCATCTGATGAAAGTCAGCCAAAATAGGATGTCGGTTTCTACAGAACTGTATGCCACTTGAGATGAGTAGGTATATACCATTCATATTGACCAGTAATGCCTGTTAGAGATACCCAGATCGAGATGGTCTAAACTCATTTTTAGCCTAAGTTCATCAATGGCGTATCTGGTTTGAGTAAGCTCGAAGAATCGAATCAGGTTAAACCACCTCAGGTAAAATTTCACCCCATCTTTGTGTATAAATTGCAGACTGTTAATCAATTTAAAAATTTCAAATTTGATTTGAAGTGTTGCCAGTCCACCCAAGGAGAGATAGACTGATTCGGCCCTCTGAGGAGCTGAGTCAAACTTATTAACAAAGACTACTGGTTAATGTGGGTGTTATACAACTACTCATCTCAGTAAATGAGTAGTATATAGCTTCATGCATTTACTAATTTGTAATTTCAAAATTTCCACAGAATTTTCACTATCGTTGTTGTGTCTAGGAGTTGTTAGGCATTCGTGTCCATTGTGTGGCTTAAACATCCTACTTCTAACCGACCGGTCCTGGGTTCAATTTTTGTCTATTGATCCTTTAAAATTTTAAACGATCCCTTGTTGTCCACCTCATAACGCGTATCGTTTCAACAAGATATCTGCTACCGGCACTATTGGAAGCGTTTATTATTCCCTTGAGACAAACGTAGGCTTTTTGGGGCATGTTTTCAAGATTCAAAGGTATGCCCTACTCTCTCTGTCCTCAGATACATATAAATTTGTATACGCAATTAGAGCTAACATAAGAAGGTTAGTTGTCGACTTCATGCAGTTTTAACAACAGAAGACAAGGGCCAGGCAACAGATCGTTTATTAAGGAAATCAACACATATTTATAGATTTTCATCTACATTATTATAGATTATTGTTAGCAGAAAAACAGTCTTCTGATTGGTTGTTGTTTCTCATCAAAAGTTAATCTTTCATCTCTTTGTGGCTGTTTCGTGAATGTCAGATCATCTATATGCTGACTGTATCCGCCTACGCAAAGCCTTTGTTCTCA
The DNA here is from genome assembly GCA_944472135.2 of Trichobilharzia regenti. Classification (NCBI taxonomy): domain Eukaryota; kingdom Metazoa; phylum Platyhelminthes; class Trematoda; order Strigeidida; family Schistosomatidae; genus Trichobilharzia; species Trichobilharzia regenti. Next base: position 108,420,219 of record OX235263.1, on the reverse strand, counting down.
TTTTTCTCACAACCAATATTGGGTACGTAAACATTGACGTAAATTACTGTCTACCAACTTTGACTAGCAGCCAGCTTTCACCACACAGTAAGTGTGGTCTTTAACCCCGGGTTCATGATACAGCGTGTTCCATATATAAACTGAGTTCAGACAACACACGTGTATAACTCATCATCTAATTAAAATTCAGTTTTCTTGTTTATTTATATTTTCTTTATTTACTTATTTATCCCTGGCAATGCATTTTATCTTTTTCTTCACCCCCCCCATTCTATAATGAATAGAAAAACACTCCTTCCACATACAGAAGAATATCTTTCCCGGTTGTCCGACTTACTAGAATTATCTCTTGAACCAACAGACTGTAATCTATTAAACGGTGAAGTAGTAGGGGTGAATGGAAATGCTTCTTCTGCCTTTATGAATGGACATATCAATAACAAATCGTCTGTTAATCAAACTGGTTTAGGCATAACAGAACAAGGTTTTCTCTATGAAGCAGCAGCACAACTGATCGCCGGCGGCGGTGGTAATGTCGTTTCAGATGATGTTGATCGTATTGGCCAATTGTTCCGTGTCCTACTCACACCTGTTATGATTCAATATGATCAATTCGTGACAAAGTATATCACTGAACAAAATCCGAAATTAGCTGAAGTACGTGGAGTGCTAGTGAAACAAGTCACTGATCTTATCACGTAAGCGTGTGTTGACTAATTTTTTTCTCTTTTATCTGTCTGTTTTCAACATAGAACTAACTGTGCACCGATCCGCGGCAGTTCAAGTCGCCACACTCCCTCCGTCTGGCACACAAAGCAAGAGAAGAAAGTAAAAGAAATGCATAATAGAGACAGTAAATAGAGGTGTGAGACGAAGGAATAATAATAACGAAGAACAATATAGTTTCATTGGAAATTAAAAGTCACAAGGAGTGGATGTATTTGTGTCAGCCACCCATTGAGAACGATTTTGATCCATATCACCAATTGTTTCCAGCCATCATTGGTTTTTACCGTCCCGATGACTCCACACATTCAGGAAGTCTACACTTTCCTACGTGGTTGTCTGACTTGAACTAACTGTTGTGGATTTCACTGATTGATGAAGCCATGTTTTAGTTGGATCACCATTAGATCTTTCCCAACCTGACCCTATGTCAGGCGATGGCTAGTCATGCATGCGTAACACATATCCTCTCCATCTCAGTCGATGTAACTTCACAGCCTCGTCGATTGATTTTCCCTCTTTACCTAACACTCAATGCCTAACCTCAATATTGCTCACCTTATTATACCACCTCACACGGGAGATAGAACGCTGGCACCTATGATCACTAAAAAGCTAATCTTTTCATGTCTTCCACTCTCAGTGGCCAGGTCTCACAGCCAGCCAAAAAGGAGGACGGAGCGAACTGCAGAGCAGTACACCCGCACTTTGGTCGATATCCGGCCGGATATCACGTCTACTAAGCCAGAGGCGGAGTAAACTGGAATATGCAAAACTAGGCCTCTGTATCCATGCTGAGATTTCATCAGAGATCAACCCGTTGGCACTGGCTGATGGTACATCCCAAATAAGTGAATCGGTCAACGTGCTCTACCACTTCACTCGCAATTTCTAAACTAGGAGTCAGTGTGGTCCAGTCCTGTAACATCATCTTACATCCGATGGGAGCGAATCGCTTGCCAAACATTCCTAGATTGCAGAGCTCAAGGTGTTCAGAAGACTCTGCTCTATTTTGTCAGCGTCCTCGCCTAGTTGAGAAGGACTATATCGTCTGCATATACTAAGTCAGCGAGACTATTCTCTGGTGGCAGCAAGTCAATATCTGAGTCTCTGAAGTGAGTTGGGGTCAAGTCCATTAGTACATCTATGATGAAATTGAATAGAAAGGGGCATAATGGGCATCCTTGACTGACACCGCTAGTCGTCATCATTTCAGATGACAAATCACCGTAAGCCCTCACCTGGCTGTATGAGTACGAGTAGAGTGCCCTAATCAGTGCAATGTATTTTCTCGGAATTCCCTTTACAGCCAAGCATCTCCAGCGAACCTCTCGGTCGACAGTATCGAATTCTGCCTTTAGGTCAAGAAATATAATGATTGTTAGACGCCGGTAGGAATGCCTATGTTCTAGAATCTGTCGGAGTATGAGGATATGATCAATACACCCTCTTCCTGATCTAAAGCCTGCCTGGGTTTCTCGTGTTTGTGCCTCCCTAGCACCACTTAGTCTACGCATGATTATTGAGCTTAAGACTTTAGGTACTATATTAGTCAAGCTAATCCCTCTGTGATTATCACAGGAAGACTTGTCTCCCTTCTTGTATATCGGGATAATCAGTGACTTACACCAACCCGATGGGACGTCTTCTGATTCCCAGACGACGACGAGGTTATAAAGTTACATAGACTAAGATGGCTAGGTCACGTGGTGCGCATGCCTAACCACCGCCTCCCCCGATGGGCATTGTTAGCTGATATAGGTTCAGGTTGGAAAAGAGCCAGTGGTGGCCAAACAAAAACATGGCATCAATCCATGAAATCCTTGACAGTTAAACTGAGTCAGGTAGGGAGATGCAGACTCCCGGGTTGGGGCCCTCGGGACTCTAGGAATCAATGGCTGGAGACAATAGGTGACATGGCTCGAAATCGTTGTCAATGGCGCAGATGTATTCAGTCTCTGTAATCTTTCATATTCCTTTCTACCATTACCCATTCTGTTTCACTCTTATATCTGTCAAACTCTATAAATTCTCTTCACTCATCTTCTTGTCTACCTCTGTGCTATTTGGAAGGTGGCAACTGGAACTGCTGCACTTCGGTGCGAAGTTCTATGTTGAATCCAGACAGACAGACGCTGCCTACAACCTCAGTTAATGCAGACAGTAAACTGTCTCCACTGTACTTAAATACCTCTGGAGCCATTCCCTGAGGTCCCGCTGCTTTGCTTTGTTACTTTTCATCCTGCTTAATACATGATGTTTTGAACAAGAGACCACTAGATTATTTGAGCAAAGGAAGAAGAAACATTGGCGTGCAGAATAATCTGGATCCATTCTATTTTGTTGATTCTCATCAGCTACGTACAACCTGAATTTTTTTTATTAAAAATAAAAAAAAGTGTACAATTTTAACAAACCTTTATCAATTAGCAAGCATATTGTCAGAGCGTCATAGTAAAATAAGGCATTGAGATTTACAGGGTGTTTAAAGTGTTACGACGTATATATATATCCTGGTAGAGAGAAGTTTCTTGAAAAAAAATTGATTAACAGTTGTGTTGTAGGGGTGGTAACAAAAGAAAATCAGCAATAGTTGCGTAATTAGATAAGAGAAGATCAAAATTTTTACAATTTTGAGTGCACATGAGGTCAGATGAGAAGTTGATGATGTAACACAATGATCAGAACTCAGAAGATCAAGAAAAATTATGTCTTAAGAGAGTCAAGCGAAAAATAACGGGGGGAGGGGGTGAAAAGATAAGTTAATGAAATTAGAAAACAAAGAGAGTTACTAAGAAGTTTGTCTGTCTGTCTGTTTTCGACATAGAACTTCGCACAAATGTGCGGAAGTTCAAGTCGCCACACTCCGTGTAGCACGCGAAGCAAGAGAAGAAAGTATAAGAAAAGCATAATAGAAACAGTGAGCAGAGGTGTGAGACAAAGGAGGAGTAATAACGAAGAACAAAACAGTTTCATTGGAGATCATAAGTCACAAGGAGTGGATGCATCTGCGCTAGCCACTGAGAACGATTTTGAGCCATGTCACCAATTGTTTCCAACCATTGATTTTTACCATCCCGAGGACTCCAACCAGTCGGGAAGTCTACACCTTCCTACGTGGCTTAGACCAACTGTTGTGGATTTCATTGACTGGTGAGGTCAAGTTTTTGTTTGACCGCCGCTAGCTTTTTTCCAGCCTGACCCTATATCCGCTAACATTGTCTGTCGGTCGAGGGAGGCGATGATTAGGCTGGGCATACGTAACACATGTCCTAACCATCTCAGTCTTTGTAGCTTCACGACTTCGTCGATTGATTTTCCCTGTTTACCTAGAACTCTACGCCTAACCTCAATGTTGCTCACCTTATTATGCTACTTTACACTTTACTAAGAAGTAAATTATCAGGGTAATTCAAAGTCCAACAACGGATTCATTTTGGACATATAAGTCAGGCTTCAGTCGTTTTATTGCTATAGCTTCAGCAAACCTGAGAAGACTTGAGGTACTACTTTGTCTGTTAATTATTTTGAATGATTCCAGCACATCTACTCGGTGTCCTGTGTGTCAATCAGGTGTTTGGCGATTGAAGAGCTTACACAATTCGGTCCCTTTAACCGGAGGCTCCTTGGTATATGTTGGCAGAATTAGACGTAGGCTCTTTTCTCTCTGTTCTTCCAATGTAACTGCTCACGCATATACATGTAAATTGGTATACACAATTGAAGCTAACATATGAGAGGTACTTGTCAATCTTTGACTGCACCAATGAAGAGGGTGTTCGGGTTAGAGAGACTAATAACGCTGCAGGATACGTCCTAGACAGGGCTGCGCTTAATCCTTATTTACCATTCTCATAATGTCATCGCCCTTATAGTCAAGTTTGATGAAAATAGGCTTCTTACTGAATGTAGGTGTATCAAGCTTCTTCGGTTCATTCTTGCCATAATAGGTTAATGGAACTTTGTGGATAACGATTGTCTTCCAAGCATTTTTCAAGAAGCATTAGTTCATTGTCTAGTTTGTTTAGTGAACTTATTCTCTTCGCCCTAGAGAAAAGTGTTTTCACCAGCGTTCGTTTGTATCTCACTGATCAGAAGCTGTTGAAATTCAAGTTAAGACAACTCCATGTGTCTTAACGATATACAGATCTTTCAAGTGTCCTGTCGTCGTATTTTCTCTCCAACTTTACTTCCACAAAAAATGGAATTTTTCATCCTCTTCATGCCCCATCGTGAAAGTGATAGGGCTTTGTGTACATTGTTGAAAGAGTCTAATAGAGACGAAGTGTGACTCAAATCATTGCATACAATGAATGTGTGTGTGTGTGTGTGTCATCAACGTATCTATAGTAGGCTGTTGTTTCGCCAATTGCACACTTAAAGTGTTTATCTGTTTCAAACTGGCCATAAATTGTTTAAATTTATATAAGGGAATCATTGTGTATGAAACACTAGATTATTATACATTTATGTGTATGTGTGTGTGTGTCTATTGTAAACTCCAATAGTTAGTTAGTATGCAGGAATTTGATTGGTTAACGATTTGGTCACCAGCCGACATCACTTAGAGAACTATTGGGGAGAGCTGTTTCGTCAGCCTGGTTTGGAACTTTTCGGCAGTACTTATCCACTGTGGAGGACGGGAGGTTCGTACTTTCATGACCTTCAGGTCACAAGATGAGCTTTGTAGACCATTCAACTACTGGGACAGAATTCAGTAGCTCATGAATTCTAATTTCTGCTATTTTGTGATATATATATATATATATATATATATATATATATATATATATATGTATAGTACAATCACCAGGCAATGTCCTATAGACGAATGACTGTTGTCTTACCTGACTTGGTGGACTCAGCTGGTGGTTACAACTCCTCACTAGAACTCCAGGTAACTTCTTGTATATAAAGCCAGTCGCTATTGAGTATCAGACACTAATTGTGAAGTGTAGGGATTTGATTGTTGGGAGGTTTGATTTCGAGGTATTTGTGTTGACATGCCGTTAGTAAAGAAGCTTGTCTACTGTCTTAAGTCTTCAACTTTAGTTTCCTTCTTCCTTTACTTATTATATAACTGGTCTAGGTTAGAAAAGAGTTAAATTAGATGTGCGGTTAAATCAAAACATGGTAACAGTCCACGAAGTCTATGACAGTTGGTTTGATCCAGCCTGACTGGTATCCTACGATTGTCTGTCTGGATTCAACATAGAACTTGGCATCGGAGTGCACCAGTTCCAGTTGCCTCGTTCCAAATAACACACAAAGGTAAACAAGAAGATGAGTGAAGAGAATCAATAGAGTTTGACAGGTATAACAGCGAAACAGAATGGGTAATGGTAGAAAAGAATGTGAAAGATTACAGAGACTGAATACATCTGCGCTGGCCATTGACAACGATTTTGAGCCATGTCACCTATTGTCTCCAGCTATTGATTCTTAAAGTCTCGAGGGCCTCATCCTGGAAATCTGCATCACCCTACCTGACCGACTCAGTTTAACTGTCAAGCATTTCATGGATTGATGCTAAGAACCAATGGCTAGAGACAGTTAACTAGGTGGTGATATGGTTCGAAATAATTCTCAGTGGCGCAGATTCATTCGCTCCATGCAATCCTCTCGCTTTTCTATATTACTATTCTTCGGCATATTTCTGCATACTATAGTCCTTTCGACTCTCTTTTCTTTACCTTTGTGTTCTACATGGAGTGTAACAGCTCGAACTGTCCTGCACCTTTTGTGTACAAAGTTCCATGTTGAAATTCAGGTGGTATGTGTCACACTATCAAATGACGTATCCTACATGTCTTTCTATGACAAGTGATCATCCACCCAGTATGGAGATGTGTGTATTGTCAGATTTCAGCTTTTGACTATATGGATGGTTCATAGTTTCGAATCTCACCCCGCCTACTTGAGCATCAATCTTTAATAGCCCAGTTTTATTTTTTGAATTCAGTTCCCGGAATATTTCCGACTTGTTTAAGGTCGTCTTCCTCGTCTGACTGGCGTAGGGTCAGGTTGGAAAAGAGTCAGTTGCGGTCAAACTAAAACATGGTCTCATTGGTCAATGAAATCCACAACAGTTAGTTTGGGTAATGTAGACTTCTTGACTTGTTTGGTTCCTTGGGAAAAGTTATGCACTACTTACTACTGAATTTATGATGCTAGCTGCCTTTGACTCATGTTAATTAGTGTAATATGGTAAGCAGTATTGAGGTTAGATGTGGTTTGTTACGTTCGGGAGGGTTAGTAAATCGATAAGGTTGTGAAGCCTACATCGAGTTAGATGGCTAGGACATGTGCTGTGCATTTAGCGCCACCTCATTGAGCTGGAAAAGAGATTGACATTAATTCATTAAAGTCTTTAATAATTGGTATGTGCCACGTAGAGTGGTGTAGATTGCTGTTTGATTGAAGTCCTCAGGACGCTAAGAACCAATGGCTGAAGACTATTGATGATATAGCTCAAGGCTGTTCTCAATTTCGCCTATGGCGTATTCACTCTTTGTGTTTTCCCACGTTACCATGCTTTCTCCCTCACACATCTGTTCATTTATACTCCTTTTAAATGTCTTCACTGGTAGGTTCTATGTTGTAAAACTCTCTGAATAGTAGTAAGTTTAGAAAAACAGAAAAAGCTTTTGGATTCTCAAAGAAATGCGTTGCTCATGCTTGTATAATAGTATCTGTTGTACATTTTCATAATTTAGTGATGATGATCAAAGTTTGGATTCTTCTAAGTTCTTGTTCTTTTACAGCATAAAGCTGGGGGGGGGTTAGTCACTTATTTGGTAGCGCGTTAGGCAATTCACTATATTCGCGCGCAACTTTCACCTTTAAAAGTTGTTCATTTTCTTATTTTGTTTCAAATACGACAGTAAACGTTTCTTGACAACAAAAGAGCACAGAGAAGAACTACAAAAACTGATTAATGATGAGAGACTGATAGTTACAAAGCCGGATAAAGGATCAGGAGTAGTCCTCCTTCATAGAAGTGACTATATTGAAAAGATGAATGATATATATTGAAGGACACACAGAAGTTTCAAAAACTTCAGGAGAGGAAGGAATTCAATAAGGAAATAGAGAATGACTTGATTAACCAGACGTTAGAAGAAACTAAGAGAGGAGCAGGTATTTTCTGAAAATTTATATGAAGAAATCAGAACAACGGGTACGTATACGCCAAGATTATGTGGCCTACCTAAAGTGCATAAACTAGGGGTACCATTAAGACCAATACTTGATATGCGGAATTCGCCCTACCACGCTCTAGCTAGATGGTTAGTAAATATTCTCAAACCTTTGCATGAGAAGATAGTGAAATATAGCGTCAAAGATGTAGTTGAATTCGTAGGCAAAATAGAAGATATTAATATGAAGGACAAAACCATGATATCTCTGGACATAACATCGTTATTCACAAATGTACCTCTGATAGAAACAGTTATATACTATAAGTGAACAAGTGGACAAGCTGTCGATAAACATTGGCATACATACTGAGATCCTAAAAGAATTGACATTAAGATGTACCATGAATGTAAACTTCAAATTTGACGGCATGCTTTACAGACAAGTGTACGGGGTGGCGATGGGCTCCCCATTGTGTCCCATTCTGGCTGATTTCTTTCTCAGTAAGCTAGAAAATGAACCTTTAAACAATCTTATCAGTAAGCTCTTATTTTATTGCCGATATATGGATGACACATCCATCCTTTGTGATAATAATTCGGATAGGAGTACAATATTAAATGAATTCAATGAGGTACATTCGGTTATGAAAACCACCTGTGAAGAGGAATCCCAAAACAGAATTAACTGCCTACCTGCATGTCCTCCTTACAAGGAAACCAGATGGTAGCATGAAGAGAAATTTGCACAGAAAAAGTACTTGGACAGGACAATATACACACACATTTTCACAGCTTCATTCGTCTCCAGTACAAAAGAAATTTAGTAAAAACCCTAACTCAGCCACAGAGTCAGTTAGAGGTATATGCTCAGAAGAAGAAGAAGTAATTGAAGATGAACTAAGCACTGTATATGATACTTTGATCGAAAATGGCTATCCCGATAAATTTATCAAGAAACACATGACAAAGAAATCGGCAAAGGACTACTCACTACCTGTAAAAAAGAAACCTTATATACGACAACAATTCATGGGCGATATACCAAGCGAGATAATTGCGAGGAAATTAAGAAAATCAGTTCAAAGAACTTTTAATGCTGGCGGCGAACTACACGTCTTATTCTCTACACGACCGATGGTGATTCCTCGACTGAAAGATGAAGTAGCTAGACTAGACTAGCCACTTCAAATTGTATCTACCAATTTAAGTGCGCTTGTGGAGCGAGTTATATTGGCCGTTGCTCTAGGAACTTGATTTTTCGTGCTCAAGAACATCTCCCACTATGGCTAAGTAAAGGTGTAGTTAAAACCATTAACAGTTCGATATTGGACCATCTGGTGCCATAAAGCCAACCAGCGTGGAAGAATCCTTCTCTATAATCTATCGGGTGGCTAATAAATTGCCGAAATCATCGAAGTACCGCATGCTCCAAACAGCAGAGGCTATTGCAATTCGCCTCAAACAACCAGTGTTTTGTGTTCAAAAGGAGCAAGTTCAACCCCTACTACTGCCTTGGCCTTCAGTTGAGACTATAAATTCATGAATTTGTAATATTATCTTTCCTAATTTTCTGATATTCAGCTTATTTTACGTTGATACTGTTGAACTGTAATCTATTGTTATTATTGTTAATTCAATTTTATTTAAACAGCAACATTAATGTTGTTCATAACACTAATTCAATCATTCATTCACTATAATGTATATATAACTGTAGAGCTTTGATGATGAAGGGGTTATCGAATAGAGTACTCTTTATTCAGTATTCATTCTTTTGTTTCCTTTTTTGTTGTTGTTATTGCAGAAGAACCACCAAAGTGTTTTCTCAGCCGAAATCAGTTATCACTTCAGGATGTGAAGCTGTCTTAATCGATGCAATGCGACTTATCATTTCAGAATTGTCACGTTTCCCAACAGAAGCGGCTAGTCCAGGACGACAGGCTGCTTGTGCTGGAGTTCGTGCTTTCCTTCATCGTATGGTGGCGTGTATTATGCCATCGCCATCACCATCACCAGGGGAATCTGGGAACACCAGCAGTAGCAATTCAGTAACTTCGGATATGTTATTAGCTGCACTTGTCGACGCTGTACCCCAACTGGTTAAGCCTTTACGATCATCTACTACAAACGCATGTTATAATGGTGGTGGTAGTCATCAGTTATCATCGGATATTATGACCGTGGATGCTGAACAACGTTGGAAAGAAATTAGAGATGTTATACCACTTGTTACACAAGTACTACTCAGATTTAAGGTATGCGATATAAGGGATTATTTTTTTGAAATGTTTTGTAATCAGTTGTTTATTAACGCCAATTTGTTATATATTACGATAAACCTGTTTCACCGTTTCCATTGGATAAGATCTAATTAACGGAAAGTACAAAGTGGAAATGGGCGTGAATCACTTGTCATTTAAGGGGATACATGTGAAATGATAACAGAATCAAAATTATAGTAGGTGGTGGTGCAGTTAATCTTAGTATACATGAAAGTGTCAGCTGCTCATCCGTGCTCTCAATTTAACCCTAACTCACTTCAGCGACTCAGGGATTGACTTTCTGCCACCAGGGAATAATCTCGTTGACTTAGAATATGCAGACGATATAGTCCTTCTCAACTAGGCGAGGACGCTGACAAAATAGAGCAGAGTCTTCTGAACAACTTGAGCTGCAATCTACTAATGTTTGGCATGCGATTCGCTCCCACCAAATGCAAGATGATGTTACAGGACTGACTGGACTACACTGACTGCTAGTTTAGAAATTGCGAGTGAAGTGGTAGAGCACGTTGACCGCTTCACTTATTTGGGAAGTATCATCAGCCAGTGCCAATGGGTTGATCTCTGACGAAATCTCAGCACGAATACAGAGGGCTAGTTTCGCATATGCCAGTTTGTCTGTCTGTTTTCGACATAGAACTTTGCACAAATATGCGGAAGTTCAAGTCGCCACATTCCGTGTAGCACGCGAAGCAAGAGAAGAAAGTACAAGAAAAGCATAATAGAAACAGTGAGCAGAGGTGTGAGACAAAGGAGTAATAAAGAAATACAAAACAGTTTCATTGGAGATCATAAGTCACAGGGAGTGGATGCATCTGCGCTAGCCACTGAGAACGATTTTGAGCCATGTCACCAATTGTTTCCAACCATAGATTTTTACCGTCCCGAGGACCCCAACCAGACAGGAAGTCTACACCTTCCTACGTGACTGGCTTAGACCAACTGTTGTGGATTTCATTGACTGGTGACATGTTTTGGTTTGACCGCCGCTAGCTTTTTTCCAGCCTGACCCTATATCCGCTAACGTTGCTCGTCGAGGGAGGCGATGACTTGGCATACGTAACACATGTCCTAACCATCTCGGTCTTTGTAGCTTCACGACTTCGTCGATTGATTTCCCCTGTTTACCTAGAACTCTACGCCTAACCTCCATGTTGCTCACCTTATTATGCCACTTTACACGGGAAATAGAACGCAGGCACCTATGATCAAAGACAGCTAGCCGGCTTTTTCATGTCTTCCACTCTGAGTGGCCAGGTCTCACAGCCAACCAAAAAGGAGGACGGAGCGGACTGATGAGCAGTACACCCGCCCTTTGGTCGATAGTCGAACATCTCGTCTACGCCAGTTTACGCCATCTCTGGTGCAGACGTGATATCTGGCTGGCTGTCAACCAAAGGACGGGTGTACTGCTAATCAGTCTGCTCTGTCCTCCTTCATGGCTAGCTGTGAGACATGGCCATTGAGAGTGGAAGACATGAAAAGATTAGCTGTCTTTGATCATAGGTGCCTGCGCTCTATCTCCCGTGTGAAGTGGCATAATAAGGTGAGCAGTATTGAGGTTAGGCTTCGGTTGAGTTCTGAGTAAGGAGGGGAAATAAATCTATTGACGAGCCTGTGAAGCTACATCGGCTGAGATGGTTAGGATATGTGTTATGCATGCATGACTAGTCCATCGCCTCCCTCGATGGCGGGCAATGTTAGCTGACTAACATAGGGTCAGGCTGGAAATGAGCCACATAGGAAGGTGTAAACTTCCTGAATGGTTTGGGTCCTCGGGGCGGTAAAAGCCAATGGTTTGAAACATTTGGTGATATGGCTCAAAATCGTCGTTGTCAATGGCTGACTGGCGCAGATGTCACCCACTCCTTGTTACTTATAATTTCCAATGAAACTATATTGTTCTTCGTTATTACTATTCCTTTGTCTCACACCTGTGTTTACTGTCTCTGCTATGCATTTCTTTTTACTTCTGTCGCTTTGTGTGCTACATGGACAGAGTGTGGGGACTTGACCTTCTGCAGATTGGTGCAGAGTTCGTTGTCGAAAACAGACAGACAGATTGCGAAACAGTGATCCAATGGTAGGATAGTCGCTAACCACACACATATATGGTAGGGGTTTTGACCCTATACTCCTACCCCTCACTTAGCTGATAGTATTCCCGGTAAAGAGGTAGGGTTGGGTGTGGGGCCAGGACCCATCTCAACCTCCTGGAAAAAAATAAATACCACAGCTGCTGAAACTTCAAAGGTCAAAAGGTCAGAAGCTCTGTTTTTCATTCGAAAAGCAAAGAAATAGAAAAAAATAATGCTCCAACATATGGTGATCTTAGTAACAGTTTCGGATCACAAAGGCTCACATTAATTTTCCTTTTGTTTTCTGTTATCTATAAGTGTACCAATTTGGACATAGAGGATTTCATCATGAGCTTACATCAGTTAGAGTACCACTGGAAAGTCTGGGATTACTGGATAGTTGTTTCGTCCTAGTTTGGGAATCTTCATCAGTTCGCACCCACAGGGGTTCGAACTCAGGACCTTCTGGTTACAAGGTAAGCTCGTAGACCATTGATCCACTGGGACCCGATCCGATGATCCTTCAATTCCCAACTTCTGCCAATTCACGACATAGCGCGACCACTTCGCAATGTCTTCTTCGATGAGTTACTGCCTCATTTTCAACCTTGCTGTAGCCTACTAGTCCTCCATGCAATCAAACAAAAATCATTACAAAACGAATACTTGAAAATTGAACATATCCAATTTACTCAAGTGTTGGTTTGTAGGGATTTGATTGGTTTCCGGATTTCATCATGAGCTGACATTAGTTAGAGAACCATTGGAAAACCACCTGGGAGTATTGGACAGCTGTTTCGTCCAATATCCAATTTAACCGGAGGTGCCTTTTTAGGCTCGTATTTCAACATAATGTCGAAATGCTGTTGTTCAGAATAGTGGATTAGTTTTAGTGAAGATGGGAGTGAAACTAGACTGCTTATTATCGCCGCCGGTATTCCTGGGAATGGTGGCCTGAATCATGGTGCAGACTGTGAACCGAAGAGTCTAGAACATCTCGCCTTTGTGGATTATTTATGCTTGAATTTACATAAACTTGAATATCTTTAGACGAAAACCTATAAGTTGGGTGCAGAAACAATAAAGACAGGACTCCAGGTGAACATTAAGACGATGGAGGCGGTGAAGATAACCAAACAACAGCAGCAACAACATCAAGCACCAATCACTGTCAATGTAGATATTTGATAGAGGTTACTTCCTTCACCATAAGTAGTGTTGACGTTAGGCGTAGAGTGTTGGGCAAAGAGGAAAAATCAATCGACGAGGCTATAAAGTTACATAGACTAAGATGGCTAGGTCACGTGGTGCGCATGCCTAACCACCGCCTCCCCCGACGGGCATTGCTAGCTGATATAGGTGAAGGTTGGTAAAGAGCCAGTGGTGGCCAAACAAAAACATGGCCTCATCAATCCATGAAATCCTTGACAGTTAAGCTGAGTCAAGTGGGTAGGGAGATGCAGACTCCCGGGTTGGGGCCCTCGGGACTCTAGGAATCAATGGCTGGAGACAATAGGTGACATGGCTCAAAATCGTTATCAATGGCCAGCGCAGATGTATTCAGTCTCTGTAATCTTTCATATTCCTTCCTACCATTACCCATTCTGTTTCACTCTTATTTTTGTCAAACTCTATTGATTCTCTCCACTCATCTTCTTGTCTACCTCTGTGTGCTATTTGGAACGTGGCAACTCGAACTACTGCACTTCGGTGCGAAGTTCTATGTTGAATCCAGACAGACAGACAGACTTATCTGGCTAGGAAGCATATTGTTTCAACCACAGCTGGCGAAACGCATGAGTATGTCAAAGCCAGCCAGTCAGCCAGAATCGGAAAGTCAAAACCACACCTTCATCAATCTGGAATCAGTTGAAAAATCTTCTGCCATCATCATGAAGAGAAAGATTCGATTCTCAACATCAAGTTGCTTTTTTCTCTCTCTCTCTCTTTTGTCAACCTATACACAGGCCACATAGAGTGTGTGTGTGGCAAGTTCGACTGTTACACTTCTGTGTGAAATTCTCCTTGTTGAAATTTAGTTAATCAAGATATTTGGTATACTAAGTTCTAAGTCACACTGAGAGACAGTGGACTAGCAATACTCTAATTGAAGTATGCGCTGAAGATGTCGCCTAGTAAGTAGGGCGATGAAAAGCTTCTCATCAATTAACTATTCAGTTAGCTCAGAGAACACAACCATATCAAAAATGATTGATTGTGTCTACATGAATGTAGGAGGAGGTTTGAGTTGGGGACACTCCCATTTCATATCTATACCCCTCCCCAAGGCAATTCACTAATCTTTCACATGTAGAACACATTAAGCTTTATGCAGAACAATGGTTAAACAAGGCACGTTATACAATAACCCTATATCTAGATATATAATAAAGCGATCAATTGTTTTAATTCCAATGTATTTGCGCTATACATTTCGAACAATCTGATCCCTCATACATTTACTTGTCAAGTCAATATATATATATGGAAAAGGTAAATTAAACAAAGTGACAGAAAAGGATTTAAGAACGATTAACACAAACGTTTGGTAATCCAATCAAATAAGGATTACCAAGGTGGTAGGTTAAGAGTAATAACAAACTGTTTTTGAATACACAAGGGGAGCTTAAGTTTATGAATAGTTATAACCTCAGCGTATTTCAGTAAACGCCCTTGACGGTTTTTATAGATGACCTTAAGGGCTGATAATCTGGAAAAGTCTGCTACCCCACGATGGCAAATAGGAGAGGAAAAAGAAAACTATAAAACTGGAGTTTCGAAGTTGTGTGTGATTATAATTGATGAAATAACTATGAACAATGAATAAATTTTGTTCGAAACTGTGTCATCCAGTAAACAGTAATGCTGTTTCACTGACTGTGTGATATATCTAATAAACAAACTAATATGCAATGTCTGAGTTCTGCTTTTTTGTAGGTTATGCAACTTATTATGGTCAATCAACTAACTAACAATCGTCTAACTAAATGTCTATGCTCCACTAATTTAATTGACCCTGATCTATTTAGTTTGACCTATGTGTAATTGATCTCATAGTCACTACATCGTATTTATTAAATGACATTATTTCTCTTACTTGAATATTTCGGATCCTTAAAGCCAAACAGAGTTTATTCAAGTATTGGTTTTGTAGGGATTTGGTTGATTGTTTTCTGGATTTCATCATGAGCTGACATTGGTTAGAGTACCGTTGGAAAAGCTGGGAATACTGGTAGGTGCGTACTGATGAAGAGTCCCAAACTTGGATCGGGTCCTAGCGGCTTAATGGTGTGTGTACGAGCTCTCTAGCCTTGTAACTTGAAGGTCCTGGGTTCGAACCGTGGCGTTGGGTGCCTATTGACGAAGAGTCCCAAAATAGGACGAAACAGTTGTCCAGTACTTCCAGTTGGTTTTCCAATGGTTCTCTAACCAATGTCAGCTCATGATGAATTCCTGTAACCAACAGAATTTATCTTTGAGAGGTTTGGTTTGTTTAAATATCACTCATTCCAATCTGATTTAGAATCTTAATTAAGGCCTCGGATGTGTTCCTACTTTATGTGACAGTATCATTTACAGCCTCTTAAATGACTATCTGTTATCTAACACGTTCCTTTTATCATTATTCCCTTTATTTTGTAGAATCAAAGTATTCCTTTCCTATCAAGCTGTTTACCAGGTCTGTTGGAAGCTATCATGAATGCTTTAAATGAACCACTTCCATCAGATCAACCAACATTAAGTGAAGAAAGAAAACTTCTACGTCGTGGTTATCTTCAATTATTACAAAGTATATATCAATCAGTTCCAGATGTATTTTCACAGCTTATTAGTGAAAATATTGTACAAGTGAGTTGTTGTTTTATTCTCTTTTGTTTTCTGGTTAATATTTGACTGCGCTTATTGTCGTCTATTGCACGGGCGGTACATAAGAGCGAACGATTACGGAAGAGTTTATTACCGTAGTAGACAAAAGACAATATTATGGAACTATGACAAGTGAAGCAGAGAAAACTGCGGTGCAGTCAAAGGAGATCTTGCGACACTCTACCAAACAACTAGGTTCCTATCGGGGAAGAGATCAACACAAATTAAGCCAGTGAAGAATGACAGTGGAGAGAGTCAATCACTAAAGAGGTGAAGCAAAGGAAACACATGGGGCTGAACACTTCAAAAGACTTCTATATCGACCGCCACCTACAACGCACCCAATAATACCAACAGTGGAAGCAGAACTACCAGTGGGCTCCAATCCTCCGACGAGTGCAAGAATCCTGAAGTCAATAAAGATGCTTAAAACAGGAAAAGCAGCAGAACCAAACAGAATCCCAACAGAGGCATTGAAAATGGACCCAGAGACATCAGCGGATCTGACCATAGTAGAATAAGAGGCTATACACACAGTTCATGGTTATATTGATAAATCGCTAGTGCCTTCATGATACACGAATACCGAAACGTCTAACATCCTGAATCAGGAAGCACTTGACAGCTTTTTTGCCTTAGTTTGGATGTGTTTAGCAGTGCGTGCCTACGACTGCACCTCTAACGATAGAAACCTTAGGACCTTCAGGTAAGGAGACCAAGCCATTTGTATGTGGCGAACTCTACGTTGTACAGACAGACAGACAGACAAACGTATAGATTGTTATATATGAGCTCAAACGTCTTAGTGCTGTTGCTTTTGCTTGTATATGGATTTGAAACTGAAACGTATTCAATTAGTTAAATCAGTTGACTTTTAAATTGATATATACCGTTTTATCATCAGTGTTCTTCTGATTGTTGAATTCTGAGGAGTACATTTATCGTAGCATCAAAATGTCCCCGAATTACTTATTAGATGTAAAAGTCAGCTTTCACAGGTTGAGGTGGGAACGATCGATATTTTGTGTGTTTATGTGTTTGAGTATGATGCTGTCTGGACGCCCAAACTGAATTAGTTGGTTGTCTTAAGGGCTACCCGCCCCTCTCCCCTGTCAAAACCTTTAATTTGAAATGTGATCCAAAAGGTAGTGGAGCTGTGGTCACATGATTGCCGGTAACCAGAATGGACTCTTATACTACTCGATCAGTTCGGTTTTCGGGGTTCATCTTTTCACTATAGGTTTTGAATGTGGGTTTTCTAGCTGCTCCAGGTCAACTAGCATTTTAACTAGTCCGGTTGTGAGGACCAGGCGTTTCCATTCACCTTTCCATTTTTGTGGTGAAAACCCCAGCTGCTAGAGTGTAAAGACAGTGGATAGGACTTTAATTGGTAGAAGCACTTTGTATATCTTTGATATCAGTTTTGGAGCATTCAATAGTGGTCTTATTTCTGTCCTGACTCAGGACTGGTTGAACCTTTAGACGTAGTGTTATGAAGACAAATATTACTAGTTTCGTTAGATGTCAGTGCCACCTTTTATTATTATGAACTATTATATAATGGAAATCAAGTTCATTGGTGGTTGAAAATCAATGCGTTTGTTGTGTTGTGGAAGGATAACATTGCTTTGATGTTTCTTCAGTGGATTTTATTAGGTATATCTGGTGTGGGGACTCGTCGATTGAGTGTACCTGCGATCTCCAGTGATGGGTAGTCTTCTCACTGCGTCTTGAACCTAGTAGCCTTCTTTTCGGATATCGAAACGTTGTCTACTAAACGACTTGGGTGCGCCGGAGGCTCAGTGGTAGAATGCTCTCCAACCATGCCACACTAAGTGCCGTTTCGTTTCCCCTCCGTCGTACCCCTAGACGTCGCTTAATTCCTGGTTTTGAGTTTAATTTCATTGAACGTTACCTCAGCCATCCCCTTATGTCAATGGCATTTCAGTGGGTTAAAAATTTGTATCATTTCTAGGGTTAGTGGGTTCTTATATACGGTTACGTTATATACTGTAGTTATTGTTGAACTGGCTCCTTCTGCTCCTATTGATCACTGACGACAGACTTTTATGAAACTTCTAACCAAGAGCATCCTGAGCAGTTTAGTCTATAAGCAATAATGAAGATACGCAGTTCCAAATGTTTCAGGAATACAATCAGCCTGCAAAAAGACTCTATAGATGTTCTGAGTATCGCAGCTGATTTATGTCTAATTTCACACAAACTCGAAGATCTATCGGTGAAAACCAACAAACTGGCTGAAGAGGCAGGCAGAGAAAACAAAACTCAAGGTGAACATAGAGAAGACACAGCTGATAAAAGTAACCGACCAACAACAACAACAATAACCGGCACCAGTGACTGTCAAAGGGAAAAATTTGAAAGAGGTTGATGATGATGATAATGATAATTTGCTTTATTCCAAAAACAGTACTAATGATACAGTAAGGAATTTTCAGCATTCAGTACAATATTGCATCTAATTTACTCAACCAAGGGACGTGTGTACTGCTCATCAGTTCGCTCCGTCCTTCTCTATGGCTCTGAAACATGGCCAATACGCGTTGAAGACATGAAAAGGTTGACTGCTTTCGATCATAGATGTCTGCGATCTCTGTCTCACGTTAGGTGGTTTAATAAGGTAAGTAATGTTGACGTTAGGCGTAGAGTGTTGGGTAGAGAGGGGAAATCAATCGACGAGGCTATAGAGTTACATAGATTGAGATGGCTAGGTCACGTGGTGCGCATGCCTAACCACCGCCTCCCCCGACGGGCATTGCTAGCTGATATAGGTTCAGGTTGGAAAAGAGCCAGTGGTGGCCAAACAAAAACATGGCATCAATCCATGAAATCCTTGACAGTTAAACTGAGTCGGTCAGGTAGGGAGATGCAGATTTCCAGGATGGGGCCCTCGAGACTTTAAGAATCAATAACTGGAGACAATAGGTGACATGGCTCAAAATCGTTGTCAATGGCCAGCGCAGATGTATTCAGTCTCTGTAATCTTTCATATTCCTTTCTACCATTACCCATTCTGTTTCGCTGTTATACCTGTCAAACTCTATTGATTCTCTTCACTCATCTTCTTGTTTACCTTTGTGTGTTATTTGGAACGTGGCAACTGGAACTGGTGCACTTCGGTGAGAAGTTCTATGTTGACTCCAGACAGACAGACAGAATTTACTCAAAACGACAAAAAGTATAATAAAAGTAAACATTACATAATAATAAAACGTGGTTATAGCAGCTACATGGCAAATTACTGTATGCAATACGGAGAAAAATATGCATAAAGTACAAAATTGTACTAATAATAGTAATAAAAACTAAAATAAAATAGCAAAGTTATAATTAACCGATAGGAAGGGTGACACCATATAATGCAGAAAGATGAACAATGAAAGGGTCGATTCACTGTGCTAATTACATAGTAACTTATGTGTATCACGTCTAACAGAGTCTACGTCACATAAAGTACGGGCTAAATAGGGTATTGTAGAATTTCTGTACTTAGTGTTGTCTGTCTGTCTGTTTTCGACATAGAACTTTGCACAAATGTGCGGAAGTTCAAGTCGCCACATTCCGTGTAACACGCGAAGCAAGAGAAGAAAGTACAAGAAAAGCATAATAGAAACAGTGAGCAGAGGTGTGAGACAAAGGAGGAGTAATGAAGAAATACAAAACAGTTTCATTGAAGATCATAAGTCACAAGGAGTGGATGCATCTGCGCTAGCCACTGAGAACGATTTTGAGCCATGTCACCAATTGTTTCCAACCATTGGTTTTTACCGTCCCGAGGACCCCAGCCTGGAAGTCTACACCTTTCTACGTGGCTTAGACCAACTGTTGTGGATTTCATTGACTGGTGAGGCCAAGTTTTTGTTTGACCGCCGCTAGCTTTTTTCCAGCCTGACCCTATATCCGCTACTTAGTGTTACGAGCATATGACTTATATTGACTTCTCGTCCTACCTGATGAGATACAGCGGGATAGGTGTGAATAAAGGGGATACAGAGGGTCTGACAGTATAGCTTTTGCCCATTTTGTACAGGAATTTATATAACTCTCAACTATAGTATTGGCGAGCTCACGCAGTGGCAGACCAAAAGCCCTACTCACAGCATTTAATACTCTTCGTAATATGATATAGTCTTTTTTGAGAAGCCCAGGAAAGATTAATAGAGAGCAATAGAGTACAATAGGTAAAATACAGGAGTTTAAAAACTGCAAAACTAAAGTTTGGTTAATACCTGATTGTCTTAACTTTTTAGTGTAGAATGTAAGACGAAACATTTTCTTAGAGATTGATAAGATGTGGGATGTGGACCATGAAAGGTTAGAGGAAAGAACTAATCCAAGGTATTTAATGCTTGACTTGGTTTCAATTTCAGTGCCATCTATGCTGCAGGTTACCTTCTTCACTTACCTAGGAAGCATTATTTCAACTACACGTAGTCGATATGGATGAGGATGTCATTTGCAGAATTGGCAGGGCAAGACAGATATTCATTATTCTGATATCACTCAAGGGATCTGCTGTACTCAGAATAAAGAACAAGATTTGGATTTGTAACACTGATGTCAAGTCAGTCAGTGCTTCTCAATGGATTAGTGACTTGGGTCGTCACGATAACTTTCACTAGCAGGTTTAACACTTTTATCAACTTTTGCCTCTGCTGCTTACTAAAGATTAGATGATTAGTCAGAAAGGATTAGCAGAAAAGAACTTTTAGAACAAACCAACGAAAAACGTCATAGTCCAAAACATATCCCGAAGGAAGTGAAGATGGTTCAGACATAATCTAAGGAGATCATATATATATATATATATATATATATATATATAAAAGAGTATGAAGACTGAACCCATCTACACCAGTGACAACAACTTCCAACTACATCACCAATTGTCTCAAGCCATTTGCTTCTTAATACTCCGATGGCTCCAGTTAAGCAGTCTACATCTCCTTGTGTGATTGAAAACATACAGTCAAAGACTTCATGGACTGATGCCTCAGCATGAATACTAACACATGTCCTGTCTGTCTGTCTGTTTTCGACATAGAACTTTGCACAAATGTGCGGAAGTTCAAGTCGCCACATTCCGTGTAGCACGCGAAGCAAGAGAAGAAAGTACAAGAAAAGCATAATAGAAACAGTGAGCAGAGGTGTGAGACAAAGGAGTAATAAAGAAATACAAAACAGTTTCATTGAAGATCATAAGTCACAGGGAGTGGATGCATCTGCGCCACTGAGAACGATTTTGAGCCATGTCACCAATTGTTTCCAACCATAGATTTTTACCGTCCCGAGGACCCCAGCCTGGAAGTCTACACCTTCCTACGTGGCTTAGACCAACTGTTGTGGATTTCATTGACTGATGCCAAGTTTTTGTTTGACCGCCGCTAGCTTTTTTCCAGCCTGACCCTATATCCGCTAACATTGCTCGTCGAGGGAGGCGATGGCTTGGCATACGTAACACATGTCCTAACCATCTCAGTCTTTGTAGCTTCACGACTTCGTCGATTGATTTCCCCTGTTTACCTAGAACTCTACGCCTAACCTCCATGTTGCTCACCTTATTATGCCACTTTACACGGGAAATAGAACGCAGGCACCTATGATCAAAGACAGCTAGTCTTTTCATGTCTTCCACTCTCAGTGGCCAGGTCTCACAACCATAAAGGAGGACGGAGCGGACTGATGAGCAGTACACCCGCCCTTTGGTCGATAGTCGAACATCTCGTCTACGCCAGAGTCGGCGTAAACTAACAAATGCGAAACGAGCCCCTTGTATTCGTGCTGAGATTTCGTCAGAGATCAGCCCGTTGGGGCTGATGGTACTTCCCAAATAAGTGAAGCGGTCAACGTGCTCTACCACTTCACTTCCTATTTTTAAACTAGGCGTCGATGTAGTCCAGTCCTGTAACATCATCTTGCATTTGGCGGGAGCGAATCGCATGCCAAACATTCGTAGATTGCTGGTCAAGGTGTTTAGAAGACTCTGCATTTCGTCAGCGTCTTCGCCTAGAAGGACTATATCGTCTGCATATTCCAAGTCAACGAGATTATTCCCCGGTAGCAAGTCAATCCCTGAGTCGCTGAAGTCACCTAGGGTTAAGTCCATTAACACATCTATGATGAAGTTGAATAGAAAAGGAGATAATGGGCATCCTTGACGGACACCACTGGTCGTCATCAGTTCAGATGACAGCTCGCCGTAAGCCCTCACCTGGCTGTATGAGTACGAGTAGAGTGCCTTAATCAGTGCAATATATTTTCTTGGAATTCCCTTTACAGCCAAGCATCTCCAGAGAACTTCCCGATCGACAGAGTCGAATGCTGCCTTTAGGTCAAGAAATATAATGACTGTTGGACGCCGGTAGGAATGCCTATGTTCTAGAATCTGTCGGAGGGTGAAGATATGATCAATACACCCTCTTCCTGGTCTAAAGCCTGCCTGGCTCTCTCGTGTTTGTGCTTCCCGAGCACCACTCAGTCTACGCATGATTATTGAGCCTAAGACTTTAGATACTATATTAGTCAAGCTAATCCCTCTGTGATTATCACAGGAAGACTTGTCTCCCTTCTTGTATATGGGGATAATCAGTGACTTACACCAACCCGATGGGACTTCTTCTGATTCCCAGACGCTGCCTAGTACCTCAGTTAATCCGGACAGTAAGCTGTCTCCACCGTACTTAAATACCTCTGGAGTCATTCCATCAGGTCCCGCTGCTTTGCCTAGTTTCAGATTGGTGACAGCTTTAGTAACCTCAGTTAGTGACGGAGGACCTGTGTTTATATCCCATTCAGGGAGGTGTTGGATGCTCGGAAGGTTGAGCGTGGCTGTGGGCAAATTAAACTGCTCCTCATAATGCTCTTTCCAACGATCCAGTCGTCTATCCTGTGAGCTAATTATAGTGCCATTTTTTTCCGAGATTGTCTCACTGATGATTTGTCTTCTCCCACCCGTTTCCCTGATGAGTCCAAAGAGTTGCCTGGTGTTGCCTATCCTCGAAGCTTTCTCCATCTCTTTGGCTTTTGTCGCCCACCACTGTTCACGGTCCTTGCGGAGACTTTTCGTAAGTTTCCTCTTGTGCAGCTTTCGCTCCTCATTGAATTCGGAGCTCGCCGGAATAAGTCTTCTAGCATCTATCAGTTCGGATGAGGCGGTGGAGATCCAGTGGTTTTTACTCACCTTTGGGTTTACCTTATTCACAGCTTTTACAGCTGTATCTATGGCTGCCTGGATATTTTTCCAAGCTTCTTCAGGGTGAGCACAGCTGTCGAACACAGATATGTGTTTAGCTAGTTCTTCCTCAAATACGGATTTAGTTTCCTGATCGAGCTGGGGACGTGATGGTTTTACCGCCAGCTGTTTCCTACGTCCGTTCAGTCGTAAGCACACCCGAGCGCGGACCAGTGCATGGTCGGTATCTACGCACGTGTTCCAGAAGGAGCGACAATCTCCTACCGACCCACGCCAACGATAGCTTATTGCTATGTGGTCTATTTGTGTCCAGCGTTGGTTTGATGAAGGGGGTCTCCAAGTCAAACAGTGTCTCTCCTTGTGTTTAAAGTTAGTGCTTACAAGAAACAAATGATTATCAGAGCAGAACTGTAGGAGACGGTCACCGTTGTCGGTTCGCTGGCACGGAACTCCATAGGTGCCACCGACATCCTTCTCAGATTGACACAATTTCCCTACTTGAGCGTTAAAGTCACCAGCTAGAACGACTATGTCTGAGCGTTTAGCCTTTCCACCAAACTAGACAGCTTTTGGTAGAACTCATCCTTCGTTTCATCTGAACTGCAGTCAGTGGGGGCGTAGGCGGAGATTACGAAAAGGCATCGGCGAGTAGTGCAGTCCTTCCTCCTTCTTACTGATCCGTTCAGGCGGACAGCACACATTCGGCTATCTACCGGGATCCAGTCAAGCAATGTCTTTTCTGCCCTAGTACTCAAAGCTATCCCTACGCCAGCTAATCCTCGTGAACTAGCTGTGGCATCTCCTGACACCCTCAAGGTGAATTTTGCAGATTCAACCTGTTGGCCAGGTGGGGTTAGGTGAATAACCACACTTGGGTCTTGTATGCGTGTTTCTGAAACACAGCATACATCAATGGCTCGTGATGCCAGGGTCTTGGCTAGTGATGCTTGTTGTCCTATTTGGCAAAGTGTCCTAACATTAAGAGCTCCTATATGAAATTGGTGGCGCGGCTTTAAGAGGCTGTCGGTGGTGGTTTTTTGGCTTCCATCGTTTTTAGTGGACGCAGAGTGGAGAGGAAGTGGAGAGCTATCAAGTCGAGGAGTTGCATCAGTGGAAGGAAGGCAAGATGATAGAGATGAAGATGAAGACAAAGATGAGTGAGTAATAGAGAGGTTTCGTGTGCATTTCGGATTGTGAGGGCGATTGTTACTTCCCGGCTGCCCACACCGTGGAAGTTGGTTGCGTGACCGCAGAGCCCAGGGGACAACTGCTTGGGGCCGGTCACACATGTCCTAGCTATCGCAAATGATGAAGCTTCACAACCTCATCAATCGATTGACTAACTCTTGTCACCTAATACTCGACGCCTAGCCACAATATTTCTCATCATATTACGCCAACTAACTTATCTATTCTACATATGAATATGAGTTTCAAATATTCTTGTTTCATTTAATGAAGGATTTCATCATGAGCTGACATTAGGTAGAGAACCATTGCAAAACCACCTGGGAGTATTGGACAGCTGTTTCGTACTATATCGGGACTCTTCATCAATATGCACTCAGGACCTTCTGGTTACAAGGCTAACGAGCTCGTAGACCATTAAGCCATTAAGCAGCCGGTTAAAGATGAGGTTATAACTCACCGAAGAAGACATTGTGAAGTGGTCTGGCTATGTCGCGAATTGGCAGGAGTTAGAATTCATAGGCTGGTCATTGGATCGGGTCCCAGTGGCTTTTAACGGTCTACGAGCTCACTAGTCTTATAACCAAAAGGTCCTGTGTTCGAACTCTGGAGGTGGATGCGTACTGATGAAGAGTCCCGAACCAGGACTAAACAGCTGTCCAGTACTCCTTGTTGGTTTTCCAATAGTTCCATCGCCTCCCCCGGCGGGCATTGCTAGCTGATATAGGTTCAGGTTGGAAAAGAGCCAGTGGTGGCCAAACAAAAACATGGCATCAGTCCATGAAATCCTTGACAGTTAAACTGAGTCAGGTAGGGAGATACAGACTTCCGGGTTGGGGTTCTCGGGACTGATTCTAGGAATCAATGGCTGGAGACAATAGGTGACATGGCTCAAAATCGTTGTCAATGGCCAGCGCAGATGTATCAAGTCTCTGTAATCTTTCATATTCCTTTCTACCATTACCCATTCTGTTTCGCTGTTATACCTGTCAAACTCTATTGATTCTCTTCACTCATCTTCTTGTTTACCTTTGTGTGTTATTTGGAACGTGGCAACTGGAACTGGTGCACTTCGGTGCCAAATTCTATGTTGAATCCCGACAGACAGACAGAATAGTTCTCTTGCTGATGTCAGCTCATTATGAAATCCTCCAATCAACTTATCAAACAAATCCCTACAAAAGCCATACTTCTAAATTCTTGTTTCATTAACAGATTTTAAGCTAGTCAGCTGATATTAATATTTTATCATTGTAATCAACATAGTGGTGTTGGAATTAAAAGGCTTTTTTCATGGATGCGCTTAGTTACATAAATTAGTTATCATAATCACTGAACATTGAAATGAAATAATAATTTACTTTATTCTGTTGTTTAATATTTTGAGTTTTGCTTGTATTCTAATTGCTCCTTTTTTATTATCAACCTTTTTTATTTTCTCTTTTCAGAGTCTTTCCACAGTTTTAGGACAAGTTCAAGCCTGTCTAGAATGCGAGGATCCAGTTGGTCTACGCTCAGGCATAATATTATTTTTACAATTAATACAATCAGCTGGTCATGATACACGATTTTATGAAGATTTTCTACTGTTACACTTTATTCCATTTTGTATACTTGCACCAATCTCTCCTGCATTTCATACAACTGATGGTCAATTCATATTGATTTTAGATAAAATTTCTGAGTGCCTATATATTTTATCACAAAAACAGGTGAGTTTTTTTTTATTGATTGCTTGTCATGCTGCATATATCATTATTGTTACTATTGGTGTTATTATTATTAATTTTATTTTGATTACGACTTGATGATTCCACACCGCATTTTCGGTACAAGTATGGAATTCTCAGCATGTGATATCGGTAGCCCAAATTTTACAGGCTGACTATAGATATCAGGTGTGCGTCGACAGGGGATCGAACTCCTGACCATGTGCATGGTCGACGAGAGCCCTAACCACTGTACCACCGACGCTCAAGTCCCTAGTGGAACATAGGGTTTCAGAGGGACATTTCCGTCTAATTTGTCCTTCTACAAGCGCCTTCAGCTAGTTTCACTATTGCCCACAAAGCTATCACCCGCGGACACATGCTCAACTTGGTTTTGCCCTAATCGTGTTTTACCCGACAGTATTCCTGGCGCGTTTTTTCAATCAGTAGTCTCTTCTTCAGCTTGTGCCCTCCACATCTGCATTTCCTTCTGCGTATTTATTGGGCACTACTAAGTTCTTGGTTGGTACGTTTGGAACGACAGAAGGGCACCAGGCAACATATCGTTTTTTTTCTTCAGAAAATCAACAGATATTTATAGATTTTCATGTTCATTATTATTAGGATTATTGTTAGTAGAGAAGCGACGTCTGCTGGTTAGTTGTTTTCCTGCTGAAGGTTATTCTGTCACCTCTTTGTTTCCGTCCGTTTTTTAGACAGTCCGGTGATGTATCATATCTGCGAATCGTATCCGCCCCCGCTAAGTCTGCCATGATTGGTTAGGCTTTGTTATTGTTTTATCTCGTGACCCCGATCCGGGACGTAAACATAGACACGTGAATTGTTGTCTACCAATTTTGGCTAGCGAACAGCTCTCACCACACGTTGACTGACAGAGTTTCTTGTTAACTAATCCTTTTCAACCGGCTATCTGTTGTTCTTCAGGAAAGACAGCTGTTTGACAAAGTCGGCGGCTAGCTGTTGGAAATTGCTTTTGGTGACATGCAATGTTTCTAACCTGTTGATAATGTGAATCTTGTTCTGCTTAGCTGATTGCAGCAGATTTCCAAGCGGATTTCAAATTAATGAAGGCTTGTTTGGTTTTTTCTATCCTGGGTTTGAAATCCCCATCCGTGTTCATATTAGTTTCTTTATTAGATGTATGACACAGTCAGTGAAACAGCATTGTTTACTGGATGACAAAGTTTCAAACACAATTAATTTATTGTTCATAATCATTTCATCAATTATAATCACACACAACTTCGAAACTTGACTTTTATAGTTTTCTTTGTCCTCTCCTATTTGTCGTCGTCGGATTGGTGGTAGAATTTTCCAGATATCTGGGTGGACAGGTGTTGAATCATTCCTATTACACATGTTAGTTTGCAGTTGATTCGATTAACAAAGCTTCTGTTATCAATCTCTCCCTCCACCCTGCTGCTAAATTAAATTAGATTTTAAAACTACTGTCATCTTATCCCATCCAGCTTATTGTATGGTCATGTGTAACTGCATGTAGTTCTATAGCTGAACCATTCTCTAGATTTTTTTTTATCTTATTCGGGTCAACTAAACTGGATTTTGCTAGGGTTTTATGTTCGGCTAGTTTGACTGCACCTCTTCTACTAGTTTGACCTATGTATTCGACTTGACAATCATTGCAGACAGGATTTTAGATAAACTAAATTGTTTTGTTTTGAAGGCTCCACAGGATTGATCCCCTAACCAACAAAGCTAGTTTCTAGTTGAGTTTGTGAACTTAACTGCCACTTTCATTCATGCTTTGTTAAGAATTCTGCGTAAGGTGGTTTTCGAGGTTCCTTCTTTGTATGAAATACTACTGATGATTAGTTGACCCGAATAAGATAAGAAATTTAGACAATAGTTCACCTATGGCACTACATGCAATTATACACAACCATACAATGTAGGATGATGGGATAAGATGACAGTAGTTTTAAAATCTAATGTAACAGGCTGGAGGAAGAGACTGATAACTGACTGAAGCTTTGTTTATAGAATCAACTGAGAGTGAATACGTGTAATAGGAATGATTCAACACCTGTCCAGCCTGACATCTGGAAAATTCTACTACCACTCCGACGACGACAAATACGAGAGGACAAAGAAAACTATAAAAGTCAAGTTTCGAAGTTGTGTGTGATTATAATTGATGAAATGATTATGAACAATAAATTTTGTTCGAAACATCACCCAGTAAATAATACTGTTTCACTCTGTGGGTGTGATACATCTAATTAACAAACTAATATGGAATTACTTACTACTACCACCACAGTGCCCAAGTTTTACACATTTATTAATATGGCCCCATCCGCCTCGTCTGTTATGAAATTTATACTGTCTCAATGAGTGAAAAAGGTGTCCTTCAAATTTCTCTCAATATTAGTAGTAGTACTAGTATTCTCACTTATTCGCACAGTTCAATACTGCGTTAGCAACAAAATTATGTCTTGCAACATACTTCCAACTCAATAATGCGTAGAGAACACCAATAGGTTCATTACCCATATCAGGATTATTAGTTGACGCTGTCATGCCAGGCGTCTTTAACTAGTTGAACGCAATTGTCCGTAGTCTTTCATCTCCTCTTCACATGATCCCATCCAACTCGTGGTTCCCCATTTGGGTTCCAATCAAGGATACGCCCTTGTATGCCTCTATAGAAAAACTTACTTGACATTTATGTTGAGCATCTGAATCTTGTTCCATAACTCTGAAGAGTGTAGAGAAGATTTACAAAAACTGATTTTAGAGTAATGAAAATCTGCTTTACCTCTCCAGTTCTGATTTTGATATCCTCATGCGCTCGCCTCAGCCTGTATTTGAAACGATACTGCCAATGAGGGTGAGCAAAGAGATATTTTGGATATTTCAATACAATCGCATAATTGAATTACGTAGTTTCATTGTGAATTTGCCATTGGTATTTAACGTTTGTGTGTGTGTGTCGGTAGTTGAATGGTACAGTGTACGCCAAGCACACTCATAGGAGATCCGGGTGTATTTCCTAGCTGATAAACTTCTAAACCTCGGTTAGCTTAGTTGCCGACAGTATGCTTTGAGCAGAGGGAAGGTTAGGGGTATGAATGAGACTAGGAACCTCTTTTCATCGCTTCTGATACTTCCACTCGAAACGTTCTAGGAGTGAAAAATACATTTAACCTGTTTACTCTTGTTGGTATCTATCTATCTATCAATCGATTCTTTGATGTAATTGTTGTTTTATGTGTTTATTTATTTTGCTTGTTTTGTCTCCTTTTTGACAGGATGGCCTTCATACTTATTTAAAAGACTATTTTCTACCAAGACAACAATTATCTCCGGAATTGATTCAATCATATACTACTGCTCTGAAATCGAATCTTAAAGATTTTCAATCATTCATTAGGGTAAGTTATATTGACTGCTAACCCGCCTACCGTCTTCGCCGCTCCCCACCCCACCCACCCACCCGCCGTCGACTGAATCATACAATTCATAATTCAGATATCTGTATTCTAAACGGGTAGGACATTAACTGACAATAGGATGATTTGTTATACATACATGAGTAATTATATTGACAGTTGTTACTTTTTTCGCCTCTGCAACCACCTATCTTCCAGTATCGTTGATTAGTGTCTGTTCCCATGTCGGATTTAGTGGGCGTCGCGGTCACACTATATTTTTCGAGATTTGGTAGAAGTTAGAATTCATGGGCCATGAATAAATGTTCTCAACAACGTGGTTGCCCTTGTAATCTGAAGACTTGGCGTTGGATCCCTTACAGTAGGGTATATGATGGGTGGGTACTTCTAAAATGTTCCAAACTAGGTTGAAACAGCTGTCTAGTACTCTCTAGTTTAGTTCCCCGTGTAGTTCTTTAGCCAAGCAGGCAGGCATCAATCTGTGATGCAACCTGAAACAAACTAAATCCCTGTAAATTAACTCTGGAATATTAGATTGTTGGAGGCAATCGGCCACAGGAAGCCTTGCCGGGACCTAGGTTTCGTGCTAGTTGGCACTCACCAGTCATCAAGGCGTATCTGCAACCTTGAAGGAATTCATGTCTCTGACTGCACACGGCACTGAATGGTATCTGTCTGTCTGGATTCAACATAGAACTTGGCACCGAAGTGCAGCACTTCGAGTTTCCACTTTCCAAATAGCACACAATGGTAGACAACAAGATGAGTGAAGAGAATCAATACAGTCTGACAAGTATAAGAGTGAAACAGAATGGGTAATGGTAGAAAAGAATATGAAAGATTACAGAGACTGAATACATCTCCGCTGGCCGTTGACAACGATTTTGAGCCATGTCACCTATTGTCTCCAGTTATTGATTCTTAAAGTCTCGAGGGCCGCATCCTGGAAATCTGCATCTCCCTACCTGACCGACTCAGTTTAACTGTCAAGGATTTCATGGATTGATGCCATGTATAGTGGTGAGTATCTCCGCCTGTGACTGAATGGTGACGCGGGTTCGAATCTCAGAAGGTAGATGAGTTCCTGCTTCAAGATTGCAGATACGCCTTGCTGACTGTTGAATGCCAACTAGCACGAAACCTAGGTCTAAGGCTTCGTGCCGATTGCCTCCAACCCTCTAATATCATCAAATCAATGTGCACCGTGATGGCGAGCTACCTAGTGGTATGGTGGCCACAATGCAAACTTGACTGACAATAGAATTCAGTCTGCACCAAAGAAAAGACTAGCCAGACACATTACACTAGTTACTAGTGTCCGATCAAAATAACTCTGGAATAATTTTTGCTTAAGCGAAATATACTACTTCCTTCAGAAAGATTGATTATATTGTATTATTATGCTTTGTTTGTCTATTGGTTCTGTTCAAAATCTATATAAATTCTCTTTTAACTAGTTCAGTGTAAACAAATATGCCTTGCTTGTTTATAGCTGTGATGAAACCTGAAGCTTCTAACACACAGACATACATACACGCGCAGAGACATAAATGTGTGCATGTGCGCGCGTGTGTTGTATTCATTGATCTAGATGTAGACTTTGTGCAAACATTCATTATCTTTTTCATGTTTTCTGTGTTAATTCATGTATTTATTCCCCTCGTTATGAGTTTAGATAAAGCAACAAGAGGAATAACAGTGGTGGTTTGTGCAGAATAATAATATGTGGTACCATCATTGCTTAATTCATTGGCTTCTCATCAGCTGCTTGCTTACAGCCTAAATAAATTATGCGGTTTATTTAGATAAAAGTTTTAACATACTTGCAAATTTTTCATGATGTCAGTTGACATAAAGTTCCGCAATTAGTGAACAGTGCTCAGGAAATTGCACTTATATACATACAATGGTAAAGGAGTTACATAATAAAGGCGAGGGATACGTAAGATGCTAAGTGACTAATAAATTAGGTAACAATGTACTAAGTTCAACTCAAATCATAGAAACAAGAGACAAGCAAAGGTACACTATTTCAAAGTGCGATAAGGTTAAAGCCAAAGATTACGTCATCAAGTGAAAGAGCGAATAAGGACATCCGGTTACCAGTCAGGGCAAGGAAAAACTAATAACTGCTTATTACTGAACACACACACACACATTCATCTGGTCTCAAGCGTTTGATAGAAATTGCTTCGGTAAACTTGAGGAGAATCGAACTCCTTTGTCTATTGATAATTTTTAAGGATTTCGCGATTTCAACCTCATGATCCGTATCAATGAAATACCTGGTAGTGGCACTGTTATAAGTGTTTATTCCCCGCTGGGGACATAGATTTTTGGCACGTGTTCAGAAAATCGAAGGTGTGCCCTTCTTTCTGTTCTCCCAATGTAATTGCTCCCATAGATATACGTAAATTTGTATACACAGTTGGAGTTAACATGAGAAGGGTATCTGTCGACTTTTGACCGCACCAAAGAGCATATTGTTCGATGAGCAGAAACCAACTTAGCCAGTTGCAGGATATGCTCTGGCTAGTGACGTACTCAGTCTTCTGGTAACTTTAAAATCTAGTTAAATGAAAGCAAGCTTTTTTTCAAATGTGATTTTTTTGATGTTTGAGCCTTCACATTTTCGATATTTTTTAATGAATCTCTTAGAAGATAATCTTTGTTTTTCAACATCTTTTCGAGAATCGTAAATTCTTTCCCTAGTTTCTCTGCAGAGCATATTTTCCTCACTCTATATATTGCAGAGTCTTGATTAGTGCTCGTTTATAGCTACTTGGAAAAAAACTATTAAAATGTAAGTATTGTCCGTTCTATGTTGGCTTTCAATAAATTGACCTCTAGGGGTTTATTATCTTCTAGGCGTTGCATGGCAATGTCAAAGTAATAGAACTCTCCATCATTTTCGTATTCCATAGAAAATTCACTATTTGTATGTGCATGGTTGAATAGTCTGAGTTGTTAGGAGGCATGACTTTCGTTGTTGCACATAACAAATGTGTCATTGATATATCGACAGTAGGAAGTTGTTTCGTCAACTGGATGCTTCAACTTTGTTTTCTCAAGATTTGACATGGAAATATCTGCTAAAACATGGCTGAGTGGACTGCCCATAGATACACCATCTATTTGTCGGTAAAGAGTGTTGTCAAACTGGAACTGTACACACATAGTACACGTCAACAGTAGGCGTTTGAATTCCGACTCCGGTAGTGGAAGAAGGTCATAGGTGCCTGCGCTCTATTTCCCGTGTAAAGTGGCATAATAAGGTGAGCAACATGGAGGTTAGGCGTAGAGTTCTAGGTAAACAGGGGAAATCAATCGACGAAGTCGTGAAGCTACAAAGACTGAGATGGTTAGGACATATGTTACGTATGCCAAGCCATCGCCTCCCTCGACGAGCAATGTTAGCGGATATAGGGTCAGGCTGGAAAAAAGCTAGCGGCCGTCAAACAAAAACTTGGTACCAGTCAATGAAATCCACAACAGTTGGTCTAAGCCACGTAGGAAGGTGTAGACTTCCAGACTGGGGTCCTCGGGACGGTCTGTCTGTTTTCGACATAGAACTTTGCACAAATGTGCGGAAGTTCAAGTCGCCACATTCCGTGTAGCACGCGAAGCAAGAGAAGAAAGTACAAGAAAAGCATAATAGAAACAGTGAGCAGAGGTGTGAGACAAAGGAGTAATAAAGAAATACAAAACAGTTTCATTGAAGATCATAAGTCACAAGGAGTGGATGCATCTGCGCCACTGAGAACGATTTTGAGCCATGTCACCAATTGTTTCCAACCATAGATTTTTACCGTCCCGAGGACCCCAGCCTGGAAGTCTACACCTTCCTACGTGGCTTAGACCAACTGTTGTGGATTTCATTGACTGATGCCAAGTTTTTGTTTGACCGCCGCTAGCTTTTTTCCAGCCTGACCCTATATCCGCTAACATTGCTCGTCGAGGGAGGCGATGGCTTGGCATACGTAACACATGTCCTAACCATCTCAGTCTTTGTAGCTTCACGACTTCGTCGATTGATTTCCCCTGTTTACCTAGAACTCTACGCCTAACCTCCATGTTGCTCACCTTATTATGCCACTTTACACGGGAAATAGAACGCAGGCACCTATGATCAAAGACAGCTAGTCTTTTCATGTCTTCCACTCTCAGTGGCCAGGTCTCACAACCATAAAGGAGGACGGAGCGGACTGATGAGCAGTACACCCGCCCTTTGGTCGATAGTCGAACATCTCGTCTACGCCAGAGTCGGCGTAAACTAACAAATGCGAAACGAGCCCCTTGTATTCGTGCTGAGATTTCGTCAGAGATCAGCCCGTTGGGGCTGATGGTACTTCCCAAATAAGTGAAGCGGTCAACGTGCTCTACCACTTCACTTCCTATTTTTAAACTAGGCGTCGATGTAGTCCAGTCCTGTAACATCATCTTGCATTTGGCGGGAGCGAATCGCATGCCAAACATTCGTAGATTGCGGCTCAAGGTGTTTAGAAGACTCTGCATTTCGTCAGCGTCTTCGCCTAGAAGGACTATATCGTCTGCATATTCCAAGTCAACGAGATTATTCCCGGTAGCAAGTCAATCCCTGAGTCGCTGAAGTCACCTAGGGTTAAGTCCATTAACACATCTATGATGAAGTTGAATAGAAAAGGAGATAATGGGCATCCTTGACGGACACCACTGGTCGTCATCAGTTCAGATGACAGCTCGCCGTAAGCCCTCACCTGGCTGTATGAGTACGAATAGAGTGCCTTAATCAGTGCAATATATTTTCTTGGAATTCCCTTTACAGCCAAGCATCTCCAGAGAACTTCCCGATCGACAGAGTCGAATGCTGCCTTTAGGTCAAGAAATATAATGACTGTTGGACGCCGGTAGGAATGCCTATGTTCTAGAATCTGTCGGAGGGTGAAGATATGATCAATACACCCTCTTCCTGGTCTAAAGCCTGCCTGGCTCTCTCGTGTTTGTGCTTCCCGAGCACCACTCAGTCTACGCATGATTATTGAGCCTAAGACTTTAGATACTATATTAGTCAAGCTAATCCCTCTGTGATTATCACAGGAAGACTTGTCTCCCTTCTTGTATATGGGGATAATCAGTGACTTACACCAACCCGATGGGACTTCTTCTGATTCCCAGACGCTGCCTAGTACCTCAGTTAATCCGGACAGTAAGCTGTCTCCACCGTACTTAAATACCTCTGGAGTCATTCCATCAGGTCCCGCTGCTTTGCCTAGTTTCAGATTGGTGACAGCTTTAGTAACCTCAGTTAGTGACGGAGGACCTGTGTTTATATCCCATTCAGGGAGGTGTTGGATGCTCGGAAGGTTGAGCGTGGCTGTGGGCAAATTAAACTGCTCCTCATAATGCTCTTTCCAACGATCCAGTCGTCTATCCTGTGAGCTAATTATAGTGCCATTTTTTTCCGAGATTGTCTCACTGATGATTTGTCTTCTCCCACCCGTTTCCCTGATGAGTCCAAAGAGTTGCCTGGTGTTGCCTATCCTCGAAGCTTTCTCCATCTCTTTGGCTTTTGTCGCCCACCACTGTTCACGGTCCTTGCGGAGACTTTTCGTAAGTTTCCTCTTGTGCAGCTTTCGCTCCTCATTGAATTCGGAGCTCGCCGGAATAAGTCTTCTAGCATCTATCAGTTCGGATGAGGCGGTGGAGATCCAGTGGTTTTTACTCACCTTTGGGTTTACCTTATTCACAGCTTTTACAGCTGTATCTATGGCTGCCTGGATATTTTTCCAAGCTTCTTCAGGGTGAGCACAGCTGTCGAACACAGATATGTGTTTAGCTAGTTCTTCCTCAAATACGGATTTAGTTTCCTGATCGAGCTGGGGACGTGATGGTTTTACCGCCAGCTGTTTCCTACGTCCGTTCAGTCGTAAGCACACCCGAGCGCGGACCAGTGCATGGTCGGTATCTACGCACGTGTTCCAGAAGGAGCGACAATCTCCTACCGACCCACGCCAACGATAGCTTATTGCTATGTGGTCTATTTGTGTCCAGCGTTGGTTTGATGAAGGGGGTCTCCAAGTCAAACAGTGTCTCTCCTTGTGTTTAAAGTTAGTGCTTACAAGAAACAAATGATTATCAGAGCAGAACTGTAGGAGACGGTCACCGTTGTCGGTTCGCTGGCACGGAACTCCATAGGTGCCACCGACATCCTTCTCAGATTGACACAATTTCCCTACTTGAGCGTTAAAGTCACCAGCTAGAACGACTATGTCTGAGCGTTTAGCCTTTCCACCAAACTAGACAGCTTTTGGTAGAACTCATCCTTCGTTTCATCTGAACTGCAGTCAGTGGGGGCGTAGGCGGAGATTACGAAAAGGCATCGGCGAGTAGTGCAGTCCTTCCTCCTTCTTACTGATCCGTTCAGGCGGACAGCACACATTCGGCTATCTACCGGGATCCAGTCAAGCAATGTCTTTTCTGCCCTAGTACTCAAAGCTATCCCTACGCCAGCTAATCCTCGTGAACTAGCTGTGGCATCTCCTGACACCCTCAGGTGAATTTTGCAGATTCAACCTGTTGGCCAGGTGGGGTTAGGTGAATAACCACACTTGGGTCTTGTATGCGTGTTTCTGAAACACAGCATACATCAATGGCTCGTGATGCCAGGGTCTTGGCTAGTGATGCTTGTTGTCCTATTTGGCAAAGTGTCCTAACATTAAGAGCTCCTATATGAAATTGGTGGCGCGGCTTTAAGAGGCTGTCGGTGGTGGTAGAAACCTCGGGACGGTAGAAACCAATGGTTGGAAACAATTGGTGACATGGCTCAAAATCGTTCTCAGTGGCTAGCGCAGATGCATCCACTCCTTGTGACTTATGATCTTCAATGAAACTGTTTTGTATTTCTTTATTACTCCTTTGTCTCATACCTCTGCTCACTGTTTCTATTATGCTTTTCTTGTACTTTCTTCTCTTGCTTCGTGTGCTACACGGAATGTGGCGACTTGAACTTCCGCACATTTGTGCAAAGTTCTATGTCGAAAACAGACAGACAGACAGTGGAAGAAGATCAAACTGTTGAAAAATGATCTCAATGGTTTCATTGATTGGGATCAATGTGAACAAGGAGGTTGCATTAAATGACACCACGAACTTATTTGAAACGTCCATGTGATTCACACTTTCGGCATAATTAAATAAGTCTTTCATGGTGTGCACGGTTATCCGTAGACGAATGGGTTTCAACTTCTCCGCAAGCCAGCGGGAAACCTTATGTTGGGGAGAGTTGATCATCGAAAGTATAGGTCTCAGAGGGACTTCTTTCTTCTGTTTCTTTTGAAGGCCATACATATGCGGCAAATAGGACTCGGGATTTCAAATAATTGTACGTATTGTTGTCAATCAATTTCTTCTTTAGAAGATCTCTTAGTACGTTTGTGATGCGTTTTTCAACTGCATCTGTCTTGTCTTTCTGGTAGTCGTCGACTTTAAACCTCAAATTTTATCTTTCCGATGAAGTCATCTCTGTCCATCAGCCAACTCCTGAACCTTTGTCAGATTTCTGAGAGCTTTCAACGCTTTTTGATGCTCTTCAGAGAGGATTTTAGAATATGACGTTGGTGAAATGAGGTATTGATTTCTGTGTTAACTTTCGTGTGAGATAGGGATGGTTCCTTTCGTGTTCGACTTATAACACGAATAGTGAGAGTGGGATTTCAACCCCCCCCCCAAAAAAAAAATTATGCCGTGGAATTTCACCTCCTCGGACTGTATAAATTTCAAATTGTGATTTTAATCCAGTAAATTACAGGTGTTCACTTTAAAGAAGTTGATCCGTTCAGGACTCGGATGATTTGAACTGATTCCGCTCTCTCTCTCTCTCTTTCAAATCAGTCATATTTGGGAACACAGCTGTTGTGGAAGTAGGTGTGAGTAGGTCCAACTACTCGTATGTCAGTCAGTCAGTAGTATAATAGCGAGAGACTCTCCTGCATCTCTATTAAAATTACCTTCTTATACACATAACACAACTTCTTAAAAGCTCAACCTCCTGACTTATCTTCCATTATAGATTTGTGAGTGATGAAAATCATAACCCATCTGTAGATTTCTCTCTCATTTCATCTTGTTGCGTGTGAGTATACATTCATGGAAGTCGTCTTTTGAATAATGTTGTTTCTCATCAGGGTCTATTAGCACACACTTTTATCACAAATATAAACAAAAGACGAACAAATGGCAGTCTCTACACCCTCTCACCCTCCCCAACGAACGCACACACACATACACACAAATTTTTATTGTACTTTCACCCTCCTTGACTCGCCAGTGTTAGCTGATATTTAATGATTAGGCTGTAAAAGAGCCTGTGTCTCAAGGGAACAAACTCTTATAGTAGCGCGATTATCAGACATCTCCTTGACACGGGTCATACGGTGGAAGTCGAGAAATCCTTTAAAATTATCAGTAGACAAAAGAGCTCGATTCTCCTCAAGCTTGTCGAAGCAATTTCTATCATACGTTTGAAACCAGATTTATGTACTCAGAAAGAAGATGTTATCAGTCTTTCCTTGCCCTGACTGGTAACAGGATGTCTTTATTCTCTCATCGGATTACATAATCTTTGTCTTTAACCTCACCCGCCTTTATAGTCTGTAGTTTTACTTATCTCTTGTTTCTATGGTTTGAGTTGAACTCAGTACATTGTTGCCTAATTGATTGGTCATTCATCATCTCATGCACCTCTTATCTTTCAATTACGTAACTCCTTTACCACTGTATGCATACATTTATTTTGTTTAAACTTGAACTGCCTGTGTAAAAACTATATAAGTACAATTTTCTGAGCACTGTTCACTAATTGTGGAACTTTCTGTCGACTGACAACATGTAAAATTTGCAATTAAACCTCATAATTTATTCAAATTCATAACGAGGGGAATAAATGCATGAAAAGAGCTAGTGATAGTCTCAAACCCAACGTGTTAACTGAAGGCACTGAGTAAATAAGTTTGTAAACTTTCACGATTTGGTTTGTGAGGATTTGATTTATTTCAGATTGAAATCAGTTAGACAGAGATCTGTTGAAAATCACCAGGGAATACTGGACAGCTGTTCCGTCAGCCTAGTGGAGGGGGGGGGGGTACTCATCGTCAGCAGACACCCAGTCGCCGGAACTCGACTCAATGATCATCCAATTGTCTGTTCCTTTCACATCCCGAGTGGAACATATGGATGACTTCAAGCCTCTTGAGCTTTAAAGTTTCAGCACCTGTGGTGATGTTTTTTCACGAGGTGAACTGGCTGGTCCCACGCCCAAGCTTTCTTTGTTTTTTACCGGGCTTATTATCTCCCAGATAAACCAACCTGGAATCGAACTCTGAGGCGTGACTGTGAAATGTTGTATGTTCTACCACTGAATAACCACAGACTCAGACTGAAAGTTTTTAAAAGTTTCTTTTTATGCATACATGTGTTACATGCTATACAAATAACGTTTTCGATAAAAGAAGAAATACGAAATTCGGAGTATAAAGTGATATCACTCTAATTCACAGGTTCTCGTCAGCTGCAGACTACCTGAAATTACAATGGTTATATAGATTATAGTGACATACTTTAATGTTTGTCTGGTAGTAAAGAAGAGATCAAATTGACGCATCCAAAATGAAAGCATTACCATCTTTTTAGTTAAAGTTTTCATCATCAATTTATACACTTTTAAAGTTGAAAAGAGCGGGGAGGGGTGAGACAGAAAACAGAAAAAACTGATTAACAGAACAGTGTTAGCTTGTAGCTTGTTCACATAGCAACTCCAAAAAAAAACAAAAGCTGTTACAATTTATGAGATTAAGATTTGTTCAATGAGTTGAGATCACTGAATTAGATGACTAATCAAAATCAAAACTTTGTTACCAAAGGAGTATGCATAAGCCTGGTTTAAATTGTTTCATTGCAATCGCTTCGGTGAATCGTAGTAAATTTGCTGTCCTTTATCTGTTTCATATTTTGAAGGACATGGAAATCTCTACTAGTTGTCCGCTATCAACGGTATGTCTGGTAATTGCACTCTGAGAATATTTACTTCTTTTCAGACACAGGTTTCTTGGAATATGTTCAGAAAACCACTGGATAGAAGCCCTTCTTTCTATCCTTCCAATGTACTTGCTCCTGCAAGTGCACGTAAATTCATAAACGCAGTTGGAGGTGACATCAGCAGGGTATTTATCCAGTTTTGAGTGGATTATAGAAGGATTGTATACACAATGTCTTCGATCATAGGTGCCTGCGTTCTATTTCCCGTGTAAAGTGGCATAATAAGGTGAGCAACATGGAGGTTAGGCGTAGAGTTCTAGGTAAACAGGGGAAATCAATCGACGAAGTCGTGAAGCTACAGAGACTGAGATGGTTAGGACATGTGTTACGTATGCCAAGCCTAATCATCGCCTCCCTCGACGAGCAATGTTAGCGGATATAGGGTCAGACTGGAAATAAGCTAGCGGCGGTCAAACAAAAACTTGGCATCAGTCAATGAAATCCACAACAGTTGGTTTAAGCCAGTCACGTAGGAAGGTGTAGACTTCCAGGCTGGGGTCCTTGGGACGGTAAAAATCTATGGTTGGAAACAATTGGTGACATGGCTCAAAATCGTTCTCAGTGGCTAGCGCAGATGCATCCACTCCTTGTGACTTATGATCTCCAATGAAACTGATTTGTTCTTCGTTTATTACTCCTCCTTTGTCTTACCCCTCTGCTCACTGTTTCTATTATGCTTTTCTTGTACTTTCTTCTCTTGCTTCGCGTGCTACACGGAATGTGGCGACTTGAACTTCCGCACATTTGTGCAAAGTTCTATGTCGAAAACAGACAGACATAGA
This sequence comes from Trichobilharzia regenti, assembly GCA_944472135.2. NCBI lineage: Eukaryota > Metazoa > Platyhelminthes > Trematoda > Strigeidida > Schistosomatidae > Trichobilharzia > Trichobilharzia regenti. The sequence goes on along the minus strand of OX235263.1, from coordinate 108,379,727 downwards.
AGGAGGAGGTGCTGTATACTGTAATTTCAGGCAGTCTGCAGCTGATGAGAACCTCTTTTTATACTGCAAATTTCGTCTTCCTTGTTTTCTATCTAAATTTATCAAGGGAACTAATTATATGAAGTTTTTCAAAATAACGTTTTTTTTAACAAAGCAAGAACTGCAATTTTAGGAGAATAAAATGGTACCATCATTGTTTATTTCGTTGCCTTCTCGTCAGCTGCTTACAGGGCAAAGACATTATTAAATATATCTACAACAACAATTTTGACATACTTGCACAGAGTTCAGTTTAAACAAAAATCAATCGATCAATATACTCATACACTAAAAATATATACATATAAAAATATGCAATATTAACCACTATTCCGAACAGCAATAATAATCATACACAATGGAAACTTTTAGCATTTCGCATTCGGAAGAAAGAGAGGTGAAAATATCCAGTTACCAGGGCAAAGAAAGACTGATAACCGCTTCTTTCTGGACGCATAAATCAGGTTTCAGGCGTTTGATGGAAATCGCTTCAGCAAACTTAAGGAGAACTGACCTCCTTCGCCTATTGATAATTTTGAACGACTTTCCGACATTTACCTCATGACCCGTGTCGAGGAGATGTCTGCTGATGGTACTGTTTAAAGCATTTGTTCCCAGCTGTAGACATAAGGCTTTTGGTACATGTTCAGAAAATCATAGATATACACTTCTTCATTCTGTCCTTCCAATGTAACTGCTCCCTCTAATACGTGTAAATTTGTATACACACAGTTGGAGTTGTTAACATGAGAAGGATTTTTGATTGCACCAAAGAAGAGCAGGTTGTTCGATAGACGGGGACGAGCTTAGCTAGCTGCAGGATAGGCTATGGCTAGTGATGTACTCAGTCTTCTGTTGATCATCGCTGCAATGTTTTCACCTTTATAATCGAGCTGAACGTTTTCTTATGTTTTCTCTTTATTCATTATTTAGAGTTTCTATTCACGTTTCCATTAACAACCAAACTGATCTCAAGTCGATACATTATGGAGAAAATATCCAATATAATAATAGGCTTGATTTGGAATAGATCAACTTCCAATGTGTGTGTGTGTGTGTGTGTGTGTATCTATGTATGTATGCTTATTTCATTCATTATGCTTTTATTCCTTGTATAAAGAAAAAGTGGAGCAAAAAGAGGAAAAGGAACCACCATGTGTCTTAACCAACCCCCTACCCACCCTCCTACAACCTCACCCGCCCATCCGTCCTCCTTATATACCTATTCACAGGCTAGACTAGATGCCAGTAGAGTGTAAAGCGGGGCAGTTTAACAGAAGAAACATAATTTTGATGACACATACAATATATAATATAATACTTTGCTATTTTTGCTCACTTAATTTGTGTAATTTCTTTCTTCTGTTTTTTGTAATGTTTTTTCCTTGGCTTTGTCCTTTTATTTGTGTGAAGTATTAGTAATAATAATAATAGTAATATTACTGGTGATTTACAACATTCCTTTAATGTGCATCTAAATCATTTTTATGCGTGTTATTATTATTATTTATTATTATTATGTAATTTTTAGTTTTTGTCTTTGGCTTCTTTCACCTCTCCATTTGCCCCCCCGCCGGCATCCTGCAGTCGTCTCCCAACTCCTCAACTTAATTCCGCCTCTCTCTCTCTGCACATCCAACCACCCATCCACTCATCCTTACATACAGACTGCTTGTAACCTTTGCATTTCTTTCTGTGTGCTGCTATTTGTGAAATTTGACAAAACTGTGGGTTCACGGGACAGAGATGGATGGATGTGTGTGTGTGTGTGCTATCGGAGTCTCTTTTCTTAATTATTATTTTTATTTTCTTTGATTTTTCCTTCTCTGATCTATCATTACTGTTGTTGTTGTTAGTGTCATTGATTATCTCAGGATTAAATGTGAAAGTTGTTCAATCGATTGATCCCTGAATGTAAGACTGTTTTTTTCTCTCTCTCCGTGTGTGTGTGTGTGTGTGAATGTGTGATTAGTTCTCTTTATTTTTTGCTTGAATTTCAATTTCCTTCTCTCTTTTATGTGTTTGTATATGGTGAATGATTATATCTCATATGTTTGAATTGAATAAAAAAAACATTTTCATTATTTGATGATACTTTGTGTTGTTGCACCCTGATCCATGTGTCGGTGATATTCGCTAGCAATATTGAGGTTAGGCATTGGTCGAGTGCTAGCTAAGGAGGGAGGGGAAATCAATCTATTTACGAGCCTGTGAAGCAGTTACATCGACTGAGATGGTTAGGACATGTGTTGCGCATGCCCATCCTAGTCATCGCCTTCCTCGACGGGTAATGTTATCTGACTAACATAGGGTCTAGTTGGAAAAGAATTAGCCCAGTGGTGGTCAAACCAAAACATGGCTTGATCAGTCATTGAAATCCACAACAGTTAGTTTAAGCCAGCCAGTCACATAGGAAGGTGTAGACTGGCCTCCTGGTTAGGGTCCTCGGGAAGGTAAAACCAATGAATACAATTGGTGGGTGGTGGCTAGCAGTGAAATCCAGGATGCGCATTTCGTCCTATTTGGATCTCGTCAGCTGGATGTACCTGAATCTCTCAGTGAGTGATGATGTTCCCACCGAGGCTCGAACCCAGTACCCATAGTTTCAAACGCCAAAGCGTTATCCACTAGACCATTTGGGCCACGAGAGCCACCTCTTGTGCAACGGGTCATATTAATTATTGAATTGAATTTTTGATTTTCCCGTCGATTGATTGGACCGAAGTTCTCGGTCTCAGGTTGACATGTCGGCTTCTTGTGCAGATGCTTCGACGATGTCTGGGCATTTAATTAGTATACAATTAGTGGATGGTGGCTAGCAGTGGAATCCAGGATGCGCATTTCGTCCTAATTGGGACTTGTCAGCTGGATGTACCTGCATTTTTATATTGTTCTTCGTTATTACTATTCGTTTGTCTCACACCTCTGTTTACTGTCTCTCTACTATGCATTTCTTCTACTTTGTTCTCTTGATTTGTATGCTACAAGGAGGGAGTGTGGTGTCTTGAACTGGTGCACATATGTGCAAAGTTCTATGTCAAATACAGACAGATATTTGCTAGTAGGATGGTGGATACTCATCAATCGATCAACAACGCGTTTGTTGAACGATATTTGATGCCTGTATAACAACAGAAGGCAAGATATGGAAACCAAGGTGTATTTTCAACTGATCAAACCTCTGTTTATATATCTATAGTTTATATATTCTTTAACCAATCACTGAGCGCGTGTGTTGTTGGTTTACATTAAACGACATGAAATAGAATGTTCAAATATACACATATATAGTATTATGTTGCTGACGTAGTATTAAACTGTTGGAAAACTATTTTGACTCTAGCAACAAACAGAATGTTCAAATAGATATATATATCTAGTATGAACGAAGGGCACAGAAGAAGCAGATAGAGCTTATGAAAGGAAGCTAGACGCTGGTAAATTTCCAGCACATCCTAAAATGTACGTCTACAATTATAGTAGTGTTGAATTGAATAAGGTGCAACATCAAGTAATTTCTCTTGGCCTTCGATTTTGTGATAAACTGAAATCACCTAGATACTGATATTGAATTTGAAAACCTATTTAGTCAAACAAAAGATCTACTTCCATCATCCACCTTGGGATCTAGAACGCTTCAGATCCAGTCTAGTGGATTGTTGTTATCAGTGCAAAAACCTCAAATGCGACAGTAAACGTTTCTTGACAACAAAAGAGCACAGAAAAGAACTAAAAAAACTGATTAATGATGAGAGACTGATAGTTACAAAGCCGGATAAAGGATCAGGAGTAGTCCTCCTTCATAGAAGTGACTATATTAAAAAGATGAATGATATATATTGAAGGACACACAGAAGTTTCAAAAACTTCAGGAGAGGAAGGAATTCAATAAGGAAATAGAGAATGACTTGATTAACCAGACGTTAGAAGAAACTAAGAGAGGAGCAGGTAATTTCTGAAAATTTATATGAAGAAATCGGAACAACGGGTACGTATACGCCAAGATTACGTGGCCTACCTAAAGTGCATAAACCAGGGGTACCATTAAGACCAATACTTGATATGCAGAATTCGCTCTCCCACGCTCTAGCTAGATGGTTAGTAAATATTCTCAAATCTTTGTATGAGAAGGTAGTGAAATATAGCGTCAAAGATGTATTTCAATTCGTAGGCAAAATAGAAGATATTAATATGAAGGACAAAACCATGATATCTCTGGACATAACGTCGTTATTCACAAATGTACCTCTGATAGAAACAGTTATATACTATAAGTGGACAAGCTGTCGATAAACATTGGCATACATACTTGGGATCCTAAAAGAATTGACATTAAGATGTACCATGAATGTAAACTTCAAATTTGACGGTATGCTTTACAGACAAGTGTACGGGGTGGCGATGGGCTCCCCATTGTTTCCCATTCTGGCTGATTTCTTTCTAAGTAAGCTAGAAAATGAACCTTTAAACAATCTTATCAGTAAGCTCTTATTTTATTGCCGATATATGGATGACACATCCATCCTTTGTGATAATAATTCGGATAGGAGAACAATATTAACTGAATTCAATGAAGAACATTCGTCTATGAAATTCACATGGGAAGAGGAATCCCTAGACAGAATTGGTTCAGTATCCATTCTTTTGAAAATGTATAGTATTCATGAAAAACCCCCATTCGAACATTATTAGACAGAATACCAGTAGTAGTTCAGTGAAGAGTCTCTTGTCGACAGCGAATTCATTTTCATAGCCATACAGTCGCCAATATATATATATATATATATATATATATGGCTATTTTTTATGTGTGTGTACATTAAATTTGTCAAAAGAAAATACAATTAGTAAGCTCAGATGAATTGGATGTTGAAATAAGAGGGTAGTAAGAAAAGTGATGAGTAGTCACAAATGATTGTTAAAGAAGAGTTACGTAATGACATGAATAGTTTGATGCAAGAGTTTTGCTCAGGGTATACATGAAAACAAAATAACGTACCCATTTTGTCAGGATGCTGTTATCCACCAAGATTCATAGGCAAAAACATCAAGCAGAAAATCCAGAAGCTAGAGACGTCATTCGTACCAAAAAAGATCTGTTATATGAACCTCGACTTCAAAGGTGACCTACTCAGTTGATGTCCTTAGGAGGCGAATTTCCACTTCTTTAAGAAGAACTTTCTTCGCGGCAACATTGAGACTAGTGTTCTCCAGTCGTCGGCTGTTCTTCAGAAGCCCAAAGGACAAGATCCCGCACATGACCACTTCTGTGTGTTTATATCAGTTCACCTATTGTTGTGGAGCCAGATACATTCGTTGGTCGACGTATATTCTGTCAAAAGGGCCAAAGAACACTGTGCAGTGTGGCTGCAGAAGGTTAGTAGTGGCCGTATATAGAGTGCAATAATCGAATATCTCGTCACCACTGGTCATTGCATCTCAACAAGCGCCTGCTGCTTCAGAGTAATCCTCAAAGTGAAGAACAACCTGCCAAAGACAATACGTTTCTGTCTTTGCATTGCAGAAGCTCTAGCCATTCATTTGGAAGAACAAGGATTTTGCATACAAAAGAAAATTATTCAACCACTTCTACTATCATGGTAACAACCCTGTTGATTTGACTTAACTTTCGCTTGTATGCTTATTTTTCTAACTACCTAAATCTCTTGCGTAATTCCGTATGCTATTTTGTTTCCATGTACACACTGAGCACATCTCTTTCATTAGACTATTCATGTTACTACGTAACTCTTCTTTAACAATCGTTTGTGACAACTCATCACTTTTTTATTACATGGAGGATTTAATCATGAGCTGACATCAGTTAGAGAACCACTGGAAAACCTGGGAGTACTGGACAGCTGTTTCGTCCTAGTTTGGGACTCTTCAGCAGTACGCACCCACCCACTAGGACGAAACAGCTGTCCAGTACTCCCAGGTTTTCCAGTGGTTCTCTAACTGATGTCAGCTCATGATTAAATCCTCCATGCAATCAAACAAAATCCCTACAAAACCAATACTTGAAAAACTTTTTTATTACTATCCTCTTATTTCAACATCCAATTCATCTGAGCTTACTAATTGTATTTTCTTTTGACAAATTTAATGTGCACACACATACAAAACAATCACATACAATATTTGCGATTGTACATCTATGAAAATGAATTTGCTGTCGACAAGAGACTCTTCACTGAACTACTAGTGGTCTTCTGTCTATATAGTATTCTGTTGCTAATTCAGTATTAAACTGTGGGAATATGTGAGAATCATATTCCGTTGGAACACATTGTCTGTATCACACCACCACACTTGGACTCCAAGGCATGCCTAAATCTTGCTTATCTGGCCGTAAGTTTGGCTAATATGGAAGGTTGAACATACAAAGCGGTTAGGAAGCTGCACTGAGTTGTGATGTCGACACTTGTATATTTTTAAATATTAGAACAAGTCATATAAGCGAACAATGCTGTTGTTTTCAATTAGATCTTCTTCATGCTTTACTCTAATTTAAATAGATTTATATACAAAAATTTTTAACCAATGACGGTAATTTTGTGGATCAAATAATAATAATAATGTGGTAAATGTTTTGAACGTAATTAATAACAATGATTATAATGATAACAAAATAGTGATAATAAGGTTTATGCAGGTGGCGATAAGAATAACGAAGGTAGTAAGGAATATCTAGAGATGTAGACAATTCAATAAATAAATTAGGTCAAATCTTAAAAGTTACGTAATACTAAAGGTAGGTGAAGTGGACTGATAATCAGAGTCTAAATAAATATCATAAAAGTACGAAGGAGATGGAAAATAAGAAGCGGTGGGAGAGTTTTTAATTAGAATTTACCTAGGTCAAAGGAGAGACAAAGGTATAACAAACTTTTTTTGTATGCAAAGACTAGGATTGTCCTCTCGAACTAATTCCCATAGCTTCGGTTATGTGTAAAAGGCGGGTTCGAAAGGCTGAATGGAATGCGACAGATAACTTCGAAGGCATTATTTTTGTCCACTTGGTGATCGATATCATCAATCAAATGAGCCAAAAAAGAAGTTTTTTATAGATGTTATTTGACCTTTTCTGAACCATGAAAGAAGATGTTCATTAATGCGTGTTTGTTAAGCTATCTAGCATATTTGCAATACTGTTGTTCAGCTGAAAATAGGAACGCTGAGTTGGAGGACAGTTAGACACGAATATCGCTAGTCTAACGCCGTCGCCAACAATAACAACCTATTCCCCACCCAACCCTCTCTGTATTTAAGCGAGAACAAACAAGATGAGGAGTCGTGAACTGGATTTCAATATCAGCCACAGTATGTTTGCGAAAGGGAAATAATGATAGATATAGATGTATATGAATGATCCATGGTGTATGCGTGTGAAAAGGTAGTCAGTTATAAAAGATAATCCATTGTTTACATATGTCCTAATATCATCCACCCTGCTACTGAATCTGGAAGCTTCTTTCGGAACGCAAAGGAATAAAAATACAACATACAGTCATCCACTCAGGATATACACATCGGTGATTTCAATATACCTAAGTAAATGAAGTTGACCCAAATTCCAACTCTACGCATCATCATCGAACAATGCATAGAATGACAATCAAACCTCTACCTCAACTTTATAGACTTTGAGAAGGCCTTCGACAGCGTTGACCGTTAAGTAATTTGGAAACTACTTGAGTACTACGGCGTACCCCAAATATTCATCAACCTTATTCAACAGCTGGTTGTGTGACAACAGCACATGTCAAGTGATCCACAACGGAAAATTCAGTGAGGCGTTTGGAGTAAACCCAGGAGTCAGACAAGGGTGCTTATTCTGTCTGTCTGTGCTTATTATCACCAATGATATTCCTAATTGTGGTGGACTGGATTATGCGTTAGACAGTGAGTGGGAAACTAGAAGACAGGGATATCCTGAACCGACGTGAAGAACCTAGAAGACCCGGATTTCGCGCGTGGATGATTTATGTTTGATGTCACACAAAATCGAAGACTTACAAGCAAAAACCGACAAACTGGTAGAAGAAGCAGCCAGAGAAGACAAGACTCTAGGTGAACATAGACAATACGGAGGTTATGAAAATAACCAATCAACAAACCAACAACAACAGCTGCAACATTCAGCGCCAATCACCATCAACGGGAGGGATTTGAAAGAGGTTGCTTCATTCACTCACTGATCTAGTGGGCATTGTCTCAACTACAGGAAGTCGGAACGGACGAGGATGTCAAATCGAGCGAGAATCGGGAAGGCGAGAAACACACTCACTCATCAACCTGAAACCAATCTAGAAATCTTCGTCACTCAACTCAGCATCAACAACAAAATTCCGTCGGATTTTCAATACAAACAACATCATGTCAGTCAGCTCTTCTATACGGATCAGAAACTTGGCGGGCGGGTGGGTCACAAAGAATATTTCCAACAGCCTGTTGCAGACCTTTATCAACCAACAACTGTCTTCGTTGGATCTATACTGAAGATCAATCGGATGGCCTGGCCGGAAAGAATCACCAACAAGAAACTATGGGAACAAACAAACAAAACAAGAACCAATCGCCAACCAACAAATATGCAGGAGAAAGTGGATTGGACACTCATTCACTGAGGAGGCCACTGGGTGACATCGCGCGTCCGCCGGTCCATTGCTCCAGTGGAACCAGGCCGAAAGGCAGATGGATTGGATACTTGCTGGGTGACATCGCGCGAGCGTCAGGCCATCGCTCAAGTGGAACTCGAAAAGGAAGCGGCGAGTGGGACGTCAATGCAAGGGTGACATGTAGGAGATCGTTTGAAGTGGAGGAGTTGAAACAGTATGGACTAACATGGATGCATATGAAAAGTACAGTAGAGCAGAAGTGGCAAGTGGAGACGTGCACAGTTGAAGTCCTATGTTCCACTAGGAACCCAAAGGAACAATAATAATAATAAATGAAGTTGACAATATAGAAAACTATACTGATTGATGTTATTTAAATACCCTTTCAGTTATTCTAATTAGCTGTTTGTTGTGCTCAAGTAGACCTAATTCAACTGTTTAGACAAAATAATTCAGTCTAAAAAAACACACTTTGCAATGACTTTTAAGGTCAATCCAGTCCATTGGGGTCAGTCACGTTTCTACTTGAGGATAGATAGACATTTAGCTAAGTATTATAGAATGATTGACCTTAGACAAATGATTAACTGAGAGAGAAAACGGGTAATGGCAATGTTTATTTTTGGTAGCATACAATAGAGTGGGGGGCAGAGTTACAGTTCTATAAAGTAATATAGTTTGATAGAGCAAGATGATTGGCCGATGGTTGAAACCCACAACTTCCAGGTCATGAGGTGAAGCTGGTTGTCCATTTAACCGATCGGGCTGGATACTGATGAACCGTTAGTGCTAACTTTCTCAACTGCTGGTGTGTGTGTGGGGGGGAGGGAGGAATACTTAATGCAAAAGCGCTTAAAATGAAGAGAAATGGGGCAGCTTATGTGGATATTTTGTTTTTGGAATTAAAGTTTCAGCATAAGGCAGTTAAATTCTATGAAAATATTGACCGCACAAAGCGCACGTTTTCCAAACGCATCTCTGAACATCATCCGACATGGTTAGCAAAGGGACAATGCAAGACAATTACTAGCTTGATTTTCGAGCGTTTGGTGAACTCAAGCCACACAGCTCTACCAGAGTCGTCTTTCAAGATCATCTACAAAGTGAAACCAAATGGTACAAAGGGCGTCAGGTTTCGGCTTTTGTGTATGGCGGAGGCGCTGGTGATTCATCAATACAACGCTGGACTCTGTATACAGAAATCAGTTTGCCCAGTCTCTTAGTCTACCTTGGTCTTAACCTCTTCATTAATCGTTCCCTGTAAAACAATTTTTGATTTTTCTTTTCTTTTTTAATTTTACTTTTAGTTTGCTTTTGCTTTAATAATTAATTCACAATTATCACTCTCATATGCTCCTTCTGTACATTTTCACACCCTCTTCACGCTTGTTAAATTGACACTCGAATACGTTTATCCTCACTCAAGAGCAATTTTAACCTTATTAAACTTCTATCTTTGTTCCGTTGAGTACCACGTAATTTACAACTTTTAATATTCACTTCTAAAGCCACTTTTGAGTAATTATATCTACTATGTCACCCCCTATTACTCAATAATAGACTACTATGCATATTTTGGTAAATATAAATACGACTGTACGGCAGCCTCTGAAGATGATTTCGTCGATGAAGAAGCATTTTCTTCGCTGAATTCGTCTTTTATTTTCTTCATGACTCAATGGGTATTTGCAGTGATTTAAAAATCTTTGTATTCCGCTTGTCCATAGGCTTATACAAACAAAACTTTTGGTGCCAATCAATTTCTCTGCTGTCAAGCGATACAAAGTTCAGATCAAAAGTCACTTTATGAAGACTATAAGGCCATTGTATGCGTAAAATTTATTTAGAAGCTGATATCATAGGTTGGCTCAGACCACTATGTCGTACAAGGGACAATCCAAATCAAATTAAAAGCTTTCAGGGAAACAGAAGCTCCAGACAGACCACAAGCCAAGTTCAACACTCAAAAGCTGAAGGACCAGGCTACAAAGGACATCTTCATTGCAAGCATAAAGGACAAAGCTGATGTGGTGAGAGCAGGCTGCTAGCCGATTGGTTGGCACTAATCTACGTTAAGGTCTAGGTCACTAATATGGGCCGTGAGAAAATATGAACAAGCCTGAGTCAACAACCAATCACAGCAAAGTTAACGTGGCAGAATATGATTCGCAGAGAGAACTCTATTTGTCAAGGAATCCCGAAACAACCAATCAGAAGCCTGCGTTTGTCTACCTAAACAACCAATCAGATGACTGCGCTTGTCTATAATAATGTAGTTGAAAGATGTATAAATACGTGTTGATTTTCATAATAAAACGATCTGTTGCCTGGCCCTTGTCTTCTGTTGTTACATTTGGTGTCGCTGCCTACCGACAAATGAAAAGCCTATGCCCTGCTGTTTTCGATGGAGACATATGGATCTTCGGGCTGGACTTCAAGGCTTCTGCGCAGTTGAGTGGCGTTCAAGATCTGTCAGCGATGGAGCTGCTACTTGAGACGCTGCTGGGAGGTCGGGTGAAAGCAGCATATGAAAGTGTGAGCCGAAGTATGGACGAATGTTCGACAGGGTCAGGCAAACAGTTTCCAAAGTGGGAAGGACCATATATGGTCACTTCGAGATGGGGTTACGCAGACACAGTCGCAATGGCGAACAATAAGAGGCGCGTGAACGTCAGCGAGCTCCAGAAATGGATACAGCGAGACAAGCCAACGATGACGCCTGCACCAAGTAGATCAAGCCGACTTCAGTCGCACGTATTTGACGGGGGGACGAGTGTGGTGAGAGCAGGCTGCTAGCCGATTGGTTGACACTAAGCTACGTTAATATGGGCCGTGAGAAAATATGAACAAGGCTGAGTCAACAACCAATCACAGCAAAGTTAACGTGGCAAAATATGATTCGCAGAGAGAACTCTATTTGTCAAGGAATCCCGAAACAACCAATCAGAAGCCTGCGTTTGTCTACCTAAACAACCAATCAGATGACTGCGCTTGTCTATAATAATGTAGTTGAAAGATGTATAAATACGTGTTGATTTTCATAATAAAACGATCTGTTGCCTGGCCCTTGTCTTCTGTTGTTACACTGAGACACAAATCAACACCAGCGAAGAGTTCGGCGTCGAAAAGCACTGGAACAACTTGAAAACGGTGTGGAGTCAAACCTGCATGGAAGTTCTAGACAGGAAGAAGAGGCAGCACAAATAGTGGCTCACTGCGGACACTTGGAAACTAAATAGAAGAGAGAAGGACAGTGAAACAAAAGATTATACAGTGCACCGACGAACAACAAAAACAGGAGTTGAATGCAAGCTACAATACGCTGAAGAAAAGAGTGAAGAAGAGTGCCAGGGAAGACAAAAAATATTATGAAACCATGGCAAACGAAGCAGAACAAGCTGTAGGCAAAGGAGACCTTACCACACTCTGCCAAACAACTAGGCACCTATCGAGCAAAAGTTCGACACAGATTAAGCCAATAAAGGACGACAATGGAAAGTCAATCACCAAAGAGGTGGAGCAAAGAAAACACTGGGCTGAACACTTCAAACGACTTCTAAATCGTCTGCCACCTACAACACGCACAACAATACCAACAACGGAAGCAGAACTACCAGTGAACATCGACCCCCCGACGAGAACAGAAGTCCTGAAGTCAATCAAGATGCTAAAAGCTGAAAAGGCAACAGAACCAGATGGAGCCGCAGCAGAAGCATTGAAAATGGACCCAGAGTCAACAGCGGACTTGATGACGCCATTACTGGAGAAGGTGTGAAAAGAGGGCAAGGTATCCGAGGATTGGAAGAAAGGATACTTATTCAAACTACCAAAGAAAGGAGGCTTAAGTCAATACAGAAACTGGCGTGCAATTATGCGTCTGTCCATTCCAAGCAAAATACTAAGCCGCATCATCTTGGAGAGAATCAAACAAGCCCTAGATGCAAAACTTCGACCGGAACAGGCTGGATTCAGGACAAACAAGTCATGTATTGATCAAATCGCCACACTACGGATCATCATTGAACAAAGCTTGGAATGACCAGTCACCTCTCTTTCTCAACTTCATCGACTTTGAAAAGGCCTTCGACGGACGGCGTCGATCGAGAGGTGATTTGGAAACTACTTCGCTACTACGGGGTCCCATCGACAATTATACATCTCATCCAACAGTTATACGACAATGCTGTATGAAAAGTAATCCAAAACGGGAACCATACGGAAGCCTTCTAAGTGAGGACGGGAGTGAGTCAAGGCTGTCTACTATCACCAATGATCTTCCTGATTGCAGTAGATTGGATAATGTGACAGACAACGGGTAATGAGGAAACAGGCATAAGATAAACTCACTTAAAAAGAGACTAGGAGGATCTGGACTTCGCCGATGATATATGTCTGATTTCCCACAAACTGGAAGATATGCGAGTGAAAAGCAACAAGTTGGCAGAAGATGCATCAAAGATAGGACTTCAAGTGAACATAGATAAAACAGAGGTGATGAAGATTCTTGGCCAACACCAACAGCAACAACAACAGACAACAATCAGCATTAATGGGAGGAATCTGAAAGAAACAGTCTCTTTCAGCTACCTGGGAAGCATCGTTTCAGCTACAGCCGGGGGAATTGACGAGGATCGGAAAAGCAAGACAAGCTTTCATTACTCTTAAGTCTGTGTGGAGGTCAACAGCACTCAGCATCAAAAATAACATTCGGATTTTCAACTCCAATGTGAAGTCAGTGCTACTCACCATACAGATCAGAGACTTGGCCAGCGTGTCAAAAAGAGCACCACAAACAAACTACAGACCTTCATTAACAGCTGTCCTCTCTCAATACTACTCAAGATCAGATGGCCAGTCAGAAAAGATCAGCAACAGGGATCTATGGCAATGAGCGAACCAACCAGGAACCGATTGTGAAACAAATAGGCAGGAAGAACTGGAGATGGATTGGCCATACGCTGAGGAAACCATCAAGTGACATCACTTGACAAGCTGGTGCTCGAGTGGAACCCGAAAGGGAAGCGGCAAGTTGGTCGTCAGTGTGAGGGTGACTTGGAGGAGGTCTTGTGAAGAGGAGATAAAAGCATGTGGGCAGACTTGGAGCGGAGTGAAAAAGTTGGCAGAAAACCGAAGGCAATGGAGATGCGTGGCTGAAGCCCTATGTTCCTCTAGGAATTAAAGGATATACTAATAATAATAATAGGTTAGTCATGTACTTCAAGTGCTTGTCAGACATTCAATCATGGAACTTAAGTTTGGTGAAACTTCATCATCATTTTCTACATTTATATACACATCATAGTGAATGACATTCATAAAATTATATTTGTGTGAAATCTCAGCGAAATTGAAATGATTAATTCTAACGTTTCCTGTGTTCGTCAATCTGGTCAAAACTTCTTCAGAGAAATTAATCGAAATTAACATAACAGAGGTTTATATATAAAAGGAACATCTCTTGTTTTTAAAAACTTTGTCCAATCATAAACCATACAACAGGAATCAACATGTATAATAAATAAAATTGTATGTTTATATATAAAAGTACATCTCTTGTTTTAAATTGTTTGTCCTGTCATATGAATCAAGAAACAGGTAACAATAGGCACAATAAACAAAACGAAAGTGAGATGTTCACTGGCGACTGGCCCTCTTCAGGTAGGTAGTTACCAGTAGGGTGCAGTGGGTTGGGTGTGAGGACAAATACTCGCCGAAGACATTGTCTAGCGGTCGCGCTATGTCGTGAATTGGCAGAAGTTAGAATTCATGGGCTGGCCATTGGATCGGGTCCCAGTGGCTTAATGGTGTACGAGCTCGGCTTGTAACCAGAAGGTCCTGGGTTCGAATCCCTGCGGGTGCGTACTCCTGAAGAGTCCCAAACTAGGGCGAAACAGCTTTCCAGTACTCCTAGGTTTTACAGTGGTTCTCTAACTAATGTCAGCTCATGATGAAATCTTGTAACAAATCAAATCCCTACAAACCAACATTTGAAAACGAAAATTGTATGAACTGCGATCAAAATTTGACCTCAGAGTTTCAAAATTAGTCTACTTTTCTTAAAATATATGTGTATATGCAGTATACAATGGTGTTTCTATGTGTGTGTGTGAGTGAACAGCCATAAAACATTTGTTAGACAATCTGGAATTTGACCAAGTATGACTGATTGTTGATACACATATCCAATTTTGTTTATTAGTCAGGATTTGCCATGTATCAGCTAACATCACACCTTCACGTCTGTTCAAACTGTTCGAATTCACCCGTATATGTAGGACTTCTGAAGTCAGTCTTTCTTGATATGAACCAATACCTTTCTGTAAAACCTTAGTCTTATCATAGTCGATTTTGTGTCCCGTTTCTATCGAATGCAGTGCAATCGCTGAGCTGTTTTCCCAACAGTTTGAACAGACGTGAAGGTGTGATGCTGGCTGATGCATAGCAAATCCTGACTAATAAATAAACAATTGGATATGTATCAACAACTAGTCACACTTGGTCAAATTCCCGATTGTCTATGCCTTCTTATAGAGAGAATAACAAATGTTTTATGACTGTTCACCCACCCACCCACACACACACACACACCATTGTATACTGTATATACACACATACTTTTAACAAAAGTAGACTAATTTGTGGATGGTGACTAGCAGTGGAATCCAGGATGCGCATTTCGTCCTATTTGGGACTCGTCATCTGTCTGAGGTCTAATTTTGATCGAAGTTCATACAATTTTTGTTCATTATACCTGTTTCTTGATTCATATGACAGGACAAACAATTTAAAACAAGAGATGTACTTTTATATATAAACATACAATTTTATTTATTATACATGTTGATTCCTGTTGTATGGTTTATGATTGGACAAAGTTTTTAAAAACAAGAGATGTTCCTTTTATATATAAACCTCTGTTATGTTAATTTTGATTAATTTCTCTGAAGAAGTTTTGACCAGATTGACGAACATAGGAAACGTTAGAATTAATCATTTCAATTTCGCTGAGATTTCACACAAATATAATTTTATAAATGTCTACTTCTCACTCAGCGCTTTATTATTTTGCAACTATCCGGTCGAATCTTGATCACAGTTCATATGAGTAGTGTTATTAACAACATTAATGTTGCTAAAATAACCTCGAATGAATAATAATAATAATAATATCAACGGATCACACTTCGACAGCATCAACATAACAGTACACTGAATATCAGACAGACAAATTAGGAAAAATAATGATAATAATGCGAATTCATGAATTTATAGTCTCTACTGAAGGTTGGTCAGGGTAGTAGTAGTAGTGGCTGCACTTGGTTCTGGTGCACACAAAGCACTGGTTGTTTCAGGCGAATCGCGATAGCCTCTGATGTTCGGAGTATGCGATACTCGGATGTTTTTTTTTTAACAATTTGTTTGGTACCCGATAGATGATAGAGAAGGATTCGTAAATGCTGGTTTCGACCAGGTGTTTTAATATCGAACTATTGATGTTTTTTAATACACTTTTATTTAGCCATACTTGTAGGTGTTCTCCAGTGAACCCGAAAAATCAAGTTCCTAGAGTGACGACACATATAACGGGCTCCAACACAAGCGCAGTTGAATTGGTAGAAACAATTACAAGTGGCTATTCTAGGTACTTCATCTTTCATCTAAGGAGTCACCATCAGTCGTGTACAAAAGAAATTTAATAAGGACTCTCAGCCACAGGGTTAAAGTTATAAGCTCAGAAGAGGTAACTAAAGATCAACTAAGGAATGTATACGATGCATTGATTAAAAATAGATATCCAGAAAAATTCATCAGGAAACATATTAAATTATAAATTTTTTCAAGAAAGAACTCAAATGTTAAATATTTATTGAACAATATATGTCACAGTGACCCTAAATTTCATCAGCTCACAATTGACTGGTTGTTTATCTTGGTTTTTTAGGGTTAAAAAAGCTTCACTTTAAAGATTAAATACATATCAGTGGAATCGTACTCTTTCCACGTGATTTTTTTCTGCCATCTTGAAATGTATAGTTGGATCACGTTCTGTGTATTTATTGTTTGTACCTTGGGTTTATTGATTTTGTTACAATTGATAATGTGACATTTTCAAGTGTTGGTCTGCAAGGATTTGATTGGTTACGAGTACTATCACTAGTTGATACCAAATAGAGAACCATTGGAAAACCAACCAGGGATTACTGGACAGGTGCTTTGTTTTTCTTTGGAACTTTCAATCAGAAGGTCCTGACTTTGAACCTCTATCGGTGCGTACTGATAAAGAGTCTTAAAAAAATAGAGCGAACCAACTGTCCACTGTTTTATGGTTTTCAGTAGAATCTCTAAATGGCATCATTTCGGAGTCAAACTTGTAACATCACATTCCACTATGATTTGCCCATTTATGCCAAGTTCATTACATCCTTAATTCTGACTGCTGTTCATTATTTCAAATGCCTTGAAGATGTCTACGAACATTTAGTGTGGCTCATTTCAGTCACTAATTGTTTGAAGCCTTGTACTCAGCTTTAGTCGTGGTAATTTTGCATTCTTTAAAGTGGAACATTGTAATTTGTATACAATTGGTGGATGGTGGCTAGCAGTGGAATCCAGGATGCGCATTTCGTCCTATTTGGGACTCAACAGCTGGATGTACCTGCATTTCTCAGTGATGATGATGTTCCCACCGAGGCTCGAACCCAGTACCCATAGTTTCAGACGCCAAAGCGTTATCCACTAGACCACTTGGGCCACGAGAGCCACCTCTTGTGCAACGGGTCATATTAATTATTGCATTGAATTTTAGATTTTCCCATCGATTGATTGGACCGAAGTTCTCGGTCTCAGGTTGACATGTCGGCTTCTTGTGCAGATGCTTCGACGATGTCTGGGTAACGCTTTGGCGTTTGAAACTATGGGCACTGGGTTCGAGCCTCGGTGGGAACATCATCACTCACTGAGAAATGCAGGTACATCCAGCCGACGAGTCCCAAATAGGACGAAATGCGCATCCTGGATTCCACTGCTAGCCACCATCCACCAATTGTATACAAATGAAATCCCCAGACATTGTCGAAGCATCTGCACAAGAAGCCGACATGTCAACCTGAGACCGAACACTTCGGTCCAATCAATCGACGGGAAAATCAAAAATTCAATTCAATAATTGTAATTTGTAGCTTTGCAAACCATCAGATCATATACAAGCTTTGTTAATTGTACTTATCAAATTGTTGTATTGATTCGTATTTTGCTTTTGCAGTTTTTCTCATTGTTTCTGCTTATGCTATGAGTTCATATGATTCCTTAGTCAGCTGCAGTTTGAAAACTAGAGGAAACATTGTCTCCTGTGTTAATATTTTTAGTGCTATGGGCCGTATACAAGCGTCTGAAAATCACTTCAGTCAATAGAGGGCACTGAGACTAAAGGATTTTATAGCTTTGGAAGAAGTTGAAAAGCCTAGAATACCTTCTCAGAAGGTGTGTCGACCAGGAGTCGAACTGGGACTATATGTGTGCACTTCATCCTTGAACCATCGAAGCACTTGTCCATCAAAAAAATGTCTTCTGTAATTACTGCTCAGCTATTAATATGACCAATTCAATTATTCTTACTTGAATAAAGGGTTGATCACCGGCTGGTATCAGCTAAAGAACCATTGGGAAACCACCTAGTCTGAGACTCTCCAAAAGTATGTCTCCCGGTTACACGGCTAGCTCGTAGACCACTCCACCACTAGGACCTGACCCATTGGTTCAGGAATTCTAATTTCTACCAATTTGTGATACATATTTAGTGCAACGGCAAGCCAATGCCACAAGCGGAAGGTCTTAGGTTTAAACCCTGGTGGTTGTTTATGGCTGAAAAGTTGCAAACCAGCTCGGGACAGCTGTCCAGTACTTCTCGGTAGTTTTCCAGTGACTCTCTAACCGAACTCAACTTGTGATCATTCCCTTAACCAATCAGATCCCTGCAAAGTTACACTTATTTGGATATACTATCTAGTGCTTTATCATACTGAAATCTTTGATCATATGGTGAATATTCATATATATGCTTAGCATGCTCACATTTCTCATGGTGGTTAGGTAAAATTTGGAGTAGTAAGTGAAACATATATGATAAATTTAATTTTGAGGGGAATGATGTGTGAAGTGTTCTGGATGAAATGGAACTTTTCGGTTTCGCAATTACTCTTCTAATATAAAAAATTTTCCACATCTGTCGAAATTATACAGGAGATTGAGATATGATTGAAGATAGAAGAGTCACCTAGATGATAAGTTCATAAAACGTAATACAGGATATGAAAAAAAAATGTAACATTTAAGACACAGAGAAGGTTGTGTGTTACTGGTCGTATTATATTTCTATGCTAAACCATACCAGCCTTACTATACAAAGTGTGTCTAATTCATGGAAAATTCCCATTGTAACATATAGAAAATCAAAACAAGTAGTGATTCCGCGATGAGACGCTTTTCAACAACGAATTTATTATCAAGCTGTACAATCACATTCATAGGGTTTCTAAGAAGTTATATCCGGTGAGGGAATTGAATTATAGGTGTGAATGCATGAAATAATAATAATAGTATGACATGCAGTTAAAACTAAAATGTTTGTGATTATAATCGTAGTTAAATATCAAGTGGCAAAGCAAATTAATGTCATATATAGAATAATTCATAGGATGGATAGAACTTGATAAAGTGTGTGCAATTATAGGATTAGTAGACAAATCGAATAAAATGAAAACGTTGCTTAATATTGTGTGAAATTTGATAGCATAGAATTTAACGTTGTAAAATAGGAGAATTGATTTAGAATGACAAGTGGAACAAGTGAAATAATACCGGGGACAGTTCAAAGTGAGACTAGTAATAGTAACAACTGACGTAATAAAGGGAGAGTATACAAATCGTATAGACAAAATGAAAAAAATCGGTAGGGCCAAAATATGATTAGGGATTATCATACTTTAGCAAAGAGGGTTAAGACCATGAAAGTTGGAGGGATTGAACGAACTCGTTCTGTACACAGAGCTCTGGCTTTTCTGTTTCCAAAGCCACAGCTCCAGCAATACAGATGAGTCGGGTACGTATTGAGTGATTTGGGAAGATTACTCTTTGACAATTTTTCAACTTTTTCATTTTGTCTATACGATTTGTATACTCTCCCTTTATTACGTCAGTTGTTATTATTACTAGTCTCACTTTGAACTGTCCCCCGGTATTATTTCACTTGTTCCACTTGTCATTCTAAATCAATTCTTATATTTTACAACGTCAAATTCTGTGCTATCAAATTTCACACAATATTAAGTAACGTTTTCATTTTATTCGATTTGTCTACTAATCCTATAATTGCACACACTTTTTCAAGTTGTATCCATCCTAGGAATTATCCTATATGTATGACATTAATTTGCTTTGCCACTTGACATTTACCTATGATTATAATCACAAACATTTTAGTTTTAACTGCATGTCATACTACTATTATTATTATGTTATGCATTCACACCTATAATTCAATTCCCTCACCGGATATAACTCCTTAGAAACCCTATGAATGTGATTGTACAGCTTGATAATAAATTCGTTGTTGAAAAGAATCTCTTCGCTGAATCCCTTGTTGTGACTTTCTGTATGCCCAATTATCCCATCAATCATTACTGTATTTGTCTTGTAAGTACTGATGAAAAACAAATTAAGAAGAATTGATTATCCAGTAATGTGGCCTGAGATGAGCAGTGTGTTTGAGTAGAATAAAAAGTTTAGGTTATGCGTCGGTGGCACAGTGGCTAGGACTCTCGCCGACCATGCACATGGTCCGGGGTTCGAGCCCACGCCGACGTACACCTAATATCTATGGTCGGCCTGCGAAATTTTGGCTACCGATATCCATGCTGAAAATTCCATACTTGTACCAAAAATACGGTGTGGAATCAAGCTGTAATCAAAAATATAAAAAAATATAAAATAAATATTTAGGGAAAAGTTTCTAGAACTTCTTTGCCTAGTGTTCCTGAACTACAAACTCAAAGTCTCTGTGAGTTAGCAACACAAGAGTGGAGCTCAAATTGGCCTCTGAGCGTGGCCGAACATGTATCCATTAAAACAAAACTTAAAACAACTAAAGTAGGCAGACTAGTCGTTCATTTAGTCAATATTAAGTAGATTTGATTTTATCTACTAATTTTGGCTCTGTAGTTATTTTGGTGGTGTGAAAAGGTAGACAAAAGAAAACAAATGGAAAATTATTAAGAGAGGATGGTGTAAAGATAACGAAAAATGAAGGAAGAAAACTTATGTAATTAAAAGGCAGGGAGGTAACTGTAAAACTATAGCGACTCAAAACGAAACTGCCCCAATCGACGGATATAATGAACCTGAGCGACCAACCAAATCAGTCTATAGTCTATAAGCGGAATTATGGACACCGTAGACTAATTGCACAGCAGATTTCATCCAAATCTATTATTTCAGTACTGTTTGGAAAGGAGGCTAATTGGAAAAGAGAAGACTTGAAGATGTGGATGAGTAATGTATTTACACATGTACACAGCTCTGTTGATAGGTTTGTCTTCAGATGCCTAGATTGCCGTAGCAGAAATTCCCTTCGATCTTGTCAATCCTTTCGATGGGATTCACATAAATTCTACCAAAATTTTACTGAACCACATACAAAAGAGGATTAGAGCAGTGAATGAGGCAAGAAACATGATAATTTACAGTTATCTGGACAAATTTATGTACAGAAATTGGTTTGGCCTATCTCTGACGACTCCAATGAGAAATCTGGAATGCCTCTTGCAACACATACAGGAAAGTTACCCCATGTAAATATCTTTAGACATTGCACTCAGATGATTGGTCGATAGAGATTTCTTAAGGTCCTTATTGGGTAGTTTCATAACGAGTTACAAAAATTTAGAGTAACAGGATCATTGTAGTGCCAACACACATTGCCACAGAGCTAGACTCCTACTCCAATATAAAAACGTGCATTGATTTTCCGTCTGTGCCTAGTAGGCTCTGATTACACAGTATCTTACAGTATATGGATGATAATTCTGTTTTAAGCAAGAAGTTTGACCCGTAATATTCTTGATAAAATTTTAGTCTTCATATTCCAATAAAACTTGATTACTGATAAAAAGGACTATAAGTACTGCAGAAAAATAGCCGCATTGATCTTGTAGAATTCAACAGCTAAGAGGTTTCACAATACATATGCATTTATAAGTACAAGTATATATCTATTGATAATCACTTGAGATTTATTTTGACAAGAAATAAAAATACACCAGGTAGCATAAAGATGTGATGCGATACACGACATTCATCGTTCAAAATCTAAACATCGTATTTCATGGTTGAACAAAGTACAAGCTAAGTAAACACTCATATTTTGTCGGTGCTATAAATATAATTAATTTAATGCATAACAACTAGACACATTACTGGTTTCGTAAGGTGGCATCTGCTGACTCATTTTCCTCTAAAATGCAAGAAAATTGAGAGAAGCCTAGTGTAGCATTGGAGGAGTCCTGTAAAGAGGCGGCAATTTCGAAGAACGGAATAGCGTACTTAGTGGTGTTAAGCAGACTAGCACGTATCATGTTGTAAACATCTTACAAAATCGATAGTCCTCATGTGTTATGATGTTTATTGCTATTGAAGAAGTTATAGCTCCTATATCATAGCATAAGGCACTGGTAGCGCGATCGATTAGCTACACTATACCAGCCTTACTAAATTCAGTGTGCCTACTTACCAAACCAATCAGGACTCTATCTGGCGTGTAAGTACGGATAACAAAACACAAATTAGGAAGACTCGGTTATTTAGTGTTGAGTTCTGATAAGTAGTATGTTTGGGTAGAATAAGAAGTTAAGGTTATTTAGGGAAGGAACTTTAGAACCTATCGGTTTAGTGCAGCTTAACTACGGATTGAGTGTATGCTCGTGTTTACAGCATACGAGAAGAGAATGAAGGTGTTTTATCGAGCCTATCCTGATGTGTGCCCATTAAAACATAACTTAAATTACTAGAGGATGCACTATAAAAGACTGCTCTCTTTGTAGAAACTGTACCATACTTAGGAGCTGCAACCTGAGTGAGCAAAAGTAAAGGCAGCTGAAAATCAAGTTTACTTCTCTTTCGTCTTATTATACTTGTATTAGTAAGAAGAAGATAGTCAGTTACGACTTCGATTTCCTCAGGTAGTTGGTTTTTTATTGTGCTCATGGCAACATTGCGTTTCGGTGTTCCGAGCGTCTTATAGCAGCATTTTCGCAGAGCGGAAATGTTTGCTGTTGGGTTAGCTACTCAATGAATGAAATAACTTCTGATATCTTTCATTCTGACATATGTTCATCAATTTCAAGATACAACTAATTAAGAAGTGAGTTCCTTTAAGAAAATGGTCAACAGAACGAATGTAGTTCATTCACACAAGAAAAATGCCCAACCTAGACAAGAGTGCGAGATACTATTGAGGTTCCTGCTGCCATACAAGCAGGGTTACCCTTCTCAAACCAACGGTTTAGATGGACTTTTAGAGGCTGACTGTACTGACGCTCGCAGATTATACGGAGAATACTGACGCAAGATTTAATACCCACAACTTCTATATTATTCGTTCCGCGTAGACCAAAGGCAAAACAAAACACCAGAGTTGATTGTCCAAATTACGAGATATATTTCGGGAACAAATCAGAGTGCGAGACGATTGCTTAGCTGGTCAGTGATCGTGCACGAACGTGGGACCACGGAGTACCGAATAGCGTGGATGCTTGACCGGAAGCCTTCAGCTAGACAAGTCGACTTAAACAGCATCCAATGTTCAGTGATGAGTGCTGTGGTCAATAATTTTCGGGAATTACTTACCACTACAGACTTCTGGGTCAGTCACTGTAATTGACATATTTAAGTTTTACGCTACAGCTTTCCTTTACTTTTTTCTTCTTGTATTATAAGGTGTTAATATACACTAGATAGATATCCTGTCAGCCTTACCAAGGTTGCAGTATATAATTAGTCCGTGACAATTTTTCTAGGGCTTTTGTTTGTTTGGGGGGTACAAATTTCCAGTATTAATGTGCATTCTTGAAACTACTAGTACGGGTCACGGTAAATCCACCAAGAAATTGTCAGGCGCCCGTTACTGTTAGTAAACATGATACGTATTTTAAACATTTATAACGGATACATGCAGGGAAAATAAGTCCTTAGTAATGCCTAAATCTGAACTTTCTGTCTGAGCCTGCGCTGTAGAGCCTCTACAACATAGCATGTTGAGTCCCCTCAGATGTAGTAAGCCACTGAGAAATCCAGAGGGACAGAACGAGAGAACAAGTAGGAACGATATCAATTTTATGGCTAGTAAAGCTTTCTTTATACACTTAGGCAGGAATGACCTTCCATTTGTTAGACTAGGTATTTCCCTCTTCACTTGCACTCTGCCATGCTTAAGAAAATAAACGTCCATAAACACTATCAATCCTCTTACAACATTACAGTAATTCGAATAATTATTCTGATAGAAAACCAGGTTTCCAGAATGACATGGTGACTGTGGCAACTAAGAAAAACATTAAGAATGATCAATAGATTAGTCAAGAAATGTAGCACTACCTAAAATATAATAATTTTTCCTTCACGTTCCCCAGTGGAACATAGGGCTTCAAGTTAGGGCTTGAAGTTTTTGTAACAGTATTTATTTTTACAGGATGGGGTTGCTAGCCTCATGCCCAACCTTTCCTCTTTACCAGTATTATTTCTAGCTTTGCGAGGTAAAGGAGTGCGTCGGTGGCCGGGGATTGAACCCCGGACCATGAGCATAGTTGGCGTGCGTCCTAACGGCTATGCCACCGATGCACCACCTAAAATATAGCCTTCAAAATTATATCCTCAAACCCAAACCATGTTTCGTTTTGAGAAGTGCCACAGAGGAAGCAAATCAGTGCTCCAACGCACCCAAACACATTACAGAAAGATAATCTGAGGCGATTGTGCGAGTCATTAAGCACTGTGAGCACACGAAGGATATATGAGGCGAAACTTAACCATCCAACATGTACGGTATGAATTTATATTACCTCATCCTTTTTCGTGTTTCGGATAAGTGTAGCAAGTATATCACGCAAACCTATTTTACTAATCTCGCTGTTGAAAGGAAACTGAGTCACCGAAAGTTCATCCGCGTACACAAGAAAAGAAACGCTTCATCAGAGAATACGTAGGTAGTCGGAACCCACACGGTCAACCAAAGTCATTACAACCATTAGAATCCAATAAAATTGTGGTCGAGTCAGGTCGTTCTCACTTGGGGTAATTTACATTCTGACACACCGTTGGTGATCACCTTGAAACAGTTACTGGGAACACCATACAAAATGGCTGCCATCCAGCCGGAGAGTTCCTTAACATATAGGAGATGTTGGGGCGTTGATAAAGCATATCCCCTATTTGAAGTGGCGCCTCTGGCTTAACCTTGACGGCATTTGCGCGGTTTCGTTGATTCGAGTTGTAGCTAGCCGTCCAGCAAACGCAGTAGACGCGATTTCGGTGCTTATTTTGCTCTTGTTGGATGAATTTATATGAAAATTGTTGTTCGATATCGTTCTTGAGCATTTACTGATTGCTTGTGTGACAGGACGCTTAAATACATGGTTCATGCAATGATTATTTGGCATACCGAGTAAGCTTTGCGTACATTTCGACGACTGTCATTCGATAGATTTCCTTGCAGCTTGGCGGAAACCTGTACTCGATCTCGAATTTCCCTATCAGCTGTTGTGCAGTACCTATTACTGTTGCAGGAACCGAAATATGATTGATATCGAATTCGTGCATCCTTCCGCACTTTCGTGTGGTGTTTTGATGGCTGAAAGTCAATGGGATGCATAGATACAAGGGAAAATTAGTGTTCACGAATGGGCAGAAACTGCGATATGTTTTGCGATAACCTACAACATTCACTGTTTTCTGCCAAAATTTTTAAATGATTTAAATGCACACTGCAACATTTTAGTAATTTGGTGGATTTCAATACCATCCTCGTGATCAGGTACGTAAAGACATCTGTGGTGTGCGTCATTTTGTTCTATTATTGAGTTTGGTTTCATAAACTTCCGATTTTTGTTATTGCCCTGACGCCAAATTATATGCGTTTGTTCAAAGTTAATTCACAAAATTAATTTGAAACCACGTAGAAGTAGTGTCCGACATCTCTTAAAGCTATGGACGTAAGGTTTAGAAGCGGTTGCTGTATCCATTTAGGGGGGACTCATCGATTTCTGCAAGTAAGGGCTACGCATCATATTTCTAAATGCCTCCAGAAGCAACAGAATCTTCAGAAGCCATTATTGGGGTCCCAGCTCCTCTATTTCGAAACATATTATATGGACAGAACATAAAATTGACGTTTGCACATTTTTTTAAACCTATCTGTAAAACGTGTTTGGATTGGGTCCTAAAGTTTGTGGAATCCGAAGTGTGATTCGGAAGTTTAAACCACTTTTGTGAGTTCCAAAACTATTTGTCATCACACGAAACCTTCTTTGTTAAACTTGGTTTGGATACCAGTCAGGGTAGATGTACTAATACCTGTTATTTGGTTTAGTGATGTTCATTGTTATTTTGACCTTCGATATGTGATCTTAATTCGACGTGAATTTATTTTCTGACCTCTTAACTGTATTAATTTCATATGTATTCCTATGACAAGTCCATGCGTGACCAGATTGTCCAAATTGTGTTGCACAAATACAACAATGCACGACTCAGACAAATTACGTCTTATTACTTCGTCTAAATATCCACTTGTGTCAAAAATAGTAATTGATGTAATCGCATATTGATATAAACTTTCATTAATTCTTACTTTGGTATCTCGTTAATATTATATTGGCAGTTATATTCATGTATACATGCTGTGCACCCTTTTTTTTTTAGGTAATCTGTAGTTCCAGTGACCTCGTTGGATTCGTTGCTGAAGAAAGTGGTTTCCAGTACCGTTGATTTTGTATTTTGTGTCGAATCACTAATAAATATATTCCCTATACCTCAAATAGACATTCTACTTGTTAATAGTCACCACTAACTTTATAGAATGTTGTGAGCTACAGAGTTAGGGTCATGTGTTGTATTGAGTAGTGCGTTTAGAAGATGCTACCGCCTCTGAGGTATATTGTCGTCAGTATGGAGTGCATTCTCGTTCTCGTGATAAATCTGTTAGCAGTGATTATTATTAGTACCTATAATTCGTAAGGATGGTATATAACGAAACGTATTAATTCAGTAGTCAAAGGCTAGAACTATCCGTTAAAATTGAAACAGGTGCTCATGAATGGGAAAACTGATTAATCGAAAGTTGAAACATCACGTAAGTGATAAAGTCATTAGCATTGTTTACATGCGAATAGTTAAGGTTATTTATTTAAAAACGATGGCTACTCGTTGATGGTTTGAGGGATATTTCGTTTGATAGGAAATAGGTGGGACATTAACTGAAAAACAGTGTAACTGGATAAGCAACATCAACTGGCCAGTATACAAATATTTTGAAGTAAAACACGATCGGGCAAAGTATTTCGAAGACAGGAGTAGAGCAGTCTTCTGAAACTATTAATTTAGTGAGCAACTAAATTTGTCTTTAAATTAAGACTGAAAGTAAGCGGCATATTGGTAGGCTAAACGATTATCATTATTCGGTTTCGTTAGAATAAGTATCCGAGTACTATTTCACTCATCATTCTGTCTTTTGAATAACTTAGTAATATGGCGTTTACTTTCGGATCCAAATTACTAAGTAAAGGTTAATATCCCTAATATGAAATTGTCGCCAAAGTAAGTAAATATGTTCATATCTAGAAAATACTAAGGTTTGGAGTTGTTTTTTCTACTACCACAACACCAGGTGACTCACCAATTAGTCACAAAGTAAAACTAGGTCTGTCCAAGACAGTCTGCTCTTGACTTCTAGGTATCGTGAAGGATAAACTATGCCCGTAGGTTAACAGGATTAGACGCATGATGTCAATTCGAAACTAGGTATCTATGTTTCGCAGCTACAGAAAACACCATGTTACAATCTATTCCTTTAATCGTGTCAATCAATGTGACATCAGTTAAGACTAGAAAAGGAACACCACTGGTTTTCACAAAATCCATTTGTGTTCCCTAATATAATGTACATTCCGTAATTATAGGCAAACCAGGAAACGCACCAAGTCATCACGTATATACGAACAATAATTCAGCGTACAAGGTAGGGTAGATTTAAAGGAATGCCTACTCGATATGGCTCAGAGTTCATGTGAAGTGACACATGCCTACATCTGAAGGTGCGTGTATAAGGTATCGCATTTCCTCAGCCCTTCGTCTAAGTGACTCAGTGGGTCGCCTCCATATTTGACAAATGCTCAGTCCATGAATTCTACTTGTACCTGTAAAACACAAAGAATACCCTGCTGGGATATGGTGCTGTGTTACACTAGAGTCCCTCAGTTTACAGGTAAATCACACTTAATATCAGTATTGCGGCTTTTAGTTGAAAAAGTCATTCGACTGTGTCACAGATGCTTTTGGCTGGATTCCTCAGTACCAAGTATTGTTCCCTGAGAGTGCATTGAAGAAACCCTGCAGGACGATATTGAAGCTTTGCCGAAAATTGAATAGAAGCATTTCACTCATACAATATGTATACAGTAAAGAATACACTCTTAACTCACTGCGCTCAGCCCTACATCACCCTATAAAATTCTCTTGCTTGGAAATGAAACATGTACATATATATTGTGTCGTTAACTTCAGATACACATTAATATCTAAATTTCATACGCCTTCTGTTTCACTACTCTATGTAATAATAGTTTGACAGTTATTTACGAATGCAGTAATAAGTAGTTCATGGGCCACGAGTAGCACTTGGTATTCAGCAGAGGTAATGGGCACTTAGTGATTGTAATTTAGAGAACTAATACGACAAGGTTAGCTTTTTTCTAATATATACGCACCTATCAACGCAATGAAAAGATAATGACGAATTGTTATCACAAGCATTCTATTTACTATGGAGGGAATGTTATTACAGGCAAACTTCACAGTAACATGTACAGGTCTTGCATGTCATTGCATCAGTAATATTAGCATACTAATTGTATTACGGCCAAATGTAAATAATCTAAAGGCGTCGTAACAAAAACTTTGCGGGAGGTAGATGTATTGAAAGACTGCTTGCAGACACTATGTACGACGACATCTAGCAGAATGTCTACGAAGACTGACAACCTAAAATGAGGAAGATAAAAATGAAACAGTTGGGTGACACATTATGGATAAGATGAATATTTTTGATATGTGTGTAAAACTTGGGCAATATGGTAGAGTATAACTACATTATGGATACGACTTTATTTTGATAAATCACACAGTGTTGTACAGCAATATTATCTGATGACGTTTCGAGCACAAATTATTGCTCATAATCGTATCAAGTCAGTCACACAACTTTTTGCCTCATTCATACACATGAGTATTTTAGTTAAGCGTACTACAGGGATAAAAGGTCACTCATCTCATTCACTTCTATTCACACTAATTCTTATGTCCGTGTTACTGACTTTTGGTTTATGTTTTCCTCTTCGGTGCACTTTATCTGGACAATTTAAGGAATTAGGAAGTGCATAGAGTACTTAGGAAACGGTATGAATAATTGTTTAAGCTAATTAACACTAGGTAGTTGTGACACTACGCATCTGCAGTGACAAAGCTGACTGACTGAGTTTTAACATGGAAATGAGCACAGAAGTGTAGCAGTCCAATTTGTGACGTTCCACACTTGAAAATATTATATTTAGTTAGTAATAAGCAA
The DNA here is from genome assembly GCA_944472135.2 of Trichobilharzia regenti. Lineage (NCBI taxonomy): Eukaryota > Metazoa > Platyhelminthes > Trematoda > Strigeidida > Schistosomatidae > Trichobilharzia > Trichobilharzia regenti. The sequence goes on along the minus strand of OX235263.1, from coordinate 108,350,180 downwards.
AACATATTTCATCAGATGTGTTTCGACTTCGCATTTGGGCTAAGCGATAAAATTAACTAACTCATGAGATATAACGAGAAAGAGTGTGAGAGTTATCTCGGGTAAGAGGAGAAATTATTGTAAGATCACTTTTTTTCAGTTAGACAAGAACTAAATGGGAAAATACGATTACCATTTGTTGACATTTTGCCTATTTTTATCCACGTTTTAGCATTTCACTATATCTGGACTATAGAACATTCTGACAGACTGACTTTCAACATAGAAGCTTGCACACAAGTGCACCCGCTTAAGTTAGCACATTCCATGTAGCACACAAAGGTAGAAGAAAAAAGAAATTAAATGTCACTATAATGAGCATAAATGTGATGAAAAACAAACTGTCATATGGAAAAAATATAAGGGTTGCTCAGATATGTGAGATTACACACAGTGAATGCATCTGTGTCATTAACAACGTTTGGAATCACATTTCTACTTAACACTAAACTTAACCCCAATATTACTCACCATATTAGACTACTTAACACAGAAGAAAGGGTACAGACACTACGATCAAAAACCAGTAGTCTTTTCATATCTTCCAGTTTCAATGGTCACTTATCGCAGCCTAAGTGGGCAATACCATCAGCATACACTAAGTTGACAAGACTGTTCTCTGGTAAGTCCCTAAAGTGGGTGATAGATAATTCGGTTAATACATTTAGGATGAACGTGAACTAAAATAAGGACTACAGTTGTAGAAATGAGCCTTGTATTATACCCTTCTTGGAAATATCAGTTCCCTCATAGTTTAGTTTCAGTATTAAGTGAATGGAATGCAGTCTACAGATTCATGAAATTCACATACTGACGCGCTACTTTCCTAGAATCCTAGTTGACGTCTCCTCAAGAAAGTGGGAGATGAGCATTGCACTTCTGTAAACTCAGTAGGCTGTGAACTGCTGCCAATGAAATCGACAGCAATTTTTGGTATTACGTAATTCCGAAACCGATCATATAATCTTTGACACTGACTTCTGGTTCGATCAGATGAAGTTAAAGGCAAGAGCTGAGAATATGGGAGATGTTGAGGGTTAGATAGTATAGTTTTAGACCATTTATCGCATGAGTTTAGATGTCTTTCAACTAATCCATTAACGAGTTGACTAAATGGTACGCCACTTGCCCTAATGACAGCCTTAATACCCTGCACAATACGACATAGCCGTTTTTGAGTAATTCAGGAAAGAATAAGGGGGAGCAGTAAAGACCGATGCAAGAGTTAACAAATTGTAAAAGGAGGTTGAATGATTCCTGACTGTCTTGACCACATAACGTGGTAAGCTAGACTGAAGGTTTTCTTAGAAATCGACAAGATATAGAATGACCAAGAAAGACCAGAGGATAGAACTACTTCAAGGTATTTTATGTTAGACTTAGTTTCTGTTTCAGGGCCCTCTTTGATACGAGCATCTTGTAAACAACACAATTCTTGTAATTCACGCTTATGAGTGAAGGGAAAGTTAACTGCCTGAAATTTAGAGGGATTTAACGTAAGACCATATGCCTTAGACTACAGACAGGAAGCAGTTAGGTTTGCTGCAGTCACATTGTAACATGACAGGAAGTGAGACGGTCAGATCACCAGCGTATTTGACGAAGTTGCTCTCATTAGAAGGAGAAAAGTCATGTAAGACGAGGGAGAAAAAAGAAGAGGAGAGATAACAATACCCTGAGGAACACCAGCTTCAGCAAACGAGGCGGAATATTTACCCTAATATACAGTATGCTGCATTCCATTTGAGAAATGATAATGCAACCAGTCAACTCCTCAGGACCCGTGTTTTCACGACCGAAAACTTATTCAACTAAAGTCATCTATGTCCTGAGTCGACAACAACGGCATATGCTGACTGAAAGCTTAGCACAAAAGTGACAAAGCACAAAAACTTGCAAAGTAGGAGACGAGTCCCGGTTGAAAGAAGAGATTACTGAAAGGTATCTATTTTTCATTTGGCAAAGAACAAGATTAAGAACTACACCTATCATTTGTTGAAATTTTGGAGATCATTTATCAATGTTTCGCATTTAGTTATGCCTAGACTGTGTCATTCTGACTAGCTTTCAGTATGAGTTTGCAGAGAAGTCCACCTGTTTAATTTACCACATTCCATGTAGAACACGTAGGTAGAGACATAAAACTAAATGCAAGTTTAACGAGCGAAAGTGTGAGGGAGAATAAATAGTGACAACGAAAAACATGAGTTGAACAGATACGTGAGATTACATAGAGTGAATGCATCTGTGCCAGTAACAAAGATTTGCAGTCATATCTCTAGTAGTTCTTCCAGCTGACCGTCAACGATTTTATGAACCAATACCAGTTTTCCATTTGACTGACCCAAACACATTTTAAACCTTAACATGTGCTGGCCAGCATTGTCCCTGGAGGAAGGCGATGGCTTGATATGCCAGCACGTTCTAGCCATCTCAACCTATTCAGCTTCCCTACCTTGAAGACTAATATACCCTCCCCACCTAAACATTTATGCGTAACCTCAACAGCACTCGCCATATTATACTGCTTTACTCATGAGATAGAACGCAGACACCTGTAATCAAACACCGGTATTATTTTCGTATCCTACAGCATCAGGGGTTACTTCGCATAGTCTAGGTGGACGATATCATCAGCAAACTGTAAGTTGATGAGACTATTCCCTGATAAGTCTCTAAAGTCAGCTATAGACTATCCTACTAATACATGTGTGATTGAATTGAACTGTTATAAGGATGACAGTTTAAGAATTCAGCCTTGTGTTGCATCCCACTCGGAAATGTGTTTTATGGAGTAATTCGCAAACAGTATTCAATGAATAGAAAACATTCTGTAGGCCTAATGAAACTCATAAATTGACGCACTACTTTTGCAGGCAACATAGTGTTTCCTCAATAAAGTGAAAATCGGATATTTCGGCTGCATAAAACGAATAAGTGATATCTTGGCAATACCAATGACTACAGCAAGTCTAGGAGTTATGCACTACAACATTTACTTTGCTGAATACTGCGGCAGACTTTACGTAAACACTTGACAGATATCAAATTTATACGGGAAGTCAGTAAGATTTAGTAAACTAAAAGTACTTTCGGTTTCCATAGCACTTCTCCGTGCCGAATTTATACCTTTAAGGGCCTACAGAGATTAAAACTTCAATCAAATAACACTGACGTGGAAGAAATTCCATTCTTCAGTGCTAAAATTAATGGAAATAATCACGTTTTTTATTCTAAAAACAGGAGTATTCGTAATGTTTTACTTTATGTAAATGAAGTTACATACAGTTGCACTAAGAACTCAGTACAACTCAATGCACGATAGTATATATACAAATAAACTGAAAAATAATGTCCTCCTTGCCTTATGAACAACTTGTTCTTATTCCAGGATTATAACTTTCTTTCATCTATGAGCCTGAGTTATGTCTATGAAATCGCAATATTACATCAGTTAAATCTTCTTCCAAAACCAAGGTCACTTGAAACCAATAGCAACATAGCAACAAGCGTCATTGAGGGGATATGCAATAAAGTCGCTCGAGATGTTGGGATGACATTCATGATCAGTCTGTATTTTTATTTTCCCTGCTGTCACATGTAGAAACCACCTACCAGATTAATACTAATATTCACCCGAGTTCCAAGTGGAACAGAGTTTCGGCAGTCCTCTTCAGAAGGCCCCACATTTGTCTATAGGTCATAACCTCCCCCTCTAGATCTTCTCATGTAATATTCGAACATCCCATCCTTCGTTTGCTACTCGGGTTCACCTCCAGGTCCATCTCCATTTTTTCACCGTATTTGTTAAGCGGTAGATTCTTATTCGGTTCACCTCCAGAGTTTCTTGTTGCTAATTAGGTCCGGCTGGTCATTTAATCTTCAGTATCAAACCAAGACAGCTGCTATTAAAGGTCTGCAAGCCGTTAGAAATCCTTTTTGTGAAACGCAGTACAAGTTTCTGACCCGTATAGAAGAACTCACATAATGTTTGTGTTGGAAGTTCGAATCTTGTTCTTATGTTGGTTACCTAAGATTCACAAACTCACTTGCCTTTCCGATTCTGATTTTGATATCCTCGCTCGTACCGTCTGCAGCTGAAGGGATGCTGATAAGACTAATGAAGGGAGCGACCTGTCCCAAATTCCCTACGCTGGCGTTTGTTGGCTGTCGAGTAGTGTCGTCAGCTCTGTCTTCTGTGTGTCCACTTGAATTCCTGCCTCCACCGCTTCCCCTACCACTTTTTTGGTTTTTGTGTGTAATTCTTCAAGTTTATATGACATTAAACATAAATCATCCACGAAATCCAGCTCTTCTAGAATATTCTCATTGGCTTGATGTGTTCCTGTCTTCTCACCACCTTCAGCCTGTCTCTTGATTCAGTTCACCACAATTAGGAATATCATCGGTGATAATAAGCTGCCTAATCTTTCACATGTATTTACTTCAAAGGCAAGCTTCGCTAAGTTCTTTTAGTTGTGGATCACTGATACGTGGTACTGTCACGGAGATGTTGAATGAGGTTGATATAGACTTAGGCACTGCACTCCTCAGTGTTGAAGCAGTTTCCAAATCACTTCGCGGTCAGCGCTATCAAAGATATGTCCAAAGCGAATGAAGTCGAGGAAGAGATTTGGCTACCATTGAATGCGTTCTTCCATTATGATGTGCAGAGATGTGACCTCATCTGCACACGATTATTCTTTGCTGAATCCAGCTTGTTCCAGTGGGAGGGTTTGCATCCAGTGCAGCTTTTATTTCCTCCAGGACGATGCGATTTGGATCTTACTGTGTATGGAAAAGATTATAATTTCAAACAAAGGCCTAAGTCGTTCTTGTTTGGTAGTTTAAAAAGGTAGCCTTTCTCCAAATCAATAGTTGCTTTTCCTCCCTTTCCAGACTCGATAGGGACGTCAGACTATCGACTGAAGCCTCTGGTTCCATTCTCACTGTCTCGAAATTCCACCTGATCCTGCTGTCTTCCCAACTGGAGTTTAGCAGCTTGACTGGATTTAGGATTTCTGCTTTCGTTTGAGAATCGGTGTCTGCTGGCAGCCAGTTCTGTGCGAGCTGTTGGCTGCGTTTTGGGGCAGGTTGCAGGTGATGGACATGTCATATAGTTTGACGAAAGATAAGAGGCGGGATTCAACGCAGTGTCAGCAGGTCTAAAGCTATATAGCAAAAAGAGAGAAAAGTATAGTTACGGTCATCACCATGAGTGACTGCAAAGTGATAGAAAGTTTGTCCTAATGAAAACCAAATGTTCTCATAAAAGTAGAGAGGCTGTTTGTCAGAAACTGGTCGATCTAGAAAACACGATACTGAACAAGACCAGATGCCATTTACAACCACTAAACAGAATAACCTCTCTGCAAGGGAGACCGACAAACGTCTTTACACCAGTGTGAGACGTCTCAGGACCAGGACAGCTGAAGTGAACACTATGTCCTCGAGATTCACGTTATTATTCTCGATTCTGACAGAAACTTGGCTATAACACAGTGCTGAAAACTGCGAAATGACCGTAGATAGCATGATGACTCACAGAAAGGACAGACAAAGGACGGATAACACTGGGGTAGTGATGTCACAAGTACATTTCAATTCTTCTTAGTCACTAACTAAAGGCTGGAAGAACTCCCAGAGTTTGTCTTGTGTCACTTGACTGTAAATAGTACTATGTTCCTGATCAGAGATGTTCGACACAACACAATTAAAAAATAATCGAAGTAATACTCACAACCCTAATCATCTGACATGATCAGAAAATTATATCTGGTGACTTCAGTCGCCAGTGCTGGCACCAGTTACACCTGTTGTGGTGTCTTCAAAAGAAAGCTTCTGAATGTTATCGCGACGCATGAACGCTATAAATCCATGAAGAATGATACACGCTTTAGGTGAAAGGCAAACCGTCCTGGCTAGATTAACTTCTCAATACAATACAGTGAGCCCTACAGATAGATATCAGCGACCACGAAGCGTGTTATCCTACTAGTCCATCTATGAATAGTTAACAGAAAGTAACTCCATTACCGACATCAGTTATGGGAAAGCTAGCTTTGGACTGATGAAACAGCCCCCGGATGCGGCGCCTTGGCTACAAATCTGTAGTTTGCCAACAATGCACGAGCAGCAGGAGTGAATGAAAAGGATTATCACGAAAGCCATTGGCTATTTCGCTCCTACAATGATGATAACTTCTCAAAAGAGAACTGACTGGATAACAGAAGGCGCGGAGCGTCTGTCACAGAACGAAACAGAATGGTATGTGTACTCCTAGAGAAGGAGTCAAACCACACATTATTACCACGAGAAATCAATGTAAAACTAAGTTTTGAAAGATAAAAAACATTGCAGGCAAACTTAATCCAGAAATGGCAGTGCAACTCCACGAATCTGCAAAGATTCTTAGCCTTTAAGGAAAGCACTAAACCAGGGGTGTGTACTGCGAGATCACAAGTTCAAACTCCGGAGTAACTCACAGAATTTTGAAGCCTCCCGTGATGCACTCCGAAGAGGTCTGAACCACAAGAATACTAAGAGGAACTGTCAATGTAGTTGAAGATTGAACGATCAAATCATGGTTGTTTGCTCAAAACCAACTTCCCCAATTTTCGCGGAGGCATCAATACGGAAGTCATCATCTCATCGGTCGCTGTTCAGAAAGAAGTCAGCTAAAAACCGTCAGAAACCTTAGTCGTAATATTTTTTATATGTTGGTGTTACAATAAAGAATCCTCGAGTCGCCAATTGGTGTTTTGGTTTTTGCGTCCGTATTACTAAGCGTTTCTGAGAAACTTCAAGGAACAGCGTGAGCTCGAGTGCAGCAAGAGCTGGGCACTAACGGTTTGCGAGACGTGGCTGACAGGAACTGTGCAGATGATTACCTTGAAAATTTTAGTGGTGAACAACTCTGAGGATGTTTCTGGAAAAGCTAAGGAAGTTTCGAATGATTTTGATTTGATTTTTGATTACAGCTTGATTCCATACCGTAATTTTTGGTACAAGTATGAAATTTTGAGCAGGTGATATCTGTATCCCGAAGTTCGCAGGCCGACCATAGATATCACATGTGGGTCGGCAGGGGATCGAACTGTGGACCTTGTGCATGGTCAGCGAGTGTCCTAACCACCGTGCCACCGACGCACAGTGAATCCCCAGGATGTGATGGTAATAACCCAGTGGTTTCCTGGCATTGTGGTGAAGCTTTGCGTGTTACAACAAGCAAGCTGTGATAGCACTCATTAGACAGACGTCAATTACCTGGAGAGTGGATGAGGGTGATCCTATCAGGTCTCTTTAAAATGAAGAGATCAATGACCCTACTGCCAACGATATCAGATGCGATGGTTACCAGATTAGAAAAAATCACGACAAAAAGGCCAAAAAGGATCCAGGATATTGTAGTTTTGTTATGGAAAACTGAACAGCATGCAAGGATCATAATTTTTCGGTCCCCATTCCATGCCTAAACATCTCCAAGGGATTCGACGCGGTATCCCACGAGATCTCACTGTAGAAAGTATCGGAAATAGGAACTGACAGTCGGCTGCTAGCATTGACTGAAGCCAACGTGGGAGGCAGAGGATTTTTCATGAAAGCTAACCAAGAATATTCTACGTGGCGACAGCCTTCACCACTGGCCTTCGAAATGACCTCCATAGCAACTTCAGCTAATCATCTTTTCTATACTGATATGATGTAAAGTTGACATGAGCTTCAAAAAAAATCGAAGACACAAGGAAGCCACTGGAATGTTCGGAAGACTTGGAAAGACGGGTAACAGAAATCGGATTAACCTAGTTCTGAACAAATGTCGAACTATGTTCCCCCATGTTGAAAAACTGCGCATGTGGAACTCATTTTTCTTATGCTGAAACAGTGTGACCAATGCTTACTGCTGACACACAGACTGGAAATAAGTGCTTACTATGCAAGAGAAGTGGACAAAGATAAAAAAGCAGAGTATTTCGTGCATAGGCAGCTAGGATTTCATATTCCCGGACTCTTTACGAAGCCATATATGAGAATTTTAAAAAGATATTGAACTTTTCTTTGTTCTTGGTTAGAATCAACTTTTACTGTAAAACAGATCGCAGAGATTCATACAAGCCTGAAGTGTGAAACCATAAGTTGTCTGCAGTCACTTATGACAGTACTTGTACATTGAACGTGGTGTCAGGTATTAGAAAGTGGTTGTGTATTATTTGATTTTTCTCAAGGCTGCGGCTGAGTTTCCGTTTCAAAGACGGTGGCAAAGGTAAGACTATTGATCATATCTACTAGTCATGGGCATCTATCAGCTAACGTACCTGTGGAGTGTTAAGTTAATGTATTAGGTAGACTGCTTCATGTTTCTCAGTGTCCTTAAATCTATGTATATGCAGGTTGTAAGCTGCATATATATATTTTATATAAACAGCCTGATGGCATACTGTCGCCTAATGCTTTCAACGAATCTTTTTATTAATTAATCAATGAAGCAGTTTTTAGTGTCTTCATTGGGCGTGGCCTTTGACTGTTAATCTTGGAACTTTTTGAAGGCGTATAAATTTGTAATTAGTTATTTATTTAGGATCCTTGATTGCTGGTTTTTTGTGATTATGGGCTGAAAAAGCAGTCTTCTTTGTGTAATGATGTCTATTATGCTATTAACAAATCACAATTGATTGAGTGTTGCTGTGTAGGTGCTGCATAGAACCTAAGATTTGTCATCACTTTACTCATTGTTCTTTTCCTTGTTTCAGTAATCTGGTGAAAACCAGTGAACTTGCTGCAGTTTATTTTTAATTCTTGGAAGGTCAATTTTAGGATTTCACATATGTCATTGTAGTACGGCTCACTGGAATTACTGATTTAGTAAAACTGTCAGCTGATTTCTGGTGAGATAACAAAAGGAGTAAATAGTGGTTTAAATGGATCCAGAATTTAAACCATAAAATCGTCTCAGAAGAATGCCTAAGTCGTCATCAATTCTGAGGAGTAATTCAGATAATCAGGTAATGAGTGATAAGCTGTAATGTACAGATTGTAGTCGTTAGTGAAAAGACAAATGACAAGAAGATATATATGGAGGCAGTCCTAACCCTTAATCTTATCAACCATCAAGTTGCGTTTTCACTACCTGTTTTTTCAGCATTATCGTTCAACCGTCCTCTATAACTACTTTATAGTGCTTCAGTTACTATCTAATCTATCTATTTTATTTATTTTTTATTTTTGATTACAGCTTGATTCCACACTGTATTTTTGGTACAAGTATGGAATTTTCAGCATGAATATCGGTAGCCCGAATTTCACAGGCCGACCATAGATATCAGGTGTGCGTCGGTTTGGGCTCGAACCCCGGACCATGTGCATGGTCGGCGAGAGTCCTAACCACTGTGCCACCGACGCACCGACAATACTAGGAATGAGAACTGTGGTGAGGGACTCTTTTGAAGTCCTGACGAAAGAAATTCTTGTGAGATGATTGTTAGACTGACATTAGCCGGTGACCAGGGTTGCCAGGATAGACATCAATACTAGGTCACTCATGAAGTTCAGAGTTGAGCGGTGTGGAAAATTGGATAGCTTAATTTGTTTGATAAATCGTCAACGAATCATATGAATATCAATTGTCCGAAAGTGACTCATTGTGACACTTTGGAAGAAGACTATCCACGTTAAGTAAACAAGACTGCACATGAAACGTTTTCCTTCAAATAATTTGTCAGCCACAAAAGAAGGGGATTGGAAACATGCATAGGGATTTTTTTGAAAGGAGGGTTTTATATACTACAATGCTGAGATTTAAAGAAAGTACACGACGACTTGTGGGTTATGGTATATAAGCTGACAACAAGTCTGGAGCACAAAACTGATCTATTCTGGAGTTGTAGTTGGCTTCTTGGAGAATGATACTGCCATCAGTGTTCTTTGACGTGACTTTGTGTTACTATCAGTGCCACTGGAGGCTGAGATACATTTTTGTAAAGGTTTGATCATGATGAGTGCCAGAATTGTTGTTTTAAACTGTTTTAAAAGGTACTGTGTTTCCATTTATCGTCAGTATACATCAAACAATTTCAAAGAGGGATTTTTACATGGTTTCTTAATATCTATCACTCTTATTACTGTTCACTGTGAAGGCTCAGACACATCTGCCGAACTTCATTTTAAATTTAGTACTGGTGATTTTGTCTAGAAAGATTTCGAAAGCATCGAAGTTATACGGAATTCATGTGAACTTTACTAGAAGCCGTTTCGACCATTTAGCACTCAAAATTGTTTGTAAAGTCTAGTAATTTTAAAGTCACATTGTGGTAACGTTTTTCTAAAAGGTTTCAAGATCTTCTTAGTACTTGAATTTTCAAAATAGTTTGCTTCATCATGAGTTGTTAGAAAAGAGTTTCTTCATCATACAGCTACTGTTGTAGGGATATTCTCCAGTTTAGGTTATGTTTGATATTATGGCGTAGTTTGTTGAATTGTGAGGTGCCTCATGACTCTATTTTCATTTTTTGCACTGTTAGCTTTCATATTTTTCAAAATGTAAGGATTTCGGAGATAGCAACCAGAAATATTCGTCTCAATGTTACTTGATTTTGACTTGTTGCGGATAATATTATAGTTACACATTATTGTATATCGTGCTGAAATTCACTCAATGCTTCTTTCTTATCTTCCGTAGTTTATTGACGTATTGAAGCGGGAGAAACTAGAATCAGCTAATTTTATGCTGTCTACTTGTTGATTGCATCATCATTATGTTTAGTGTTATGTGTATTTTGTTGTCAACATTTGCTGGCGTTTATTCAGTACCTGAGCACAAATTAAAGATACCTAATAGTGAAAATGTTATTGATCCATGCGATCCAAATAAATATGTAAAGTCAATTGGTCATTTCAATTGTGAAGGTGGTGGACCTCTCAATCCATTTGGTTCAGATTTTGAGGCGAAACGAGTTAAGTTTTAATCAATTTTATTAACTGTAGTGAATGCATTTCACTATATTTTGTTATTATTAGTTCGATATAGCATCATTTGTTCTCAGTTTTACTTTTGATCTTTTTATTGATTGATTGGATTGAAATATTCAGCCTGTGTTGGCTAACATGTTGGCTTCTAGTATGGACGCTTTGATGATGTTTGGGGATTAATTTGAAATAATTTTGGCGGCTGGTGATTAGCGGTGGAATTGAGGATGTGCATACGTTCTGTTGTGGACTTGTCAGCTGGATGTACCTGCATTCCCATAGGGTGGTGGTGGTGTTCCTGGTGTGACTGGAACCCAGTGCACTATGTTTCAAACACCAAAGCGATATCCACACGGCTTTTTGAGCCAATAGAGCCATCTCTTTGGCAACAGGCATCAGTTATTATTTATTTTGCTGTCAACTGGTTAGACCGAAATGTTCAGTTCTACATGTCTGACTTTAAATAAGCAGAAATATTAGTTGAATGTAGGAGACACTTCATTTTCCATTTAAAAAAAGTTAAACCTTATATTAGCTCTACTTTCTGAATATTGTCATTTTGTGGTTAAATGTATTTCTAGTGATACTAACGATTGAATGCTGCTCATGTTTATGGTTTAATTAACATTAACTTATTCCTCATATGAACTGCAGTTATTTGAACTAGGAACTGTTGTTAAATGGTGTTCTCTGGCACTCACCAGTCAGCAAGGCGTATCTGCAGTTTCGAGGTAACTAACTTTTTTCTCTGAGGTTTGAACCTGGGTCACTCGGCGCTGCAATCAGTGACGTTACTGCTCAGGCATTTGGTCTTACGATTAATTTCCTGTAGGGCCGTAATGGATACTTTGATTGGACACTAGACGGTAACTATTGCCATGCGTCTAGTCCATGATGTTGCTGCAGACTGACTTTCATCAGTTAGTTACTTCAGGAGGTCAGTCAGGAGCCCAGATGGTTCAGTCGTAAAGTCTCTGACTGTGTCTCAGTGGATGACCCCAGTTCGAGATTCAGGAGGGACTTGAGTTTCTTCAAGATAGTACATACGCCTTGTTAGCTGGTGAGTGCCACCCAACAAGCACGAAAACTAAGTCTAAGCCTACAAGCATCTAATAACAACAATTCTGAGTGCACCATGATGACTAGGCAACTATCGTGGTGGTTACCTTGGAAACTTGACTGATGTAACCCGGTCTACACCAAACGGGGAATCAGAAATATGACATTAATTACTACCTGGTGTCTAATCAAAGTAGTCTGACTATTTTGTGTGTGAGTGTGTGCGCAAGCATCTATTGTGATCACATATTAAGCGCCACATTTTTCTTGTAATCACTGAGTGTGATTAAGTTAGTTTTCCTTATCCTAATAGCATGAAACAAACTTCATCGAACTCATAATATTAGAAGTTGTCCTATTTACACTATGGCTAAGTATTTACATCGATATACTTTTCTTAATAAACCTACTTTTTAAATGTATAGATGTGTACACTACTGAATGATTAAGAAGTTTAGTTGTAGACAAGTCATATTAACCAGCGGTACTTGCCAACCAGACTGAAATGATCCAGACATCGTAAGATGACTGTTCCGCTTGTTAGGGACCGAGGCCATCAGTGATGTATCCAGTTTAACTCGTGTGAGAAAGGCTGAATCATTTCAGACCAAACGATTCCTAGTTAGTTGAATTTTAGATTTTTCCATCGATTGGTTGAACTGAAGTGTTCGGTATCAGGTTGACATGTCGGCTTCTTGTGCAGATGCTTCGACGATGTCTGGGAATTTAATTAGAATTTAATTTGTGGATGGTAACTAGCATTGGAGTCCAGGATGCGAATTTCGTCCTATTTGGGACTGGTCGTCTGAATTTACCTGCATTTCCCAGTGTTCCCGCTGAGGCTCGAACCTAGGGCACAAAAAGTCACTCTCGTGGCTCAAGTGGTCTAGTGTCTAACACTTTGGTGTCTGGGACTACTAGCTCTGGGTTCGAGTCTCCGTGGGAATATCATCGCTCACTGGGAAATGCAGGTACATCCAGCTGACGAGTCCCAAAATAGGAAAAAATAAGCCATCCACAAATCAGATTCCTAGTTAGTTTTATAAATTTGCTCTGGGTCTCTTGATTACCAATTAGAGTATCATGCAGACCATTTATTGTGAGATCTGAATAATCTTGATTTCCAGAAGAAACTTTGGTGAAATTTCATCTCCTCCAACTGTGTAAATTGCAATTTAACCAGAAAATTGAGAATTTGATCTCCTTTTCTATTTTTTACGAGTTGATCACGGATTGATATCAGTTAAAGTACCACTGAAAACTAGCCACTTGGGAATCATTGGCGGTAGGCATCCACTGAGGTTCGAATCCGGATTATTCCGGTTACAAGGCAGGTCCATATATCATTCTAACTTCTATCAATTCGTAATTTAGCTCAAAAGAAGTTAGAATTCATGGGTTTGCCATTGAGGAGTCAGGTGCCAGTGGCTGAATGGTATACGTGTCAGCTTGCCTTGTAACCCGAAGGTCCTGGATTCGAACCCCGTGGGTGTGTACCGCCAATGATTTCCAAACAAGCATAAAACGGCTGTCCAGTACTCTCTGTGGCTAGTTTTCAATGGTTATCTATCTGATATCAGTCCATGATCAACTCGTAAAAACAAAACCACTCCTTTGTTTGTATTTCTTTTAATTTATTTCCGCTGTCTTGTTGTTCTATATTATGTAAAAGTCATGGGATATGATATGTCAGTTAGATAGTGATGGTGATGGATTTACTAATGGTCAAGAGTTAGGAGATCCTAAATGTCAATGGAAAATTGGCGATGTACCTGAAAGAACAATAAATATTACTCATCCTGGTGTATGTACTCCTGTTGATTCTCAAGTGTGTAAGAGTTTGAATATTTGTAAAGTAAGTTTGAGGTATATATAAATGTACATACATTTTTAAAAAATTTTGATTATAGCTTGACTCCACACCGTATTTTTTGTACAAGTATGGAATTTTCAGCGTGTGATACTGGTAGCCCAAATTTTGTAGGCCGATCACTAATATCAGGTGTATGTTGGCAGGGGATCGAACCCCGGACCATGTATTTAGTCGGCAAGAGTCCTAACTGCTGTACCGCCGATGCGCATTTGGTCAATTGTCCGTTAAACGGTTAATTGATTGTCTCTATTTTGATCATGGAGTGATACTTTTCCATCCATGAAAGGAAATTCTAGCTGAAATGTTGAGGTAGTGAAAGAAGTAAGTCCATCACTGAGACTCTAAAGCCTCTTTGACAAAAATGACGGCAACACTATGAACCACTATGGTCAGGTGGTAGAATACTCACCAACCACGTCTCACGTCATCCCGTGGTTCAATTCCCTGCTGACGCACTCCTACAAATCTTGCTTAACCGACAGTAAGTTCGGTAGAGAGGGAAGGTTGAGCGTGAGGTTAGCAACTTCACAGCTACTGAAACTTCAGACTTCAAGAGGCTTGAAGTCCTAGATTCCACCTGGATCGCAAAGGAATAAAATAAAATAGAAGAATTCGACAGTGTTTTCTGAAGTATGACTAAATGAAGAAAGTTGTGGTGATAAGTTTAAGTCACTGTACCAGTCAGTCTATCAAGCCTTTGACTGTATACTTGGGGTTTGCGTTATTTTGGTTAGTGTATTCACGTGAAGATCATTAGTAGGGTGGATTCAACTCAATCATAATGGTGATATAGTTTTCATTTCTCATCTCCTCTAAACTCTCAAACATTTCCATTAATTCAAGTGTTGGTTTGTAGGCATTTGATTGATTACGAGATTTCATCATGAGCTGACATTAGTTAGACAATCATTGGAAAACCTGCCAGGGAGTACTAGACAGCTGTTTAGTCCTAGTTTGGGACTCTTCAGGAGTACGCATCGACATCCAGGGTTTGAACCCAGGACCTTCTAGTTACAAGGCGAGCTCGTATAACTAATGTCAGCACATGATGAAATCCTGTAACCAATCAAATCCCTACAAACCAACACTTGAATGTCACTGAGATGTTCACTAGCGACTTGCCCTTTCAGGTAGGTAGTTACCTGGGGTTCTAATGGGAAGTCTTGACCAGTAGGGTGCAGTAGGTTGGGTGTGATGACAAATACTCGCCGAAGACATTGGCTAGTGGTCGCACTATGTCGTGAATTGGCAGAAGTTAGAATTCATAAGCTGACCATTGGATCGGGTCCTAGTGGCTTAATGGTCTACGAGCTCGCCTTGTAACCGGAAGGTTGTGGGTTCGAAACCTGGAGGTCGGTGCATACTGCTGAAGAGTTCAAAACTAGGACGAAACAGCTGTCCAGTACTCCCTGGCAGGTTTTCCAATGGTTCTCTAACTAATGTCAGGTCATGACGAAATCCTGTAGGTTTCCATTAATACTGACTGACTGACTGAAGTTTCAACATAGACGTTTACGCAGAAAGCGAACAGCTCAAGTTACCAGTTGTCATATAGCTTACAAACGTAGACAAAAGGGATGACAAATTAGATTCAACAATAATTATAAGCATAAGTGTGAGGTAGAAGGAGAGGAACATAGAAAACCATGACGGTCTAATGGATCACAAACAGTGAATGCATCTACGCCACTGATAATGATTTTGAGCTATATCACCAATAGTTCCCGGTCATTAGCTCTTATCATCCCAAAGACCCCAGTAAGGCAGTCTACACCTACCTAAGTCGCTGCCTGAGACTAACTACCAATGATTTCATGAACTGATCCCAAGTTTTTGGTTTGATCACTCCTAACCCTTTTCACTGTAATCCGGTGACGGCCAATATGGCTAGACGAGGAAGAGCGATGGCTTGGCATGCGTAACATATGTCTCAGCTATCATAGTCTATATAGTTTCACAATTGCATCGATCGGTTTACTCTCTTTACCTGAAACTACGCTTTATCTGAGTATTGCTCAATATATTATACTTTTTAACACGTGAGATACAACACAAACTTCTGTTGGTCAAACACAGCTAGCGCTTATATATATATCTTCCACTTTGAATGGCCATGTCTCACAACCATAATATTCACATCTCCAATACACCGAAACCCAAGCAAAAGCTCTATTTGATTATAGAAAACTTGCAAAATTCATCAATCGAAAGAGTAAATCTATATAAATTGAATTAAAATTAGTAAAACTTGTAGAAAGGTTCTTTTAATTAGCATCTAGCTATTCAGATACCTGAAACTCTTAGGACGAAATATTCTCAGCCTCTTTAAGCGTGTTCCTAATATGTCATGATCAAATTAGTATCCACCCTGCTCAGTGGTTGGTTAAACTTTTGCAAAGAATATGAAGGGTTGTCATTCAATTCGTAATTGTTTTTCTTCAGTTTAATCAATCACAGTGATTGATAATGCTAATTACTTCAACAAATTTATATTCTCACTATGTGGTCAATGGAGAATACATTAACTGGGTTTCTTGTGAAACTATTCCTATTAACTGATTAGATGTTAGCATACCAAGTGGTTATCTAAAGAACCTCATCCACCTGTATCATTGTTATTATTCCCCTGAGTTCCGAGTAGAACATTGGGCTTCAGCAACACATCTCCGTTTAGTCTGGTCCTCTGAAGTCCTCTTTGACTGTTTTCAAAATTGACCATAAAGTTGTATTTCCCCCTGGCACAATCTCCTCCATGACACCCTCAGACGGACGCCCAGCTCAGTCGTTCCCCATTCAGGCTCAGCTTGAGACTTTGGTGCACGATATCACCCGACAGTCTTCTCAGCGTGTCTTCGACCCACCTCCATTCTCTCAGCTATCTGACTTTTAGTATGGAGGGAGGACAGCTATTGGTAAGAAATTTGAAGCTTGTTGGAAATGCGTTTTGTGACGCGCCAAGATTTAGACTTACATAAAAGAACTGACGGACTTCACATTGGTGTTGAAAATCCGAATTTTGTTCTCTATGGTGAGTGTAGAGGAGGTCTAAACTGATTTCAGTGTGATGATGGCCTGTTTCGCCTTCCCTATAATGGCTGGTTTTGACATTCGCATCTGTTCTGTTGCCTGTAGTTGAGAGGACGCTGCCTAGATAGTGATGGTTAGTTATCAACAAATCCACCATGCCTATGTCTACTTGAAGTCATATCTTCGTTGCTTCTTCTTCTGCCAGTTTGTTGGTTTTCACCTGTAAGTCTTCGAATTTTTCGTGAAGTCCATATCTTCTTCAGCTTACTGGTTTCGTGAAGGCTCTCACCACCCGGAATAATCTTGTCTCTCCGGTTCTGGGGGAGAATGAGTTAGTTTTTATATTTTTTATGCTTTGAAGTTCTTTTGGTGACCACATCGATTTTTTGGGTTACAGTTGCATTTCCAACGTCAAACATCCCCTCTTTTTCAGGGCTTATGACAAAGTAGTAAACTAGGCGAGGTTATCGATTCACCAATGGTTGAGGATTTCTCCTCATGGTTGGGTGCCTGAAGATATCATGTTTTCCCCTTTGTCGTAAAATCTGTAATATTCAGAGTTCAGACATTACAATTGATAGATAAGACGATTAACCATAGAAGAATATGAAGCAGAATTTAAGGAAAATATTTTACTGTTCGATGGTTGGAGGCAATTCGTAGGAAATCTTAGATCTAGGCTTTGTGTTTGTTGGCAGTTATCAGCATTGTGAGAGAGAATTGTCTAGCATGCTGGTCACATCACACACTTGACTGATACAATTCAAGGCATTAAGAAGACAAATTTCGCGAGATGATATCATTTCGCAGTTTCTTTACATCCGCTTTACAACTAACATAGTTCACAATGATAAAATAAAGTTCATGACAATTACTCAGTTAAATAAAAACAAAAGTACATATCAATGACCAATCACACTAAGATAGGTCATGCATTAACTCCCTCTAGTAGAGATAATCTGGACTGGTTTAAAGTTAAACTGGTGGACATTTCTCATCAATTTCTAAATGCTAGAATACACCAGAAAAATGGTTTATCAAAAGAACACCACGCCGCACTTAAGGAATTAATCGAAAAAGATAATCTTGTGATCCTTAAACCTGATAAGGGAGAAAGCGTTGTCATTATGAACAAATCGGATTATCAAAATAAAATGAACGATATCCTCAAAGATCAGTCCAAATTTCTGCTGGACAATGCTACTGATAACGTGCTGCTTGTGGAAAAGCAGATCAATCGTCAGCTTCAGATTTTACTGATGCATGGTTTTATAAATGAAAAACTTTATAAACAACTTAAACCAATTGGGTCACATACTCCTCAGCTTTATGGTCTTCCGAAGATCCACAAAACTGGGAACCCACTGAGACCCATCTTAGACATGTCAAATTCTCCTTATCATAAAATCGCCAAATGGATTACAGAGGTCCTTACGCCTGTAAGAGACTCAATATCAAATCATTCTGTAAAAAGTTCATTTGATCTTACAGAAATGCTGGACACCTTGAACATTAAGGAAAAGGTTATGTGTTCAATTGACATAGAATCTTTATTCACCAATGTTCCCCTTCATGAAACTGTTGATTTTATTTGCGATTACATCACAAGCAACGGTATAAACTTACCCATTCCCGTCACTTACATCAAAGACATAATCTTAATGTGTACAGAAAATATTAGATTCACATTCCAAGAAAAGGCATATAAACAAATCGATGGTGTTGCGATGGGGAGCCCTCTGGGGCCCCTGTTAGCAGATATATTTATGTCGAAATTAGAGAAACAAATGCAAGGTATGCTTGGAGGATTTATGCTGTATAAACGTTATGTAGATGATACTCTTATTATTGGTAATAATAGTAAATCTATTGAAAACTTCATTACTCTATTTAATCATATTCATCCAAATATTCGAGTGACTTCCGAACTAGAATCGAATAACAAACTCGGTTTCCTGGATATTACTATGATTAGGAGAAATGATGGAACGATTCAGCGCTCTATTTTTCGTAAACAAACATGGACTGGACAATATTTTCATTTTACCAGTTTTGTTCCTATCCAGTATAAACGTTCCCTAGTGAAATTTTTGTTCTCCAGGGCCCGAAAAATATGCACGAGTGACACACTGATGGATGAGCTTCGACATGTACATTCAGTTTTATTAGCTAATGGTTATCCGGAGAGCTTTATCACTTGTCACAGTAAAGAAAGATCACATCTCGAAAAGGCACCTTCTTTATTAACCTACCATTCAAGGGTGACCAGATTATGCAGTTGACAGCTAGCTCAAAGAATTTGGTCAGTCACCAAACGCACATTCTACGCCGCATCTCTTTTTCTCACATGCCGAACATTTTCCATCCCTGTACCTACGATTAAAGGATGAAATTCTGTGAACTCTACATCAAACTGTATCTACAAGTTCACCTGCAGCTGCGGTAACACCTATATAGGTACAACCAATAGAATGTTCCAGTGTCGCGGTCGAAAAGAACATGTTCCAGAATGGTTACTAAATCATATAGAAATTCCCAGTGCGATTATTCTGAATAGAAATCCAGCATTATCCATTGCAAAACACTTATTAATGACAAGTCACAAAATCAATATTCATGACAGTTTCACAATTATTTTCATTACATAACTAATTCAAGGTTATTGAAGGTGATGGAAGCACTTTGGGGGGTTAATCACATACAGCCTAAACTGTGTGTACAAAAAACAACAGACTTTAATCTTCGCCTACCATGGACAACATGACCTATTTAAAAATGATTGGTCATTAGTATGTACTTTTGTTTTTTATATAACTGAGTAGTTGTCATGAACTTTATTTTATCAAAGGGACTAATTGTTTTAATGATACAATTCAGTCTGCATCAGCACCAAAGGATAGACGCATGGCATTAGTGTTCAATCAGAGGTGCTTTTCCATAGTCTGTATATTATCAGAAGTAATAAGAAATGGCTTATTACATTTAATAAGGTAACCGTTACATGCAGCTCAACTGTGATTTACTGTGTCCGTATCATTAACACTACAACTGATTGAGTTGTGTTCAGCCAGCCAGTATTACTAATTTTTAAACACACACAC
The DNA here is from genome assembly GCA_944472135.2 of Trichobilharzia regenti. Lineage (NCBI taxonomy): Eukaryota > Metazoa > Platyhelminthes > Trematoda > Strigeidida > Schistosomatidae > Trichobilharzia > Trichobilharzia regenti. The sequence goes on along the minus strand of OX235263.1, from coordinate 108,330,119 downwards.
ACACACACACGCACACTATGTGGCTCTGATAATGTTGTACGTAAATCCATCATAGTTTTGACATGGTTGTGTTCTCTCAGCTGGACTTTGTCAAAATTCAAATCAAAGAAACAATCAGCTCCAATACAAGTAACCCAGAAGGTGTGAAAACACACAAAAACAACCAATCACTTCCAAGGTGGTCACCAGGAGAGATGACTAATAAACTCGTGGAGCAGTCTAAAAGCTCACTTCAAATTGAAGTAGGCGCTGAAGATGTCGCCTAGTAAGTGGGACGATGAAAGCTTCGCAAATAAACTATCCAGCTCAGAGAACACATCAACATCAAAATCATCCACCTGAGCTACAAATCTTTCCTATCATATCCATCATAGTGTGGCGTGTGCTATAGAGACGCAAGTTGATAGAAGGTGGCCAAGACTTGAAACCAACATTTGAAGTCAATACATGCAGGGGTAGAAGTGTCTTTTCTTTAAATCTGGATTTAGTTTACATTGTTATCCGGAAATAATCTCATTGGACACCTTTTCGTCCATTGGTTTAACCTTGAGCCAACCGCCTACCAATGGGAACCGTTTATTATCTACTGACCTAACTGACTTGAAATGTGAAAAATTTAAAAATGTGTAAATATGATGGGGTTTTCCTTACTAAAAATAGTCCGTTACCACTTGTCTTATCTTCCGCAATTACAATGGAATAATCAATTGATCACAGTGATTACTAAACCTTCATACATACCCCCCTGAACTTTTTTTTTTGATTTACAGCTTGATTCCACACTGTATTTTTGGTACAAGTGTGGAATTTTCAGCATGGATATCGGTAGCCCAAATTTTGCAGGCCGACCATAGATATCAGGTGTGCGCCGGCGTGGGCTCGAACCCCGGACCATGTGCATGGTCGGCGAGAGTCCTAACCACTGTGCCACTTGACTTCTATCCATAGACAGACATTAAGCGTTCAATTCAACTCTAACTGTCAGGTTTTCATCATCAAGATTCGACCGTGTAGAATATACTTCATTCGTTTATGGTTGAATAACTCAAATAGCAAAGAAAGTGTTGGCTTGCAGGGATTAGGTTGGTTACAGGATTGATCATCAGCTGTAGATATCAGAAAGAGAAACATTGGAAAACCAGCTGGGGTACTGGACAACTGTTTTGTCCTAATTTGAGACTCCCACTGGGATTCAAACCCAGGACTTTCCAGTTAAAAGGTAAGCTAGTAGATCATTCAGCTACTGGGGAACAGGAAGAATGGCTGAAGCTAAAAGGACACAACGAAGGTCAAGATAACAATGAAGATCACTAAACCAAATAACAGAGGTAATAGGACATCTACCCTGGCTGGTATCAAAACAAAGTTTACCAAGGAACGTGGTTTATTGTGATGACGAATTATTGCTTTGATCGCATAAAGGTGGTTTCAACCTCCTAATTGCCAATTAGGGCTTCTACACACTTTAGGATATGCCATCCCCCAAACACGTTTTATGTATAAGTTTAAAAGATGTGTATACGTCAATTTTATGTCCTGCCTCCTCTGTAATATGTTTCACAATAAAGGAGCTAGTTCGCCTGTTCTCACCATTAATGAGTTCTGAAGATTCTATTTGTTTCTGGAGCCATTTAGGAATATGCTGTGAAGCCAGCCCTTACTTGCAGAAATCAATGTTTCCTCCCTGTGTATGTGTGCCCACACATACATTCAAACTGCTAAACACAGTGGGATGTGATATCATTTTTTCGCATATTCAGAGGGCTTAGGTAGATATATTGGCTTCACATTCTCAATTATTATGATGCTAGCTGCGTAAAAAGTCTTTTTAACAACAGTGTTCAATCTTTGTGTAGTCGTCAAGCTGCTGTGATGCTCCATATAGGATAGCTTGTTGTAAACGTTTTTCTTAGGGGCTAGTTAGAGAGAGAGTGGGTCTTGGTGTTCCACTGACCACTTTATATCTCCTGATGAACTTGTCTGGATAACTGTTACCAACCAGAGTTTGTGTCAACTTTTTTTCTTCCTCTTCACGTGTGTTTTCAGTGCATGTTCACTGGTTTCTACCAAAAAGGTACCTCGTTTACTAAGGCTTTTTTGTGTCGAACAGATCAGAAACTGTAATAATTATGACACTGTCCTGTCCTGTTTTGTCCCGTCCAGGTAGGTTTTTTATAAATAGATCATTTTATTGATCCATCAGACCGTCCGTTGACTAAGCAGTGTATATCTAGGAAAGCTAATATTTATACTAAGTCTATTTAAGAAAAAAACAGCAATATTACTTTCTTTTCTTTATTTAGACTTATCGTAAAAATGGTTGTGGTCCAACAGAATTTTCAACTGCTATGCTAGCTGTCGGAACACTACTTATTGTTCTACTCACTCTGTTAAAATTAATCAGTAATCCTGAAGTACAATATCGATTTGAATATGGTTATTGGCCATCAGGTTGTTGTTCTCTAATCGTTTATGATAAACCTGGTTTTTCATGGGATGTTTAACTTACGCATACAATTTACATTTAACAAATTTCTCCTTTTTTTTGTATATTTACCCTATTTAGTGCTCATAATTTCTATTCCTTTTTAAACACTTTACGTAATTGTGTCTTTGAAGGGGACGGTGATATTCTTAGGATGATATAATACGCTTTTAAATAATGACTGTGATATGTATGTAATATTTTTTCCGGTAGCAAATATTCATGATAATTCTGTCTCTCTGTGTGTGTTTGCCATTTCTGACCTTATATCAGGACAATTAAATGTTAATTTAAAGGGATTTCATTAACTGTAGGTTTGATTCCGAGCTGATGCCAATTACTTGTCTATAACATTGGTTCATGGTTGAATTATCACGGAGAAATACATATTGGATAATAGCGGTTTTTTTACGAGTTGATCAGGGATTGATATCAGTTAGAGAACCGTTTATAACTCTCTAACTGATTTCAATCCGTGATCTACCCGTCAAAACAAAACTAATCCTTACAAACCAAAACTATAGAAAATTAATCTGATGCTCGCTAGTGACTGACTGGCTACAGGACCGAGTTTCCCGGAATTCTAGTGAGAAATCGTGACCAGTGAGGTCCATCCATTCAAGTGTGAGGATTTTTTTTTTGATTTTTTTGATTTACAGCTTGATTCCACACTGTATTTTCGGTACAAGTATGGAATTTTCAGTATGGATATCGGTAGCCCAAATTTTGCAGGCCGACCATAGATATCAGATGTGAGTCGGTTTGGGCTCGAACTCCTGACCATGTGCATGGTCGGGGAGAGTCCTAACCACTGTACCACCGACGCACATTGTTTTGTGGTCACGCTAAATGCATCACGAATCTGTAGAAGTTAGAATTCATTGGTTGGTCATTGAAGAGTCGGTTCCAGTGGCTGAATGATATACGAGCGAGCTTGTCTTGTAACTGGAAGGTCCTGGATTCGAACAATGGCGATGAGTGTGTACTGTCGATAATTCCCAAACTAGGCTGACGAAACAGCTGTCCAGTTCTCCCTGTGGCTAGTTTTCAATGGTTCTCTAACTGATATCAATCCGTGATCTACCCGTCAAAACAAAACTAATCCTTACAAACCAACCATAGAAAATAATAGGAATTATTAAAAAGACGGTTGCGGCGAAGAAATTTTTTTTTTCGACGAAGTCATCGGCTAGACTGTACATTCATGTATTTATTATAGTTAAAAGGGTGAGAAAGTTCCAGAATTCTACTTCCCATCAAGGGTCACCTTCTGCTGTTACAGTAGTAATAAAAAAATAGGTAGGAAGTTCGGAGATATATTTAAAAAACTCTCTCGGGTACATTATCCAGCATAGCTAGCAAAAGGGGAACTCAAGGGTGTATACACTTCGGTAACCGAACAACTGGTGAATTCAGGACATTTAGCTCCATTCAAAAAGTCTTTAAAAATCATTTACAAGATCGTAACAAAACCTATCAAAAAGGAGTGAGGTCAAGGCATCTATGATGAATAGCTGAGGCACTGGTGATCTCAAAATCTCATGCCCACGCTGTGTGTTCAAAAAAGAAACATCCAACCGTTGTCCGTACCGTGGCCATTATGAAAAGTCAGTCCCACTAATATAATGACTATCCTATTACCATTTGTTATCCAACCTTTCTGTTTATTCTAATTATTTTTATGTTTTTAATTCCTACCTGGATTGTTATATTCCTTTGTTGTTTTTTAAAGATATATCCGAACTTCCCTACCCATTATGTTTTTACTACTTCCTTATTCTATAACTCTATAACCTGTCAAATTTGTCAGTAATTATGATCTTATTACGCCTTTTCTACCTGATCATCCTGGTTATTACACTTTGTAATTTTACTCATTTGACCCTTGATCGGAAGTAGAGTTCTGGAGCTATCTCACACGAATGTACCAGCATAGTTGATGACTTTATCGATGAAGAAATTTTCTTCGCAGCAACCTCGTTTTTAAATATACATGCATGTATATATATATATATTTATACGAATGTATAGCTTGGTAACATAATTCTTTGAAAAGAGTATCTTCTCTGAATATTATCTTCTCGTTTCTGTCAATCAAGTGTGCAATAGCTCTTCCTTTATACATAAATAATCGTTATATTAAAACAATTAGTCCCGTTTTGATAAATTTGAATAAGGCATTTAGTCTTTCCCGTCGATTGATTAGCCCGAAGTGATCGATCTCAGGACGAAATGCGCCTCCTGGATTTCACTGCTAGTCACCATCAACCGATTCAATTGTATTCAAATGACCAGACATCATCGAAGCATTTACACAAGAAGCCAACAGACATGTCAACCTGAGGCCGAGCACTTCGAACTAATCAATCGACGGGGAAATCTAAAATTCATTTCAATTAACATGACTCGTTGCACAAGAGGTGGCTCTCATGACCCAGGTGGTCTAGTGGATTAGGACTCTCGCCAACCATGCACATGGTCCGGGGTTCGAGCCTACGCCGGCGCACACCTGATATCTATGGTCGGCCTGCAAAATTTGGGCTACCGATATCCATACTGAAAATTCCATACTTGTACCAATAATACAGTTTGGAATCAAGCTGTAAATCGAAAAAAAGATAACGCTTTGGCGTATAAAAACTATGAGTACTGGGTCCGAGCCTCGGTGGGAACATCATCACTCACTGGGGAATGCAGGCACATCAAGATGATGAGTCCTAAATAGGGTGAAATGTGCATCCTGGTCGATTCCACTGCTAGTCACCATCCACCAGTTGAAGTGTGAAATAGTTAGAAATTATTTATATGATACCACTTATTATTTAAAACAATTAGTCCCTTTGATAAATTTGAATAAGGCATTTCGAAGACAAACTTCGCGAGATGATATCGTCATGCTTGGTTCACAATAATAATGAAATGAAATGCATGAAAATTACTCAGTTATATCAAACTAATGGAGATACTATGCTAATGACCAATCATGTCTGAATAGGTCAAGTTGCCCATAGTAGTAGGCGATGGTTGACGTGTCTTGTTTTTTGTACACGCATAGTTTAGGATGTATGTGATTAATGCCCTATAGTGCTTCCATCACTTTCAATAACCAACCTTGAATTAGAGTTATATGATGAAATGACTGTGAAACAGTCACTAATATTGATTTTGTGACCTGACATTTAATAAGTACTTTGCAATGGATGATGCTGGATTTCTATTCCGATGAATTGCATTGGAATTTTCTCTGTGTTTTATAATAACCACTTTGAAGCATGTTCATTTCGACGACTAGATTGGAACATTCTGTTGCTTCTACCTGTATAGGTGTCACCGCAACAAATGCAGGTCAACTTGTTGATACAGTTTAAGGGGAGTAAAGTGCACAGATTTCATCCTTTAGTCGTAGCTACAGGGATCGAAAATGTTCGACAGGTGAGGGTGAAACATATGGATAATCAATTTTGAGATTAACTACAAAATAATAGCAGAAATAACAGGATATGGGTAAAAAACGATTAGAAAATCAAAACAAGTGGTGATTTAGCGAAGAGACTCTTTTCAACAACGATTTTATCATCAAGCTGTACAATCGTATTCATAGGGTTTCTAAGAAGTTATATCCGGTGAGGGAATTGAATCTTAGGTGTGAATGCATGAAATAATAATAATAATAATAGTAGTATGACATGCAATTAAAACTAAAATGTTTGTGATTATAATCGTAGTTAAATGTCAAGTGACAAAGCAGATTAATGTCATATATAGAATAATTCATAGGATGGATAGAACTTGAAAAAGTGTGTGCAATTATAGGATTAGTAGACAAATCGAATAAAACAAAAACGTTACTTAATACTGTGTGAAATTTAATAGCACAGAATTTAACGTTGTAAAATAGAAGAATTGATTTAGAATGACAAGTGGAACGAGTGAAATAATACCGGGGTCAGTTCAAAGTGAGAATAGTAATAGTAACAATTGACGTAATAAATGGTGAGTATACAAATTGATTAGATAAAATGAAGAACCGCGATCATTGAACATCTTGTCGATAATGATCACCCTATCTCTATAGCCTCCGTCTTTAAAGTCATCTACTACGCATAAAGTAATTTACCGAAATCATTACCTACCCGACTCATCTGTATTGCTGAAGCTTTGGCTACCGAAACGGAAAAGCCAGAGCTCTGTGTACAGAAAAAGTTCGTTTTACCCCTCCAACTTTCACGGTCTTAACCCCTCTATGCTAAAGTATGATAATCCCTAATCATACTTTGGCCCTACCAATTTTTTTCATTTTGTCTATACGATTTGTATACTCTCCCTTTATTACGTCAGTTGTTATCATTACTAGTCTCACTTTGAACTGTCCCCCGGTATTATTTCACTTGTTCCACTTGTCATTCTAAATCAATTCTCCTATTTTACAACGTTAAATTCTGTGCTATCAAATTTCACACAATATTAAGCAACGTTTTAATTTTATTCGATTTGTCTACTAATCCTATAATTGCACACACCCTTTTTCAAGTTCTATCCATCCTATGAATTATTCTATATATGACATTAATCTGCTTTGTCACTTGACATTTAACTACGATTATAATCACAAACATTTTAGTTTTAACTGCCTGTCATACTATTATTATTATTATTATTATTATTATTATGTTATGCATTCACACCTATAATTCAATTCCCTGACCGGATATAATTTCTGTAAAAAACCATATATATACGATTGTTCAGCTTGATGATAAATTCGTTGTTGAAAAGCGTCTCTTCGCGGAATCACTACTTGTTTTGATTTTCTTCTACATGCTACAATGGGAATTTTCTATGAATCGGAGAACAATTGTCAAGCCCTAATCCAATCGGCTTCCCCCTCCGAGAATCTTATGGATGTAAATGACCTAGACAGTGACCTTGAAGAGCATTTTGAAGCAATTGACCTTGAGTATGCTGGTTACTTTTTCTTCAATTATTCATTTGCTCGGTTGGAAGTATCATTGTATGAATAAATCAGTGTGCATTGGAAGCTTTTTATCAACTTATAGTTTAAATTATTGTTATGTTTTGGTATGTAAAAGAAGCTTATATATATATATATATATATATATATATATGAAGAGAATGTTCATCTTTCATCTTAAATATGCGGGTAGCTATAATTTTTCTGCTTTATTATTCAACATCTGTTATATAATAGTAACCCGCGTAGATGAAATAACTGTAAGAGCAGATGGAGTCAACACTATAGCAAATTTATTGATTTTTTGTTTGTTAATACGACTAAATTCTCTGGTTTGTAAAGAATGTGTGCCTAGAAGAGAAAATTTGCTGATGCGTATTCACAGCAAGATTGTTTGCTGTGTTTTATAGTCATTTATGTGTGCTAAAATGTCTACATGGAGAGTTGAGTTGATCGATAACCATAACAAACAGCTTTAGGCTAGTTCTGTCTTTGACACCAAGCAAAGCTGACTAATGTTTCTTAGACAAATCAGTGAAACAGTTTCTTTTCTTTTTGAAATTATTGATTAAAAATAGTTATTGAAACGCGAAATGAATTACGTAATTTCGGATAGCTCAGTAAAAACAGCTTTTGTGTAGAGCGTAACCACCAGTCGATTTCAAAGGTGAGTAACTATCAGCTTACCTGTTCTGCTGGACACTTCACTGGTTACGACTTCTCAATAGAACTCCTGGTAACTTCCTGTTTACAGGCAGTCACATGTGAGCATCAGATTGTTTGTCAACTTTTGGTTTGATCATGAGGTGACGTCGTCACGAGAACTACTGGAAAACCAGAGAGTACTGGATAGGTATTTCGTACCAGCTTGGGACTTTTCATCAGTACGTATCCACTGGAGTTCAGACCTGTGATCTTCAGATTTTCAACGCAAGACCCTTTACCACTCTAACCCAGTGGCCTATAAACTCGCTACTGAAGAGTACTAATCTGGGACGAAACAGATATCTAGTATTCTTTGGTATTTCAGTGGTTGTCTAACTGATGTTATCTTGTTATCAAGCATTTGAAAATGAATTCTCCGCCAAATTCAAGTGTAATTTTCATGATTATTTTTGACAATCATAGATGCCTGTTTACAAGTTCACGGGTTGTACATGAATACAAGAATGTGAGCTCATAGTACAGAGAATAATGTGTATGCTTGATAAATTTCATGACCTAAATAAATCCCTTTGAAATGTCAAGTCAGTCAACTGTGCGTCGGTGGCACAGTGGTTAGGACTCTCGCCGACCATGCACATGGTCCGGGGTTCGAGCCCACGCCGACGCACACCTGATATCTATGGTCGGCCTGCGAATTTTGGGCTACCGATATCCATGCTGAAAATTCCACACTTGTCCCAAAAATACGGTGTGGAATCAAGCTGTAATCGAAAAAAAAAAAGAAAGTTGAACATTATACACCAGGTGTTTATTAACCGTCGCATTTTCAATACGTATCTCCACTATGTGATTAGGAAACACTGTTGGTACAATAGTATTTATTACAATTGTAACTATTCCTCTATCACTTGAGGAAGCGAATTTTTCATATCAGTAGTTGGATTTGTTTTCTCAATCGCTTTTAATGTTGAGATTTCAAGAATTTACAAGGAATGTCTTTTTCGATCAGTTACTGCCCCGGTGGCTGTGTACTACTGAGGAGTACCAAACTAGGACGAAACAGCTGTCCCGTACTCCGTTGCAGGTTTCCCAATGGTTCTCTAACTGATGTCAGCTCATGATGAAATCCTCCAACCAATCATACAAAATTCCCTAGAAAAACTAATACTTGGAAGTCGATCTGATGCTCACTAGCGATTAGTCGTATTCAGGCAGTAACCTGGGACTCTAGTGGGAAGTCGTGACCAGTAGGGTACAGCAGGTTGAAGGTGAGGTATTAACTCTTCGAAGAAGACATTTCTAAGTGGTTGCCCTATATCATGAATTGGCAGAAGCAAGATTACATGGGCTGGCCATTGAGGAGTCAGGTCCCAGTGGCTTAATGGTCTACAAAGTCACTCGCTTTGTAATCAGAAGGTCCTTGGCTCGAACACTGAAGGGGGATGCATACTGATGAAGAGCTCCAAACTAGAACGGAAGGAACAGCTGGCGGTCCAGTACTCCATGGTGGTTTTCAAATGGTTCTCTAACTGATGTCAACTCATGATGAAATCCTCCAGCTTACATGGATATTATTTAGGTTTGATCACGGATCGATATCAGTTAGAGCACCACTGAAAACTAATGAGTATTGGATAACTGTTTCGTTGTAATCTGGAAATCATGACCCCTTTGGGGATGGAATCCATGATCTTCATTTAGGTAACTACACGAGCACCATTCGACGGGCCCATGAATTGTAACTTCTATCATTTCATGATTTGAAGTTGCATTGTGGTGGTGTAATACAAACAGTGTGTTCCAATGGAATATGATTCTCACATACTCTCATAGTTCACTACGGAATAAGCAACAGAATACGATGTATCTATTTGAACATTGTATTTCATGTCGTTTAATGTAGACCATAATCAAACGCGCTCAGTGATTGGTTTACGAACATAAACTGCACATGTATACACAGCGGTTTGATTTATGGAAAATGTATAGGTTGGTTTCCATGTCTTGCCTTCTGCTGCAAAGCCATCACCAGCCAGTGTCATCAGCGACTGTTTGTTCACACATCTAACTTGATGGACCTCACTGGCCACAACTTCTCAATGAAACTTCAGGCAACTTCGCCGTGTAGTCAGTTTCAGACTGGGAACAGATAACTCTCCAAAACCTCCTGGTTTTCAGTGGTCCTTTAATCGACATCAATCGGTGATCAGAGTTTAAGTCAATAAAACTACAAACTAATGTTTGAATAGGTGCGTCGGTGACATAGCGGTTAGGACGCTCGCCGACCATGCACATGGTCCAGAGTTTGACCCCCGGCGGACGCACTTCCTTACCTAGCTAAGCCAGAAATAATGCTGGTAAAGGGGAAAGGTTGGGCATAGAGCTAACAACCCCATCCTGTAAAAATTAACACTGCTACAGAAACTTGAAGCCACTAGCATGAAGCCTTATTTTCCACTGGGGGAACGCGAAGGAAAAAAATGTTTAAATAAAAAATAAAATTATTGTTAGTGGCGTTAAGCCGCTGCCGACCAGCGCAAATTTACATCAAGTGCTTATACGGTTTCAGTTGTTTGGTGATGGAATGCTTCCCACTGACGATATTTACTGACATCAGCCACTCAGTCAGCCAGTCAGTCAGTCAATAGTTTAGTTATATATGTTAGAGTTTAACTTATTTTGTTTACCTTCAATAATTGCTCAAGTGTAACAGGTAAATGATAGGATCATAAAAGCGAGATAGACCTCTATCACCCTGAAATCAGTTTGAAAATGTGCTGCACTCAAATTAAGGATCGATGGGGGGGGTGATAATTTCAACATTAATGTCAAGTAAGTCAGTGCTTCTATATGGTTCAAAGACTTGAGGCATGCGTTAGCAAGAGCATTTCCAATAGGCCCTTGTAGATTTTTATCAACACCTGCCCATTTCGCTCCATAATGAAGATCACATGACCAGAAAGGGTTAACAACAAACAGCTCTAAGAATGAACGAGCCAACAATCTATTGCACAAGAAATATGGAGAAGGAATGGGGATGGATTATACACATTCTGATGAGACCATTCAGTGACTTCACTCGGCAGATCATATAGTGGGCCCCGAATGAAAAAGGATGAGCTGGGCGTGGGTCTGACAATGAAATGGAGGACATCTTGTGAGCAGGAGGAGGGGGAGTTGAAACCTTATGATCAGTCGTGCAGTAAGCTGAGAAGGTGGCACAGCTATAGAATGCTGGCCAACCGTGCTGGTGGTACGGGGTTCGATTCCCGGCCACCGGACGCACTCCTTTACCTCACTAAGCCAGCAATAAGACTGGTAAAGAGGGAAGATTGGGGATGAGGTTAGCAACCCCATCCCGTAAAAATAAATGCCATTGCTAGCGAAACTTCAAGTCTCTAGCTTGAAGCCCTATGTTCCACTGGGAACATAAAGAAATAAAAATAGCTCAGAAGGACCGCAGATAATAGGGTGTGTTGTTGAGGCCCTATGTTCTACTCGGAACCCAAGGTAATAATCTAACAGTATTTATCAAAATACTTCCACGTCCAGCTGGCGATTTATGAATAGGCATAAAAATACACCCTTGAGTTTACCATACGGCATTGTCGAGTAATCGGAGAGATTTTAGCGAAAAAATTGTTGAGACTCTTATCGAGAAAAATAAATTTCTAGCATCATATCGTGAACTGATAGAAGTTAGAATTCATGAGATAGATAAGTGTTATGTACTCGTCGCTAAATTATTGTTATGTACTCATCGAGAATTTAATAGTCCTGACGCAAGAAAGACGGAAATCAGAAGACCACTAGGTTTGCGATGATACTTCTATTTTCCAAACACAAGGAGAATGCAAAAGTGGTATCACACCAAAGTAAGTAAGTCACACAAATTGTGAGAGTGAAATATATATGAATGTCCAGACAAGGGTGTGAACAAATCAATAGACAGTCTTAACATGAATGGCTAATTATAATGAAGTATCGATCCATATATACATAGCGAAATATAGCAGACATGTCAACAACCACACATATAATATGGATATATGTCACCAAGCAACGGACTGTCAACAAACACTCATATTATATGTAATATAAGGGGAATATACATTGTTAAAGGAGACAGGTTCATCAAAGTAAAATAGTCACAGACTAAGCGAGCAAACAGAAAGAGAGATCACCATACACACATATATATATATATATGTGGATACATATCAATAAGTTCCAGCTTCGTAATTGAACAACTAACAATGTCACCTCATGACCTGAACGTCTAGTTGGATAGTGGTTGCGTACCCCTGAAGAATTAAGAACTAGGACGAAACAACCGGCGAGTGATTCTTGGTTTCCATGGGTTCTCCAGTATGGAGTGTAGTAGGCTACTGTTAATAAAATTAGGCCGTTACCTGTTGGAAATACTCTCATTGATGAGTGAGGCATCTATAAATAAGAACTGACTAACTTGACATTAATGTTGAAAGTTAGAATATCATTCTTAATTCTAAGTGCAGAAGACTGACACATTGATTTTAGATTTCCTTTGCAATTCTGGCTGGTTTTAACCTCTTCATCCGTATGCGTGTTTTCATAAGTTTGATATAAGGTGGCACTGGAGAGAGAGAGAGTAGCAAAGCGCATGTAGCATAATCTGGGAAATCAGCGTTATTAGGTCTGTTTTCTGTTTACACCATAAATGATGACTATATTTTCTATAGCATAGAACGGAAGTTAAAGGTTGAGAGTGTGTGGAGGAGCTATGGTGTAAGAATTATTTTGAAACTGAGGTAACATTGTCACAAGTCAGAGTAGTAGTTATACTACTATTGTTTTCTATTTGTTAACCCTTTTTAGGTGAATCACATTCATTATTTATCCACCGTCTTTCAAGCTTCTGTTCTAGTTAGTGTTTGCACTTTTCAACTCTCTTTTATTATGGTAAATATTTATCTTACTTTATAAGTAGCCCTCAAGAAGAGGTATCTGTTAATTCTATTAATTTTATTGCCTTTTTTCTCTTTCGTTTCATTCATTGCTTCATTTTGTCTCCATCAACTTTAAAGGGTTCGAGCCCACGCCGGCGCACACCTGATATCTATGGTCGGCCTGAAAAATTCGGGCTACCGATATCCATGCTGAAAATTCCATACTTGTACCAAAAATACAGTGTGGAATCAAGCTGTAAATCAAAAATCAAATATAATAATAATAATCCCTATTATTATGCAAATTTTAGTCGTATGATTGTTTAGGATTGTAAACAGCTGAAGAGAATCACAGAAATACACACTTTTAAAATAATGCGATGCAATATGTATCAAGTCTAAAGTTGTTTAATGAATTATAAATACTGAAGCAGGAATTCTTCATAAATTGATATGTGATATAAAGATCTACGTCTGGAGTCTTTTTGACGTGCATTTATTACTTCCAGAGGAGAATTGATTGAGAGAAATATATGAGTTTAAGGTGAAACTTAACTACAGTTTTGTAACCTCCACTCAATTGAATCGGCGAGTAACCATTCTCTTACCTGACTTGGTGGACCCTTGCAACCAAAAAAATCCCTACAAACCAACACTTGAAAATTATTTTGATGCTCACTAGAGACTGTCTGTGTATATGAGTTTGTAACAAGTGGGGTCCAAAAAGTCAGTTAAGATGATAGATTTTGATTTGATACTAGTAACTAGTGTGATGCGTCTAGTCCTCAGATTGGCGTAGACTGAATTCTATCAGTCAGGTTGTAATGTGACCATCACGGTGTACATTGATTTGATGGTATTAGATGGTTGGAGGCAATCGGCCATAGGAAGCCTTGGATATAGGTTTCGTGCTAGTTGGCACTCGTCAGCAAGGCGTATCTGCAACCTTGAAGGAACTCATGTCCCTTCTGAGATTCAAACCCACGTCACCCAGTTAAAGCTGCAGTCAGAGACGTTACCACTGAGCTATTCGGGCTAGTGGTTGACCTCCTGTAGGACTGTGGTGGATATTTTGATTTGACACTAGTAACTAGTGTAATACGTCTAGACAGATTCTCACTTATGATATTAGTTAGCAGTTAACGACATAGCGCGACCTCTAGCCAGTATCTTCGAGGAGTATTGTCTTCATACTCGAACTGCTACACCCTACTGGTCACAACTTCACACTATAACCCCAATGGATGAGTACTGACAAAGAGTTCAAAATAGGACGAAACAGATGTCCAGTACTCCTGGGTATTCCAATGGTTCTCTAACTTAATTCACCTCATGATTAAATCCTGTAACCTGTGAATTAAGTCCCCACAAACAAGTACTTGAAACATTTGACTTTAACTGCATACATCTATTTATAGCGCTATTCTTCGCAATCCTGTTTATCTAGCTCCACGATTGCCCATGAACTTTCATCTCCTTCTCATACGAACTGTACTTTATATCACCCTCGAACCTACGTCAAACTCGATATTTTCCATTCGGATTCAACTAGATGGTCTGGTGTGTAGTTTTACTCATCTGTGTCGTCATCATGTGTCTGAACCATCTTTATTTCCTTTCATAAACTTGTTAGTAAATAGATTGTCGCTTGGTTCGTTCTCACTATTGATTGGCCTTTGCAACCATCAGGTTTTCAGTGCTGAGCGACGGCAACTGTTGATGAAAGTCTGAGATAGCCTGTTTTTAATGATGGATGAGTTAAGTGTTCGAATCATGTAGAATTACTGATCTTAGTGTTGAAAATATGAATCTTGATGATATAAGAATAAAACTTGTTCACTATGGTAAAGTGTAAATCCATTATGAGTACAATTTGTTTTGATAAAGTCTCAAAGTGTTATACAGTAATGTTTACTTGATATGTATCCACATATATATATATATATATATATTTATGTGTGTGTGTATGTTGGTCTCTCTTTCTGTTTGCTCGCTTAGTCTATAACAATTTGGCGACGGGGATAACAATGGATTCTTCTAAATTGGAATTACTATTTGAACAACAAATGAAATTAATGGAAATGTTCGTCAACCAACAGACTGGTCCAGCTTCACCTTCAAGCAATCCCAATCATACCATGCTACCATCTGTCGACGGAATTGTGAACAGTATTTCACAGTTCAATTATGACCCAGAGGCTAATGTCACTTTTGACACATGGTATCAACGTTATGAGGATTTATTCACTGTTGATCTCGCCTCACAAGACGATGCCTGGAAGGTGCGAGTGTTGTTACGTAAATTGGGTCCGGCAGAATATGAACGGTACTGCAACCTAATTTTACCCCAGAAACCACGTGACAAGTGTTTCGATGATACAATAAAGCTGCTGCGTGAACATTTTGGAGACCACTCCTCATTATTCAGCATACGTTATCGTTGCCTCAAGCTGACAATGAATGAAAATGATGATTTTCTTACTCACGTTGGCACAGTCAACCGAGAATGTGAGAGATTTCGACTCAGGTCCTTAACAGATGATCAATTCAAAGCCTTGATTCTCATATGCAGTCTCCAATCTCCTCGTTTCACAGATATCCGAACTCGACTGCTCAATCAGCTAGAACAAAATCCTAAGTTAACATTACATGACATAGCTGATGAATATCAACGGCTGATTAATTTGCAGAAAGACACACACCTGGTCGAATCAACACCTTCGAGAAGCTCTGATATTCGTGCATTACGAAAGAGCAAAAATCTCTCATCATCCAGTCCTGACCCACCTTCTTCTAATGTCCCGCGGAAATCTACACATACTCGTCCAACTTCACAAAATACTGCAAAGAAGACCCCACCATCACCATGCTGGCATTGTGGCGCGTGGCACTTTGTAAAGTCTTGTCCGTACAAAAATCATCGTTGCAGCAAGTGCAAAATCATCGGTCATAAAAATGGTTTTTGTCAGCCACGCAAACCCAGATATCATAATCCAGCAAAAGCTCGACAAACTGTTGGTCCTAAATCTCCAAAAAGATCATTGAGTCTACGCGCAACCTGTCAAGTCACAACACCAGCTATGCGGAAATATATTGACCTTCAGATGAATGGTCATGATACGCGTCTGCAGCTAGATACCGCCTCTGATATTACTGTTATATCAGAGAAACTTTGGAATAATATTGGCAGACCACCAATCGCAAATACTTCCCAGACTGCTGTCAGCGCCTGTGGTGGGCGCCTCAAACTTATTGGTGAACTCAAATGTTCCGTTTCCTTCCGCAATACCAAATTCACAGGAATTTGCTACGTCACCAAGAGTGATTTAAATCTTTTGGGACTTGATTGGTTCGATCGTTTGCATCTGGCTGATGTCCCACTAAATTCGCTATGCAATGCAGTCAAGAAGCATAAAATGTTAGACAATTCCGGACGAAGCCGAAGCCGCAAACCCAACAGGCAGACGAAACGACAGACGTCAACAACAAGCTCAAAGGTTCCAGATAAACCCCCAGGTAAACATCCTACTAATCATCCATCTTCTCAAAAGGGGAGGTGATATGTATCCACATATATATATATATATATTTATGTGTGTGTATGTTGGTCTCTCTTTCTGTTTGCTCGCTTAGTCTATAACAATTTAGCGACGAGTACATAACATTACTGATGACGTTTCGAGCACAATTTATTACTGCTCATAATCATATCAAGTTACTAGTCACACAACTTTCCAACTTGGTTTGTATAATTCCATTATTTTCCATCTCTTGATTTGATTGGTAGTAGCATTTTCCATATTTCCGGTATGAGTGATGAGTCAATCCTACTGCACGTGTTGGGTTTAGATTCACTCGATGAAGAAGGATTCAGTAATCAACCTCTCTCTATCTCCACCTACCTATATGAATTTTAGAATTTTAACCCTCTTCCATTCTGCTGTGTGGTTGTGTTAATGCATGCATGCAGTGCAATCGCTGAGCTTGTCGGTTATTTTAGACTGGCATTCAAACCAACAAACTCACTCAGGAACAAGCTCTGTAGGCTAAAAGACCCGGTGGACCCAATTAAACAAAATAATATAATTTACAAAATACCTTGCAATCACTGTGAGTTAGGTCAACTACATAGGTCAAACTAGTAGATTGGAGGGGGGGGTAATTAGATTGGCGGAACATAAGAATTTAGTTAAGGTAAGAATGGTTGACCTCGAGAAAATAAGTAATTTAGAAAAAAGCTTAGCAATTGCACTGCACGCATTGACGCACAACCACACAATAGGGTGGGAGAGGGTAAAAGATAGGTATTTGGAGAAAGGGGTTGATCACTGAATCCTTCTTCATCGAGTCTACAACCAACACGTGCAATAGGAATGATTGTTCATTCAGATCAGAAATATGGAAAATACTACTACCAATCAAGTGAAGCGATGACAAATGATGATGGAATTTTATAAACGAAGTTCGACAGTTGTGTGAGTGAGTGCCTTGATATGATTATGAGTGGCAATAAATTGTGTCCGAAACTTGCTCATCAGTAAACATTTCCCTAAAACACTATCAGACTTTATCAAAATAAATTGTACCCATAATGGAATTGAATGTTGTTCTTTAGTCTGAATGCAACTGATTTCCACGTTGATATTATATTAATGATATGAGGTTTTGACATATAGTTGTTGTGTGAAGTTAATTAAGGTCTGGGACACTACTTGGTGTTGAATTAGTTTCTAGCTTACTTTATGGCCAACTCTGTGAAGCGTATTTTCACAGTCGATGAAGTCAGGTTGGAGATATGACTGGAGATCATTTCAACTAAATCAAAGTTAAACTTCTTAGTTAGTCAGAGAAAGTCAGTGATAAACCGTGAACCTAAGAACTTCAATTATTGGCACTTCTCAGCAAGCCAGTGTATCTACAACTTCGTATAAACTAATACTTCCCAGGTGGTTCGAGTTCACGCCATCTAGTACTTTAGTTAGAGACGTTACTTTGTGAGCTACTTCAGGAATCCTGCTGATTGTTTCCAACTACCCTACATTTATTAAAAGTGTACAATAATGGCAAGCCAATTCGTATGCTGAATATATTTTAAAAATTTATTAGATATTCCTCAACGATCAATCAAAGTTAAATCTCCTTTTTATATTCATACTTTATATAGACAGGCGTTGTAAAAATGATATCCTGATGTTCTGAAAAAATGACACTCAATTCAATTTCAACGATTTATTAATTGTTAATCTAAAACACAATGAAACATTTTTATCTTCTAGTTTAAAAAGTTTGGTTAGAGAGAAATTTGAGTAGAACATTTGTATAAGAAGTTAGATTGAGTTAAAGTTTCTTCAAACTAATTGTAAAATCATTCATAATAGTAATGATTGCTTAATTTTAAGCAGTAATTTATCACGATTTGATCACGGGTTGATATCAGTTAGAGAACCACTGAAAACCAGCTTTGAGGGAGTACCGGACAGCTGTTTCATCCTACTTAGGGAGTCACCGGTAACACGCATCCACCACCAGGGTTCGAACCCACGACTTTACTGTTACAAGGCAAGCTGACACGTATACCATTCAGCAACTGGGAACCAACTCCTCAAAGCCCAACCCATGAATTCTAACTCCTACCAATTCGTGATTTAGCGAGACCACCAACCAATGTCGTTGGTGGGACATCCATTCTCACACTTGACGTCTGGATGGACCTCACTGGTCATGACTTCTCACTAGAACTCCAGGGTTAAGCTAAATCGCGAATTGGTACAAGTTAAAATTCATTGGCTAGCTATTTAGGAATCGGGTCCAAGTGGCTAAATATTATACGTCTCAGCTTGCTTTGTAACGGGAATGACCTGGTTTCGAACCCCGCTGGTGGGTGCCAGGTGCCGATGATTCCAAAACTAGGCTGACGAAACAACTGTCCAGCACTCCCTGTGGCTGGTTTTGAATGGTTCTATGACTGATATCAATCCGTGATCAACTCGTAAAAACAAAACTAATCCTTACAAACCAACTATAGAAAAGTAATTCATGAAAGAGATTAGAACTTTGAGTGTGCGTCGGTGGCACAGTGGTTAGGAGTCTCGCCGACCATGCACATGGTCTGAGGTTCGAACCTCCGCCGACACACACCTGATGTCTATGGTTGGCCTGCAAAATTTGGGCTACCGATATCCATACTGAAAATTCCTTACTTGTACCAAAAATACAGTGTGGAATCAAGCTGTAATCAAAAATCAAATTAAAACACACACACACGATCTCCTCCAGGTCACCCTAGAAGTGACAACCCGCTCATCGTTTCCCATTGGGATTCAACTCGAGCAATGGCCTGCACTGTGCGCGATGTCAATCGACAGACTCCTTAGTGGTCTGTGCTCGATCCATCGCCATTTTCTCCTACTACATATTTGCTGAGCAGTTGACTGTCGCCTGTTGATTTATTCACAATCAGAGTTTCTTATTGCAGCGGTAAAATAAGTCAGCACCAACCGCGTCGAGTTCTAGGTAAACAGGGGAAATCAATCGACGAAGTCGTGAAGCTACAAAGACTGAGATGGTTAGGACATGTGTTACGTAT
The DNA here is from genome assembly GCA_944472135.2 of Trichobilharzia regenti. Classification (NCBI taxonomy): domain Eukaryota; kingdom Metazoa; phylum Platyhelminthes; class Trematoda; order Strigeidida; family Schistosomatidae; genus Trichobilharzia; species Trichobilharzia regenti. The sequence continues at coordinate 108,310,482 of OX235263.1, read as the reverse complement.
GCCAAGTCATCGCCTCCCTCGACGAGCAATGTTAGCGGATATAGGGTCAGGCTGGAAAAGAGCTAGCGGCGGTCAAACAAAACCTTGGCCTCACCAGTCAATGAAATCCACAACAGTTGGTCTAAGCCACGTAGGAAGGTGTAGACTTCCAGGCTGGGGTCCTCGGGACGGTAAAAATCTATGGATGGAAACAATTGGTGACATGGCTCAAAACCGTTCTCAGTGGCTAGCGCAGATGCATCCACTCCCTGTGACTTATGACCTTCAATGAAACTGTTTTGTATTTCTTTATTACTCCTTTGTCTCACACCTCTGCTCACTGTTTCTATTATGCTTTTCTTGTACTTTCTTCTCTTGCTTCGCGTGCTACACGGAATGTGGCGACTTGAACTTCCGCACATTTGTGTAAAGTTCTATGTCGAAAACAGACAGACAGACAGACTCAGACAGCATGAAGAAAGAGATTCGGATTTATGACACAAAAGTGAAGTTAGTCACGGCTTCTGTATGGGTCAGAAACTTGCATTGAGCGTCAGGGAAAGGATTTTCAACAAGTTACAGACTTCAATAAATAGCCGCCCCCTTCGCTGGTTCCATACTGAAGATCAAATGGCTGACCGGCTAGAAAGAATTCGTAACAATCTAAAATAATAAAACCGCGAAATCTGAAAGTAACTGGAAGAATAATATGTGTAATAATACTTCTTGTTAGAATTTACTGTTTATGATCACTTGTCTGACATTTATCTCTTCACAAGATCCCGAACTGAACAAGGTTGGATTGAATTTTTATGTTAAGTTTTACGAGGATACATTCTTAGGAAATTTCTCCTGGTTATATCTGAAGAGATACAAGAAGAAATTTGAGAATAAAGAGAATGTTCAGTATCAGAGAAGATGACTCTAGTTAGTCTCTCGCAAGAATTAAACTACCTGTCAACACCACTAAGCCTATTTACAGCCTTCAATGTTCTACATTATATGGCATAGTCTTTTTTGAAAGCCTGAGGAAAGAATACTGGGGGCAGAATACATAAATTAACAGACTCTAAGAGAAGCGGTTGAGTTATGCCACAAAGTCTAAGCTTCCTTATACAGTATGTCGATTACAAGACTTTCATAGGTATCAAACAGCAAGATATGAAACGACTAACATAGATTTGAAGAAAAACTAATATTAAGATTGGGGATTTCTGAATTGCTCACTATCATAGTGACCGTCGGTATTACAAAAGTCTTCTCTTGTCTACATGTGGAACTAAAATTATCAGTTTGATATTTAGTGGGATTCAGTTTAAACCTTCTGAAGTGCACTTTATTTTGCCATTTAAGTAGTATATAACTACAGTCAAATAAGAATTAGCCTCACAACTAGAAGGTCACCAGTTTGACCCTCAGGGGCTGGTGTGGGTCCCAGACTAGAATAAAACACCTGTCCAGAAGTCTCTGTATTTTAATGATTGCCTAAATAATGTCATTTCGAGATCTGACTCCGAAATCAAACAAATCCTTGGGAATCAACACCTGAAAAATCGATTTCAAATGTTACCATCAATACAATTTGTTATTAAGGCGTTTCTGGAGTTGATGAAGTCTTCTACCTAGTAGATTTTCCAGCCTGCTGTTTGTTCTGTAATAACATAAGACAAGTGCCAGGCAACAGATCGTTTATTACGGGGATCAACACATATTTATAGATTCTCATGTACATTATGATAGATTATTGTTAGCAGAAAAACACAGTCTTATGATTGGTTGTTTCTCACAGAAAGTTAATCTTTCATCTCTTTGTGACTGTTTCTTGAATGTCAGATCATCTATATGTTAAATGTATCCCCCTACGTAAAATCTGTTGTGGTTGATTCTCAAATCAGTCTTTGTTCATATTTTTTTCACAACCAAAATTTGAGACATAAACATTGACTGTGTATCAATTTTGGCTAGTAGCCAGCTCTCACCACAGTTCTAATTACTTTTCTCGACAAAAGCCATCACGACACGATATTCTCGAAATGCGAAGCAATTAGGGAAGAAAATAAACCGTTGACAAGAGAGTTTTCACTGTCTCCAATCAACACCCAATAGCCACAGTAAATACAAGTTTTGAAATTAGTTGTGTTCTACGAGCTGCCGGTTTAATTTTGAAGCTTACGTCATCTTTCTGGACAACATCTTCAAAGCAAGTTTTAGCATAAAATGAACTGATTTCAATTCTCCATGAATGATAGAATTGCATCTCCTGGAAACCATCTTAGTACAATTCAACGTGATCATATTTTTATTGATTTGGATTTTGAACTTTCTCCTCACATGATTTACTCTTTATTAGTTGGTAGATTTGATCTATATTAACATGTTTGTTAATCGCTGGCTGATTCGTTTAAGTACCAAGCTTCTAGGCATTCCCTGGAACTTTTAGTGTTTCCTTTGGTTTAAAATTTCGACATTATCCCAATCATCTAATTGATGTCCATAATTATCTGCATGCATTGATATGAAAAGCGTATATATATCATGTTCTTTCACAAGTAATTTGTGTTCTTTGATTCTGCTCCGAAGGGACGCCCACTTCGACCACCGATTTAATGTTTGTTAGAGTTCATACAATTTATTTTGTATGGCTCTTTCAGTTTGCACAATATCGAATGAAGTGATTGTACTGGCCGGCTGGGCTGGCTTGTGTGCTATATCTATAAAATTTTACAGATGACCTTGAGAGGTACTAATCTAATTGGTAAGTTGAAAACAACCAATAGGATCAAGTCATCATCATGAATGGAGGGAAATACAAACATCTTGAAAAATCAGGTATAGGTACATAAAAGTTTTCTGTTTTCAGAATAAAATAAAAATGAACAACAACAAGTATTTATTAGTATTAAATGAAATAAAAATGATTTGATGAACAGTTAGTAAGTGTACTCAGCACTCGAAAGGTTGAGGAACACGCAAAGCCAAAGTAAAACCCATCAGTGAACAGCGAAACTTTAAGGTTACAAAAAAAAACAAAGCAAATTGGTGTACTTAGCTGTTTCGTTTATGTTGAAAGAAAGAAGGATAGAGAGAGAGAGAGAGAGAGAGAGAGTAGAAAATAGTAGTAGGTAGGGGTAATACGATTACACAGTTGAATGAAGTAAATGACATGATTATGATTAGGGCTGTTTGTGTAAACATTATCAGTAGATTCATTATTTATTATTATTATTATTATTATCGTAGTTATACAATAATACCATTTGGTATGTTTATTTATTTCGTTTGTTTGTTTGAGTTGAACTGTTTTCTATTTCTGTCTCTCTTTACATTATTTATTATTGATAAATAAGTTTGTTTACTGACTATTTTGTTCAGTGTATGTCTAATTAACTTACCTGTATTCTTTCAACCAGTATAAATAAAAAGATAGATGCGGATAAATAGGTGAACGATTTCTCAATACATTCTGATTTATTTATTAGTTTTATATTACTTATATATAAGAAAGATATATGTGTGCATATTCAATGAATATTCATATTGAAATAACGAAGAGAGAAAATTGGTAGTATTGGTATTAATATTCTTCCCTTTAATCCCTATAGGCTTCAGCTACGCACGTCTCCATTGCATCCTGTTCTCTTCCAATGTTTTCATTACCTGGCTGTATGTCTGCTCACTTGCTTTCATATCCTCTTTACATCACCTCCTCCGCCTCCTCCGCTATGTCATCCTTACACTTACGATTAACTAACTTGCTGCGCTCTATTCGGGTTCCAATTGAGTGATGACTCGGAGTGTGATGTCATTCACTTGATGGTTTGTTTTCTCAAAGTATGGCCACCAATCCATCTACATTTCTTCCTGCTTATTTGATGCACAATCGGTTCCTATTAGGTTGGTTCGTTCCCAGAGTATTGAGGGAAGACAGCTGTTGATGATGGCCTTCGAGACATGCCAAGTCTCTGATCCATATAGTAGCACTGATTTCACATTGGAGTTGAAAATCCGGTGGCTAAACATTGCACCGAAGATAGGACCAGATACACTATTTACAGTAGCTACTGACTAATGTCCAATCCAGAATGTAAATGAAGAAAGAACACTAGTTCCGGCAGAATAAACATAGTACCATCATCAAGTGATCCGTTGGCTCCTCATCATATGCATGCAGCTAGCAGATGTTACACAATATCAGTTCACAAACGACTTCAAACTTAATGAACAGTTTTCAGAAATTGCACTTGCATAGCTTGCATACAGAAAGTTCATGTTCAAAGAGAAAGCGAAGCAGTGAGTAAAAGGATGACTAACTACTAAACTAAGTAACAATATGGTGAGTCCAACTCAAATCATTAAAACATGAAACAACCAAAGTTACACTATATAACAAAGGATAAGTAACTAAAGACAAAGATTACGTAATCAGACAAAAGGCAGAAAGTAATGACATCAAATTACCAGGGCGAAGAAAGACTTTTAACTAATCCTTACTGAACACATCAAACTATTTTGTCTGTTGACAATTTAAGGAGATTTCATGACGTCTACATAAATGGTGAATATCGACGAGAAGCCTGCCAGTGGCACTTGTAATGTAGGAATTTTAGCAGATGATCAATAAACTCACGGTGTGCCATTCCATCCAAGCATTTACATTTTGTTTAAACTTTAACCTTCTGTGTATGAATTGTACGAGTATAGTTTCTGAGCACCGCTTGTTAAGTTTGGAGTCTCCTGTCAACTGATATTATGGCACATTTACAAACGGTATACAGCTGATGAGGAGCCGACGAATAAATAAATGACAGTAATTTATTATTCTGTAGAAACTTGTATTATTATTATTTCCTTTAATTCCTAGAGGAACATAGGGCTTCAGCCGTGAGTCTCCACTACCTTCGGTTTTCTGCCAACTTTTTCACCCCACTCCAGGTCTACCCACATGCTTTCATCTCCTCTCTGCATGACCTCCTCCACGTCACCCTTGCACTGACGACCAACTCGCCGGCTCCCGTTCGGGTTCCACTCGAGTGATGGCTTGTCTAGGGATATCACTTGATGGTTTGTTTCCTCAGAGTATGGCCAGTCCACCTCCATTTCTTCCTGCTTATTTGTTGCACAGTCGATTCCTGGTTGTTTCACTTCTAGAGATCCCTGTTACTGACCTATTCTAGCCATCTGATCTTGAGTATTCAGTGAAGACAATCGTTAATGAAGGCCTGTAGTTTGTTCAAAATGACCTTCGAGACACGCCAAGTCTCTGATCTGTATAGTAAGTGGCACTGACTTCACATTCGAGTTGAAAATCGGGATCTCATTTTTCATGCCGAGGAGTGCTATTGATTTCCACACAGATTTGAGAGTAATGAAAGATTGTCTTACTTTCTCGATCCTCGCTGCTTTGATATCCTTGTCACTTCTGCCTGCCTGTAGCTGAAACGATGCTTCCCAGATAGGTAAATGAGGTTGTTTCTTTCAGGTTTCTCCTATTTATACTGATTGTTTTCTGTTGTAGTTGTTGCTGTTGCTGTTGGCCAGGAATTTTCATCACCTCTGTTTTCTCACTGTTCACCTGATGCTTCTTCTGACAACCTTTTGCTTCTCACTTGCATATCTTCCAGTTTGTTGGAAATTAGACATCCTCGAGGTTTTATGTGTGACTCGATATCACTCCTAGACACACGGCCAAGTCGTTGTTACCTGTTCGGATTCCATTCGAGGAATTGACTCGAGTGTGATATCACTAATCGGTCTCCTAAAAGTGAGTCCAATTCGTCTCTGTTTCCTTCAGCATTCCGTTTTGTTTGATAGGCTCTTAGTTGCTTGACGGAGTTTGTTATTTTTGATCCTTTATGGCTAGCTATCTAGTCTTTCACTTGAAGAGAAGATAGTCAGTCCACTTTCAGTCAATGAATTCAACGGTAGAATCTCGTTGCGACAACTTCAGCTTGAACAGTCTTGGGGCATTTCATCTCATCTGATTTTATTTAAAATTTAAAATATGCCACTGGCTTATTGATTTTTGAAGGATTAAATCAGTAATGTCACACTTACTTATGAAAAGTATTAGCAAAAACAACACAGTGAAATATTCGTCATCAGAATATATATACATACATATAAAGCAGGATGATTTATCCGGTCTAAGTAATTCATTTTCTTATTTATCAGGGTAAAATATAATCAGATAGAATTAGAAAAAATTATTTTGAGTAATTTAGCATCAATATCCACTTACTAAAAATAGCAGTATTGTTTTCTGTTGCTTTCCTATTTTAATAATTTATAGAAATAAATTAGTTATAGTGAACAGTTTGCGAATCTCTGAATCTTACTGATACCCGTAGCCATACAACATCGGAATCCCTCAGAAAATTAAGCCACAAATAAACCAATCGAAAGCTATCCACTCAGGTTGTTAGCCATCCTAACTCTACTCATTAACTGACATAAAAAAACATGACCTGCAAATTACAAATTCTATAGATCCACAATGTAGCACCACTTCTGTTTACTGCTATCGATGATTGCCTGTCCTCACACATTTATTATTATTGCTTCCTTGGGTTCCTAGTGGAACATATAGGGCTTCAACTGCACGTCTCCACTTGCCAATTCTGTCTTCCTTCTGCTGTACTTTCAACTGCATCCAAATTAATCCATAAGTGTTTCAACTCCTCTTCACACGATCTCCATGTCACCCTTGCACCGACGTCCCACTCTCCGCTTCACATGCTGTCAGGTTCCACTCCAACACTGGCCTGACGCCCGTGTGATGTCACTCAGCGACCCGACCTCCTCAGCGGGTATCCAATCCATCCTCACTTTCTCCTGCATATTTGTTGGTTAGCGATTGGTTCTTGTTTTGTTTTGTTCCCATAGTTTCCCATAGTTGGTCATTCTTTCCGGCCATCTGATTGATCTTCACTATAGAGCGAAGAAGGTTGTTGATGAAGCTAGGTCTGCAACAGGCTGTTGGAAATATTCTTTCTGACCCGCCCGCCCACCCCAAGTTTCTGATCCGTATAGAAGAACTGACTGACTTGACGTTGTTTGTATTGAAAATCCGACCGAATTTTGTTGTTGATGGTGAGTTGAGTGACGAAGATTTCCAGATTGGTTTCAGGTTGATGAATGTGTTTCTCGCCTTCCCGAATCTCGCTCGATTTCACATCGTCGTCCGTTCCGACTTCCTGTAGTTGAGACAATGCTCACTAGATCAGTGAGTGAATGAAGTAACCTCTTTCGAATCCCTCCCGTTGATGGTGATTGGCGCTGTATTTTGTTGCTGTTGTTGTTGTTGTTGGCTGGTTATTTTCATAACCCCCGTCTTGTCCTCACACATTACTCTGGTAAAAGTCATCAGTAATAACTTACTTTGAGAATTCCATCCCGTACTTGATCAGCTATGTATGGTGGATTAATTTTCAGGTGGTATGTTGTATACTGTTCCCTGTTTTTCAATGATTTCTTCAATAATTTCATTCTGAGACAAAATCTATCACATTTTTTTAATTAACCTAATACAATGCAGTTAAACAAAAATGAAGAAGAGTAAAGTAAAAGTTACAGTGAAATAAAAAAGAACATCATTGAACTTAATTTGATCCCTGCCCAATTAAATTTATTATCGATACGATGTCAAAGCCGCCAGCTGTTTCGTCAGGCTAGTTTGGGACTGTTAAACAGTACTCACCCATCGCCACGGTTAGAACCCAAGACCTAGTGGTTACAAGGCGAGCTAGCTCGTAGACCCTTAAGTAGTCAATGGGAAGCCAACTAATCAATGGCCAGCCCATGGATTCTAACATCTGTCAATTCATGACACAGCCCGACCTCTTCACTATGTCTTCTTCGATGAGTTACTGCCTCACCTTTAACTTACTGTACCCTAAAATGGTCACGGCTTCCCTGTAGCTTAAGGATCTACGAGCTAGCTTACCTTGTAACCGGAAGGTCGTGGATTCGAACTCCTGTGATGAGTACATCTTGCTGAAGAGTCCCAAACTAGGCTGACGAAACAGCTCTCCAGTACTCCCAAGTGGTTTATCAATCGTTCTCCAAATGATGTCAGATCGTGATGAAATTTGCCAACTAATCAAATGAAAAAATCCCTACAAAATCAGTACTTAAAATATCGTTCATCTATGTGTTCATTGCACAAATAATATTCTTTCTATTCATAAGCGAAAGAGAAGCAACCGAAAGCAGGCATCAAAAACTTTTCAAATGTTTTTTCATTTAAAGAAACTTTATAGAACTGGTCGAAAAAACAATGAAAGAAATTTATATTATCAACATATAAAAAAAACAGAAATGTCTAAAATTTACTAAGGACATTGTTAAAACCGACACATCAATTCTGAGGCAGACTTTAACCAACTTCTGTTGACTCCTTTAAACCCAATAACAACTTCACTCACTCACTCACTCACCAAATTTGAACTTGAGATGAAGTTTATAAATCACACTGACACACTGCAAACTTGACTGACCAAATTCAGTCTGGCAAAAAGATAGGACTAGACATGCACACACACACTACACTAGTTACGGACTAGTATCCAATCAAAAAACATCGGATACGATCCTATAGTAGGTCAACCGTGAGCCTGAATGGCTAAACAGTAAAGTTTCTCACTGCAAGTGGCACTGAGTGGTGACTCGGGTTCAAATCTCAAAAAGGACAGGAGTTCCTTCGAGATCTCAGATACACCCTACTGACTGGTTTGTGCGAACCAATACTAAACCAGCTCCAGGGTTTCCTGCTCAGCCACTGCACTACATGTAATAACACACATCCACGCAATAGGGCGGGAGAGGGCTTAAATTCTAAGAAATAATCTATGTAGGTGGAGAGAGAGAGATTCTGGTTCATCGAGTCTACACACCCAACGTTTGCAATAGAATTGACTCAACGCAAATACCAAAGATAGAACGGATGTGGTAGGTGCCAACTACCAACTGGAGAGACAGTAATCTATTCCGGCCACCCAGAGGACAATCAAGAGCACACCGAGGGAGTGGCCATCATGATGTCACCAACAGCAGCCAAAGCTCTCATGCAGTGGGAACCAATCTCCTCCAGGATAATGACAGCCAGGTTCAACTCAAAAGGAAGGAAAGTTACAGTCATTCAATGCTATGCGCCTACAAACGTCTCAGAACAAGAGAAGAAGGAGGCGTTCTACAGACAACTACAAGCAATAATGGACAACGTCCCAAATGGCGATATCAAAATCCTGATGGGCGACATGAATGCGAAGCTGGGAGGAGACAACACAGGAAGAGAACTCACCATGGGTCGTGAGGCCCTCGGTGAAATGAACGACAATGGTGAACTCTTCTCAGACTTCTGCGCCTTCAATGATTTGGTGATTGGTGGCAGTGTGTTCAAACACAAGGATATACACAAGACGACATGGATTTCACCAGATGGAAACACCAAGAACCAAATAGACTTCATCTCAATTTCAAGAAAGTGGAGACGGAGCCTACTGGACACAAGGTCAAGGAGAGGAGCAGATGTGGGTTCAGACCACTATCTAGTACAAGGGACTTTCAAGGTGAAACTAAAAGCCTCGAGGATAGCTGGGGATAGGCCACAATGCAAGTTCAACACTCAATTACTGAAGGACACAACCACAAAAGACACTTTCACTGCAACTGTCAGAGCAAAGCAGGAAACACTACGCGACATCACTGAAGAATCATGCGTGGAAGAACATTGGAAGTCTCTGAAGGCGATTCTCAACGAAACGTGTTCAACGGTTCTAGGAAGAAAGAAGAGACAAGACAAGGAATGGCTCTCAACGGACACTTGGAAATTAATAGAAGAGAGGAGAATGGTGAAAGAGAAAATGATTCAATGCAAGGACGGACAGGAGAAGGAGACGCTGAGCTCAACTTACACAGCACTGGACAAAGAAGTGAAGAAGAGTGCTAGGAAGGACAAAAGACGATTCTACGACAACCTCGCCACTGAAGCTGAGAAGGCAGCAGGCAAAAGGGACCTGAGGACACTATATCAGATAACCAAATCTCTATCCGGGAAGAGATCAACACAAGCGAAACCTATAAAAGACAGCCAAGGGAACCCAATTACCAAGGAAGAAAAACAGATTAAACAATGGGCGGATCACTTCAAAGGACTCTTGAACCGACCATCACCTGCAACCCGTCCAGAAATACCAACAACAGCGCGACACAACTGCAAGTTGACACCAATCCTCCAACGAGAGCTGAAGTCTTGAACGCAATCAAACTTCTGAAAGCTGGAAAAGCAGCCGGACCAGATGGAATACCCCCTGAAGCACTGAAAGGGACCCAGAGACTACAGCAGACATGCTGACTCCATTATTGCAAAAGGTCTGGAAGGAGGGAAAGGTGCCTACTGACTGGAGGAAAGGTTACCTCGTGAAACTACCAAAGAAGGGCGACTTAGGACTCTGCAAGAACTGGCGAGGAATCATGCTCCTATCGACGCCAAGTAAAATCCTGAGTCGCATCATCCTGGAGAGATTAAAGGACGCACTGGAGACAGAACTCCGACCAGAACAAGCTGGATTCAGGAAAGGCAAATCATGTACTGACCAAATTGCAACTCTACGCATCATCATCACAGAACAAAGCATGGAATGGCAATCAAACCTCTACCTCAACTTTATAGACTTTGAGAAGGCCTTCGACAGCGTTGACCGTGAAGTAATTTGGAAACTACTCGAGTACTACGGCGTACCCCAAATATTCATCAACCTTATTCAACAGTTGTGTGACAACGGCACATGTCAAGTGATCCACAACGGAAAACTCAGCGACGTGTTTGGAGTAAACACAGGAGTCAGACAAGGGTGCTTATTATCACCAATGATATTCCTAATTGTGGTGGACTGACTGGATTATGCGTCAGACAGTGAGAAACGAGAAGACAGGGATATCCTGGACCGACGACGTGAAGAACCTAGAAGACCTGGATTTCACGCGTGGATGATTTATGTTTGATGTCTCACAAAATCGAAGACTTACAAGCGAAAACCGACAAACTGGTCGAAGAAGCAAACAGTGAAGACAGGACTCCAAGTGAACATAGACAAGACGGAGGTTATGAAAATAACCAGCCAACAACAACAACAACAGCAACAAAATCCAGCGCCAATCACCATCAACGGGAGGGATTTGAAAGAGGTTACTTCATTCACTCACTGATCTAGTGAGCATTGTCTCAACTACAGGAAGTCGGAACGGACGAGGATGTCAAATCGAGCGAGAATCGGGAAGGCGAGAAACACATTCATCAACCTGAAACCAATCTGGAAATCTTCGTCACTCAACTCACCATCAACAACAAAATTCAGTCGGATTTTCAATACAAACAACGTCAAGCCAGTCAGTTCTTCTATACGGATCAGAAACTTGACGGGCGGGCGGGCGGGTCAGAAAGAATATTTCCAACAGCCTGTTGCAGACCTAGCTTCATCAACAACCTTCTTCGCTCTATAGTGAAGATCAATCAGATGGCCGGAAAGAATGACCAACTATGGGAAACTATGGGAACAGACAAACAAAACAAGAACCAATCGCTAACCAACAAATATGCAGGAGAAAGTGAGGATGGATTGGATACCCGCTGAGGAGGTCGGGTCGCTGAGTGACATCACACGGGCGTCAGGCCAGTGTTGGAGTGGAACCTGACAGCATGTGAAGCGGAGAGTGGGACGTCGGTGCAAGGGTGACATGGAGGAGATCGTGTGAAGAGGAGTTGAAACACATTATGGATTAATTTGGATGCAGTTGAAAAGTACAGCAGAAGGAAGACAGAATTGGCAAGTGGAGACGTGCAGTTGAAGCCCTATATGTTCCACTTGGAACCCAAGGGAACAATAACAATACCACAATAAATAGCAGAGATATAGAAGGTATTTTTACCAGTCAAATCAGAGGGTGAGAAATAATGTTAAAGTTTATTCAATTCACATTATAACATTCTTACAAATTATTTATTGATTTTACGATAAAATCATCTTATTTCCCATCTGATTGTATTTGACTGATAACACTAATATTATTTTCGGATGTACTTTATCTCATATTGATTTTATTCAATCAAATGTCTAATCATCAGTTCGACGCATGTATATAAATGAAGCAAGAAAGTTGTGTGAGTGAGTGACTTGATATGATTATGAGTGGCAACAGTTTGTGCTTGAAAGGTGTTCATCAATTAATATTACTGTATAACAGTAACACTGTGTGATTTATCAAAATAAAATCTAATCTCTAATAGAGTTAGGAAAAAATTCATTGGTATGCTCTCACTAACATTTAATTATATATAAGGATGAGAAATGGTTTAGATTTCAAAAAAGGTATTGTCTACCCAGAAAAAACAATCGAATTCCCGGAAATGTAGTCATTGAAGCCTCACTTTAGATGTGTAGTAGAGATAATATTTGTCAAAACGTGAACAAACAAGAAAGGAGTGGCATTATATAAAGCGATATATTATGCTTGAACCATCATTCAAATAAATGTACTATATATTTGTATGACATGACATTCCATGTCCTTGTAGAAGACCCAAATAAGAAGCAATGAGTTTCGCTTTTCAAGTGTAACATGGACAATTCATGTTACGGACAGTCATGCAGTCAGCTACAAAAGAAGACGCTGGGAAAGACAATACAATGAAGATGTGCCTACTGAAGTCGATTGTATTCCATTTGGAACCAGAAGAACGATTATTATGCTACTATTAATCTTTGAGTAGTATATCAAATTACTCTTTTACTATAAACACAACTGTCGAATAACCACCAAGAAAATGAATAAAGCAAGAACACAAGTTTCTACATCCGCCAATGATTTTCCTGATTGCAGACAAACAGCGGGCAATGAGGAAACAGGGATAAAATTGACCCTCACGAAAAACTTGGAGTATTAGGACTTCGCCGATGATATATGTCTAATTTCCTATAAACTGGAAGATGCACAGGTGAAAAGCAAAAAGTTCACAGAAGAAAAAGCATCAAAGAGAGGACTTCAGGTTAACATACAAAAAAACAGAGGTGATGAAGAATCCTGGCCAACAGCAATATCAGCAACAACAACAGACAACAATTCGCATAAATAGCAGAAATCTGATATAAGAAACCTCCTTCACCTATCTAACTACCTGGAAAGCATTGTTTCAACTGCAGGCGGGCGGAACTGATAAGGATATCAAAGCAGCGAGGATCGAGAAAGTAAGACAAGCTTTCATTACCCTCAAATCTGTGTGGTCGTCAGCAGCACTCATCGTGAAAAATAAGATCCGGATTTTGAACTCTATTGCGAAATCTGTGTCACTATACGGATAAGAGACTCGGTGTGTCACGTAGGACACTTCGAACAAACTACAGACCTTCATCAACAACTGCCTTTGCTCAATACTCAAGATCAGATGTCCAGAAAAGATCAGCAATAGCGAGGGATCTCTGGGAGCGAACCAACCAGGAACCGATTCTGAAACAAATAGGCAGCAAGAAATGGAGATGGATTGGCTGACGATACTCTGAGGAAACCATCAAGTGACATCACTAGACAAGCCATCACTCGAGTGGAACCCGAAAGGGAAGCGGGTGGCGAGTTGGTCGTCAGTGTGAGGGTGTCTTGGAGGAGGTCATGTGGAGAGGAGATGAAAGCATGTGGAAGAATTGGAGGCGGGTGAAAACTCTAGCAAAGAACCGAACGCAATGGAGACGTGTGGCTGAAGCCCTATGTTCCTCTAGGAATTAAAGGAAATAATAATAATACAAGTTTCTACAGAATAATAAATTACTGTCATTTATTTATTCGTCGGCTCCTCATCAGCTGTATACCGTTTGTAAATGTGCCATAATATCAGTTGACAGGAGACTCCAAACTTAACAAGCGGTGCTCAGAAACTATACTCGTACAATTCATACACAGAAGGTTAAAGTTTAAACAAAATGTAAATGCTTGGATGGAATGGCACACCGTGAGTTTATTGATCATCTGCTAAAATTCCTACATTACAAGTGCCACTGGCAGGCTTCTCGTCGATATTCACCATTTATGTAGACGTCATGAAATCTCCTTAAATTGTCAACAGACAAAATAGTTTGATGTGTTCAGTAAGGATTAGTTAAAAGTCTTTCTTCGCCCTGGTAATTTGATGTCATTACTTTCTGCCTTTTGTCTGATTACGTAATCTTTGTCTTTAGTTACTTATCCTTTGTTATATAGTGTAACTTTGGTTGTTTCATGTTTTAATGATTTGAGTTGGACTCACCATATTGTTACTTAGTTTAGTAGTTAGTCATCCTTTTACTCACTGCTTCGCTTTCTCTTTGAACATGGACTTTCTGTATGCAGTTGTAATTTCTGAGCACTATTCATTAAGTTGGCAGTTACTTTTCAACTGATATTGTGTAGCATCTGCTAGCTGCATACAGCTGATGAGGAGCCAACGAATCAACAGATGATGGTACCTTGTTTATTCTGCGGGAACTAGTGTTCTTGCTTCATTTACATTCTTGATTAGACACTAGGCAGTAACTAGTGTAATGCGTGTGTATGTCTAGCCCTCCTGTATTCGGTGCAGACTGAATTCTATCAGTCAAGTTTGCAATCTGTGGCCACCATGCCACTAGGTGGCTCGTCATCACAGTGCCCTGACTAGTGTCCAATCAAAAGTATCCAATATAGTCAGTCCTCCAAGAGATGAATCGCGAGCGTGACTGCAGGAAGTACTGGGTGAAGCGGGCTCGAATCTAAGAAAAGACATAAATTCCTTTGAGATTGCAGATATGCCTCGCTGACCATTGAGTGCCAACTTTCACGAAACCTAGGTCAGACAAGGCTTTCTGCCGATTGGGGAATAAGTGCGTGAGGTATTTTCTAGAAACGCGTCTGAAATATATATGTATCCGCGTTGTTCCAGTAAACCTTCATTCATTTTCATTTCAAAATAGTTTAGCATGACCGTTAGTTATATTTGATTAGTAAAGTTAAAAGTTAGTATACTGTCTCATGACACCTACTGGAGACAAAGAACAACAGTCCACAAAAAATATTA
Organism: Trichobilharzia regenti; assembly: GCA_944472135.2. Classification (NCBI taxonomy): domain Eukaryota; kingdom Metazoa; phylum Platyhelminthes; class Trematoda; order Strigeidida; family Schistosomatidae; genus Trichobilharzia; species Trichobilharzia regenti. Next base: position 108,295,427 of record OX235263.1, on the reverse strand, counting down.
TTCAGACAATGCGAAGATAACAAAATAACTCGATCAAAGCTTCATTTTAGACTCATTACATTCTTATATGCAATTGATAGTGTTCTCTGAGCTCCTTGGTTTAATTGCTGAGCTTTCATCGTCTTTATGGACGACATCTTCAGCGCAGTATTTAGGATAAAGTGAAATGATTTAAATTTCTTCATGAGTCTCCCGGTAACCATTTCACTTTATCCTAAATACTGCGCTGAAGATGTCGTCCAGAAAGACGATGAAAGCTCCGCAATTAAACCAAGGAGCTCAGAGAACACTATCAATTGCAAATCATCCACCTGAGTTACAAATCTTTTCTACATTCTTATATGCTTATGTGTTTTCAATTATATTGTGTGTTTTAAGGCCGGAAAAAAGTACCCATTAATAATGATAACAACAATACTACTGCCTATCCATTTGTCTACTACAACCTTGTTTTTATTCCATCTGAAGTATTCCCTTGGGAAATATGAATAATAATTTCGTTTGGAATAATCTAGCTGACCAAATAAACATTATGTACTAGCAAAACGTTGGTATAAACAATCAATTATACTCACGCCATCTATGTGAGTTAACTTAACTAGAAGCATACAAATCAGAGATGATCACAATACCCGCATGAATAGTCTTCACTGAATTAAATCAAAATATAAACAGATATTAAATCAGGTAGCCTTATAATATGAAGGTTATAGCCTCGATATATCGTAGAGTCAAGCCTGCGTACGGATGAAGAGCCCTTAACTGGGACGAAACAATTGTTCGTCAATCTTCAAGTATTGGGTTTGTAAGGATTATTTTGTTTGATTGGTTGGAGGATTTCATCATCAGCTGATATCAGTTAGATAACCATTGGAAAACCACCTGGGAGTATTGGACTGCCAGCCGGATCCTCAACTTATTTTGGGACACTTCTTCAGTACGCACCCATCACTACGGTTCAAACCAACGACCTTCTGGTTACAAGGTGAGCGTGCTGGTAGACCATTAAGCAGTCACTGGGACGCGACTTCTCAATGGCCAGCCAATGAATTCTAACTTCTGCCAATTTACGCACAACAAAGCGCGACCACACTGCAACGTCTTATCCGATGAGTTACTACCCCCCACCTTCAACCTGCCGTACCCTACTGGTCAAGGCTTCCCACTACAAATCTAGGTAACTACCTACCTGAATAAGGCTAGTCTCTTGTGAGCATAATTATCCTCTCGTTTTTATTGATTCTCTAGTTTTGAACAAAGAAAGAAGAAACATTGGAGAGCAGAATAATCTGGATCCATTTTATTTCGTCAGCTCTCATCAGTACCTGCGTACAACCTGAATTCTTTCATAAGATAAAAAGTGTACAATTTTAACAAACTTTTGTCTATTAGCAAGCATATTGTCACAGAGTCATAGTGAAATAAGGCGTTGCGATTTACAAGGTGTCTAAATTCTTATGACATATATATATATCCTGGTAGAGAGAAGTTTCTTGAAAAACAATTAATTAACACTTGTGTTATTTGGGCGGTAACAAAAGACAATTAGCAATAGTTACGTAATTAAATAAGAGGAGATCAAAATTTTTACAATTTTGAGTGCACATGAGGTCAGATGAGAAGTTGATGACGTAATACAGTGAGCAGAACTCCGAAGATCAAGAAAAATGATCTCTTAAGAGAGTCAAGTGAAAAATAAAGGGGTAGGGAGAGTGAAGAGATAAGTTAACAATATTATAAAACAAAGAGTGACTAAGAGTTACTAATTTTGTTTTGTTACCACCCCAACAACACAAGTGTTAATGAATTTTCTTCAAGATACTTCTCTCTACCAGGATATATATATATCTCATAAGAATTTAGACACCTTGTAAATCGCAACGCCTTATTTCACTATGACGCTGTGACAATATGCTTGCTAATAGACAAAAGTTTGTTAAAATTGTACATTTTTTATCTTATGAAAGAATTCAGGTTGTACGCAGGTGCTGATGAGAGCTGACGAAATAAAATGGATCCAGATTATTCTGCTCTCCAATGTTTCTTTTTCTTTGTTCAAATTTATAAAAGGGAATCATTGTGTAAGATTCTCTAACTGATGCTAGCTCATGATCTAATCTGATATCAATTAAATCCCTGGAAACCAACCCTTGAAGTTGCAGATAAAACGCTAAATATTCTTCAAACACTTTTAATCCTTATAGTATAGTCAATTAGAAATGTCAGGTTTTAAACTAAACTGCTAATGTTGTATTCATCAACAGACAGGCAGTAGGTAATGTGAATAGGTTTTTAATGTCTGAGATGCTTAACGATTGCGTGTCATGCGATGCAATATTAGATATTTATAGTTCATAGAAAATATCCATCAAGACATGGATATATAAGAACAATAATTACTTCAATGAAGAGTCTGTTTTTGGAAAATTCCCCCTGCCACCCCCACATAGGTGTACAGTCACAATTAGATATTAAATAACTTTTCGTATGGGTGTGTAAATAGGATAAGGATGGAGAAGAGATTAATTTATTAGGTATTGGTTGCATCATCGAATTATTCCAAAACTGTAATGAATAATGCGAACCGCAGCTAGGGCGTGAATGTCAGTAAGTTTAGACTAAAGTTTCGTAACGTCTCTGTGATGACGGTCACGATCTCAATCAACTACTGCAAATATTCAACAAATGCCATCCAGCCACAAAGTTCACTCTGGAAACTGAAAATGAATCTAAAATCCCTTTTCTTGACGTTGAGGTTACAAGGAGAGATGACGGAACTTTAAGAAGGTCAATCCATAGGAAACCGACTTGGAACGGACAATTAACAAGTTTCTACAGCTGGGTACCAATCAATCGGAAAAGAAACCTAATTAAATCCCTTGCCACTCGCGTCAGACGCATCTGCAACTCCGACAGCATGGAAGAAGAACTAAACTTCCTGAGGGAAATCTTCATACAAAATGGCTACCCACCAAGATTCGTAGACAAATACATCAAACAGAAAAACCAAAAGCAAGAGACACCATCCGTGCCAAAAAAGATACTTTATATGAACCTGAACTTCAAAGGAGACCTACTCAGTGACGTCCTCAGAAGGAGAATTTGCACCCCTTTAGGAAGAACTTTCCTTGTGGCAACACTAAGAATAGTGTTCTCCAGTCGCCCGCTGATCTGCAAAAACCCAAAGGACATGATTCGGCACATGACCACTTCTATGTGTATATATCAGTTTACCTGTTGCTGTGGAGCCAGGTACATCGGTCGTTCAACGCGCATACTGTCAAAAAGGGTCAAAGAACACTATCCAGCGTGTCTACAGAAAGGAAATAATGGCCATATAAAGAGTGCAATAATCGAACATCTCGTCAACACTGGTCATTCCATCTCAACGAACGCCTCCTTCAAAGTAATCTACAAAGTGAAGAACAACCTTCCAAAGACAGTACGATTCCGTCTTCTTTGCATCGCAGAAGCCCTAGCCATCCAGTTGGTGGAACCAGAACTATGCATACAAAAGAAAATTATCCAACTACTTCTACTCGCATGGTAACAACTCCGTTGATTTGACCTAACTTTTGTTTGTTTGTTTGATTTGACCTTACTTCTGTTTGTATGCTCACTTTTCTAACTTAAAACCCTTGTGTAATTCTGTATATTATTTTGTTTCCATGTACACCCTGAGCACAACTCATTCATCAAACTATTCAAGCCAATACGTAACTCTTATTTAACATTTATTTATGACAACTCATCACTTTTGTTGCTATCCTCTTATCAACATCCAATTCATCTGAACTTACTAATTGTATTTTCGTTTGACAAATTTAATGTATACACACACACAAATAACCATATACATTTGCGATTGTACAGCTATGAAAATGAATTCGTCGAAAAGAGACTCTTCGCTGAACTATTGTCTTCTGTCTACTAATGTTCGAATGGGAATTATTCATGAAATAGAATTTTCAGACTATTTATTATCGTCTTCTGATTTGACTGGCGGTAATAATATCTTCCATACATATCTCTGGTATTTGCGTTGAGTCATTCCTGTTGCATGTGTTGGGTGTAGGCTCAATGAATCAGTATTCATTGATTAATCTCTCAACCTACATAGATAACTTCTTAGAATCATAACCCTTTTCCACTATATTGTGTGGTTGTGTGTTAATGCATGCAGTGCAATAGCTGAGCTTTTTTCTAAATTACTTATTTTCTTGAGGTCAACCATTCTTACTTTAACTAAATTCTTATGTCCCGCTAATCTGATTACCCCCGATCTACTAGTTCGACCTACATGGTTGACCTAACTCACAGTGATTGCAAGGTATTTTGTAAATTGTATTGCTTTGTTTAACTGTGTCCAACGGGTCCTTTAGCTTGTCTCTGAGTGACTTTGTAGGTTTAAATGCCACTCAAATTCGTGCTTTATTTAGAATCCTACGTGGGGTCTCACATGTCCCCTCCTTATATGGTATAACAGTAGATGACTTATATTCTTTCTCATTTATGTTATCATTATTAATTTCACAATTATTTTTATTTTACTTTCGACCTTTTCTGATCTTCCTAATGAGTTGCATAGGATAGTTACTTATTTAACACCAACAAGCTATTCTTCTATCTGTTTTATTTCATCATTTAGATTTTTTTGTACTACTTAGTGCTACTGCTCGGTTTGTTAAACACTTAACAACTAAGCCTGCCTTTACAGACAGATAACGGATGAGATGAATTAAAGTTTAAATATCTATTAGAATGCGTTGATTTTCTACAAATGCTAGTGTTCAGTTTACCCTCTTCTATTCGTTTTATTTTACAATCCACTATCACAGCTAATTCTCCTTGTTTATTTTCCGATTCAAATGTGAATTTTATTCCCTCTATACTGTGTGACTTATCAAAATAAAATCTTATTTGTAATGAAATTATACTCTACCACAGTGCCAAAGTTTTATACTTATATCAATATAAAAAGTTGAAAGGATTTGAAGCATTCCATCCGATTGGGGAGTTAGTGAGGTGACATTTGTAGCCTGAAATAAAGTGATGAAAATAATTTATATATTGTAACTTAATTATTGAATTGAACTTTTGATTTTCCATCGATTGATTGGACCGAAGTGCTCGGTCTCAGGTTGACATGTCGGCTTCTTGTGCAGATGCTTCGACGATGTCTTGGGATTTGATTTGTATACAAATAGTGGATGGTGGCTAGCAGTAGAATCCAGGATGCGCATTTCGTTCTATTTGGGACTCGTCCACCAATTGTATACAAATCAAATCCCCAGACATCGTCGAAGCATCTGCACAAGAAGCCGACATGTCAACCTGAGACCGAGCACTTCGGTCCAATCAATCGATGGGAAAATCAAAAAATTCAATTCAATAATTAATATGACCCGTTGCACAAGAGGTGGCTCTCGTGGCCCAAGTGGTCTAGTGGATAACGCTTTGGCGTTTGAAACTATGGGTACTGGGTTCGAGCCTCGGTGGGAACATCATCACTCACTGAGAAATGCAGGTACATCCAGCTGACGAGTCCCAATTAGGACGAAATGCGCATCCTGGATTCCACTGCTAGCCACCATCCACCAATGGTATATTATAACTTAAGTCTCAAAAAAATACATTTTTGTAGTATTGTGATTTCATACTCTCAGAAATTCACAAAGGGAAGAAGACAACGAACTGTCATTGGTGAGAAGAAAAGAATATGTCGGACCGATAAGAAGACTTTAGAAGATCTGGACTCTGCAAATGATCTAAGTCTAATATCACACAAAAACTCGAAGACCTACAAGCGAAAACCAACAAGTTAGTAGATGTAACGTGTAGCGGAAGCAGGACTTTAAGTGAACACAGAGAAGAGAGAGGTGATAAAGACATCCAATCAAGAACATTAATTGTCTTCACGTCTACTACTTAATTAGGCAATGTGATTTGAACTGCAGGTGGAATGGGTGAACCAGGAATTGAAAAGCAAGACGGACCTCCATTGATTTGAAATGAAGTGGTTCTGTAACCAGTGTCAGCTCATGATGAAATCCTGTAACCAATCAATCAAATCCCTACAAATCAACACTTCAATATCAACGAGATGCTGACTAGCGACTTGCCCTATTCAGGCAGGTAGTTACCTGGGGTTCTAGGGAAAAGTCGTGACCAGTATGGTGCAGCAAGTCGGGTGTGGGGACAGATATTCGCCGGAGACATTGGTCAGTGGTCGAGCTATGACGTGTATTGGCAGAAGTTAGAATTCATGGGCTGGCTGGCCACTGAGGAGTCGGGTCCCAGTGACTGCTTAATGGTCTACGAGCTCGCTAGCCATGTAACCAGAAGGTCATGGGTTCGAACCGTGGCATCTAGTGGGTACTGATGAAGAGTCCCAAACCAGGACGAAACAGCTATTCAGTACTCTCAGGTGGTTTCCCAATGGTTCTCTAACCATTGTCAGCTCATGATGAAATCCTGTAGCCAATCAAATCCCAGCAAATCAACACTTGAATTTGAAATTAGTCTGGAAATCAGCTGTAGTAAGCATAGAGAACAAGATACAGGTTCTCAACACTGATATCATGTCATTCAGCGCTTTTATTTGGTTCATAGACTCGACGGACTTGTCGTGAAAAGTATTTTGGACGGGTTAATGCAGATTTTAGTCAACCGCTGCCACTTTTGCTGCTTCCATAAAGAAGATCCTACAGCTGACGAGAAACGAATATCAACAAGAACCTCCGGTAGCGAACCAGCCAAGTATCTCTCGTTTAAGAAGTACACACATTCAGAGAAGATCGCTGAATGACATTGAGTTGCGTGTTCAGGGGTGGCATCGAGATCTTGTGAGCAGTAAGTGAACAATGGTGCAGTCAACTGAGGAGAGCTCCAGAGACAGGATAAAATTGAGATGTGCTGTTTAAGACCTCTGTTCCTACCGGAACCTAAGGGAATAATAGTAAGCTTGAGTTCTGAGTACTTTTGTACACAGATCTTTATTGTATAAATACATATTCTTATAAAGCAATAAAAAACCATTATAAATGATCTATACACAATTAAGGAAGTTGAATTTTTAAGGTAGTTATTCAGGAAACAGTAAATTTAGCAAATTAAAAAAGTTATTACAGCAGTAAAATTTATGTGTGTGTGTAGATGTATAATTACTCCCTAACAAAGGGTTATTTATACTGAATAAAAGCCGTTTGTGTATTCTTTTTACGTAGTTCACAATGGCATTAACTGTCAGGAAGTTGACTATTTTTTAATGTTTATGACCTCAGGATAACTATGTATATATGGTGAGGTTGTTTATAATGTGGCGGTGAATAATCAACCATAATGGCTAACCTACAGCTTTTATCACTCTATATCAGGTGCTAACCTCCACTAGTTTTAGTCAACTGGTTAATCTGAAGGTATCTGCGGCCAAGTATCATAGTCATTGTGGTGAGCTGTTGTTATGTTGTTCGTGTTTACGCTTTCAGGTCAGCTAAACAGACAATGAATCACTGATTTTGATGTGGTTTTGTTCTCTGAACTGGATGGTTAGTTTGCGAAGCTTTCATCACCTTACTGGGTGACATCTTCAGCGCATACTTCAATTCGCTGAAGTGAGCTTTTAGATTTCTCCACGAGTTTATTAATCATCTCTCCTGGTGACCACCTTGGACCTCGTGATTGGTTGTTTGTGTGTGTTTTCACACCTTCTAGGTTACTTGTATTGGAGCTGATTAATTCTTTGTCTTGAACTTTGACCCTTTGTGTATGAAGTTTCTTTCTTATTGGTTGATAAATTTTGTCTATCTCGATGTGTCTATTGATTGATGATCCACTGGAATGCCAAGCTTCTAAAATGAATCACTGACGCATGTGTCTGATCGCGTAATATATTTCTCACTTTTATTGATGCTACGGTCATAGAGAAGAATTATTGTAGGAGTTAGCGTTCAGTAGCAGCTTGGCAACTAGAAAAGGATTGATTACTGCTATCGAAAAGACTTTTCATGAAAGTGAGATTGGAATAATTAAGGGTGTGAAGCCTATGTATATCCATTTGGGGCTTTAGGGCTTCCGAAAAGTGATATCAAATACCACTGTATCTACTAGTTTAAGTATACATGGTGCCACAAATACATAGGGACGATTCATCGTTCTCTGGAAATAAAGGATGCCTTCAGAAGCGAATAGAATCCCCACGACCCAAACAGAACATAAAATTGACGTTAACACAACTTTTAAACCCGTCTATAAAGCCTGTTTGGAGCGTTTCCTAAAGTTTGTGAAAGCCCTAGCTAGTAATTAGAAAGTTTAAAGCACGTTTATGCGTTCCAAGCAACAATTCGTCATCACACTTAACCACGTTCCTTGGTGAACTTTGTTTTGATGCCATAACAGATGTATTATTACCTCTGTTATTTGGTTTAGAGATCTTCATTGTTATTTTGACCTTCACTATATCCTTTTAACTTTGTCTGAGTCTGTTTTTTCACCCCTTAATGCTTTATTATCTTACTGTGTGGTGGTGTGACAAGTACCAGTACCAAATATGTTTCAGAATTATACTTGGGTACCCTGTGCACCCGGTGAAAACTTTTTTCCCCTACAATATATCAGATCCTAAGTTTCGATAAGAGAATAAAGGTTTGGTGATAGTAAATTGAGAACAATTTATGGCTTCAATGTGTAAATAGACTCAGTCTGTCGTTATGAAATGCGGAAGTCACATATACAGTGAACTGACTAAATTATTCAGCTACCTAAATCTCTTTCTAGAGTATTCCATAAACTTCTCCGTATTACACTTTTTTAATGATCAAGTTATTTTCGTGTATTGTAACAGGTACACTCACAAACCTGCTACTGATTACATCAAGAAGGGAATGAAGGAAAATATCATTGGAAATTGAGTCTTGTTTCCGGTCGGTCAACACTGCGTCATACATTACGTATGCAAAGGGGTAAGATTTCTCAGTAAAATACGCAGTATTTAACCCGAAAAAGATGTTATCATTAGTACATATAGTCAATTCTTAGGTTATTCTTTAAGATTCAGCCTAAATAAAAACTGGACTGAACAATACACGAGTTTTCCATAATTGACACATTTATTTTCACCTGTCACCTATCACTATAAGTTAGTGTGTGGCGAATACATTCAACCCACTTAAGCCAGTTCAATGTTTCAATAGAGATGAATGCACTTAGTTGCTTTATTATCGTTTTACATATATTCCTGGTATTTATTTATTTATTCAAGAATAAGTCTCTCTCTCGTAAATTTAAGATAACCAGTAATAAAATGATCTATTGGGATAATATGAAAATGAGTTGGAGTAGAATAAAGTATTGTCCCAATTAGATATCTTCTGGATGAACAGAATAACACCAATTAGTTGCAATTAGGGGAATTCATAAGGAAGAGGCTTTTGTTCCTTAATGTTTCTTCCGTTACAAAGTTCTCCAAAAATACTGAATTCCCAAGAGTTGGTTTGCAGACATCTAACTGGTTACAGGCTTTTAAGTATTGATTTTGTAGAAATGAATTTGTTTAAGTGTTGGCTTGTAGGGATTTGATTGGTTTCAGGATTTCATCATGTGCTGACATTAGTTAGAGAACCATTGGAAAACCTAGGAGTACTGGACAGCTGTTTCGTCCTAGTTTGGGACTCTTCAGCAGTACACACCACCGGGATTCGAACCCAGGACCTTCCGGTTACAAGGCGAGCTAGCTCATAGACCATTATTACTCTCAACCTAACTTGGCAATCCATATTTGATTGGAATACCAAACGTTGAGTTAATCATTTTTCAATCTTTTTTCGTCACTTTTTTTAATTTAATTGCCCTTACTTTTTTCATATATTTCGGCTTCACAAGTAAGTGTGTGATCAGATTGTTTGAAATGTATAGCGAAAATACATCAAATCGTTTTTCCGATAATCTCCGTCTTCTAATAAGGCTATTCAAAACCAATTATCATACAGTTTCAATTACACACCTGTCCCCTTGTATCTCATCAGGTAGGACGAGAAGTCAATATAAAAAGATATATGCTCGTACTACTAAGTATAGAAATTCTACAATACCCTATTTAGCGCGTACTTTATGTGACGAAGACTCTGTTAGACGTGAAACTTACAAGTTACTATGTAATTACTACAGTGAATCGACCCTTTTATCGCTCATCTTTCTGTATTTTATGGTGTTACACTTTCTATCGTTTAAATCGTTACTCTGCTATTTTATATTAGTTGGTATTACTATTATTACTACAATTTTGTACTTTATACATATTTTTCTCCGTATGGCACACAGTATTTTGCTACGTAGCTGCTACAACAATCGTTTTATTACTATTATGTATTGTGTATTTTTAATTTTTTTTTGTCGTTTTTGGGTAAATTAGATGCAATATTGTACTGAATGCTGAAAATTCCTTGCTGTATCATGAGTACTGTTTTTGGAATAAAGCAATTATTATTATTATTATTATTATTATTATTATTATTATGATACACTTCTGATTTTGTGGTTAGCATTGAACCGAAAGTACAAATGTGCCTAAAAGTGCAATTGATAAAATAAAAGTCGACTGTAGATATGTGGACGACACATTCATTGTATGCAATGATCTGAGTCATGCATCGTATTTTGCTTGAGTTATTCAACAGTATACATGAAAGCATCATTTTCACAATAGAATATGAAGATTTTAGAAGTTTCCGCTTCCTGAATATCGGCTCAAGGAGGAGGAAGGGTGGAACACTCAGGAGATGGATTTATCCTAAGGAGATATTGAGTGGTCTTTACCTAGATTTCAACAGATTTCGCCCAGTCAGCTTTAAACGAAAGCTGGTAAAAAGCGGCCTTCTGTAGGGTGAAATAAATGTATTCCTCAGATAAATAAGACAGTGAACTCATGTTACTGGAATAACATCTGAAAGAAACTCACAACCCAAAACGTTTCATCAAGAAATATGCAGAGAAAAAGGACGCAAAAGTCCAGATGTAACTACACTCAGCAAGAAAGTGATTTTCATTCAGAAGTGAGGATATTATGAGAAGTATGCATAAACGCTTAAGTACACTACTCACCAGGATGTATCTTGCAGCCAAACTATTCTCTGTGCTCTGAAAATTCTGCTTGTTGTCAACAAGCACCTTGAGTATGCTACGTCCAGTTCATGTGTAATTGAATGAGCCGTTATATTGTGAGAACAAATTCAAGGAGCTGTACCAGATTCTTTGAACATGTACCAAAGAGAGTTTGAATAAAAGAAATGAATAGATAGAGTGATTTTTAAGAACAAGACAAATCTTTGCTCTAGTCTCAACAAAAATGACTGAAATCTAACTTATCTGATGAAAATGAAACTGTTATGGGACTTCAGTTATCCTTTTAACTCTCACCTTAGTGCCCATTTGTCTTCTGAGATTTAGTCATTCCTCTAGTTTCGACTCTTGTAATCGACTTAATTTTTCATCCAATGAATTCTACTCACTGTAATATGGCATCCTCTTTTCATTCGATTTTGTACACATCAAATTTCGATTTTGTCATCTTATCAGTTTTTACTCTCATTGTATTCTATTATCTCTGATTGCTCAGGTGTCATTGACGTATCAGCAGTCTAACAGCAAAACCCTTGGTTAATTATAAGAAACTTTGCTCTTATGGAGTATGTATACATATATACTTACTAATAGTTTTGATGTAATTGTGTTCTTTCAGCTAGTTGGATGGTTTATTTGCCTAGCTTTCATTGCCCTACTAGGCAACATCTTCAGCGCATTCTTCAATTTGAAGTGAGATTTTAGATTTCTCCACGACTTTATTAGTCATCTCTCCTGGTGACATTGAATATGATTGGTTGTTTTTGTGTCTTCGCACCCTCTAGGCTACTTGTATTGGAGTTGATTGTTTCTCTGACTTGAATTTTGACCCTTTGTGTGTGAGATTTCGTCTATGTCAATGTGTCTATTGAATGATGATTCACTGGAATATTAGGCTTCTAAAAATTCTCTAGCATTCTTGGTGTTTCCTTTGTCTAATATTTCAACGTGTGTTGTCCCAGTCGAATTGATGTCCGTGGTTGTCTGTGTGTAGTGATATGAGGGAGTGTATGTCATGTCTTTTGCCGGTTAGTTTATGATCATGGATACGAACGAACATGGGGTGATCTACCTGGTTTGTGTGCTACATAAATTCCTAAAGATACGAAGAGTCTTGCATGGATTTCTGATTTCTCAAGAACAAGTAGGCTAGAAGGTGTGAAAACACACAAAAACAACCGATCACGACGTTCAAGGTCACCAGAAAAGATAACTAATGGTGAACTCGTGGAGAAATCTAAAAGCTCATGTCAAATTGAAGTATGCGGTAAAGATGTTGCCCAGTGAGGCAACGGAAGCTTCGCAAATAAATCATCCAGCTAGCTCAGAGGACACAACTACATCAGAATCATTTATTTGAGCTACAAATCTTCTCCATCACTTAGCAATACTTTTAGATAGCCTTATCATCCTTATGTATTTTTTTTTCATTTTAGCTTGGTTCCGCGCCGTATTTTCGGTACAAGTATGGAATTTTCAGCACGCGATATTGGTAACCCGAATTTCGGAGGCAGACCATAGATATTAGGTGTGCGTTAGCCGGGGATTGAACGCGTGGCCATTTGCATGGTCGGCGAGAGTCCTAACCGCAGTACCACCGACACTTTCTTACCAAAATCCTTTCTTGGGGATTTATTCGTGACGATAGACAAAATTTATGTTAAAAAGGCATCTTAAGTGGTCTTATTAAACAAGTATAGGTTGTGTGCAGATGAGGAAGACAGATGAAATAAAATGGATCCATGTAATATTCTGAACCAATGTTTGTTTCGTCTCTTTTCAAATCTAGAAAGAGGAATTCATGCATGGAAATCATAAACTCGATATCTGAGTAACTTAGAAGATAATATACAAAAAAAACAGGACACATTGATGCATATTAAATCTTACTGAGATGTTAACCATTATCAAAATTAAGGTCTCCCTGTTTTATTCTTGACAGTTCTTATGCCACTATTCTGCTAATAGGTGGAAAAATTATTTTTCCCCATACTGTGATTTGACTTAGCTAGAATTTAGCTGGTTTCAAATGATTCGACTTTCAGCCGACAGCCGACCGTGACCTAAACGTCCATCTCATACATTAAAAGAAATCTAGACTCCGAAATATTTGAATTTGAATAAATCTATCAGGGTCGACCCCAGGGAGTCCTAGACAGCTGTTTCCTCATCAGCACTGCTTACCCACGAACATGGTTTGAATCAAAGACCTTCCGATTGCAAGGAAAGTTCGTAGACCAGTCAGCCATTGGAACAAGTCAACTCTTGTAAGTAAATCTGAATCTCGCTAGTGACTGCCTACAGGACAGAGGATCCTGGAGTTCTAGTGAGAGGTCATGACCAATGAGGTTCATCTAGTCGTGAGTGAGGATAGATTGCACGCCAGTGACATTGATTTGTGCTCACGCTAAAAATCATGAATTTGGTAGAAGTTGGAATTCAAGGACTGGCGCTTGAGGAGTCGGGTCCCAGTAGTTGGATGGGATACGAGTCAGCTTGCCTTGTAACCGTAAAGTTCAATAGTTCTCTAACTGATATCAGTCCGTGGTCAAACTCAAAATATAAATCTTTCTACATTCCAATTTTTAGTGTTAACTTCGTAATAATAATAATAATACTTTCACCACTAACAGATTTTTCTACTCTAGCTTTATGACCACTCATATTTTGAAGAAAATAACTTTTTTTTGTTTACTTTTCAATTTCATTTGATGTGGTCTGAGAAACTTTTCGATTTTTTTCGTCACTTATTGTCTGAGTAGACAATCGTACTTGAAATTGTAAATAATGGCGATAATATTATTTAAAATTTTCACCGTTAAATCACTTACTTGTCTTGATCAATATTTTCCAGGACAAGTAACGAGTGATAAAGAGATAAAGCATAATTTTCAAGTGTTAATTTATAGGAAACAGTGGTTTCGCCTAGATTTAAGGCTCTTCAGCAGCGTGAATATACAATTTAAACACAGATCGAACCTATGACTTTTAGGTCGATGCAGAAATTTAGCTGAATTCAAAATGCTACATTCCATTTAACACACGGAAATAGATAAAAGAGGGGGAGGGGTAAACGATTCGAAACTACTGTAGTGAGCGAAAATGAGTGAGAGAAAGAATAGTGAGGATATAATGGATATTGGAGCTCACAAAGAGTGAATACATCTGGACTATTGAGAACGACTTTCAACCATATCACCAATAATCTCTAGCCATAAGGTTTTAGAATCCAGATGAGCCTAATCAGGAGGCCTATGTCTACCTACGTAGCTGGATCGAACCAACTGTCAACGACTTAGTGGTTTGGGCACTCCTTACTTTTTCTCATGTTGATTATTATTGTCCCTTGAAGAGGGTAATGCCTCAGAATGAGTAACACGTATCCCAGCCACTTAATGTGGTCTCACAACGTCATTAACTGGCTTAACACTCCATGACTAACTTCAGCATTGCTCACTTAACATAAGAAGTAGACAGCAAATATCTATGGTTAAAGAAAGCTAGCTTTTTTTATATCTTTTGATTTTTCAGGGTTAATGCACATTGTGCTCGAACCTCTTCTGCTGTCGTCTTATCTATTGAGCTTAGTGCTACTTCTATGTTAGGAATGACATCCTCTGGTTTTAATTTATTAACTGTTACGTTGAAATTTAGTCCTTTCTCAAGTACTTTTATCTCACTAGAGCTTAGTTCCCTTGATGAGAGGTTGATCACCCACTTTGCTCTGTCGATAGAGCATGAAGTGTTGGCATCAATTTCATTTGTTGTGTTCTTTTCTGCAATTAGTTTGGTGAATTTTTTTATTTGTATGATTTTTGATTTTCTTAATGCTGATTCTCTAGCTTTTTCGGATGTTTCAACAACGATTGCATAATCTTTGTCATTGACCATACATATGAGTTTCTGTTTGGGTTTTTCGATTTCATTTCGTATGTTATTTAGTTTCACAGTAATTCGATGTAATTCTTTTCTTGGACATCATTTAAACTGTGAGACTTTATCAAAACAAAATTTGCCTATAATGTAACTTTTCATATCTTCCTGTTTCAATGGTCATTTGTCACAGCTATAAAAGAGAACTGGGTGAACTACAACGCAGTACACCCATCCTTTGATCAATAGCCAGGGTAAATATCATGTGCTGCAGAGATAAGACCGTAAATGAATCTACCGCCTATCACTGTTTAATTACATGATGGGATTCCTGGAGTATTCATGAAAAGCCACAATCATTTTTGAGTCAGCCAAGTCGAGTGTGACGATGTTTAACCGACAGTGACAATTAGAAAACACTGGTTTCATATTGGCATTTTACTCCATCCTGATGACTGGACGGTCATCTAAAAATGTAGCTACTCTTGTGGAGACAGTTACATAAGTAGAACGACTCGGAAAGTCCACCGTCACATTATTTAGTATTGTCCGGAGTGATTACGTAACGGATCTATACTGTTTCAAATCTCCACGAATAATTTTTTATTACGCGAAACTTTGTGGAGATGTGCAGAAAGAGAACTTGTATGCCTTCGTTGTGTTCCATAAGTGTCATACATGTCTCCTGCTGGAGATTCCCAACTTAGGAGAGAGGTAGTGCTCAGTAATCTCTCTGTATTCTATAATTTTCGGACTATTTTCTGTAAACAATGACAAAAACTCTTAAAGAACGGTTTCTATGCATTACTGCTGAAGTTTTTATAATATATATAATTTTCAAAAGAATGGATATTGAACAAAGAGTACTCTTTTCGATAACCCCTTCATCATCAGCCTCTACAGTTATATATACATTATAGTGAATGAATGAATTAGTGTTATGTACAACATTAATGTTGTATCAATAACATCAAATCAGTTATATCAATAGATTACAGCTCAACAGCATCGACATAACAATAAGCTGAATGTCAGAAAATTTAGGAAAGATAATAATACAAATTCATGAATTTATAGTCTCTACTGCAGGCCAGTCAGGGCGGTAGTAGCTGCTGGACTTGATTCTTTTGCACACAGGGCGCTGGTTGTTTCACACGAATTGCAATAGCCCCTGATGTTTAGAGCATGCGGTGCTTCGATGATTTTGGCAATTTATTAGGCACTCGGTAGATGATAGAGAAGGACTGTCCAATGCTAGCTGGTTTGGACCAGATGTTCGAGTACCGAACTGCTGATGGTTTAAACTACACCTTTATTTTCTCATACTAGGAGATGTTCTTGAGCACGAAAAATCAAGTTCTTAGAGCAACGGTCGATATAACTCGCAACGATTTGAAGTGGCTAGCTAGTCCTGGTACTTCATCTTTCAGTCGAGGAACCACCATCGATCGGGTAGAGAATAAGATGTGAAATTCGCCAGCATTAAAAGTTCTTTGAACTGGTTTTCTTAACTTCTTCGTAATTATTTCACTTGGTACATCGCCCTTGAATCGTAGTCGTATATATAAAGAGGCTTCGTGTTTACAGATCATGAATAGTCCTTTTCCGTTTTCTTTGTCATGTGTTTCTTTGTAAATTTATCGGGATAACTATTTTCAACCAAAGTATCATATATAAAGCTTAATTCATATAGCCCTAAACATGTGGCTGAGGATTTATACTAATTTTCTTTTGTACTTGAGAGGAACGAAGCCGTGAAAATGTGTGCATATTGTCCTGTCCAAGTACTCTTTCTATGTAAATTTCTTTATATGCTACCATCTGGTTTTCTTGTAAGTAGGACATCCAGGAAGGCGATTTTATTTAGGGATTCCTCTTCACACATGAATTTCATAGCCAAATGTACTTCATTGAATTCAGTAATTATTGTACTCCCATTCGAATCATTATCACAAAGAGTTAAAGGTGTCATTCATATACGGGCAATAAAATGAGAACTTTCTGTAAAGGTTGTTCAAAGGTCCATTTTGTAGTTTGCTAAGAGAGAAATCTGTAAAAATGGAACTCAATGTTGGGAAGCCCGCCATTTTGTTTACATCACAGTGAAGTATGTTGCTTACTGAGGAGCATCAGTAAACTAGAAATCTACAACAAACTGGTTCCTTTCGATATGGAACGCTAATATGAGCAGGCAGGTTTCAGTGTATGAGTACACTAACAGATTTCTCAGAGCAAATATATTTTATATATAATGGTTTTAAAAACAAAAATTGATTATCTATATCCAAACCAAGTTCACTTTTAACGGTTTGAAAAAATTTGGGCATTGGGTACATGATATTCATTATAATAGAGGTTTTTTTTGTATTTCCCAATGAATGAAAAAACAAAACGAGATTGTTTTTACTGACGTTTCGCTATTTAATGCTAATAGCTTTCTCAAAGTATTATTAAACCGGAATTTACAAAATCTCAGCATATGGATATAACAAAGAGTTAGGGGGTGAGAAAAATATAGACTTAGTTACCTTTACCTACTCCCCAACATGACAACCAAAATGACCTCATACTGACGAACGATAATCAAGTATTTCACATTCTACACTTAGTTTGGTTACCTTTACCTATTCTCGAACTTGACAATCAAAAATGACCCCAGACTAACGAACGATGATCAAGTTAGTAAACTTTATTTTGATATAATAACAGATATACTATTACGTTGGAATTACTCATTTCAATAACGCTGAGATTTTACAAATATAATTTTTTACAAATGTCTACTTCTCACTCGGCGACCAAATATTATAGAACTATTCTGTCAAATCTTGACTACAGTTCATTTGATATACTATTACCTTTGATATTTGGTTTGAACGATCTTCATTGTTATTTTGACTTTCAATATGTCCTTTTAAGTTGAACTAAGTCTATATTTTTTTTCTCACCCCTAACTCTTTGTTATATATACACTGAGATTTTGTAAATTCCGGTTTAATAATACTTTGAGAAAGCTATTAGCATTAAATAGCGAAACGTCAGTAAAAACAATCTCGTTTTGTTTTTTCATTCATTGGGAAATACAAAAAACCTCTATTATAATGAACAAAAATTGATGTTTAAAAGTAGACAGGAAGGAAACCTGTAGGATGTTTTATACCTCTATTACAAGATATAGTCTCTAATGCTTTATTCACGCGAAAAAAGTATGTGCCATACTAAAGAGGTCTGAGAGTAAATGCTTTTCAGTTGAACACAGAGACAAAAGAGTTACACTTTATGGAATCCGGGAAAAATGGGAAATGAACTGTAAGGCATTTTGTTTCATTTTTTAAAAGTTTTATTGAAAAAAAGAAAAGGAAAGGGACGTCAGTTAATTGTCTACACGGTCTTACAGCTGGAATATCCTACCTGAAAAAAAAGAGTCAACTACGTCAACAGTTATTCATTAAAGTTATATGGAAGCGAAGTTGGTTTCCATAGTGTAGTGTAGTGTAGTCAGGAACAAATCTCTTATAAGTGCCTAGGATTCACTAAAGAACTGCAGAACTGCTTATTTCTTTTTATGATTTTCGCGTTCTTTAGTTTCTTTCAGCTAAGCATGTGGTTAGATCTTTTAATTAGTCAGGCGATAGACTATCTCAATTTAGCATTATGAGTTCCTCGTCGAAGAAAGGGATTCGAAAACACATCTCATCTGGTTCTCAGAGTCCTTCTCTACTGGACTCCATGATTGCTCATAGGCTCTTAGATAATCTCCTTCATATCATCCTCGAGCTGACATCTAATTCGTAGTTTCTCAATCGAATTCCATTTGAGGTTCTGCTAGGTCTACAGTGTCAGCCGATTATCTCCTCAGTGTGCATCTGGTCGATGTCTATTTCCTATTGCATCTTTGTTATGCGATGCGTCCTTGGTCAGTTCATTGAAACGGTCTTTTGTAGCTGATTCTCTCTGATCAGCTTTCTGATCTTCAGTATTGTATTATTATTATTGTTCCACTGGGTTCTTAGAGGAACATAGGGCTTCAGCTGCACATCTCCACTTGCTTCCGTCTTCTGCTGCACTTTTCACCTGCATCCATGTTACTCCATACTGTTTCAATTCCTCTTCACACGATCTCCTCCATGTCACCCCTGTACTGACTTCCCACTCACCGCTTCCCTTTCATGTTCCACTCGAGCGATAGCCTGACGCGCGATGTCACCTAGTGGCCTCCTCAGAGAGTGTACATGTTCATCCATCTCAACTTTCTCCTGAATACTTTTTGGGCGATTGATTCTTGTTTTCTTTGTTCCCATAGTTTCTTGGTGGTGATTCTTTCCGGCCCGGTCATCTGATCTTCGATATAGAGCTAAGACGGTTGTTGATGAAGCTCAGTCTGCAACAGGCTGTTGGAAATATTTTTTCTGACCCGCCCACCCACCAAGTTTCTGATCCGTATAGAAGAACTGACTGACTTGACGTGGTTTGTATTGAAAATCCGACTGAATTTTGTTGTTGATGGTGAGTTGAGTGACGAAGATTTCCAGATTGGTTTCAGGTTGATGAGTGAGTGTGTTCTCGCCTTCCCGATTCTCGCTCGATTTGACATCCTCGTCCGTTCCTCTGGCCTGTAGTTGAGACAATGCTCCCTAGGTAAGTGAATGAATAAAGTAACCTCTTTCAAATCCCTCCCGTTAATGGTGATTGGCGCTGGATGTTGCTGTTGTTGTTGTTGGTTGGTTGGTCATTTTCATAACCTCCGTCTTGTCTATGTTCACCTGGAGTCCTGTCGTCGCCGGCTGCTTCTTCGACCAGTTTGTCGGTCGGTTTTTGCTTGTAAGTCTTCGATTTTGTGACAGTGACATCAAACATAAATCATCCACGCACGAAATCCAGGTCTTCTAGGTTCCTCACGTCGGTCCAGGATATACCTGTCTTCTCGTTTTTCACTCACTGTCTAACGTATAATTCAGTCCACCACAATTAGGAATATCATTGGTGATAATAATCACCCTTTTCTGACTGCTGTGTTTACTCCAAACGCCTCACTGAGTTTTCCGTTGTGGATGACTTGACATGTGCTGTTGTTACACAACCGGCAGTTGAATAAGGCTGATGAATATTTGGGGTACGCCGTAGTATTCGAGTAGTTTTCAAATTACATCACGGTCAACGCTGTCGAAGGCCTTCTCGAAGTCTATAAAGTTGAGCTAGAGGTTTGATTGCCATTCCATGCTTTGTTCTGTGATGATGATGCGTAGAGTTGCAATTTGGTCAGAACCTGATTTGCCTTTCTTGAATCCAGCTTGTTCTGGTCAGAGTTCTGTATCCAGTGCATCCTTTATTCTCTCCAGTATGATGCGACTCAGAATTTTACTTGGCGTCGACAGGAGCATGATTCCTCACCAGTTCTTGCAGGGTAAGGCCTAAGTCGCCCTTCTTTGGTAGATCTTCATTATTGAGTGAAGGCATATTTATTGAAATAGTGTCTTATGTGTTGATTTGTCTTCCATTCGGCAGAGAGAGAGAGAGAGAAAGAAAGAGCCACTAGCATGCAAATTTCATTAGCTCAGTATTCAGGGTAATCCGTGTTTTGGGGAAATTTGTCTGATTGTGTTTTACATCGAATTTCGCCTTTTATGTGTGTGATGTGTTAGAATAATCCATTGAGAATTAAATGACTTTTAGCCTTCCTCTTTTGTATTCATTTCCGCCAAGTGTTTGTTACTTAATGGATTTCTGGAACGGCTAGCAAAGACAAGAATTCAAGTGAACATAGTGAAGATATGGGCAATGAAGCTAACCAACCGATAAAAGCAGACACAAATCAATAATAATAATGAGAGACATTTGACCAACATCACACCCTTCACTTTTATAGGCGTCATTATCTCAACCACAGGTGGTTCAGATGAGGATATCAAAGCCAGACAGGATGGCCAAAGAAAGACAGACATTCATTAATCTGAAATCGGTTTGTTAAAATCGTCTGAACTCCACAGCGTAGAGAATAAGATCAGGATCTTCAAAACTATTGCGAAATCAGTTAGTCAATGCTTCTATGTAGTTCAGAGATGTGACGGGTCACCATTTACCACTTCTGACAGGCCACTTCAGGCTTTCATCAATAGCTAATTTCCGTCGATATCGAAGGGAAGATGGCTTATCATAAAGGATATGCAACGGAGAAACTCTGAGAACGAATCAACCAAGAACCTATTGCCTGACATATTCACCGAAGAAAATGCAATTGGATTGAACACATGCTGAAGAGACTGTTAAGCTGTAATACTCACCAGGTGGACCTCCCAGTGGAACCCTATTGGAAAATGATGAGATGAGCGTTGATCCGAAGACCGCATGGAAAAGATTGTGTGGACACGAGGTGACAACCTATCACCAATAGTGGAGCCAGATAAAAGGGACTTCAAAGAACAGGTTAAGATAAGATTTGCTTCTGAATCCATTTGTTACACCCTCGGTACCCGAATAGTAATAATATCATCTTGAGAACCACTGGAACCACCATGAAGTACTGGACCACCAGCAGTTTCATCCTAATTTGCGAATCAGTAAGTACTCACCAACATGGTTTGAACCCAGGAAATTCCAGTCATAAGGTAGGCTCACTTGGACCCGGCTCCTCGGTGGTCAGCCCATGATTTCAAACTTCTGCGAATTCCTAATTTTTAGCGCGGCCACCAGTCAGTTTCATCAGTGTGAACTCTTACCTCACCCCTGACTAGATGAACCTCACTGGTCATGCCTTCTGACTAGAACTCCTGGAAACTTCGTGCTGTAGCCAGTCACTAGCGAATATCAGAGTTGATTAGTCATCGTAGTGGACTGGTCTATGAGCCTCCCTTTGTAACCGGAAGATCCTGGGTTAGAAACCTGTTGGTTGGTGCCTGCTACCGATGAATCTCAAACTAGGACGAAACAGCAGTCCGGTATCTCCTGGTTTTCAACGGTTCTCTCACTTACTTACTGATATCAGTCTATGGTCAAGTTCGTAAACTAAATCAAATCCTTATAAATCAAACCTTTACAATAATATTAGTTGTATGATCTGTCTCATATCATACTTCAAACCCTTTTTTTCTGATTTCCGCTCCTCATATATTACTTCAAACCTTCTAGCCTCAAAATATTCTTATCTATTATTATGTTTTTATTAGTTTTATGAATGCCAGAAACCTTTTTTGTGTAAATATAATGTCCAACTGTTTTTATTAACTTCTACAAATACTGAGATGAGTTCTCCTACTACTAAGCTTAAATTATTCTATTACTAATTTTGTTCACTCATATTTTTCGTGAACATCATTTCTGTAAATTTGAGGTTAGTGAATTTTGTAAAATTAATTAATTAATTAATTATTTGACGTATGTGATTGAATTTCGAGTATTTGACAAACATAGCTGTTTAAGAAAAAGTCTATTTTTTTGAAAGAAAGGATGGTGGATTTGAGTCTCGGTGTGAACAACATAGATGGCTGCAGACAGAGGTGCCTTCACAATCTCCAGACTGTGTTTCTAGAATGGGAAGAAATTCACTTCTCGGATCTGATCATTAGTCAAGACTAAAGAATAAACTGAATTCGTCAATAAATTCACGATTTAATCAATTTGAGGTGAAATTTCACTAAAGTTTCTTTCCTTTCGTAGACGAAAATTACTCAGATTACACACATTATGCGACCTACTTGATACTACAGCCAGGAATAGGGTGCTTTGAACTGATACGGCTGTTTGAACAGAGTTAAACTCGTCACACTGTTGATGTGCCTGGTCGTTAATGAATAAAACGGCCTTCCAATGTTTATCTAACACTTCGATTTGGCCAGCAAAATACCCACTGATTCATGTGAAAGGCATAGAACTACTCAAATCAATCAATCAATCAATAGTACTGGGTTTCAAACAAGAAACTGGCTGAAATTGTTAATAATGAGAGTCTGTCTAAGAAACGAGTTGAAAATTTCATAGTTGCAACTTTGGATTTTAGATTTGGCAATCTCAGCATGTCGAGATTTAAGCCAATCCTCGTTCACGTCATCCACTGGTTTCAATTTAGACATTTGGTAACAGAAACCTTTGAACTGGGTTTCAACGTGAATTTTGTAGGAGTGTGCAATTTGAATCATAGTTAAAGTGCTTCTGTGTCCATATGAATCACCATTTAACTTGACAAGTTGAATACGAAATTTTTTAGGATTCTCCGGAACACTTTCTCATATTATTTATTTGAGGAGGCCTAGCAGTAGATATCGTTAAAAGGAGAATCTCCAATACCCTGGAGAAGACGTTTCCTGCAGCAACTCTAACAGTGATATATTCCCCAGCCGCCCACTACTTCGGAGCAACGGGAAGGATAGACTTCCGCATATGACCACTTCAGTGTGCATATGTCAGTTCACCTACTCTTGCGGAGCTAGGAACATAGATCGCTCTATGCAGGTTTTATCAAAACGTGTTAGATGACACCATCCAGCATGGCTGCAAAGAGGAGGTGTTGTTTCAATCAGAAGCGCCATAACTGAACACCTCGTCAATCAATACCTGTCACAGCATCTCAACTGACTCATCATTCAGAGTCATTTACAAAGTAAACAAAAATCCACCACCAAAGGCAGTGAGTTTCCGACTTCTTTGTACTGTGGAAGCTCTCGCCATATGCATCGAAAAGCCGGAGCTATGTGTTTTCAAAAGAAACTAATCCAGCCTTTACAACTACCATGAACCTAGTTTGATATGTTCCCTTATCCTTCAGTTTTTTTTGTTTTGTTCTCTGTGTGTGTAATTTTCTCTCTTTGTCTTCATTCGATTCATCCGACGTTTTTTCAGTTATAAAGTCAGTTATTTTAGGTTTGTTTCCATGCTCCTCCTGATGACAATTCTAATTCGTTTACAATAACCATTTTACAATTATATTCTAATCCTGTGTAATTTTTTGTTTCTACGCCTCTTGTAATTCCTATCAAGTTGAAAATAATTATCACCTTTTATTCGCCTTTAAAATTGTTTCTCCAGTTATCAAATATTAATTTTGCAAACGTTGTAACTGTTTTCTAATGCTATGCAATCTTGTCTCTAAGCCCCTTGCAATCTATATTCGTACCTTCAAACTTTCATATCAAGTTGAAAATTATTATCTCCTTCGTTAGTATGTAAAATTAAACAACTAAGAATTGTATCCATGTAAACTAGTCTATATAAATGCGATTGTACAGGTTTTGAGAATGAAATCGCCGAAAAGATCAACATCTTTACTGAACTTCTTGTTCGTTTCAATCTAATGTCCCGATGGGTATTTTCCACGATTTAATATTTATTTAACCAGAGTCCTGGACAAAGTTTTCCTAGATTTTACGCTTGTTTTGGTCTGAACCTTTTGAATGAAATTATCAGACTTGATTCTGTAGACCAGGTTAATGTCATCCACGGCATGAACACAGTCACAATCTACTGCCTTCAGTTTGTAAGTAAGGTCATTACTGTACTCAATCAAAGATATCTCTTTATGTCGGAATTTCTCGGCGAGGGTGGCAATTTGCAAAAGACGCACATACTCGAAACAATGCAGTGGAAAACAGCAGGCAACTACGCATTATTCGAAGAACTTTAAATGAGTCGCCTCTTCAGATATATTGCAACGTATGGTCACCTTGTCTGGTGATAATAAAGGCATAATTGTGGACACTATTCCATATAAGTTTGTTGATTAGATATGTCACACAGTGAAACAGTATTATTTACTCGATGACGACGCCTTTTGAACAAAATTAATTCATTGTTCATAATCATTTCATTATTTATAGTCACACGACTTTGAAATTTCAGTTTTATAGTTTGCTTTGTTCTCTCCTATTTGTCGTCTTTGGGGTAGTAGAATTTTCCAGATATTTGCGTAAAGGTGTGTTGAATCATTCCCATTACACGGATTCCCTTCAGTTTATTTGATAAGTAAAGCTTCTGTTATCAATCTTTTCTTCTCCCTGTGACATTAGATTTTAAAACTGTCTATTCTCTAGATTTATTATCTCTATCGGGTCAGCTAATCTATATTTTGCGAGGTTTTATGTTCCGCTAGTCTGCCCCACCTCAGTTCTTCTACTTTGATTTATGTATTTGATCTGACAATCATTGCGGCAGTGTATTAGATAAACTTAACTGTTTCTTGTTAAGTTGGCTCCACAGGATCCTTTAACCTACAATACTCGTTTTTGATTACTTTTATGGGTTTAAATGTCACTATTATTCCTGAAATCCTATTCTGCTGACTCCACGATTGTCAGTAGGCTGTCATCTACTCCTTACATAACCATGTCCATATTTCACTCGAAGTAATGCCCAATTCTTGGTTTCTCATCCAGGCCCCACTGGCAAAGTTGACTAGTTAGTGATGTCTCCTCAGTGTTTGTCCATTCTGTTTCAATTTTCTCCAGCCTATTTGTTGTGCAATAGGTTCCTGGTTGGCTCACTGTCAGAGTTCCTTGTTCCTTTCAATACAGAAATCTGGTCTTCATTCAGAAACAAAGTGGCCAGCCATAGATAAAAGTTGGCGCATGCCTGCTGCATATTCTATCGGTATCAGGTGTTTCAATTCTCTGAACCATATGGAAACATCTGACTGATTTGAAGTTAGTTTAGGAAATCCGAATCCTGTTCTTTGTACTGAGTGCAGTTGATGTTCACACCCGGTCTTGACATTTTCATTCTTGTTGCATACAGGTGCGTCAGTGGTATAGCAGTTAGGACGGTCGCCCACCAGGCACATGGTCAGGGTTCTCTCCCCTGCCGATGCACACCCGTTATCAATGGTCGGCCTGCAAAATTTGGGCTACCGATATCACATACTGAAAATTTCATACTTCTACCGAAAAGTACTGTGTGGAATCAAGCTATAATAAAAAAAATACTGTGTAGATAAGAGAATAAAGTGTACTTTTATTCAAAATTCTTCCATCAGCAATGATTGTTGCTCATTGCTTTTATTGGTTAGTTATGTTCATCAACTCAGTCTTTTATGTGTTCACTTAAAGTCTTCTCTTCTCTGACATCCCATCCTGCCAACCTGGTTATTTTTGCCCTTAAATTTTGAAGTTTGCAAGACTTTGAGCACAAATTATTAGGAAAGTTTGGATTCCCTAGTGTCTTCTTATCGGCTCGAAATTTAAGTACCACAGTCGCTTATACAGGCTGCTGTGAAGATAGTAGTGGCGTCAACAAGTAATAAGTGGCTGTCTTGGGGTACTTCTTCTTGACTATTGGATAATGGTTTAAGTCAGTGTTTCCGATGTTCACAACCGAGTCCATAGTAAAGTTACTACTAATGATAATAATACTACTTCTATGAATAGCGATGACAGCAAAACAATAGCAAGACAACACCAACAATAAGAAATCCATACAAGGAAGGAACCTCGGAAAACTTACTCAGAATTCTTAACACGACAGGAATATAAAAGTGGCTGGCATTCAAGCTGCCCACAAAGTCAATAAGAAACAAGCTTTGTTGGCTAAAGGATTCTGCCAGTGGAGCTTTTAAAACAAAACAATTTAATTTATCTAATACCCTGCTGCAATGACTGTCAGGTCATATACAAAGGTCAAACTAGTAGAACAGGGAAGTCAGACTAGCCGAACATAAAAACTTACCAGCAAAATCTAGATTGGTTGAACCAAATAAGATAAGAAATCTAGAGAATAGTTCAGCTATAGAACTCACTACATGTAATTACACAAAACCATACAATAGGCTGGGATAGGATGACAGTTTTAAAATCTAATGTAACAGCAGGGTGGAGGGAGAGATCGATAACTGACTGAAGCTTTGTTTATCGAATCAACTGAGAGTGAATACGTGTAATAGGAATGATTCAAAACCTGTCCACCCAGATATCTGGAAAATTCTACTACCCCAACGACAAGAAATAGGAGAGGACTCAATTTTCGAAGTCGTGTGATTATAAGTGATGAAATGATTATGAACAATAATGATTTTTGTTCGAAACTTTGTCATCTAGTAAATAATAATACTGTTTCACTGACTGTGTCATATATCTACTCAACAAAACTAATACGGAATTAGTGACTATCGTAGTGCCCAAGGTATACGCATATATAATAAAATGCCTCCCTTCAGCTTGTTGTGTCTAATAAGTGTACAGAACAATCTGGTTAAATAGTATTCTGCAATATGTCATTCATCTGAGACATCCTCGAAATCCTGACAGTTTTGTCTGTGTAATAGGCAATCAGCATTACACACTGATAGCGATTCAGAAATACCCATAAGGGTAGATTTCTTTCTTCTACAAAAACATAATTCGACTGTTAAAATAAGATAAAATTAAGTAAATTTAGCACGTTATGCTTCATAGAAAATTCCTGGTGGTCCAATGACATTAACAAGCTGTCAGAAACATGAATAACAGTCAGATAGATAGGTGGTGTAAAATCCAATTTTCGTTTTTAATCCAAAATTCTTTTTATACAACAAAGTAATTTGACAAAAAAGAACATCAGTTTTGAAATGGGATATTATGCGAAAAAAGTGGAAGAAATAGTGTTGAAAATGAAGTGTCTGTTTTCACACGCTGTCATGTTACAGAAGTGGTATTAATTAAATTAAATTTCTGTTTTTACATACAATCGACTGTCAGTTAGCTGGAATTTGTTAATTTCTTTTAAATAATCAATGATTCCCATGAATTCAGCACTTGGACTTTTATATTTCTTAGTGTCATTGCATTCTCTTTTAACTTGATGGTATAACTGTAAAGCTTTTAGTGTCCCATTTACCAATATCTTTAGCGTCACCTTCAAGACAAAAAGAATACTCGGAATTCTTCATGAATGTAATAACCAGATCTCCTGAATGTTCAATAAGTTCGCCTTGTAACTGGAAGGTGTGGAATTCGATCTGTGATAAGTGCGTACTGCTGAGGAATCACAGACTAGGATATAACAAGTGTTCAGTCCTCAAAAGTTTAGTGGTAATTCTAGTCTGTCATGTGCACTGATGGTGTTCTCGTGAGGTTTTGTAGCCGTATCTGTCAGGGCTGATAGGGTAGTGCGCCACCTGTTAGTTGACTATATAGTTGTACGGCTGTATGCTGTATACCAGCGCTTCATGCTGATAATGCGTATGTGCACCGGGAGGAGTTCAGTAGTGGAATAGTCGCCAACCAATCATATGGTCCAGAGTTCAACCCACAGTCGCTGTCTCTCAAATCTCACTTGCCAGTCATAAGCGTAGTAAAGATAGGAAGGTTGGGTGCAAGGTTTACAACCTCCCCCTATAAAGGAAAGACAATATTGTCAATGAAACTTCAGAGCTCAAGAGCCTTGAAGAAGAAGAAGTAGAAATATCCCCTTATGAAATTTAAGGTAATTCGTTTTTTTCTCTGGAGACTTTCTGATCCTCCTGTGTGACTTGTCAAACTAAAATCTTATCCATAATGGAGTGATTTTTAATCTCTTGTCCATCTAATATCTTCATTTCTCCATATATCCAGTCTATTGATTATAGGTTTATCTGAACACCAGGCTTCTAGAAATTCTCTTTCTATCTTGTTCTTTCCTTTGTCTATGATTTGTCTTATTTTTGCAATGATATTTGTCTCTGTAATTGTTTACATCGATTGATGCAAAGTAATACTTATCATATCCTTTGACAACTAACCTGTGTTCGTGGATGTTATGAAATTTGACCAATACGTTGTTTTCAAAGTTCTAACTTATCTCGTAGATAGAATTGATTTTATCCTATTTTTTCTCATTGCTAGTTTTCGTCAAGGTAATAAGTGAAACTTTTGGTTTGTGCGTGAAATCTACCTCGAAGAATGTTTTTTTTAATTAATAGGCAGGCTGCTATCCTTAAAACAGTGTTTCAGGATTTAGCAGCGTATAGTTACCTGAAGCTTTCATTACTCTCAAATCTGTGTGGAGGTCAACAGCAGGTCAATCAGCATCAAAATAAGATCCGGATTTTCAACTCCAATGTGAAGTCAGTGCTACTATACGGATCAGAGACTTGGCGAGTCATAAAGAGCATCTCAAACAAACTTCAAACCTTCATTAACAGCTGTCTCCGCTCAATACTCAAGATCAGATGGCCAGAAAAGATCAGCAACAGGGATCTCTGGCAATAAGCGAACCAATCAGGAACCGATTGTGAAACAAATAGGCAGAAAGAAATGGAGATGGATTGGCTGGCGATACTCTGAGGAAACCATCAAGTGACATCACTAGACAAGCCATCGCTCGAGTGGAACCCGAAAGGGAGGCGGCGAGTTGGTCGTCCAAGGGTGACTTGGAGGAGGTCATGGGAGAAGGAGATGAAAGCATGTGGACAGACCTGGAGCAGGGTGAAAAAGTTGTCAGAAAACCGAAGGCAATGGAGGTGCGCGGCTGAAGCCCTATGTTCCTCTAGGAACTAAAGGATACAATAATAACAATAATAATAATAGTTACCTGAATGACTGATTGGAAACGTTAAATAGGAGTTCAAAGTTGACAGCTATGTGTGCTGAAATAAATCTACAGATTTCTTCCCAATGAAATGTCTATGGCCTTACTGAGATTCCTTAAACTCGTGGTGTCAGTAGTAGAAGTCCTAGTAAAGGTGGTATTTCCCTTGTTGGGTTGGGTCACTAGTCATAAACCTAACTTTCCCTCATCTACAACATTACTACCGGTGTGGTGAGAGCAGGTCGTGAGAAAATATGAACAAGGCTGATTCAACAACCAATCACAGCAAAGTTAACGTGGCAAAATATGATTCGCAGATAGAGAATTCTATTTGTCGAGGAATCCCGAAACAACCAATCAGAAGCCTGCGTTTGTCTGCCTAACTTCTGATAAACAACCAATCAGATGACTGCGCTTGTCTACTTGCATAAGCGATAATAATGTATGTGAAATATGTATAAATACGTGTTGATTTTCATAATAAAACGATCTGTTGCCTGGCCCTTGTCTTCTGTTGTTACACCGGTAAGGAATTCTTCAACGGTAAATTAAAAACGAACCTTCTACAAGTTTGGAGTGAATTCTCATACTGAAATACTGATTCCTATCGAATGTACCCCTGCAACATGACAATTTTCAAAGCTCATGTCTCAATATTTCTGAGAGGAGAGCAAGAGGTTGCAATAAACTTGTAAACATATAAGAAACAACTACTAAGATGGAAAGCAAATTATCACTATTAATCCTTTGCGTTCCGAGTGGAATATAAGACTGGATTCAAAAACACATCTTCAATTTGTTCTGTTTTCTACCGTCCTCTTCACCTAGGCCAATGATTGATCAAACTCTCTCATCTCTTCCTTGCCATACGATCGCCTCCATGTCACCATAGCACCCAATACCAACTCTTCGCTTCCAGTTTAGAGTCCACTAGAGCAAAGGTCTGGCATGCCGTGTCATTCGGCAGTCTCTTCAGTGTATGCCTGAGATTCATCTCCACTTTTTCCTACATATTTGTTGAGCAATCGGCTCTTGCTTGTTGGTTCGTTCTCATTGTTTCTTGTTACTTATTATTTTTGGCCGATTATTTGACCTTCAGTATGAAGCCAACCAGCGAAGCGAGCAGCTGTTGATGAAAGTCTGTGCAGTGACCTACTGGAAATCCTTTTCGTGACACGCTGGTAATTTTTTTCTCATCCGTATAGAAGAACCAACTTCATATTGGTATTTTGTAAAATGCGAATCGTCCTTCTTATGCTGATTGAGGAAGATTTCCAAACTGGTTTTACGTTGATGAAGGTGTACCTTGTCTTTCTGATTCTGACTGGCTGGCTTTCATATATTCCTCTGTGTCGGTTGCCTGCAGTTGAAACGATGTTTTATTCAATCTCTCCTTTTGATTGTGATTGGTGCTGGTTGTTGTTGTTGTTGCTGTTAGTTAGTTTCCTTCATCACCAGTGTCTTCTCTGTGTTCGCCTGTAGTCCTGGTTTCGCTGCCAGCCGGCTTCTTTTACCAGTTTGTTGTTTTTCGCCTGCCGTGCAAACATTTCATTTCCCCATGAGTATTTATGCTTTCATACATCGGCGTACTGCCGATGATTCCCAAACTAGGATGAAACAGCAGCTGTCCAGTACTCCCTGGTTTTCAATGGTTCTCTAACTGATATCAATCCGTGATCAACCAGTAAAACATAACTAATCCTTACAAATCAAACTATAGAAAGTTAATCTGATGCTCGCTAGTGACTTGCTACAGGTTGGAGTTTCCTGAGTTCTAGTGAGGAGTCGTGACCAGTGAGGTCCAATTAGATGTCACGTGTGTGGATGGATGTCCCACCAACGACAATGGTTGGGGTCGCGCTAAATCACGAATTAGTAGAAGTTAGAATTCACGAGCCATTGAATCGGGTCCCAGTGGCTGAATGGTATACGAGCTTGCCTTGTAACCGGAAGGTGCTGGGTTCGAATCCCAGTGGGTGCGTACTGACGATGATTCCCAAACTAGGATGAAACAGCAGCTGTCCAGTACTCCCTGGTTTTCAATGGTTCTCTAACTGATATCAATCCGTGATCAACCCGTAAAAGTTATATTTGTAAAATCTCCGCGAATTTGAAATGATTAATTCCAAAGTTTCGTTCGGCAATCTGGTCCGAACTTCTTCAGGGAAATTAATCGAAATTAACATAACAAAGTTTATATATAAAGGGACACCTCTTGTTTTTTTAAAAATTTGTCCAATCATGAGTCATGCAACAGTTATCAATATGTATAATAAATAAATAAATAGAATTGTATATATTCTGTATTCTTATAAAAACTTATATCCTGTTGATTAAAATCCGGTAAAATCTTGATCACAGTTCGTATGAATTATTTTGCAATCGTATTAAACTAACAAAGAAAATGTGTAACTGGTACAATCATCGTATTTTCAATCTCCGTTGTCTGCAACAGAATATCTATCCTAAATCCATAACTGTCAAATCACCTGATAACTCTAGCAGATCAATTAAAGCAGCTCTTTCCGCAACTAGAACGTTTGTACGAGAACGCGTCCACAGAGCAACCAAAAATATGGAATTATTTCGTATTCGAATGTCCAATTTAGATGAAATCTTATCTGTCTTGGTCACATCAGATTTGAAGTCTCTCATTGATAACATTTTTAAATTTAAAGAAGAATTTTATCTTCAATCTTCAAAAAGAAGACAAATCAGAAAGTTCGACAGGTTGCTTCAATTAAGCAATAATCCTAAAAACCATCAATTTGAAAATCCGTCTAGTCGTAACTGTCTGGATGCGAACAAAGTGGTGGTCAATCTCTCTGACAGAAATTTATCAGATGATGAACTATCCCTCCTTAAAAAGGGACTTAATTTCAATTTAAACAAAAGGCGTTTATCAGCCTTTGAAGTAGTCCCAGCAATTGAACCATCGTTAAAGTCAGTGACAGCCGAAGAGGCAAACGTCATTAGACACAAAATTGCAGCAGTACTACTGAACCAGAAGCCAAATGCGCCGAATATAAATAAAAAAAGCAAATGGCATTAAGACAACTACAGCAAGATAAGTCAATTGTAATTACAAGAGCAGATAAAGGCAATATCACAGTTGTCATGAACTCTGCAGATTACGAAAAGAAGGCCATTGATCATCTTAATGATGGACCTTATGAAAAATTCAACGCGAATAAATCAAGAGCGACATTAAATAAGCTGAAGGCTGAAACAAGCAAAATGCTACAGTCAATAAAAGAAAAGCTCGGTGTATCACTTTGGTTTACTCTGGCTCCAAAAAGTTGCAGCCCCTGTAGATTTTATGGGTTACCAAAAATACACAAACCAGAAGTACCATTACGTCCAGTAGTGGATTTTACTAACTCTCCAACATACAAACTCTCAAAATACATTTATCGAATTCTTAGCCCATATGAAATGAAAGTGGAGCATGGAGTGAAAAATTCGTATGAATTTAAGAGGAAAATAAATTTGACTAATATTGAAGAAGATGAAATAATGGCAAGTTTCGATGTTTATTCATTATTCACGAATGTACCCGTTAATGATTCTTTAAGTATTATTTATAATTTACTTTGTGCTGACGACGAACTCAGTGATCGTTGTCCTTTAAATCCCGACGAAATTATGAAGGTATTAGAACTGTGTCTTAAATCCACGTTATTTACGTTCAGAGGGGTTCTTTATCGTCAAATAGGAGGCATTGCTATGGGATCACCAGTATCTCCGCTAGTCGCCAATCTGTTTATGCACTCATTAGAAACAAATGCAATTATGAGATGCCTTAGTCCCCCAAAGATGTGGTTAAGATACGTAGATGATACCTTCATCATAATCAAACGTAGTTTGTTAAATGAACTTTTTCAGTTAATAAACAATATGTCAGAAACCATCAAGTTCTCCAAAGAGGTTGAATCCGATGAAAATGAGTTGGCGTTTCTGGACTGTTTAGTAAAAAGAAAATTAGACGGCAAATTTAAAATAAACATTTTCAGAAAGCCGACAAATTCGGATAGATACCTAGATTACCATTCAGCTCACCCATTTACCACCAAAGTAACTGTGGCCAAGAATCTGATCAACAGAGCCAAACGTCTAGTTACTGAGGAGGAAGATATTAACGAGGAACTAAAATTAGTTCAATCCACTCTTGAGTCAAATAATTATCCTAAAGCCTTCATAAAAAGATACTTAAAATGTGAAGATAAGGATGAATCAAAACCTGCTGCTAAGAATTGGGTTAGTACAGCGGTGGTTCCTTACCGCAAAGAAACGTCCGATGAAATAAAGCGAATCCTTAACGAACATAACATAAGAGTGTACTTTCGTGCATCTAACACCTTACGTTCATTGCTGGTGAAGGTTAAGGATAAAATAGAACAAGAAAACCAGCAGAATTGCGTATACCAGATCAATTGTGGGGATTGTAACGCAGTATATGTAGGAGAAACTTCTAGACAGGTAAATATAAGAATGAAAGAGCATAAACAATGTCTAAAGGTGGTTCCAAAGAGCTCTGCAGACTTGAAGAAGCTAGAAAACAACTCAGCGATTGCACTACATTCAATAGAAACGGGACACAAAATCGACTTTGATAAGACTAAGGTTTTACAAAAAGGTTTTGGTTCATATCAAGAAAGATTAACTGCAGAAGCCCTACATATATGGGTGAATCCCAACAGTTTAAACAGACGTGAAGGTGTGATGTTAGCCGATGCATGGCAAATCCTGACTAATAAACAAAGTAAAATTTGATATGTATGATCAAGTAGTCACACTTAGTCAAATTCCCGACTGTCTACGTCTTCTTATGGAGAGAATAACAAATCTATAAAAATTAAATTATATTTATAAAAATGTCAATTATTTTGTAACTATCCGGTCAAATCTTGATCACAGCTCATATGAGAATAGCAAATGTTTTATGACTGTTCCACCCACACACACACACACACACACACCATTGTATCCTGCATATACTGCATATACACATATATTTTAACAAAAGTAGACAAATTTTGAAAGCCTGAGGTCAAAAAGTTTTTGATCATAGTTCATACAATTTTTGTTTTGTTTTGTTCAGTATACCTATTGATTCATATTTAGAAAAAATAAGAGATGTACTTTTATATAAGCATACAGCTTCGGTGGGAACATCATCACTCACTGAGAAATGCAGGTACATCCAGATGACGAGTCCCAATTAGGACGAAATGCGCATCCTGGATTCCACTGCTAGCCGCCATCCACCAATTGTAAACATACAATTCTATTTATTTATTTATTATACATATTGATAACTGTTGCATGACTCATGATTGGAGAAAGTTTTAAAAAACAAGATGTGTCCCTTTATATATAAACTTTGTTATGTTAATTTCGATTAATTTCCCTGAAGAAGTTCGGACCAGATTGCCAAACGAAACTTTGGAATTAATCATTTCACAATTTCGCTGAGATTTTACAAATATAACTTTATAAATGTCTACTTCTCACTCAGCGCTCAATTATTTTGCAACTAACCGGTCAAATCTTGATCACATTTCGTATGAACTATGATTGTCTGTGTATTGCTTAGTTTTTACTTTTTTACGGTGAACGTATAATTTGATATTTTCCGGCCACCTCAACTCTTTCGTAGCAAGCCTTGGGAATGGTCCATTTCACATAACGTTTCGTTATTTTCAAGTGTATAGAAAGTACAGGGATGACAATTGGTTAGGTTATGACAATATTCATGGCCATAATCTGTTGTTGTAGCCAGTAGACAACTGACATCGAACGATTAAATTCAATATTGAAGTATGAAATAAATCCGAAGTTCCCTTTCTTGATGTAAAACGAACGAGAATACTTGAAGGAACCTTAAGAAAATCAATTGATAGGAACCTAACGTTCAACTAACACATTTTTAGAGTTGGGTGCCTAATTAAATCGTTTTCCACTTGCATCCGAAGCATTTCCAGACCTGAAGCGCTATAAGTAGGACAAGACCTTCTGAAAGAATTCTCCATACAAAATTGAACCAAAAGTTCGGAAAAATGAAACACTGCACCGAAAAACAAACTCTAAACAAACCTTGATTTTAGCGAATATTTAAGCTGAGATATTTTTACAAGGCAAGAGTCTCGTTGTCTTTCAGTAGAACATTCGTCTGAGCAGCGCTAGGAGTTTTCTTCTGCAGCTGTTCACTGGTCTATAGAAGTCAGAAGGATAAGATCTAGAATTTTGTCACTTCTGTGTGCACATATCAGTTCGCCTGTCCCTGTAGAGCCAGGTGTAGCAGTATCCTAACACTACCTCCAAACAGTTAAAGAAAGGTAGCAGTGGTTCGATAAGAAGTGAGATAATAGAACACCTCGTCAACACCGGTTATTCCTTTTTCGCAAACGCCTTCTTCAAAGTAATCTCTTAATTGAAGAACAACCTGTGAATAGCAATATGCTTTTGTATCGTTTGCAATACTGAACTTTTAGGGATTGAGATGGAGCTATGCATACGAAAGAAAGTTATTCAATCATATCTCACATCTTTGTGACAACTTCGATGATTTCTGTCGACCTGTCTTTTGTTTGTTTGTCTTTTCCTATTTTTCTTGAGAACTCGTTTCTGGGTGCATCTTGATGATGACTCGTTCTGGAAATCATTCACCTTATTGCGTAACTTTAATACACTTATTCAGCGCCTCTTATAATTTGCCTAATAATAACAACTATGATTGTTTTTACTATCCTCTCTTGTGAAAAGAGTTGTATATCCACGGGGTGGTGCGATTGAAGTTAGTCAATTCACCAAAAAGAGCATCTTCGTTGAAGTAAATGGTTTTGTTGCTTTCGTTAATGTCTGGTTGAGGCATTTATGTGAACTTATTTTCCAAATCAAGCATATAATGAAGGCTGCAGATTTTAAGGCAGACATTTGTTCCTCCTTTCTTCCAGAAATATTCCCTTGCTTTAGCATATCTAAATATGTATAAAGACGGTTCTCGTCTTTTAAAGGACTTAACCTCACTTTATTCACAAGCCTGAAAATG
This sequence comes from Trichobilharzia regenti, assembly GCA_944472135.2. Lineage (NCBI taxonomy): Eukaryota > Metazoa > Platyhelminthes > Trematoda > Strigeidida > Schistosomatidae > Trichobilharzia > Trichobilharzia regenti. Next base: position 108,258,925 of record OX235263.1, on the reverse strand, counting down.
TGGGAAGGCTAGGAGTGGTCCTAGCACTTCCTTCCCTTAAAATACTATCCAAATCACAATATAAATAATCTTAGACAGAGCCATAAGAAGACATAATCTGTCTAAATCGTTCAATGTGTATCTGTGCAACACATTTCGAACAATCTGATCACACACAGGCCTGTAGGAGGAATATTTATGTGAAAATAATAAAGTTTTAAAGGGTGATAAAACATATTGAAGTCAAGTTGAAAGGACATATTGAAGGTCAAAACAACAATGGACATCAGTACTCCAAGGAAGGGAAAACAACGTCTTCTGATTTCTTGTTTTCCTGCTGAAAGTTATTCTGGGCTGTTTGTAACCGTTTCTCAGAAAGTTAAGCCATACATCTGAGAATCCTATTTGCACATGTTAAGTCTTCTATAATCGGTTGGTGAGTTCCTCAAGGTTAAGCTTCGTTATTCTTTTTCTTTCTTTTTTTCGGCACGCAATACTGACGTAAACTACTGTCTACAATTTTGGCTAGTTCACAGCCAGCTCTCAGCACAATAGTATATCTACTCTGGTATCAAAACAAAGTTCACCAAGGAAAGTTTAGTATGATGACAAATTGTTGCTTTGAACGCATAAAGGTGGTTTAAACTTTCTAATTGGCAGTTAAGACTTCTACAAACTTTAGGACAGGCCCCAAACACGTTTAAATTGATGAGTTTAAAAGATGTGTAAACGTCAATTTTATGTCCTGTCCCTATAATATGTTTCTCGGTAGAGGAGCCAGATTACCTGTTCAGAGGATTCGAATCATTTCTGCAGCCATTTAAGGGGATATTCTCTGATCGCAAAGATAGAGAAGTCTACACGTAAAATTAGTCTGGTAAATACACTGTATGGTACAATTTAGAAAAATTACGTCTTTTTATCGCTTTGTGTAAATGTGCATAAAGAGCAGTAATTGTTCCCAAAATAAACTTATTCATTGCTGCTGAAATTGGAACAGATGAAAGCCTTCAGAAGACAAAGTGGCCTATTGATTTTCTTTCATCAAAGTCAAAACGCATGCCTGCGGGAAATAAGATTTCTGGATATCGGTAGGCATGAAATTGCACGCAAGGTACCTACCGAAACCAAGGTTAATTGTCTACCCACGATTTTAAATTGCCTGTAACACTGTCCTATTGAACACTGCAACATTAATTTTGTACGTGCACATCTATGAATATATATTGGAGAGTTAGAGGAAGCCTTGTTTATTTTCGGTTTACCTCTAACAGAATATGGTTTTTCTCACTGAAAGCGTCCATATGTGAAGAAATATACACCAAATATTTAACTTCTCGACTTTTGGGAAATCAGCTGATCTCATATTGTATGTATGGTTACCAAACATTTGATGAAAAAGTTAGGGGAAGAGTAGACATGTGTTCGCATTATGATACAATGGCTTAGAATGCAGCAGAATACAGTGGGATTCATTGGGTGAAAATAAAACCGAATGTTATTTATTTTAGGATTATTTTCTCACGAAATAATTAGAAAATATGCACCGAACATAAAAAAAAGATGAAAATTTGTGAATTCAAATTGCCGTAAACAAACACTCGAAAATTCCTCACTGCCTTTTACTTTACAAGTTTATGAAGTAAGATAAGAAGAAAATGTATGGTGGAAACAAAAAGTGATTAATGGGAGTAATACGCATAGATGCGTTCCTGGCTGGCCAACACTCACGTAGTCTTGGTTCTGTTTCCTCCAGCCGACTAACTTCTGAACCTGACCTGGTTAGTAATAAGACCAGAAGTAATGAAAGGTTTGACAAGAGTCTAGCGACCCTTCCCTGTAAGAAACTGAGACCTGAAAGCTTAAATATATATTGAAGTCATATTTACCATTCGAATATGTGGTGTAAAGTAGACCAATTTTCTTTAAGTGTTTTTTTATGGCTAAATCTCACATTAACTGACATTAACTAAATCTACACTTTTACTTAGCTAAGCTTTAATTTTTTTTTTCCTTCACGTTCCCCAGTGGAACATAGGGCTCCAAGCTAGTGGCTTGAAGTTTTTGTAGTAGTTTTTAATTTTTACGGGATGGGGTTGCTAGCCCCATGCCTAACCTTCCCTCTTTACTAGCTTTTATTATTGACTTAGCGAGGTAAAGGAGTGAGTCGGCCGTGGATCGAACCCTGGACCATGTGCATGGTCGGCGAGTGTCCTAACCGCTATACCACCGACGCACTAAAGTAATTAGAAAGCTTTAAAGTATTAATAAATGACGTGCAATGATGTGCAATCGAAGTGATGCTGTCTTAAGTTGTTGTTTATCATCTTATATCGCAGTGTGAATCATTCGTCTGGGTTACTAATAGATGTGAAGCCTGAAAAATAATGAAAAACTGAGAGTCCTGCTCAGCCCATTTCAGCTCAATTGTTCCACAAAATTCAAAGTACCGCAAGAATAAAAAAAAGAAATAAAAAATTATTCTTCACTAGAATCGGGGGGGTGGGGGGTGGAATGACGCAGGCTGGTGAAAGTCATTCGAGAAGTCAGTCAGCCAAGTGTGTCTTGTTTCTATGAAAGCATAAATACTCATGGGGAAATGAAATGTTTGCACGGCAGGCGAAAAACAACAAACTGGCAGAAGAAGCCGGCTGGCAGCGAAACCAGGACTACAGGCGAACACAGAGAAGACACTGGTGATGAAGGAAACTAACTAACAGCAACAACAACAACAACCAGCACCAATCACAATCAAAAGGAGAGATTGAATAAAACATCGTTTCAACTGCAGGCAACCGACACAGAGGAATATATGAAAGCCAGCCAGTCAGAATCAGAAAGACAAGATACACCTTCATCAATGTAAAACCAGTTTGGAAGTCTTCCTCACTCAGCATAAGAAGTATGATTCGCATTTTCGGAACCAATATGAAGTTGGTTCTTCTATACGAGTGAGAAAATTAGCCAGTGTGCCACGAAGAGGATTTCTAACAGGTGTCAGACTTTCATCAACAGCCTACCACTTCACTGACTGGCTCCATACTGAAGATCAAATAGTCGGCCAAAATGAATCAGCAACACTGATTATCCAGACTACAGCAATGACCCCACTGAGGGAGGGGATATCACGATGTCATCGACAGCATGAAAGACTATTAATGAAGATAAAAGCAAGCGTTGGTTTTTTAAACTTCCGTACGTCAGTATGCATTAAATACTATACACAGTTCATTCACCCATTATTTTGATTTATTTTAAACAAATAACGATGATTTTTTACGAGCACACCTAACACTATCTATTATTTTATCTATTTTTATATGATGACTGAATGCATCAGAGCTGGCGTGCATCGGGGAAAACCCAACTGTCTGGTTAAAACAACGCACTGAGACGTCTACTGACAGAATCTAATGCATTGTGGTTTCTTATGAGTATTCACAGACAAAACTGATAGACTTTATGTTGTTCATTTTGAACTAATTGTTTGGAGTATTGATGCCGACGAAAAAACCATCAGGACTTTTCATTTTTCTAAGTGATATGAATTCATGGTCAGGCTTGAAACAAATCAAAGCCCTGAAAACACACTCTTGAAAATTCATCTTATGCTCACTAGTTACTGGCTGGCTACAGGAAGATGTTGCCTCGGGGTTCTGTTGAGAAGTCGTGACCAGTGGCGCTCATTCCGTAGGAAGTGAAGACAAATACTCGCCGATGACAAAGACTAGTGCTCACGCTAAAATCACAAAATGGTAGAAGTTAGAATCGATGGGCCAATGAGTTGTGTTCCAGTGTTAGAATGGTCAACCAGCTTAACTTGTAGCCAGAAGGTCCTGAATTCGAACCGTAGCAGTGAGCGCGTACTATCGATGAGTTAAAAGTTCGGCTGACGAAACATCTGTTTGATAACCCCTGAAGGCTTTCAATGGTTTTCTAACTTAATAATAATGTGCGTCGGTGGCACAGTGGTTAGGACTCTCGCCGATCATGCACATGGTCCGGGGTTCGAGCCCACGCCGACGCACACTTGATATCTATAGTCGGCCTGCGAATTTTGGGCTACCGATATCCACGCTGAAAATTCCATACTTATACCAAAAATACAGTGTGTAATCAAGCTGTAATCAAAAATAAAATAAAAATAAAAATAAATAATCTTTTTTATTCCAAAAGCAGTATTTATAATACAGAGTGGAATTCTCAGCATTTATCACAATATTGCATCTGATTTACTTAAAATATCAATAAAATTAAAAATTAGAACAAAAGTAACCAGAGAAATTTGTCCGCGTTTTACGATATAAAGTCAAAAATATTCTAAGCACGAATTGAGATCATTAAATATAATAATAATAATAATAATAATGAGTGAGTTTGTTTCAAACTGTATTGTCGATTCAGTTTGGTTTGGAAATTTTAGCATGTTATAGATTATTGGATCTAATGTTCTGTTGATATAGCAGCATGGTGAGGGGAAATACAAAATTAACAGTTATGATACAGCTTAAATGATGTTTACACTTATGAAAAAATAAACAAATAAAAACAAAAAATTGAGAAGATTATAAATATAAGAAGTACAATAACAATAAAGGTTAATGTTATAAGGGTGGAGGAAATGGTTTATTTAGTAGTGCAAAGTAGGTTAGTTAGTTAGTTCATGCCTAACACTATTTTCATCACATAAACTACGTGCCGCCAAATATGGTATAGTGGAATTTTTATACTTAGACGTACGTGCATAAATTCTTCTGAAAAGACTTCTTGTCTTACCTCAGGAGGAGATACAAGGTTGGAGCTGCGAGTACTGCGGTGGATGCACATGGTCTGACAAAATTCCTTCAGCAAATTTGTTGCTTGACAGCAAGTGCCTATGAATGATAATGCCAACGATATGGCCCAATAGGGTACCACCACTCGCCCTACTGAAAGTCAGTCTTCAGAGTTCTACGAAGTATGGCATAGTCTTTTTTAAGCAATCTAGGAAAGAATAAGCAAGGGTGAATAGTAAAGAAGAATAGGTAAGATGCACGAGTTGATAAACTGTAATGGTGGGGAGGCGTTGAGTACTGCCTGAGTGCCTTAACTTCTTAATGTAAAATGTCAGATCAAATATTCGTTTAGAAATCGGTAAGACATGGGGAGACTAGGATAGGTCAAAAGAAAGAAATAATCCAAGATACTTAACTTCAAACTTGATTTCTATATCCTCACTGTCATCAATTTTGCAAGGGTCATAGGAACCAACGGCTTCATCTAACTTTTTTATACATCGGAAACTGAAATTAACAGTCTGACATTTGGAAGGATTTAATTTAAGTTTGCCGTCAATCCATGATCAAATGTGAAGCAAAACAGTTCTTGACGAGATTTCATTTAATTTACCCGGTGGTTGAATCACTTACAGTGTGATTTTATCCTTCTACAGTGATGGTTATTACTTCTTACCTAAAAACATTCTCCAGACTTCATTTATCGCACGAATTGGAATCATTTTCACTTCAGATAAATTTGTCTGAATCTAGTTTCGTGTAAATTTAATCCGTTTGTATCTTTTAAAAAATAAAATCAGTAAATATACTAACGAAATTTTTAACTAGCAGGGGTTATATGCCGAGGGATTTAAAATATAAGTAACTAACTAAATTAAATTTCAGACGCCCCACAAATACCTGGTTTTTTTATTTGTTCATTTTCACAGTGGAACATAGCGAGGGCTTCAAGCCTCTAGCTTGAAGTTTCGGTAGTAGCGGTGTTTATTTTTACCGCATGGAGTTGCTAGCCTCATGCTCAACCTTCCATCTTTATCAGTCTTATTACTGGCTTAGCGAGATAAAGTAGTGCGTCGGTGGCCGGGGATCAAACCTCGAACCACCTGAGGCATGGTTGGCAAGCATTCCAACGCTATGCCATTGACGCATATGTATGCCTGTTAGTTGGCTAATTTAGCTGGTTATGAATTCAAGTAATACTTCATCACATGTACACCGAGAAATACTTTAAATAACAAAATGATGTAGGACTCCTTGTATACTGAAATTGTAACCTGATTCTTTAAGAAGCAGAATGCATACTTAGAACTAGTGAGTCATTTAACTGGTAACAGACACCCAATAATAGATTTGATGCCCAATAGTGACTGGCTGTATGTAGAGAAGTACCTAGAGTTTTAGTGACAGACAGTAACCAGTAAGTTATACCAAGTCAGATAACAGATTGGCTACGCGCCTATAATATTGGCCAGCAGTTGCTCTGCATATATCGTCAATCGGCATAGGTTGGAATTCAAAGACTAATGGACCGTTCTTAGTGGCTGAATAATTTGAGAGCTTACCTTGTAACTGGAAAGTCCTAGGTTCAGATGCTAGTAGTGTGTGCATACTGGTGAAGAATACCAAACCAGGACAAAACAGTTGTTCAGTCAACCATGACTTTTCACCGGTTAACAAACTGATTTCAGCTCTTGGTTGAACCTGTAACCAATAAAATCCCTTCAAACCACCATCCAATAAAATATTTAAAACAGATTGTTCTCAATTCGCCGGCAATTCCCCCTAGCCTTTACATATAAAGATATCTTTTAATCAGTACAATATTAGATTTAGGGAATTTAGATAACTGAACTGCAGAAATAAGAAATTTAGCAGCTAGTAAATTATACCCCGCTACACAGGAGGTGACTGTTGTGCTCCAGTGACCTAGCGGATTATGCTTTGTGGCCTAAAACGATGGCCTCTAGATTTGACAGGCAGTGGGAACACCATAACTCACTGAGATGCAGATAATGCCAAGCTAGTGAGTTCTAAATATGTAGGAACGTACATTATAGATTGCTTTGCAATCCATCATAAACAAAATAACTCGAAATGTTGTTGTGAGAATAACTTGTAATTCGCGAGTCGGGGCTCAAGAGTAGGATGTTCTCAAACCACGCCTTGTCGTCGTGATTCACGTTCACTTCCAGTCTGATGCACCTTTAAACGTCGCTTAGCCAACAGTAAGACCAGTAAATAGGAAGAGCTGGGTTTGAGAAATACCAATGCTACTGAAACTTCAAAGCCGAATTCTGAAGTTCAGTTTTTCACTCAGAACGCGAAAGAATTAAAAAGAAATAGCGGTGATTAAGATTCAAAATCTCTAGTCATTAAAGACACAGTTGGAGGTCCGTATACATGAATAATGAATAGATTTCAATAACTACCAAGTGAGAGGAGGTATAAACTAATAAAAGTATGTGTTTTTTTCCAGATCATTAGAATTTTGCAAAATATTAAAAGTAGTTTTTTGTGTATCATTTTATATTAATTTGTCATGCGATTTTGATTTCGTTTAGTTTCTTTTGGGGAACGTGGAGGGTATGAACGAAATCAACTTCATTACGTTAGTCAGTTGTTAACTGAATTATTCATTTTTTAATTTTAATGAAGTTAGAAATAAGTTCTCAGAAATACAATCAAACTCTAAGTAGACTTGAGGAAAGGGCTGTGAAATTTGATTTGTCTTTAGAATATTCACTAGTGAAGACCCAGTCACAGCATATTGTTACAAAGCAGTTTAATCCACAGTCGTCGTTGTCTCATGAGAGAACCTAACAATGAAGAAGTAGGTTGGCTTCCTTTGAGCTGAAACTGATGCCACAAGAAATGGGATGTCAAATGGTAGAATGTTCATCAACAACGCGGGATGTTCAAGTTTGGTTCCTTGGCGATGCACTTCTCAATTTTACTGGGTGTTGGTAAACTAACAGATGGGGGGAGTTAGATAGTTTAACAACTCCATAGAAACAACACCGTCGCTGATAAAACTTTGAAGCTTTTGAGCCTGTTGATCCCTTTTCAGAGCCTACTAGAAGGTCTCGCGCATGATGTCAATCAAACTTCTCAAAGTATGTGTTATGTACTCGTCGAGTAGTTAATAGTCTTGACGCGGAAAGAGGGAAATCAGAAGACCACCAGGTTTACGATGATACTTGTATTTTCCAAACAAGGAAAATAAATGTCACACAAGAGTGTGAGTGAAATGGTGCGTATTGTACGAAACATGGGAACAAGTATGAACAAGTATACAGTACAAAAGTATATATGAAAATGGCTAATACACATGAACCAATAAATAGCCAGTCTTAACATGATCGGTTGTAATGTCATATGATAAGGTCATACATTGTTTATTTAGTTAGTGGACAGACAAAAGCATATTGTCGGTTATAATGAAATATCGATCCATACACACATAGCAAAATATAACAGACTGTCAAAAGCAAAACACGCATCATGTGGGCACATATCACTGTGTTCAGTCCATCTCCAACTTATCATACATATGTATGTATATTCTCCAGCAGACAGTTAGTCCAGTCAATCGTTAAGGATACGATACGGCTTTTGACCACCTCATTGTATGTTCATCGGTCCACTCTTTCTCGTGGAGCAAAGTATATCTGAAACACTCAATATTAAGTCCTTAAACGTATTCTAGAACACTGTTCAGCCTGGCTAGTCAGAGATCAAATGAAGAGTATTAGTAGTTATATGTTTCAACATCTTGTCAATTCGGGACATTGGGCACCCCGCTTGACTGTTTCACAGTGCTACACAGAATTCCTCAACGTTGCACAAGAGGACTTCAAATACGCTATCTGTACATGGCCGAATCAGTGGCTATTCGAGTCTTGAAAACCGAATACACTTACTTGCCTTACTGTAGATATATTAACGTTCTTACTACAATTTTGCTTCATTTGATTGTGTAATTTTACTACCATTACCGTTATCTTACTATGATTTTATTGCTGTTTAATTATAAGATTGGATCTTTATTCAGATTTTATGTGATTGCTTCACCGTCTTTGTGCACTTCGTACAGTAATTTTAATACCTATTGCGTCATCTCAACTTCCACCAAAATTTACTAATTTCCGATTAGTTATTCTCTCCTACATTACATCTCATATTATGTAATAAATTTTGTAGAAGAAATTTGCTGGTATCTGATTAGTATTACGTATCTTTGTTTAAAATAAATTCAAGTGTACGGCTTTTGAAAATCAATCGTTGAAAAGAAAATTTTCTCCACCGTTTACGTCATTTTTCTAAGGATTCAATATGGAAATTTTCAAGTATTGGTTTCGCAGGGATTTAGTTTGATTGGATGGAGGATTTCATCATGGGGTGACATCAGTTAGAGAACCACCGGTAAAGCACTTGGGAGTACTGAGCAGCTGTTTCGTCCTAGTTTGGGACTCTTCATCTGTACGCGCCCGTCACAGCCGGTTTGAACCCTCAACCTTCTGGTTACAAGGCGAGCTCGTGGACCACTAAGCCACTGGGACCCGATCCAATGGCTGTGGAGTGAAGAAGAAATCCATCTGGTTTCACGTTGATTCAGGTATATCTTGATTTTCCGATTCTGGATAGCTTTTACATTTTCATCCGTTCTAACTAAATATCGTTGAAACTATGCTTTGTGGTTGCATTAGTGATGGAAGTAGCTTCTGTCAAATTTCACCCGTCGGCGGTGACTGGTATTTGTTGTTTTTGATGCTGTTTGTTGGTTATTTTAATCACCTCCGTCTTTTCTATGTTCTCCTGCAGTGCTATCTTTACTGTTTCTGTAACCAACAAATTGGTTATCGCCTTAAGATCTTCGAGTTTGTGAGACATTTAACATCTACGAAATCTACATCTTTTATAGCGATCTTATCGGTTCATAGTATTCTTGTCTACTTGTTCCCTGCGCATTGTCTGACACATAATCCACTTCACCACGATTAAGACTATCATCAGTGATAATAAGCAGCCGCCTTTTCTTACTCCTGTCTTCCCTTCAAACATCTCATCGAGTTTCCTATTGTGGATCACGTGACACGTGGCATTATCATATAGCTGTTGCACGGCTAGCTCAGTCGGTGGGTTTGAGCCCCACTTCAGGCTTCAAACCTTGCCTAGTTTACTAGTTGGCTAGTTTTCTACCTTGTCTAAAGCTCTGGTAAAAATTGAGGGTTTAGTGTAGAACTAGAGACCCTACCTCAGAAAACCAATCAAACTGCTACAAAAGCTCAAACGCACAAGCAAATACCTGTGAAATAATAATAGCATATATCGAAGACCATAAAAGCCAGTGAATACTTACCGACTTGATTATAATTATTATTACACTCGTGATTCTTACATTCCTTCAAACATACTTCCTCTTTATGACAGAGAAGATTTGTAGCTCAGGTTGATGATTTTGAGGTGGTTGTGTTCTCTGAGCTGGATAGTTTAATTTGCGAAGCTTTTATCGCCCTACTAGGTGACATCTTCTCCGCATAAGTGAGCCTTTGGATTTCTCCAAAATAAATTTTAACAACTGCAAAAACACTACATTGGCCAAGGTGGACGTCCCCTTCGTCTTCGTATCCACGAATATAAGCTAGCCGTCAAAAGACATGATATCCACTCCCTCATATCATTAAATACAGAAAACTACGGATATCAATTCGACTGGGACAACCAACGTTCAAATATTAGACAAAGGAATCACCAAGAATGCTAAAGAATTTTTAGAAGCCCGCCTGGCATTCCAGTGAATCATCAATCAATAGACACATTGAGATAGGCAAAATTTATCAACTGATGAGAAAGGAACTTCACACACAAAGGGTCAAAGTTCAAGTCAAAGAAACAATCAGCTCTAATACAAGTAACCTAGGAGGTGTGAAAACACGCAAAAACAACCAATCACGTGCAAGGTCACTAGGAGAGATGATTATTAAACTCGTGGAGAAATCTAAAATCTCACTGCAAATTGAAGTATGGGCTGAAGATGTTGCCTAGTACAGCAAGGAAAGCTTCGCAAACTAACTATCCAGCTCAGAGGACATAACCACCTCAAAATGCTTTCTACATCTTTATAACACAGTATTTCATCTGACCTGAGTAATATCAAAGTAGGAAGTTAATTAACAATATCTCTTCATAGATAACATGATGAATGATAAAATATGCGTGTGTTTAAAGGCTATACTTACTTATTCTGTACCTTATTTTTCTTGAGTAACTCTCCTTAAAAATATTATTTTACCCCATTGGAATACTCAGGTGAAAGGAGAAATGAAATCCTGGACAAACGAAAATCTCAAATGTAAAACTGGAAGTTGATTTTCAGATTTATTTATCTCTTGAAAGTTGATTATTTTAAGGTTTTCTGCTTTCATTTCCAATAACAATAATAATAATATAAACAAACTAAAATTAATTTGGATTATTTTTCTTGAAAATTAGATTATTCTAAATGAAATCAATTTCATAAGATGAAAGTTATTCATACGTCTGTCATTGGACACTCAGCAGTAATTAATGCGGTGAATTCAGCCCTTAGTTTAGAAAACATATCGAATTCTATCAGTCAAGTTTGTAGTGTAGCTTTCATGCTAGGTGCCTTGCTTTCATGATGTACTCTGAATTCTTGTTAAATGTTTGAAGTCAGTCTAAAGGCAGACCTAGATCTAGCTTTTGTGCTTGTTGACTCTCGTCAAGCAAGGCATATCTGCGACCTTGAAGAGATTGATATCCTTTTTGAGGTTCGAACCTTGGTGACCAGGTTTTACAGTCAGATATCCTAACACTGAGCTATTTTGGGTTCAAGAGTGGCTGCCTGTAGGACTGGTTTTACACTAGGTAGTTACTAATGATATGTGGCTAATCATTGGTGTCGGTGTGGATTGAATTCTATGCACATATATTTGCACATTCATATGCGCAAAGCCTACTTAAATCTGTAACTGTTTCCAGAAGTTATTCAATCAGGTTCACCATTAACAGAATTTCTCACTATTGTGAAGCCAGAGTGGAGATTCATAATTAGCAGGTAAATAATATCAAGTCAGTGCTTTTTTCTAATTTAGGAACTTAACGTGCACGCGTTACTGAAAGCCTTTCCAACAGACTTATCTCAGCTTTCTCCATCGACTGCCCTAGTAAGATGTCTCTTTTCAGGTTACAGGTTAAATTACTAACCATTTGAAAACTAAGGCTCTGATCCAATTTCGAGCTTTTCAGTAGTAAATACCCACTGAGATTCAAACATGGGACCCTCCGGTTACAAATTTCGTTCGTAGATTGACACTGTTTAGGTAGATAGTTACCTGAGTTTTAGTGAGAAGTCGTGACTAGTGAGGTTCATCAGACGTTAGGGTTTCAGGACATATACTGGCCATCCATGACATTGGCTAGAAGTCGCGCTTCACTGTCAGTTGGTAAGGGTTTGAATTCACGGCTAGCAAATCAGTCGAGTTTCAGTGGCTAAATGATTTTCGAGCTTGCCTTGTAACCGGAAGATCCGAGGGTTGAAACTCTGTGATTGCGTAATGAGTATGTTGTGGTGAGAGCTGGCAACTAGCCAAAATTGGTGGACAGTATTTTACGTCAATGTTTATGTCCTCAATATTGGTCGTGAGAAAAATATGAACAAAGACTGATTCGACAAACAACCACGGGAGATTTTGCGTAGGCGGATACAGTGAGCATATAGATGATCGGATAATCACGAAACAGCCACAGAGAGATGAAAGGTTAACTTTCAGTGAGAAACAACCAACCACAGGATTGTGTTCCTCTGCTAACAATAATCTATCATAATGTACATTAAAATCTATAAATATGTGTTGATTTCCTTAATAAACGATATGTTGCCTGACCCTTGTCTTCTGTTGTTACAATGTGTCCCAAACTAGGATAAAACTGCTGGCCAGTAACCTGGCCTATTCACCTTATTCTGAAGATCAGATTACGGGAAAGAAAAGATACACAATAAGATAGCTAATGAATCTTCTTTACTGTCCAAGGAATATGCTAATTAAATTGAAATGAATGTGACATCATACTCTAGGTCTTTGAGGGAAAAGCAAGTGGGACGTGGAGAGTTGGGTGACACAGTGTAACATGGAAGAAATCATACGAAGAGGAAATGAATACTTGTTCAGTGTCATGGATACAGTAATGGAGTAGAATTGAGTGAAATTGGAACGTTTTCAGTCGTGTGAATTATTCTGTGTTAGTTAGTATATTTGGTCTGTATTAGTGTGTCTATTAATCCCTGATTCATCTGACTGCTAGGCTTCTCAGAATTCTGTGGCTTTTGATGTTTGTACCGTTTAAACGTTCTACAAACCAAAAGAAAATCACTACAGTCAACATTTTTGTAGATCGTCGAAACTAACGTCAACAGAAGATAAGATCAATCACATCTACATAATAAAAGACATTAAATTGGTGAAAATGGCAATCTCCTTCAAAAATAGAATCCAAGATCATAGATTACCTCTAAAAAAAAACACGACATGTCTTCTTTCCTATTGATGAACATAGACAGTTATCAACAACAGTTTGACTGGAAGATTGTAGATATTTTAAAAACACACTCGAAACATCATAACGGCTAAGGAATTCCTAGAAGCCTGATATTTAGATGAGGCAGTAATTAACAGACACATTACTCCTAAAGGTCAAATGTTTCACCTAATAAAGAATAGACACATGTCAAAAAGAAAGTTCAAATTTTAAGTCAATAAAAATAATCAATAGAGATGTAAATTAACAACCAATTATCACGAAGGTTGTCAGTTGAAAATACAATTATGTTATTCATTGAAAGAATTTACTTCATACTAAAAGCTTCCACTAAAAATGCTGTCCAAAAAGACAACGAAACGTTCGCCATTAAATCAACTATCTTCTTAGATAACATAACCAAAAGATAATGAATGATGAAATCTCTTTCCATTTGAACAAAACAACTGAAATAAAAGGCAGAAGATGTGAGAGAAGAAAAGGTTTTTGTTTTGAATAATTTAATAAAATTATTGACTATTGAAGAAAAACACAAAAGATTTTGAAGATATCAAAATACAATGATAACCTTATTGCCTAATAAAGAAGAAGAAGAAAGCAGATACAATCGTTTTTAATTAATGAAGACTAGTTAGGTGAATTAGATATTGGATAATAAGAATAAAAACAAAACAGTGAGAAGTCTTCATTCAACTGTTGATTTCCAAGGATAAGATTGGACTACAGGACTTCATCATGATGAGATGAATTCAGCTGGAGAACCATTAGTAAACCACTTGAGAGTACTGCATAACTGTTTTAATCCTAACTCGGGACTCTTCAACAGTATGCTTAGTAACCGGAAGGCCCTGAGTTCGAATTCCACTGAGTATGTGCCAATGAAGAGTCCCAACCTAGGTCGAAGCAGCTGTTCAGTAAGAAGCGTTTTATTATCATAGACAAGTTTGTCGCATACAATATTCAGAGAAGAGTTTTTAATAAACAAAATGGAAAATAACTAAACGATCATGACCCATGCTTTTTGTTCCACACCCAAGGCGGACATAGGGATTGTGCATAATTCTTTGGCACATGAAGGTTAAGCTCGCTCGTTTCGGGCCTATATAGCTAACCGAAATTTGGGAGATTTGAAGTGATTCACACCCTTTCTGAACTGTTTCGAAACCCGGTACACTTTTGATTAACTCGTACCCTAGTCTTTTACAACCAAACAATTCGTTTTCAAGTTGGTTCACAAAAAGAGATCGGTTGAGAGACTGTTGAAAATTCGGAAGTAGCCTGGAGTCGTGGTGAGTGGTCATGACAAGTTTAACTCACGTGGTTCGGGTGTAAGGAAAAATAGTTGTCAGAGACTTTGGTTGACACTGGTGGTTTGTCAGTTGGATTCTGTTAAGTGATTGAATGGTCGGCTGGCTCACCTCCTGAATTATAGATCTTAGGTTTGATTCTTCGTGGCGGGGTTAATCCTGCTACATCTAAGCTTTAGCCACACTACATGCTGATTCTTTAGCCTGGCCCACCTAATTTGTTGTCCAGGCTGTTCTTGAAACCACCCCAATTGGCGAAAGAAGAATATAAGACTTAAGGCTGATGAAAGTTGTATTTGTTGAAAATGATTTACAGAGAGTGTTTAAGTACATAAAGACACCATAGCAAAGCTGCCGAGCTCTTGTCCTTTGAAAATTATACTGACCACCATATGTTTTATTCCTCATGCATAAACAAATTGATCGTTGACGGTGAAACGGCTGAGGTTCGACGGAGTTGATGAACTTCTTTGATCCCCTACAAGGTTCGTAAAATGACACCTAGCAGCCATTCAGTACTTTCTGGTGTTTCCCCCGGTTTTTTAACTAGTGGCAGTTTGTGATCCAACCTGATAACATGTGTTTCACTGGTACACATGAAAGTGAAAGTGTCTTTTGAATAAAACATGAGGCTCCAGCAACACATCTTCATTCCATGATTTTCTTTTCAGAACTGTTTAGATGGCTTAAAGACCGTCTGTAAATCAGATCTCCTCTCCTCTTGGTGTATTCATTCAGGCTATACCGGATCACACACTGAAATTCATATCAATTTAGTCACGTGGCTTCATAATTTGACTCATGCATATTTTCTCTCTTAGTATCTCTTCCCCTGCTGTTTGTTGCCGATTTCCGTTTCTCCGATATTGGCGTTGCATCATTTGGGCTGCACATTTGTGGTGCTGAATCAATAAACAGTGATCCAGTTAATAACCCATCTCTCTCTCTGTTTACCAAACTATATTACTTTTTACTAGTTTCACACTGTCCCACTCTTTTTCATGATTATCTGAAAGTGAATGCAATGTAATGGCGGATCTTTTTTTCTAGGTTATTTAGCCCAGGAGGTTCAACGATTTCAGACGCAGCTAAATTTCTCTATTCTGATTGTCTAATTGAGCCCAATCGTTTAGGTTCTTCTATATGTAAGTGCCATCAGAGCCATTATGTGGTAATTCCACATTAGTTTACTGATTAGATGTATCACACAGTGAAACAGTATTTTATTTTTTTATTTTTTTGATTACAGCTTGATTCCACACTGTATTTTTGGTACAAGTATGGCATTTTCAGCGCGGATATCGGTAGCCCAAATTTCTCAGGCCAACCATAGATATCAGTTGTGCGTCGGCGAGGGCTCGAACCCCGGACCATGTGCATGGTCGGCGAGAGTCCTAACCACTGTGCCACCGACGCACCAATAAAGGGAGGACCGTGAGGCCTCCCCAGTGACAAAAACTACACGCCAGAGCGCACCCAATTAGGGTCCGTTGCGAGTTTCAACCCACCGAGGTGCAACGGTGAACCTCCACCCGGGGTCAGAGCATTCTTGATCACCCTGAACCCGGCGCGAGGTATCATTTACTGGATGACGTTTTGAGCAAAATTTATTGTTCATAATCATTTCATCAACTGGAATCACACGACTTTGAAACTTGAGTTTTATAGCCCTCTTTGTCTTCTCCTATTTGTCGTAGAGATAGTATTGCAGCTATGCCTGACTTTCACAGCAGTGAAATTCCAAGGGAAGATATACAAACAAACCGGAGTAGTTGTCACGGGGTCACCAATATTCCCGGTTGTGGTAGATATATTTCTGGACAGGATGGGAAAAGAAAGCATTTGAAACGTTCACTCCCATCCCAAAAGTATATTGGAGGTATGTAGATGTCACATTAACTGTACCTCGAACACATCAACTAGAAGGTAGAGGCAATTCAATTTACTTATGATTTGGAAAGTCAAGAAGAGGAGCTTCCAATGTTAGATTGTAACATGAAAAGGAAAGAAGATGGGAAGTTAAACACATACTAAAGTGTTAACAGAAAACCCACACGTTCAAACAGATACTTAGACTTTTGTTCATCCCATCTTATGTCACTAAAAATGGGATTGATAAATGTTTAAGTGACAGAGAACAAAAACTAAATAGCACCAAGGAAAATCTAAGACAGGAAGTGATACACATAAAAGAAGACTTGAAACTTAATAATTACACGGATAAATTAGTCAGGAAATATGTAAGGAAACGTACAAATAAAATAAATAATGATAATGAAAATAATAATATGCGTCGGTGGCACAGTGGTTAGGACTCCCGCCGACCATGCACATGGTCCGGGGTTCGAGCCCACGCCGGCGCACAACTGATATCTATGGTCGGCCTGCAAAATTTGGGCTACCGATATCCATGCTGAAAATTCCATACTTGTACCAAAAATACGGTGTGGAATCAAGCTGTAAATCAAAAAAAAAAAATAATAATAATAAGAGTGATAATAATAATGTTAGTGACGACAACAACCAGAAGGAATCTAAATCATCAGTAGTAATTCCATACAAGGAAGGAACTTCGGAAACCTTACGAAAGAGAATTCTTAACAAGGCAGGAATAAAAGTGGCTGACATTCATGGTGCCCACAAACTCAATTAGAAACAAGCTTTGTCGGTTAAATGGTGGATCCTCTGGTGTTTTTAAAACAACACAATTTAGTTTATCTGATACCCTGTTTGAGATGATTGTCAGATCAAATATACATAGTATATACATAGTAGAACAGGGACAGTCAGACTAGCCGAACAAAAAAACTTAGTAAAATCTAGATTATTTGACCCGAATAAAATGAGAAATCTGGAGAATAGTTCAGCTATCGCACTCACTATATGCAGTTACACACAACCATACAATAGCATGGGATAAGATGATAGCAGTTTTAAAATCTAATGTAATATAACAGGGTGGACGGTGATATGTATCCACATATATATATATATATATTTATGTGTGTGTGTATGGTGGTCTCTCTTTCTGTTGCTCGCTTAGTCTGTGACCATTTCACTTTGATGAACCTGTCTCCTTTAACAATGTATATTCCCCTTATATTATATATAATATGTGTTTGTTTGACACGTCTGTTATATTTGGCTATATATATATGGATCGATATTCCATTATAATTAGCCAATCATGTTAAGACTGTCTATTGATTTGTTCATTTTGGATATTCTCTCACACACTTGTGTTCACACTCTTGTTCGGACATTCTTATATTTTTTTCTCTCACACTCTTGTGTGACATTATTGATTCTCCTTGTGTTTGGAAAATAGAAGTATCATCGCAAATCTAGTGGTCTTCTGATTTCCATCATTCTTGCGTCAGGACTATTAAATTCTCGACCAGTACATAACAATAATTTGGCGACGAGTACATAATAGACGGAGAGATTGTTAACGGAAGCTTTGTTCATAGAATCAACTGTTAAAATACATGTAATAGGAATGATTCATCACCTGTCCAATCGAATATCTGGAAATTTCTACTACCCCAACGACGACAAATAGGAGAAGACAAAGAAAACTATAGATCTCATGCTTCGAAGTCATGTGTGATTATAATTGATGAAATGATTATGAACAATAAATTTTGTTCGAAACGTTTTCATCCAGTAAATAATACTGTTTCAATGACTCTGTGATACATCTGATAAATAAATTAATAGTGAATTTCTTACTAACACACTGCACAAGTTTTACACATATTTCATTATGTGGTATTCATGAAATTACTAGATTTTTCTTAATTAAATCTATCGGATCCGTAAGCCAACAAAGATTATCTCTCTGTGTGAGTTGATTTGCTTTAAATGCCACACTTATTCCAGGTTTATTAAGAATTCTGCTTAGGATCTCTGATTTTCCTTCTTCATTCAACAGTATTACAGAGACTTTGAATTCTATGCATTCTATTTATATCATTTTCATTATTTTCACCATTAATCTTAAGTTTTTTATGGTTCTCTGTATATTTTTGAATAAATTCCGATGGATAGTTTGTCATTCACTAAGAATATTTTCCTCATTTATTCGACTGCATTATTTTAATCTTCTGACTGACGAGTTAGACTCCTGATCCTATTCCTTAGACATCGAACTGAACCTATTTTTACTGATTCTGGATGCAATGAAATAAAGTCTAAGTATTTATTAATGTATGTCGGTCTTCTATAGGTGCTTGTATTTAAGCCATAACAAAATGGATATCCTTCAAAATTTTCGACAACAATACACGAAAATAAAGAAAAACGATCGAAAGATATCAAAGGGATGGCAAAGAAACTGCTGTTAAGGAAGGTTGAATTCAAAGGTAACATCGCAACTGATATTGTGAAAAACCCGTTATCCAGATCACTGAGTGTTGAGGATAAGCTGACGCTTTCGGCACTTCAGTGTTTGTTTATAAATCCACTTGTTCCTTTGCAGTTAATTACATTGGCCCACACACACACACACACACACAATGCTCATACTTTTCAAATGCATCTCTTAAAATTATCAGGCATATTTAGCAACCGGAGATAATGCAAAACAACTGTTAACTCAATTTTCGAGAACTTGATGAACTTTAGCTACGTGGCTCCACCAGAGTCGTCTTTCAAGATTGTTTACAGGATGGGACAACGGGCACTGTATTTTGGCATTCGTGTATAGCAGAGACGCTGGTGATTTGTTAACATGCCCCAGAACTTTGTATACGTAAATAGTTTTTCCAGTGTCTTATTCTACGATGGTCTTAGTCTTTTCAATTATCATTACAATGTAACTTTTTATTCCTGGTAATTAGTTAGCTATTACCTTCAATAATAATTAACTCAACACTATCACTCTCGCATGTTTTTTGAACATCTACTCACCCTCTTCACACTTGTTAAATGGTGGACACTCAACCGCCTTTCTTCTCACTACTGTATAACAATTTTAAACTTATCAAGTTTCTAACCTTTTCTACTTTTGTGCCACTGGGTATTACGTAATTTTGATTACATTTTTGAAGCCATTCCCGAGTAATTATATCAGTTATGCCAACACCACCACCCCCCTTCTATTCAATAATGAACTATGCGTTTGTGGTTAAGTTTAAATTTTATTGCTTCCTCCGATAAAGAGAATTTCTTTTTTGCAGAGAAAACGTACTTGGGCAGGACAATATGCACACATTTTCACAGCTTCGTTCCTCTTCAGTACAAAAGAAATTTAGTGAAGACCCTCAACCATACAGAGTTAGAGCTATATGCTCAAAAGAAGTAATTGAAGATGAATTAAGCAATGTATATGATATCTAGACTTTCCCATCGATTGATTGGACTGAAATTCTCGGTCACCATCTACCAATTAAATACTAGTTAAATTGTATATGATACTTTGGTCAAAAATAGCTATTGCGAAAAATTTATCAAAAAACAAATGACAAAGAAAGCGGAAAAGGCCTACTCACTATCTGTAAACAAGATGCCACTTTATATACGACTGCGATTCAAGCGCCATATACCAATTTTTTTATTTAATTATTTTTTTTTTGATTTACAGCTTGATTCCACACTGTATTTTTGGTACAAGTATGGAATTTTCAGCATGGATATCGGTAGCCCAAATTTTGCAGGCCAACCATAGATATCAGGTGTGCGCCGGCGTGGGCTCGAACCCCGGACCATGTGCATGGTCGGCGAGACTCCTAACCACTGTGCCACCGACGCACAAAAATTAAAGGAATGATCCGAAGACCTTCCCATTAGCAAAAACTACGCGTCCGAGCGAGCCCAATTAGGGATCTTCGCAGGCTTCAACACGCCGAAGTGCAAAGGCGAGCCTCCACCTGTGACCAGGGCATTCTTGATCACCCTGGTCCTGGCGCCAATTAAGTGAGATAATTACGAGGAAATTAAGAAAACCAGTTCCAAGAACTTTTAATACTGGTGAACTTCACGTCTTATTCTCTACACGACCGATGGTGCTGCCTCGACTGAAAGATAAGGTACGTAGACTAGCTAACCACTTCAAATTGCATCTACCAATTCAACTGCGCTTGTGGGGCAAGTTATATTGACTATGGTTCTAGGAACTTGATTTCTTGTGCTCGCTCGGGAACATCTCTCAGTATGGCTAGGAAAAGGTGCAGTAAAAACCATCAACAGTTTGATACTAGACCATCTGGTGCAAAACGACCACGAAGCCAGCCAGCATTAAAGAATCTTTCTCTGTCATCTACCTAGTGCCGAATAAGTGGCTAAAAACACTGAAGTTCCGCATACTCCAAATAGCAGAGTCTGTTGTGATTCGTTTGAAACAACCAGTGTTTTGTGTTCAAAAGAAGCAAGTCCAGCCAGCCACTACTACTTCTCTGGCTGGTCTTCAGAGGAGACTATAAATTCGTGAATTTGTAATATTATCTATCCTAATTTTTCTGACATTCAGTGTATTGTTATTTCGATGCTGTTGAACTGTAATCTATTGATATTACTGATTCGATGTTATCTAAACAACGACATTAATGTTGTGCATAGCACTAATTCATTGATTCATGTATAAATAACTGTGGAGCCTGATGATGAATGGGTTATCGAAAAGAGTATTCTTTGTTTCATATCCATTCTTCTGAAGAATTTTCTTTGATAAGCTATCTTCTATTTTCTTCATGACTCAAATGGGACATGCCTTAGGCAGAGATCATATGATCAGTGAGGACAGGCATTTATTTCGACTCATTGTAGATGCCCTATGAATCTGTTTCAAGGAATTGAACAACCTGATGGGCTTAAATAGTTTATTTCCTTTGTTTATTTATATTTCTTACATTCCAAGTGGTGCTCAGGACTCAAAGTCCTGATGTTTCAGTACTGGTGATGTTAGTGTTTTTACCGTGTGGCGGTGCTGATCTCATGCCCGAACTTTCTTCTTTTCCACGTTTAATATAGGTTGCTAAAAAGGTGAAATTTTAGTGTGCATCGGCCTGGTAGCGACCCCATAACGTATGTGTTTGCCCAACATCCTACCATTGAGTTAACGAAGCTTAGTTGGGATAATGCGTCAATGATCTTTTCGCTTCGTTCTTAGTCATATATACATATTAAGTATCGTCTTGATTGAGACTATCATCAAATAATCTAAAGGTGGAGAAGATTACCATTTACAGTTAGACAAGAATAAGATCGTTTCATAACCCAGAATTTCCTAGGCTCTACTGTGATGGGAGAAGACAAGACAGACTTGGTAACAGACTTTTTCCCTGAAGGAGAAGTAAATCAAATGTATACATTCACAACCGGCAAAGGTCAGTTGATAATAACTTGTTCTGATTGGTTGTTGACTTTCTGGAGGTTAAATCTTGAGTCCTAAAGTAGCAAGAACACAGCCAATCAGTACTCTCAATTTATTTTCATTAGTTTTCTAACTGATATCAATCCCTGATTAAACCTGAAAGGCAGAAGAATTTAAGCATTTTTAGAAGAATGGAATCTCACCTAGAATACTAGCTCGATAGTTTTCTAGCCGGTCTCAAGCCAGGATAAAGAGGGAGGGTTGGAATATGGTGCTAGCAACCTTACCCCCTAAACTTAACCAAAATGCTACAGAACCTACAACGCACAAATATACTAAAAATACTAAAAATATTAATAATAACCTTATTTTTCTCTGGAATCCGGGAAGTGAAATGACGCAGGCTGGAAAAAGCCTTCGGAAAGGCTGTCAGCCGATGTGCCTTCTTTCGATGGAAGCAAAAATAAGGATGGGTACGTGGAATGTTCGTACAATGTAGGAAACTGGAAAGGCTGCCCCGGTAGCCACAGGAGTCACACAAAATCGGAGACCAAGCAAGCGAAAACCGATAAACTGGTCGAAGAAGCAGCAAAGATAGGACCCCAGGTGAACATAAACAAGACGGAGGTTATGAAAATAACCAACCAACCAACCAACCAACAACAACAACAACAGCAGAAGCATCCAGCACCAATCACCATCAACGAAAGAGATTTGAAAGAGGTTACTTCATTCACTTATCATCTAGGGAGCATTGTCTCAACTACAGGCAGTCGGAACAGATGAGGATGTCAAATCGACCGAGAATCGGGAAGGCGAGAAACACACACATTCTTCAACCTGAAACCAATCTAGAAATCTTCGTCACCCAACTCAGCATCAACAACAAAATTCAGTCGAATTTTCAATACAAACAGCGTCAAGTCAGTCAGTTCTTCTTTGCGGATCAGAAACTTGGCGGGTGGGTCACAAAGAATATTTCCACCAACAGCCTGTTGCAGACCTAGCTTCATCAACAACTGTCTTAGCTCTGTATTGAAGATCAGATGGCCGGGCCGGGAAGAATCACCAACTATGGGAAACTATGGGAACAAACGAACAAACAAAACAAGAAGCAATCCCCAGCGAACAAATATGCAGGAGAAAGTGGATTGAGATGGATTGGACACTCGCTGAAGAGGCCGGGCCGCTGGGTGACATCGCGCGTCAGGCCATAGCTCGAGTGGAACCCGAAAGGGAAGTGACGAGTGAGACGTCAGTGAAAGGGTGATATGGATGAGATCGTGTGAAGAGGAGTTGAAACACAGTATAGACTAACATGGATGCAGGTGAAAAGTAGAGCAGAAGGAAGACAGAAGTGGCAAGTGGAGACGTGCAGTTGAAGCCGTGTGTTCTACTAGGAATCCAAGAGAACCAATATTATAATAGATGGATGGAGATTCTGGTAGCCTAGTAATTTAAGCAGAGCATAAAGAAGTGACTTCCTACTTTTGTTAACTTAATTAGAATATCAAATTAAAGAAAATGCTTTGGGCGAATAAATTTACTAGAATTATATATTCACAATGCTTTCTATTTATAGCCTCTAAAAAACAAAGAATTTTTAAACAAGCATCATCAAAATCTAGATGGGAAAAAATCAGGATTTTTTCACATCTTCTTCTTCTTCGCCTTTTTCACGTCAGTTTCATGTAACATTTGAATAATTAAACAGTCAAAAGCTCATAGCTAATTATGAAATAGAAGGATAAGCTGTTTTTCAACCAACATATTTTCACTGTGGAACATTTCACTCAGTAAAGCTTTAATGATTTTAATGATTATAAAGTCATGTGTTGATTGATCCCTTTCTCAAGACTAAGCCGTACAACAGGGGCTTAAATTTTCTTTTTATATGCCTTTTTTATTACTACCTAGATGGTTTATGTATATGGGGTATGCGATACATGCATAAATAGACGATGATGTTTCCAGCACAGTTTATTGCCCCTAATCATATCAGTGTATCCATACAATTTCTTAACTTGTCTCATATTTCCATACTCGTGACGAACCCATACCAATTAGAGAGAGATGACTGAGAACTGGAGAGCATCGAACAGCCAGCTGTTTCAACCTACTTGAGGACTCTACATCTATCCTGACCTACCATCGTATCAGGAACGAAATCTGGGAACTTCAGGTAATGCTGTGAAATGTGCTACTAATAACATTTATCGGTAGTATAAAAGAGAGGTCAACTGGCATAAATTGGTCAAATAGCAACCCGCCGCTTTCCATTTGGGCTCCCTCAATCGATGGCATGGCGTGTGATGTCACTTGATGGTTTGTTTTCGCAAAGTATGGCCAATCCACCTAAATCTCTTCCTGTGTATTCGGTACGAAATTGGTTCCTTCTGGGTTGATTTGCACCCAGAGATCCCTGTTGCTGACTTATTCTGGCCATCTGATCTTGAGCAGTACTATATGAAGACAGGCGTTGATGAAGGTGTGTAGTTTGTGTGAGATGCTCCTTATGACGCGCCAAGTCTATGATCCGTATGGTAAGTAGCACTGACTTCACACTGGAGTTGAAAATCCGGATCTTATTTTTGATGCTGAGTAGTGCTGTTGGCCTCCACACAGACTTGAGAGTAATGAAAGCTTGTGTTGCTTTCTCGATCATCGCTGCTTTGATGTCCTCATCAGCTCCGTCCTCCTGTAGTTGAAACGATGCTTCCCAGATAGGTAGGTAGGCAAAATAGGTTGTTTCTTTCATGTTCCTCCGATTTATGCTGGCTGATTGTTGTTGTTGTTGTTGGCCAGGAATCTTCATCACCTCTATTTTCCCTATGTTCACCTGAAGTTCTATCTTCACTGGATGCTTCTTCTGCCAGCTTGTTGCTTTTCACTTACATATCTTCCAGTTTGTTGGAAATCAGACAAATATTATCGGCAATAAGCGACAACAATAATAAAATTAAAATAAATTAGAAGATAAATGTACACATAGTTACTAAAACCATTATATATAACTGCGATTGTACAGCTATTTGAGTGAATTCGCCGAAAAGAGACTCTTCTGTGAACTAAGTTTCTTATTTTCATTAATGTCTAGATGGGGATTATTCATGATTATGTTATTATCTATGATGTCAGCTAGTGTCTGAATAACATCCGTGTAGTTCTCTATCTGAAAAGTGATTGAAAAATATACTGAATGCAATTTCAAGTATTTGCAGACTTCTGTACACACCAGACTCCTACAGGAGACCAGTTATAAGCACAAATGGCAACGTTTAACACCTCTGAGAGTACCCCTAAATGATGCGGTTTCAAATCGCCTCGAATTATCACTTCCTTAGAGGCTGAGAATGCATGGACTTCCTTCCAGTTACCTCCAGCGACGTGACTGAAAATATTTGTCTCTTCTGTGATCTCCAACTCATTGCATCGTCCCGCTCGATACCACATTTATTTTTGATTTTTGACAATTTCCATTTCAGATGAAACTTCTTTCTTTCTAGGTGTTTTTATACCTACCACGGAGGTAATTTCTCCTCTTCCAGTCTTCAGCACTTTTCAATTTCATCAAACTTTGTTTTTAACCCTGAACACTTTCACAATTAAATGTCTGAATACTAACACATCCTGATTCATAAATGAATACTTTTTCTCTTCAAATTGTTGAAAGGGGCTCAGAAAGATAGAGGATATTTATCTTTTATCCTTTTTCTTAGTGAATAAAACACTATGGGAAGGAAGGAAAGCGATAATTTATTATTAGGTGTTATTAGGCACCATATGCATAAAGGAATAGGTATACATTACTTTCATACCTTCTGAAAATGTCACCATTAGATTTTTCAAATCTGTCAATGAATGGAATATACAATAGACCCATCACCTTTTAATAAATCAAGAGAAGGAGATTGCACGCTGAGCTTTATTCACATAAACAATAAATTAAATATCAGACATTGATGAAAAAATTTGGGAAATATCTCAATATCTCAATATATATATATATTATCTGGTAATGCAATTAATTTAATGAATACGATGAAAAAATAGGGGCACTGAAAAATGTAACACTTTTCAAGTATTGGTTTCTTGTAGGGATTTTGTTTAATTGGTCATCATAAGCTGACATCAGTTAGAGAACCACTGGAAAACCTGACAGTACTGCCAGACAGAATTCCCTCCGTTTTTGTTTGGGACTCTTCATCAGTAAGCACCCAACGGGATTCAAGTGGTTCCCCAAGTGATGTTAGCTCATGATAAAATCCTTCAGCCAATCAAACAAAATCCGTGCAAAAGCAATGCATGATAATTAATCTGATACTCGTGTACGATTGGCCCTATTCAGGCAGTTGCCTAGGGTTCTAGCGGGAAGCCGTGACCAGTAGGGTATAGCAGGTTGAAGTTGAGACAGTAATTCATCAAAGAGGACATTGAAAAAAGGCAGCGTTATGCCATGGATTGGCAGAAGTTGGAATTCATGGGCTGGGTATTGGATCGGCTCCCAGTGGCTCACTGGTCTAAGTGCTCGCCTTGTGACCAGAAGGTTGTGGATTCGAACCGTGTCGGTAGGTGCTTACTGCTGAAGATTCTCAAACTGGACTGATGAATCAGCTGGCGATCCAGTATACCCAGGTGGTTTACCAGTGTTTCTCTAACTGATGTCAGCTCATGATGAAATCCCCCATCCAATGTAACACTATACCCAGCTCTAAGAAATCCTTATATCTATATAATTTGTTTTATTGATTTACTTTCCAAGTGGCACACATACGAGGCTTCAAGTCTCTTGGTGGCAGTGGTGTAATTCTTCTTTTGGTGTGAACTGAAGTTGTTAGCCTCACCCTGCCCAAACTCCCATCTTTAGCTAATCTACTACCTGTTTAGAGAAGTTTTCAGGAGTAAGAAAGCCAAATCGAATCTTAAGCCACACGAGGCGTGGTTGACGAGCATTCAACCACTGAACCACCGAGGCACAAATCACAATATTCAAAACATTAAGCCTCATATTAATTTCAGAAACAAAATGCGCTTACTACTGATGAAAGAATATGATAACTTAATATCAGTAAAAAGTTTGAGCATTGTGGATTAGATTAAATAAAGTATAATTATATTTGAATAGTTTACACACAATGATAAGTTTTGTTATTGGTAATATTTCGAGCAAAATTACCAATAACAAAACTTATCATTGTGTGTAAACTATTCAAATATAATTATACTTTATTTAATATGATAACTGTTTGATAACTAATACGGAGCACTTCCATATTAGTTTGATTATTAAATGTATCACACAGTGAAACAGTATTGTATACTGGATGACGTGTGACAAAAATTGATATGATTATGAACAATAAATTGTGTTCGAAACGTCATCCAGTATACAATACTGTTTCACTGTGTGATACATTTAATAATCAAACTAATATGGAATTACTTAACACCACAGTGCCCAAGTTTTACACATATATTAATACGGAGCACTTTTAGTGAAAATTTGAGACCAATTGGATCCATCCAGATAATTGGCGATACTATCGGTAGACAGTGGTGCTCAATATTGAGGATCGATAGAGTTTGATCCCCAGTGTGGCGATGGGCGTTCACTTTCAAAGAGTACTAAAACAGGACGAAATGACTGTCCAATACTCACTGATTTTCAGTGGATCTATTTTTAGTTCACTGCGAAATTTGACTTGAGTTTGATAACAATCTTATTACTTTTATTCTACTGTAGAGTTTAATGGGAAGTAGCAGGTTGACTACTTCAGTAGTCTTGATAGTCTCTATGAGTAATTCTCAATGATAAAAGTGCGAGTACTCTGTGATGTCTATTTTCTCAAGAGTGAATGATTATAGGCTGATATTCTAAGGTTATGTGATGTCAAAGTGGTAATACAATATTAGGTTTGATCACAAACTGAAATCAATTACAGTGTGGTGAGAGCAGGCTGCTAGCCAATCGGTAAACATTAATTTCATTTCAACGCCTAGGTCACGAATATTGGCCGTGAGAAAATATGAACAAGGCTGATTCAACAACCAATCACAGCAGACTTAACGTGGGAAAATAAGATTCGCAAATATATGGCTTATCTTTCCGAAAAACCAGAAACAACCAATCAGAAGACTGTGTTTGTTTGCTTGAATAAGCGATAATTATGTACATGAAATATATATATATATATATATAAATACGTGCTAATTTCCGTAATAAAACGATCTGTTGTCGGCTCTTGTCTTCTGTTGTTACAACAGAAACATTGAAAGGCCTGTGAGTACAGGACACCTGTTCCTTTCCAGTTCAGAACTTTTCATCAGTAGCCACATATAGGAGCTCATGGTCATACCCAAAACAAGTCAAATCCCTTCAAACCAACAACTGATGATTCATCTGATGCTCACTACCGACTAGCTGTACACAAAATGTTACCCACAGAACTAGTGATAGGTCTTCACCAGCAGGGTCCAAAAAGTTAGAAAAAGAAGAGTTATTCGCCAATGACATTGGCTGACAGTTGTAGTATGCATATAGCGAAGCTTGTGAAGCTGGAATTCATGGGCCATTGAACTGTGCCCGAGTAGCTCAATGTTTCACTAGCTCGCCTTCAGCTTCCGATGATCAACAAGTCATTTTATTATAATATATCTGCTTTGTCAACTTCAAGAAATCTATCTATGATATCTTGTTGAAAGCCAATCGTAAGATACTCATAAGTACATTTTGAGACCTGAGTTTTTGATATGGTTGTGTTCTCTGAGCTGGATGCTTAATTTACGAAGCTTTCATCGCCCTTCTGGTTGACATCTTCAGCGCATACTTCAATTCGCTGAAGTGAGCTTTTAGATTTCTCCATGAGTTTATTAATCATCTCTCCTGGTGACCACCTTGGACCTCGTGATTGGTTGTTTTTGTGTGTTTTCACACCTTCTAGGTTACTTGTATTGGAGCTGATTAATTCTTTGTCTTGAACTTTGACCCTTTGTGTGTGAAGTTTCTTTCTTATCGGGTGATAAATTTTGTCTTTCTCTATGTGTCTATTGATTGATGACTCACTGGAATGCCAAGCTTCTGTAGTGCTTTTTGCAGCACTACATTGGTCAAAGTGGACGTTCCCTTCATCTTCGTCTCCACGAACATAAGCTAGCCATCAAAAGATATGATATCCACTTCCTCATATCACTACACACAGACAATCACGGACATCAATTTGACTGGGACAACCGACGTTCAAATATCAGACAGAGGAATCACCAAGAATGCTAGAGAATTTTTAGTAGCCCGCCAGGCATTCCAGTGAATCATCAGTCAATAGGCACATAGAGATAGACAAAATTTATCATCTGATGAGAAAGGAACTTCACACACAAAGGGTCAAAGTTCAAGTCAAAGAAACAATCAGCTCTAATACAAGTAACCTAGAAGGTGTGAAAACACACAAAAACAACCAATCACGAGGTCCAAGGTGGTCACCAGGAGAGATGATTAATAAACTCATGGAGAAATCTAAAAGCTCACTTCAGCGAATTGAAGTATGCGCTGAAGATGTGACCCAGTAGGGTGATGAAAGCTTAGCAAATTAACCATCCAGCTCAGAGAACACAACCACATCAAAATCATCCAGCTGAGCTACAAATCTCCTCTATCATATCTGAGACCTAAGTACATAACTGACGAACAGTTATCTCACGAGTTGGGATATGTTGCCACACACAGTTAGGCCATTCCTCAAATTTATTAGGAACTTTTGAATTAGGAGCTTTTAAACATTTTTATTACACACCAGAGTAGATAATATCAATAGAGGTCATAAATTAGGAGAAAAGAGGAAAATAATCACAAGGTTAGTTGACATATCTGAATAATTATCAATAATGTAAAAAGATCTCTCAGGAGGGATATTCCAAACGAGTAATCTATTGCAACAATGTGTATACATCGTTTTTAAGTTTCACATTTTCATGGAGTATCCCTTTTAACGATGATTGATTAATCCACTCTCACTTGCTTTATGATCACAACTTAGACATTACAAATTTCGGAGGACGGGTGGGGGGGGGCAGCGACAGTCACTTGTTAACTGGTCATTTTTAGACTTCTATCGAAGTAACGCCTGATGGTCCAGTTTGTGGCTGATAGACCATAGAGACCAGAATGATAATTTTGTACACTTTTAATATCATTTTTCAAAAAATCTAAATGTTTGTCTTAATAATAATGACAAATTTTTCACATGATTGACAATACACGCCTCTTTTATCACACATTGTTCTTCCTACCACAGTAAACCTCTGGTCACATGCTTTGGGAAATATAGGATTCTTTCATCTTTGTCCAAAAATTATTCAACAACTTTTTGGTAACATACACAATGAAGAAGACGCTTCCGAAGCATCTACCTCATGAACTGTATCTTTGGATTATATTAGGAAATTTTGAGGAAGTAGCTTTACTGCTTAATAATTCAATTACTTTAGCAATTATATTACAACCCTCCAAAGAAGTATATTATACTGTTTAAATGCGTTTACTAGTTAGGACTTTTATTTTAATATTTAATATCCCTGTACAGATATGATAGAGAAGATTTGTAGCTCAGGTGGATGATTTTGATGTGGTTGTGTTCTCTGAGCTGGATGGTTAATTTTCGAAGCTTTCATCACCATACTGGGTGACATCTTCAGCGCATACTTCAATTCGCTGAAGTGAGCTTTTAGATTTCTCCACGAGTTTATTAATCATCTCTCCCCCGCTTACTAATGACTAATGGTGAACTCGTGGAGAAATCTAAAATTTTACCTCATCGAATTTAAGTATGCGCCGAAGATGTTGCTTAGTAGGGCGATGAAATCTTCGTAAATTAACTATCCAGCTCAGAGAACACAACCACATCAAAATATCCCCGTATTTACTGAACATTACCTCACACAAGTGCTCCAGACTAGTATTACGCAAGTCTGTGTTCCAAATCCTCGAGAAATATAGACTTTTCAGTTTAACATAAGTCATCGACTATTACATGAATGACCACTGATATGGACGACGTAATGAAGGTGTTACTTGAGATTCCTACATGGATCCAATCCTGAAATCAAATAGATCATTTGTATTGCCTGTAACTGTAGCCCTATATGTTACTACCAAAACCAACCCATTTCAGTCTCAGCGCAGGAAACCGATCTCTTCATCTCAATGTATTGATGACAGACCTTCTTTGATACACTCATAGTCACGAAACTCTCTAAAGACAGCAAAAATACGATTATTTTCTGGTGGATCTGTGTACTGCTCCACTCAACAGTATTAATAACATCTAAAACCTAAAATTATCTCAACTGTGCAGTTAGGCAGTTATACAGTCAACTTTCATTTCAAAGTGCAGAACAATTACTTAGAATCAAGTAGAACGTTCGCAACACGGTGAGAGTAAAATCTCTGTCCACAAGAATAGCACACCAACGCTTTCTGCAGACAATGCAAAGTCAGAATGATCCGGATTCTCCCAAATAAAATCACCTGAAAAAGAGCAACATACTATCAGTATATGTGATAATCAAGGTGGGAAGTATGACCACTAGTAATTAAACTGTGACACTGACCAATAATAAGGACCAAGTCAACACATGATATGCGAATGTCAAGACACTGCTAAAAACAGTGTTCGTTGAAACATCGAAATAAGCAAGCAAGTAAGGGCTTCACAGCATATTCCTAAATGGCTCTATAAACAAATGGAATCTTCAGAACCTATTAACGGTGAGAACAGGAGACCTAGCTCTTCTATTGCGAAACGTATTACAGAGGAGACAGGAAATAAAATTGATGTCAACAGATCATTTAACCTATTTGTAAAACCTGTTTTGGGCGTATCCTAAAGTTTGTGGAAGCCCAAGTGTGATTACGAGGTTTAAACCACCTTTATGCATTCAAAAACAATTCGTCATCACATTAAACCTTCCTTGGTTAATTTCGTTTTTATACCATGACAGATGTACTATTACTTCTGCTCTTTGGTTTAGTGGTCTTCATTATTACTTTGACCTTCAATATGTCCTCCTTTTAACTTGACCTAAGTAGCCTATTTTCTCACCTCTTGCCTATTTATTAATTTCATATATATTCCTATGACAAGTCCGTGTGTGATCAGATTGTTCGAAATGTGTGTTGCGCGAATACATACATTACACGATAAAGACAAATTACATCTTCTTATCGCTTTGTCTAATATGAGCGTCATGATTGTAATTAGGTACTTCAGGAGGGATTTCTAAACATTTATGCTGTATGATTTGTGTCCGAAACCCATTGGAGACATAAGATTTCAGATAAGCTCTGCTGATGAATGCCAACAGGCACGGAAAGTAAGTACAAGGCTTCCTGCCGACTGTCTCCAGCCATCTAACACAGTTGTTTACTGTACGCTTTCGTGGAGATTTATGAAAGATATATCTATCTACTCACAAACGCACATACATACATACATACATACACCAAAAGAATCCAGAAGAAACAGATGTAATCTCCACTGCTATCTTAGTTTAGTTTGGAAGCAGGGAAATTTCTAAAGTGTGTTTGTAGAACGTCTTTTAATCTTAGCCGACATTTATATTTATCTCAAATTCTCTTATCACATCAGTTGAGTATTAGTATCTTATTTATGCTATTTACAACTTACTTACTGAGAGCGATAATCTTCTCCTTTCAGTGGAAAATCTGCTTACACCCCCACGAATGTGAGTATTAGGGCAGTCTTGCCTCTACTTTCTTAGATAATCCTACTGGATATTTTAGCATATGCTTAGATATATTTATACATACGTATATGTGTATTAAGTTTAGAATTTATAACTGGAAACTATTCAACTTCGAACTGTAATCACACTTATTCATTCTGAGCATAGATCGATATACGTTAGAGAACCATTGAAAACCGTTGAGTAGTACTGGACAACTGTTTTTTCAGTTCTCAGATTGGGAACTTGTTGGCATTACTCACTCACTGGGCTTCAAACGAATGGCGGAAGTGAAGACAAATACTCACTACGGATGACATTGGGTGATGAGAATCGCGCTTAAAGCTTGAACTGGTAGAAGTTATAATCCATGGATAGCGTCGTAGTGGTTGAATTGTCTTGGACTGGAAACCCAGTGGGTGCGAACTGTTAACGAGTCCTCCCAAACCAGGCTGACGAGATAAATTTACATTACTCCGTGCTGCTTGTCAATACTTTTCTAAATGATATCAGTCCGTGATCACAACTGAAACATTGAAGTACTGTGGTAGCACGATGGCAGTCTTCCTAATTTCTAATCGAATAGTAAAGGTACACATTCGAAATGAATATTATCTGATCTCTGGTACATTTCATGAAATCATGAGGGATATGTAAGCGTCAAATTCCTCTAAACCAAGTTTTTAGAAATTCTATTCCTTCACGTTTCCAGTAGAACATAGGGTCCTTGAAGCTAAAGGCTTGAAGTTTCGGTGGCAGTGGTATTTATTTTTACAGCATGGAGTAGCTAACTTCATTCCCAACCTTCCCTCTTTACAGGTCTTATAACAAGCTTAGTGAGGTAAAGGAGGGTGTATGCCAGGGATCGAATCCCGGACAAGCATTCTACCACGGTGCCACCTACGCCCACTATATAAAGTACAATAAACAAATATAAAAGCGTTTGGTTACAATTAAAATAGCTGATCGTATTTCACAGGAATTTTGTGAATAATCATAGGACATGACAATGTGTTGACCAGAAGGGAATAAAGTGAGACACATATTCAGAAGATTATGATAAAATCAACTTCGTGAAAAGTCATTAGAGAGTTTTATGAACTGTCTTCTATCTGTTTAAATAAAAAATCATGGTTTGAGGATTATAGGATTATA
This sequence comes from Trichobilharzia regenti, assembly GCA_944472135.2. Classification (NCBI taxonomy): domain Eukaryota; kingdom Metazoa; phylum Platyhelminthes; class Trematoda; order Strigeidida; family Schistosomatidae; genus Trichobilharzia; species Trichobilharzia regenti. The sequence goes on along the minus strand of OX235263.1, from coordinate 108,225,098 downwards.
ATTCTATAGTAAATGCGTTTCCTCCCGTCTAAAAGGATGACAATTAACTGTCTATTATTCCCGTAAATTTCACAATTAAATTTTGAATACAGTTAACTGAAATAGAGTTAACGGGTAGATGTGTAACAACAGAAGACAAGGGCCAGGCAACAGATCGTTTTATTATGAAAATCAACACGTATTTATACATATTTCACATACATTATTATAGCTTATGCAAGTAGACAAGCGCAGTTATCTGATTGGTTGTTTATCAGAAGTTAGGCAGACAAACGCAGGCTTCTGATTGGTTGTTTCGGGATTCCTCGACAAATAGAGTTCTCTATCTGCGAATCATATTTTGCCACGTTAACTTTGCTGTGATTGGTTGCTGAATCAGCCTTGCTCATATTTTCTCACGGCCTGCTCTCACCACAGATGCATAAATTGATGTAGGTATGGCTCACTGGTTCAATCATCTGACAGTGTATATAAGATTCGGAACCAAAAGCAACTACTTCAGTTTGAGCAACTAACACGAATCATAAGCCTCTCCCTCCCCAAAACGTCCACAATAAATGCTATTAATAGACTGGCACATGAACAAGCTGTTATAGATAATTAAGCTTAAACTAAAAAGGGTTTCGAGTGGAACATAAGGCTGGTTTCAACAACACATCTCCACTTTGTTCTGCTTTCTGCCATCCTCTTCAGCTGGGGATTCACGATTGACCAAACCCTCTCATCTCTTCCCCGCCACATAATCTCCTCCATGTCAACCTATTACTGACAATTCCCTCATTACTTCCCAATTGGATTCCATTCGAGAAATGGCCTGCATTCAGCGCATTGTCATTTGACAGTTTCCTCAATGTTTACCAGATTTATTCCTATTTTCTCCTGCATATTTTTTGAGCGATTGGCTCTTAGTTGCTTAGTTCCTAAAGTTTTGTGTGTGTTACCGATTCTTTCTGGCTGGCCATTTGATCTTCAGTATGGAGCCAGCCAGCCAGCCAGCCAGCGAAGTGGGCAGCTGTTGATGAAAGTCTGCAGTTGCCAGTTTGAAATGTTTAGAAGAATTTACTTGACATTGGTGTTGAAAACCCAGATCTTGTTCCTTATGTTGAATACAGAAGAATTCCGAATTTGTTTCAGGCTGATGAAGGCGTATCTCGCCTTTCTGATTATAGTTAGTTGACTTTAACATCTTCTTCCGTTCTTTGTGCTTGTAGTTGAAACGATCCTGGGTCCCGAGATAAGTGGAGGTATTAAGTAACTTCTGTTAAACCTTCCCCCCCCCCGGGGTTGATGGTGACTGATGCTGGTTTTTGTTGTTGGTGCTGTTGGTTGGTTGTCTTCATCACCAACGTCTTCTCTATGTTCATCTGCGGTCCTGTCTTTGCTGCTAGCCTGCTTTTTCAGCCAGTTTGTTGGGTCTTGCCCGAAAGTCTTCGAGTTTTGGTGAAATCAGACATATATCATCTGCGAAACTCAGATCTTCTAGAGTCTTCTAATCGGTCGTCCAGCGTATTCCTGACTCCTCACCCCCAACAGTCTGACTAATCATCCAGTCCACCACAGTTAAAAAATATCATCGGTGATAATAGACATTCACTCTTGTCGTACGCATGTATGCACTTTAAAAGCCTCGTTGAGCTTTTCGTTGTGGATTACCTGACACGTTCCACTGTCATATAGCAGTTGAATAAAATTGATAAAGACTTGAAGTACTCTCTAGTGTTGTAGTAGTTTCCAAATTACTTCCCGGTCAACGCTGGCTGTCGAAAACCTTTTTGAAATCGATGAAGTTTAGGTTTGACTGCCATTCTATGCTCTGTTCGGTGATGATGAGTATAGTAACAATTCGACCAGCAAATGATTCGCCCTTCCTGAATCCAGCTTGTTCCAGGATGACAGAATTGTGCGTCCATTCCACCTTTCACTCGCTCAAGAATAACGTGACTTAGTTTTTTACTTGGTGTGGACAGGAACACTATTTCACACCAGTTCTTCTAGGGTGAGGCGTTAGTAGCCCCTATTCGACAGCTTGACGAGGTAGCCTTTCTTCCAATCGTTTGACACCTTTCTTTCCTTCCAAGCTTTCTGCGATAATGGCGTGAGAACATCTGCCACAGTCCTCTTGTCTGGGGGAATTATCTTTGATCCTACTACCTTCCCAGACTTCGATAGCTTAATCGCATTCAGGATTTCTGATTTCGCTGGAGAATTAGTGTCCACTGGCACGAAGTCCGTGGGAGCTGATGGTCATGGTATATTTCTGGGCGAGTTGAGGGTGATGATCGTCTCAGGATTCCTATAAAGTGATCAGAGCATTGTTATAATTGTTTCTCCTTCTTCGTCATCAAGTTCCCTTGAGCATGTGAATAAAAAAGTTATTTTATAGTTTGATCACTGATTGATATCAGTAAGAGAACCGCTGGAATCAATGAGACAGTGCTTGACAACTTTTTATTCCTGTTTTGGGACCCCTTGGCAGTTAGCACCCACCGCTGGGGTTCGAATCCAGAAAATTCCAGGTATAAGGCATGCTCTTAGACCACATGGGCAATTTTCATCTCCATATTTTAATATGAACTGTTTGGCGTGATCCATCCTCTATAGGATTATTATGCATATCGATCAATTTTCTGAAGATGTAACTGTAAATACTACTTATATTTATTTAAGAGTAATATCCAACAGAATTTGTATTTAATTAGTTCACTCTATTTCATCATTGCTGCTTAGCGTGTAACAAGACTATAATGATAACATTTATAATATAATTGAGCTATAAAATGTCTATTGCGTGTGAACATAGACTAATCATCATGTCATCGTATAACAGACTAGACAGGTGACTGTCTTAAAAGTCTACCTCCTCTTTGTCTCTTTAAGTGGCAAAATTCTCATTTCTAACCACCTTCTCCTTTTTATTGGAACAGGAAGAAGGTATACAATGTGCTTCTTATTGCTTAGGTGTGAAAAACAACTACTGACAGACAGACAGACTTAAGTACTATATGCATATTTGTATCAGCTGTCATGTATGAGGCAGATAGAAACATAAGCAACATGAAGACTATTCAATATTACTAACACTGGAGAAATAATGACTGTTATTACTATTATTATCATCATTATTATTTAAAAGATTATTTCACATGAATATTTGTCATGTAATTGATTATCTTAAATTTATCTTAAAATTTATGAATGCAGAAACTCACTGTCTCTCCTTACAGCCACTGGAATTTTACGTTTTGAAACATAGGATAAACTACCTTATTTCGCCTTTCAAGAGCGTATGCATCTATCAGCTGAACTATTGCTTCAGAGTCAGTTACTCAGAGTGTGCAGCTATGCAGGTTTATCGTCAGGCCCCTGAACATCGTCTAAGGAACAGGGACGGTCTATTCACAGCTCTGTTTTAGCTCATCTAGTAAGTACTGAACATAAAGTCATTGTTAACAAGGCGGTTTTTAAAGTAATCTGTCGTATTCCAACTACTGGTCTTAAGTTTCTTTTACGAGTTCGTATGTTACATATAGCTGAAGAAGCTTAACTTATGTGCTGAAAAGACGTTCGTCCGGATGCCTTCCTTAGTCAACTTTGTCAATATTACAAAATGTAAACTGTGCTGAAGCTTTCAAAAACAGGTTAATGCAAGCGAGAAAGGCAAACGAGTTTTGACAGAAACATCTAATCTTAGAATTTTACTGGCAAAGGCGTATATGTATATTAGAAGTCAATCTGAACTAGGAATGTTCGCTCCAACAAACGTCTCCTCTTCAGGTTCTTACAATTATAAAATATAATATTTGCTGTTTTTTACAATAATGTTCAGTTATGCTGTGGATACACGCAGAATAGGAGATTAGTAGTTGTATTGGGTAACGAACTCATTGTGTTTGTACCGCCGAAGAGTTGCAAACTAGGACGAAACAACTTTTCAGTAGTTCCTGACTGTTTTGAAATGGTTCTCTAATCTACGTCAGCTCACGATGAAATCCAAACCAACTGTTGAATAAAATTGAATCGTAGGGCTTATAGCTCCTAGACATATATGTATATTGGAATGGGTTCTAACTGGCTTACAGTTCTGAATATGGGGAGGGCCATAAACTATCGAATAATCCAAATTACAGTAGTTATAAGGATTCGTTTAAAATAACTGGGAATGTGTGTACAGAAAAAAGAAATACAGCCACTTTCGCTAGCCTGAACTGCTATGGCATTTATATACACACACTACAGTATTGTATTGAGTCACACCTATTGGATGTGATCTTTCATCCAGTATGTTTAAATTCTTTCTATCACTTAATTAATCATTAATATACGTGTATGAACAAAAATTTTATCTTCTTAATTTACCTGTTATAGAGAAGATTTGTAGCTCAGGTGGATGATTTTGATGTGGTTTTGTTCTCTGAGCTGGATGGTTAGTTTGCGAAGCTTTCATCACCTTACTGGGTGACATCTTCAGCGCATACTTCAATTTGAAGTATGCGCTGAAGATGTCACCCAGTAAGGTGATGAAAGCTTCGCAAACTAATTTACCTGTGTTAAGTTATAAAACACTGACATACACACACTACATTTTCGATATTATCATGCATTCATTGGGAATTTGGGATAATAGTGAATTGAATCCACTTCCAGTAGTAATCAAAAGCATTCACGACCATAATATTCATTTCAGTGTAGATCCGGTCACGAACTATCATCGGTTGGAGATCGTTGAAAATCAAGGTCTACTGAACAGTTGTATTTTTCCAGTTTCAGGTTCACCTTTGACCCCTCCCTTCTCAAACAGAGGATCCGTAAAGTTCAGTGTAAGTGGTAAGTATATTGACCATCCCTCTACTGAGATAGAATTGCTGAAGCTGACCTGATAACCTGATGGTAGGCAGTTCGATGGGAATGGAGTGGATATAATATGCTGAGGAGACCGTTGAGTGATGTCAGACGCCAAGCATACTATTCACTCGAACTTGACTGGCAAGTGACATGTTGGTTAACGCAGGTTAGCAGAAAGACGACCACATGATGAAATGATGAGTACTTGTGGACAGTCGTCGAGCCTTTTGAGAGTGAGTGGGATGGAGATGTGCTGTCGAGGGACTGTGTTTCTCTCAACACCTACGGAATGAATAAATAAGTTGATAAGTTAACATTCCGACTTTTCACTGCATATATGTAAGCCTCGCTTCGTCTACAGAGCAAAGATTTATGATGCAGTCTCTCTCCCAGCTCCATGAAATCCGAAAAGAACTAAGACAACGTTGATCCCCGTTTATTTTGGAAACTAATTCAACAATTCGAAGTGCCACAGACATACATACACGCCTTTTCAACAGCTATACAATGATGTCGCATGCTAGGTAATTCACAATAGGAAACTTAGCGAAGACTTTAAGGCAGACAAATTAGACAAAGCTGCCTATTATCACCAAGGACATTCCTAATTGCAGTGGAATGGATTATGCCTTAGACTATAGAGAGAGATGACAGCAATCCGTTGGATTGATAAGAAGATCTGTACATCGCAGAGGATGTATGTTCAATGTCATACAGCAACAACAAACAGCACAAATGCCTGTCAACCGGAGAAATTTGAAAGGGATTACCTGCTTCACTTATCTAGGAAGCATCCTTTCAACCACAGGCACACAGCAGGGCTGACGATATCGAAGCCAGGCAGGATTGCAAAGACAAGATAAATATTCATCACTCTGATATCCGTTAGGAAATCTTCTGCTTCACTCAACTAGCATAAACAGCAAGAATCGGATTTTAAATACAATTCAGTCAGTTCTTCTGTATGGGTCAGAAACTTGCACTAAGCGTTACAAAAACATTTCTAAAGGACTACTGCAGACTTTTGTCAGCAGCTGCCCACTTTGCTTCCACCTTATATGGGAGCAAATGACTGGAGTGAAAGAACTGGTAGCAAAAAACTGTGGCTTGGAACAAACTAACCAAGAACTTATCGCTCAACAATTGTGTAGGAGGGGGGGTGAAGATGGACTGGTCACAACCACTTTTTAAAAGGCTGTCGAATGACATCGCACGACAGGCAACTGCTTAACTGGAACCCAAACTGGAAACTGCTGGTCGGATGTGTATCACAGTGTAAGATGTAGTGAGCTATGCGATGAGGATCAGATGAGAGATTAGCAATGGGACCAGATGAAGAAGACGGGCGGAGAATACGACGAAGTCAAAGACCTGTTTTTGACTCAGATATCAAAGAAACGGTAATAACAGTATACTATTTTCTCAAAATAATTTTTTTTTTGTTTAAAAGTTATATGAATCTTTCTTTATCATAACACATCTTTGACATTATAACTTTTATATTGAAAAATGTGACCTTATTCGAGGAAAATATTGGAGACGTAAATATAACTCGCAGTTTGCGTTCTCGTGTATAGTTTTATTGCTCCCTTTTTGTCTGACTTGGAGAATCCGCTTTACCCTCAGCTTTCACCTTGCATCTCCTCAGGTAGAACAAGGAGTAACTTCAGAAAACTGTATGCTCGCACGTCTAAGTATAAGAATTCTATGATACCATACTTGGCACGTATTTTATGTGATGAAAATAGTGTCAGGCAAGAATTAACTAACCTTTTTTCATCTAGTAAATAAACAATTTCCTCCATCCATCCTTACATACCTTCAAGTTTTAATTTTATTATTTCTATTATATTTATGGTCCCGTTACTTCTCTGTTTTTTACCCTCAGAATTGCAAACACCAACTTTTCTCCATGACGGCTGTAATCTTTGTTTTTCCCCTCACCATATCATGTAAAAAGAACACTATATTCAATATTTTTAAACATGTTAGGATTTCTATACCACATTGACAATACTGTGTGGCACAAGCCCACGGCAATTTTCACTTGTATTCTTATTATTATTATTACCTAGCTGTTATCATTATTATTGCTATTTCCATTTTATATGCTGCATGTTTTTGACACTACCTCTATTGTAAGTGTGGAAAATTTTCTGTGTGATTAATTTTATTTATAATTTGAGGAAATTAGATGCAAGGTGTTGTGATTAATGCTGAAAATTCCATTCTGTATCACAAGTACTGTTTTTGGAATAAAGTAAATCATTATTATTATTTTTTCTTATTTGCGTAGACAGAACTGAAGCTTTCATATGCAAATTTAAGATACTTATCAAGTTCATGAGTAATGATTGCTGGTATGTAATAAGAAGAAATATGTGAAGTGAATTTCCAATCAGCCATAAGAAAAGTCGAGCAAAGAATATTCTTTTCAATAAATTCCTTTTCTTATGTGTATACTTACCGGTGGGTTTTAGCGTTGTGTACAAAATTGCTGTTTCAACTTATTTAATGATTCAACTGACTGTTTCTCTGTCTTTTTTGGTCAGATTCACAGAAGATGAGATTTAATTTTGTATTTTAGGTTGTCACTAGGAATGGTATTCGTCTTCTCGAAGTAATCTGTTCAGTTCATGATAACCACTCCTGAACCGTCTTCAGATCTTCTTACTATTATGTTATCGTTTATTCGGAGAATAATCCGGGCTTTTCTATGTTTTTTTGGTCAAAAATTTCTTCGAATAGCGTTTACTCTCTATATAATTATAGCAACAATCGACCAGAGGTGACGTAAATTTTTCGATGGCTTCAGTTGATGAAGGTATCCAGTCTTTGGGTTTAGTGTTGAAACTTTCAAACTGAACTTGAGCATCTATTTTATTAATATTAACATGCCAGTCACAATTATTAGGATCAAGGGATAAAACCTGTAAATCTACCTCATTAAGGATTACATTCTGAAAATTGATAATACATTACTAATTGTGTTCAGAGGAAATGTTGCTTCAGGTATCATGTTTTCCGGAAATCAACCACTAAAACCCACTGGTACGTTCATATAGAGATTATATCGTTTGCTAAAAGTACACAAAAATAGTTGACCACTTCGGCAAGTACTAGATTTGTCAGACTCCTCGAAGAATCCTATATTCAGATGGTTGGTCAAACTCTTAAAGCATCTATATACTGAACTGGTGAAAAACAGCGCATAAGTGTCCTTTGGATTTGTTGAAAAGACAAAAATTTAAAAACTGATGACGAATTCATTAAATTTTTTTTGATGCATCTTCCTTGTTCACCAATGTTCTACCTTTGGAAACAGTAGACCTTATATGTAAAAAACTTATTAAAGGAAACATCGATGTCGGCATTCCTTTATCCTTTATGAAAGAGCTTCTTTTTTGAAATGCACAATGAGTGTTTACTTTTTATTCAATAGGGAATTGTACAGATAAGTCCATGATGTGCCGATGGGGCCATCATTCGTATAAAATCTAGCTGACATTTTCTTTGCAAAACTACAGAAAAGTTTTTTTGGAAGGTGTACTTTGTTGAACATGGTTGATACACCTTTGATTGTGAAAAATGAGAATATAGCGAAGAATATCCTGGACAAATTTAACGATGTGCATCCTGCAATAAATCTTACCAACGAAAAAGAAAGGAACTCTGGTATTTCACCCTAAGACATCCTTATGATCAGGGAAAGAAGGCGGTACAATAAGAAGAAGTGTTTATAGAAAATCTACATCAACTGGTCAGTTTGCTTATTTTTTTCAGCTTGGTATCGTTGAAACACAAACGCAATTCAATAAAGTACCTGGTCCATTGAGTAAGAGCAATCTACTCTGATTAATGTCAAAGACATGAAAAACACTGGCTAGTTGTCTTTCATCATAGATGCCTACGTTCTATCTCCCGTGTGAAGTGGTATAAAAAGGTTGCCAATATTCAGTTTAAGTGTCGAGTGCTAGATAAGGAGGGGAAATCGATCGACAAGGCTGTGGAGTTGCATCCACTGAGATGGTTAAGACATGTGCTACGCTTGCCTAGATATCCTCGACTGAGAGGCAATGTTAGCTGACATTCGGTCAGACTAGAATAGAGCTAACGGCGGTCAAACCAAAACATCGCTTCATCAGTCAATGAAATCCACAATGGTTAGTTTAAACCACATAGGGAGGTGTAGACTTCCCGGTTGGGATCTTCGGGACGGTAAACATCAATGGCTGGAGACAGTCGGTGATGTGACTCAAAATTGTTCTCAATAGCTGGCTGGTGCATATGCATCCACTCATTGTAACTTATAATTTTCAATGAAAATTTGCTCTTCTTCGTTATTACTATTTCTTTTGTCTCACACCTCTGTTTACTGTCTCTATTATGCATTTCTTCTACTTTCTTCTCTTGCTTTGTGTGCTACAGGGAGGGAGTGTGGCGACTTGAACTCCTGCACAATGGTGAAACGTTCTATGTCGAAAACAGACAGACAGACAGACTTCGATGAATATCTTAATGAAGAACTTAATGTTCTTAAGGAGTTGCTGAGTGAGAATAGTTACCCTGAGAAATTGATCGACAAGAATAGGAATCAAGAGACAAGGTAAGCCAATACAACAAGAGTTTAAAAACAAAATGAGCAAAGAATATACTTTCTGGTGTGTTTATATACATAGAATATTCTAGACTAGTCGTCACTGATAATATTGGTCTTTTTAAATACTATCGATTTATCAAATTTCCTGACAACATCCTGCATAATGGTTAAGTAAGGGACAAACAAAATCCAATCATAGGTTTATTCTATCTGATCTTCTGGATACGGAACACGAGATTGATGTTAATGCGACAACTTTCAATGTCATCTACCGCATACCAAATAATCTTAACTTCGCCTTAAAAGTTGCTGAGTCTGACCGTTGGAATCTCCATTGAGAAAACTTACTTATATATCTAAAAGAAGTTGGTTGGTTCAGACACTATCCATACCTTGGCCATCAAAGTTTTAATGATCCTTGATTTGTTGTGGAAATTTCCTTAATTTTATTTGATATTCTGTTTACTACTACATTTTTATGCTTATTATAACTTAGGCGTCTTTCCTGAACTGTAATTTCATTGACCTTAACAGTTTGATAATAGTTAAAAACACCAATATTTTTAAAGACGGCTATTCTAGAATATTCTATACACGTAAACATATATATATATATGTCATGACTTAGCAGAAGTTAGAATTCATGTCCCAATGGCTTAATGGTCTATGGGCACGCCAACCTTGTGACCAGAAGGTCCTGGGCTCGAACCTCGGTGAGCGAGTATTGATGAAGAGTCCCTAAACTGAGACGAAACATCTGTTTAGTACTCCAAGGTTTTCCAGTGGTTCTCTGACTGATGTCAGCTCATGATGAAATCCTCCATGCAATCAAACAAAATCCCTACAAAACCAATACTTGAAAATACATAAATATATATTCGTCGAGGCAGAAGAGGGTATTCTTTCCACAGTGTTTTGTTCTTCTAAATGTCTAAATGAATAGTTTCAAAAAAAGGAATTGACTTATATCTTCAAAAGCAGGTGGTTCGAACGCTTTCCCACCTTGGCCATCAGGATTTTTATGTTCCTTAATATTACTTTATATTCTATTTACTAATACATTTCATGTGTATTATAACTTACGCATCTTTCTTGAAGTGTAACAAATCGATATCGTTTAAAAAACACCAATACTGGTAATGACGATCATTCTAGGATATTGTATATATATATATATATATATATATATATAATGTTTAATACCTCCTTAACAAGTCTTCGAGGAACCTACTTCAAGTACTAGTCTCTGAGAATTTCATTCATTTTAAGTATGACCACAGATTGACGACAACTGGAAAAGTAATCAAAACTAACAGAGTCTACTACACAAGTATTTCGCCTAAACTTGAGACATTTTAGTGATGGGCATAGATAATACAACCAGGGGGTCGACCCAGGTACACTAAGCTGAGAGGCGAGCTTGTTGAACACTCAGCCATATGGATGAAATCTAATGGCTCATCAGTTCTAAATTCTTCCAGTTCATGATTTTTAGCTAATCTGATAGTCGGTACCGTTGCCTAGTATTTTTCTTCACACTCAACCTGCTGGAGATGCCACTGGTCAGGACTTCTCTAGGCGACTTCATTTTGCGGGCGATCACTGTAGTGGGCGTGGGAAGGATTTTCAAATATTAGTTGGTAAAAATTGATTTATATATTGATATATATAATTGATATATATATATATATATACAACATTTTATTCGTGTACTTTCCCAGTAGAACATAGGGCTTCAAGCTAGAGGCTAGAAATTTTGGTCGCATTTGTGTTTATTTATTTTTACCGGGATGGGGTGGCTGGCCTTAAGCCCAACCTTCCCTACTGACCAGCCTTTTCAGTAACTTAGCGAGATATAGGAGTGCGTCCGTTGGCCGGGGATCGAATCCAAGACCACCTGAGTGGTTGGCGAGCATTCTATCACTGTGCCACCGACGCACATCCTTTATATATATATATATATATCACATAATACTGCTTTTTTTCTAAGGATGCTAATAATTTTATTCCTCAGCCTAAGTTAGCTTCCTCCCTGATTGTCACTCGTAATCACAAAATTCTGAGGAATTCAAATCACATATGTTTCTAAATAGTTTGTCTTATTCTGCCTTGTAAATACGTCTACAAAGTTTTAGAAAAAGGCACTTCTTTTGTTCATCGCTTCTGGTATCCATTTCATTTTTATGTAAATCGGAAGTTGTGGAGCTTCTAATCGATGTTCTACGTCTTAATCATTTGTTCATTAATTTCAAACTCAATCCAACTTCGATTCCAGTAGTTAGTTTCATTTACTTTCATACAACAGGTATATATCGTTGCCAGTTGTGTGGAAATAAAAAAAAATGTTGTCAAGTAACTAATTTTTAATTGAGTGAAATGCACAATGGTTCCTCTGTTAGTGACTTATCTTGAAAGCAAAGACTATAGTGGTACGCATAAGAAACTTCTTGATCAACTCTAAAGTTAAAACAATTAGTCCCTTTGATAAATTTGAATAAGAAATTCAGAAGACAAATTTCGCGAGATGATATCATTTCGTAGTTTCTTTACAACCGCTTTACAACTAACATGGTTAACAATGATAAAATAAAGTTCATGAAAATTACTCAGTTAAATAAAAACAAAAGTACATACTAATGACCAATCATATTAAGATAGGTCATGCAGTCCAGGGTAGGCGAAGATTGAAGTCTATTGATTTTTGTACACACAGTTTAGGCTGTATGTGATTAATCCAAAGTGCTTCCATCACCTTCAATAACCTTGAATTAGAGTTATGTGAAATAATTGTGAAACAGTCATTAATATTTATTTTGTGACCAGACATTAATAAGTGTTTTGCAATGGATGATGCTGGATTTCTATTAAGATTAATCGCGTTAGGATTTTCGATATGATTTACTAGCCATTTTGGAATATGTTCTTTTCGACGACATTGGAACATTCTGTTAGTTCTACCTATATAGGTGTCACCGCAGCTGCAGGTGAACTTGTAGATACAGTTTGAAGTAGAGTCCACAGAATTTCGTCCTTTAATCGTAGGAACAGGGATCGAAAATGTTCGGCAAGTGAGAAAAAGAGATGTGGCGGCGTAGAATGTGCGTTTGATGGCTGATCGAAGTCTTTGAGTTGTCAACTGCATAATCTGGTCGCCCTTGAATGGTAGATTAATAAAGATGGCTTTCTTTGGTACAGAAGCTGTCTTTTCGAGATGTGGTTTTTCCTTGCTGTGACAAGTGATAAAGCTCTCTGGATAACCATTAGCTAATAAAACTGAATGTACATGTCGAAGCTCATCCATCAATGTGTCACTCGTGCATATTTTTCGGGCCCTTGAGAACAAACATTTCACTAGGGAACGTTTATACTGGATAGGAACAAAACTGGTAAAATGAAGATATTGTCCAGTCCATGTTTGTTTACGAAAAATAGAGCGCTGAATCGTTCCATCATTTCTCCTAATCATAGTAATATCCAGGAAACCGAGTTTGTTATTCGATTCTAGTTCGGAAGTCACTCGAATATTTGGATGGATATGATTAAATAGAGTAATGAAGTTTTCAATAGATTTACTATTATTACCAATAATAAGAGTATCATCTACATAACGTTTATACAGCATAAATCCTCCAAGCATACCTTGCATTTGTTTCTCTAATTTCGACATAAATATATCTGCTAACAGGGGCCCCAGAGGGCTCCCCATCGCAACACCATCGATTTGTTTATATGCCTTTTCTTGGAATGTGAATCTAATATTTTCTGTACACATTAAGATTATGTCTTTGATGTAAGTGACGGGAATGGGTAAGTTTATGCCATTGCTTGTGATGTAATCGCAAATAAAATCAACAGTTTCATGAAGGGGAACATTGGTGAATAAAGATTCTATGTCAATTGAACACATAACCTTTTCCTTAATGTTCAAGGTGTCCAGCATTTCTGTAAGATCAAATGAACTTTTTACAGAATGATTTGATAATGAGTCTCTTACAGGCGTAAGGACCTCTGTAATCCATTTGGCGATTTTATGGTAAGGAGAATTTGACATGTCTAAGATGGGTCTCAGTGGGTTCCCAGTTTTGTGGATCTTCGGAAGACCATAAAGCTGAGGAGTATGTGACCCAATTGGTTTAAGTTGTTTATAAAGTTTTTCATTTATAAAACCATGCATCAGTAAAATCTGAAGCTGACGATTGATCTGCTTTTCCACAAGCAGCACGTTATCAGTAGCATTGTCCAGCAGAAATTTGGACTGATCTTTGAGGATATCGTTCATTTTATTTTGATAATCCGATTTGTTCATAATGACAACGCCTTCTCCCTTATCAGGTTTAAGGATCACAAGATTATCTTTTTGAATTAATTCCTTAAGTGCGGCGTGGTGTTCTTTTGATAAACCATTTTTCTGGTGTATTCTAACTCTAAAGTATTTAATTTAGATAAAGACTTTAGAAAAAAATCAACAGAATATTGATTGTTTTGAAATCATCGACGCTGCATGAAGTTTCGTTCCGGTTTGAGGTTCTTTATCTTGTCAGTACTATAAGGTCTTCAAATGATTCTCTAACTTACATCACCTCGTTATGTAACCAATTAAATTCCTGCATATTAGCACTTGACAACTAACCTGATGCGGAATAGTGACTAGATGCATGCAGGAGATTACCTGGAGTTCTAATGACAAGCCTTGACTATTGGAGTTCTTCAAAATAAGGGAAGGAAACAGTTACTAACGATGATATTTGCTTGGGGTTGCAATGTATATGTAAAATTTGCGGAAGTTGGAATTCATAGGGTGGCCATTGAATTGGATCCCAATGGACGAATAGTCTACGACCTTGCTTTGTAACTGGAAGGTCTTGTGTTAGAACCCTGGTGGTGAATGTGTTCTGTTGATGTGCCACAAACAGCTGTCAAGTACTCACTGATAGTTCTCTAATGGTTCTCCTAATGATTTCAGCTCATGATGAAATTGTCTAACGAATCAAATAAAAATCTTAACAAAACCAACACTTGAAAATCATCTCCATTTCCCTGGGAATATTTGTCGGGAGACGGATTATTGTTCATTTTGTTCTCAGAGTTCCATATTGTTTGCTGATTACTTTGATCGAGCCATCTATGCTTCGCTATGGAAAGAAAGAATCGAGTATCTGTTGATGGAAGTATGCGACAGTCAGTTTGAAATGATCTTGGTGACGCGTGCATCAAGTCTCTGTGCCGTGTAGATGCACTGATAAACTTGAGACTAGTGTTTGCCATCCGAGTCTTGTTCTTTCAAGTGGAATTAAGTATGTCAGCCGAATTCAGAGTTTGCTGTCCCAACGTATCATCGAACACTTACTCACAGTCATGGTTTTCCATGCAGGGAAAATCTGATTGAATCTGGACGCCAAGCTAATCCACATAAGAAGCTTTAAAGTTATCCACGGAATAAGGTGGAAATCTCACTAAAGAGTACGAATGAAACATCTTCAAACCGCAGAAGTAGTGGTAATTCACATGTTAAATTCTGAAGTCTTCATACCAGAGAAATTTGTTCAGTCATTAAGTCTACGATGGACCTGATCTACTCTAACACCAAATACGTAAGTTTTGTGTTTTTTGTTACTTAATTGTATTATTTTCTTCCCTTATACCCCTATTACATTTCTACCCCTTATTACCTCCGATGTTAACTTGACTCTTGTTCAAACTTTAGTTGAATTCTATTTACTTATGTCAATTATATAAGGTCATTCGGTTTAGTGACCTAATTTTATTGTAGTTCTACCCGATTAAGTCGTTTTTTAAATTACTTGATTTCCTTATAAAATTGGTGGATGGTGGCTAGCAGTGGAATCCAGGATGCGCATTTCGTCGTATTTAGGACTCGTCATCTGTATGTACCTGCATTTCTCAGTGAGTGATGATGTTCCCACTGAGGCTCGAACCCAGTGCCCATAGTTTCAAACGCCAAAGCGTTATCCACTAGACCACTTGGGCCACGAGAGCCACTCTTGTGCAACGGGTCATATTAATTATTGAATTGAATTTTTGATTTTCCCGTCGATTGATTGGACCAAAGTGCTCGGTGTCGGGAACATCATCACTCACTGAGAAATACAGGTACATGCAGCTGACGAGTCCCAAATAGGAAGAAATGCGCATCCTGGATTCCGCTGCTAGCCACCATCCACCAATTGTATACTAATTAAATGCCCAAACATCGTCGAAGCATCTGCACAAGAAGCCGACATGTCAACTTGAGACCGAGCACTTCGGTCCAATCAGTCGACGGGAAAATCAAAAATTCAATTCAATACTTGATTTGCTATCTAAAATTTCCAATTCTAATGATACATCTTTGGAAATATGTTTTGTATTTCTTGGACAGTTTACTATACATATATTAGATTGTACAGCTTGACATTGATATTGCTGAAAAGAGTAACTCCTCTCCGAATGTCTTTTTTTTTGCATGACTCATCTGTATGCATCTGCTGTCCAGTGATTAAGGATGACTATTTTTCCCCTTGGCTACTGAGTTCCAACAGGCAGTTCACTGAACCACTTCTGTGTGTTAGGTTATGATTTAAAAGTTACTTATGCAGATTTATGATAATTTCATCCTTGATATATCTGGACAGAATGATTCAGCCTCATCTATTCACTGATGACATCAGTGACACAGTAGTAGAATGCTAACTAACCACTCATATGGCTCAGGGTTCGATCCCTGGCCACAGATGCACCCTTATACCTCAATAAACCAGTAATAAGACTGGTAAAGAGGAAAGGTTGAGAATGAGGCTAGAAACCCCATCTTGTGAATGAAAATTAATGAACATCACTACTGCCGAAACTTCAAAGCTCTTGCTTGAAGCCTTCTATGTTCCACTAGGAACGTAAAGGATTAAAATAAATAATAGTAATAATAATTCACTGATAGCTACTAACACGTGAGTAATTTACAGAAGTATACAAACAAGATTTAGCAAAAGTATTTTTAGAAATTTGTTACCAGGTGAAATAAGTTTATTATACTGTATGTTACACACCATTAATAGTATGTGAGGACAGGATGCCTCATTTAACATTTTAGTTTTTGAATGGAATGACTTATGCTCTGTAAAGCTTTAGTGACGGTTACAATATGTACGTAGTATTCTCATGACACATTACCACTTGTAGCATACATTAATTATTTCGAATGTACCTATCGGAAAACACTGTTAACTTTGAAGTTTCCCTTGACAACAGAAAAAAAAACAAACAATCATGACTTACCGTGTATTTTCCATCTTCTTTTCCATGTTCTTCTTCTTACTGTTCTTCTCCTTCTGCCTCCAACATCTTTCACAGTATCTTTGCACTATGACAGACAAGGTAACATATACTTTATACATTTATTCCTCTTCATGAATAATACGAGATGCATAAGAACATAAGAAACAACAGAACACGAAGTTCAGCAAAGATGGCGATCTTTTCGGTGATTTCATTTTCAAAAGTAGCCGTAGAATCGCATTTAAATACATAATCTTACATAGATATATAGTTCTTATTCGATTCCATATAGTTCCGTAGGCGGTGGCACAGTGGTTAGCACGCTCGCCAGCCATGCATATGGTCCTGGGTTCGATCCCCGGCCGACGAAGCACTCCTTACCTCTCTATGCCAGAAATCATGCTACTAAAGAGGAAAGGTTGGGCATGATGCTAGCAACCTCATCCTGTAAAAATAAACACTTCTACAGAAACTTCAAGCCACTAGCCTGAAGCCCTATGTTCCACTGGGAACGTGAAGGAAAAATTATTATTATTATTATTATACGAAGGCGAATAAAGAGTGACAATTATTTTCAATTAGATATGGTTTTTACGAGAGGCTTAGAAACAAAAATTACACAGGATTACCACGAATTACAGGTGTATAGAACATGAGCAGGGAAACAAAGTTGAAATAATAATTTTAACTTGAAATGGAAGTTAGGGGGTGCAAATATTTACAGAGCCTTAGAAAAAATTACATGAAACTATAATCAGTTATAGGCCCGCTTTTAGCAGACTACTTAACTGCCAGTTTAGAGAATGGAGTTTTAAAATCAAACATAAACAAATTACTACTATACAAAAGATATACTGACGATACCTTTAAAGTCTACTACGATAACTTGGATTTCAGTTATATCTTACAAGAATTTAATAATTTCCATCCTTCGATTAAATTCACATTGGAATTAGAAAACGATTCAGAGATTCCATTTCTGGACTTGGAATTAACAAGAAGAGATGATGGAACCCTGAAAAGATCCATCCTCACAAAAAACCAGTATGAAACAGCAAACTAACGCATTTCTATAGTTGGATACTTTTGAGCCGAGAATCAGCTCTCATCATTGCACTAATTCATTGCATTAGAAAAATCTTCAGCAGCAAAATATCCTGGCTCAAAATGGTTAACCGACACGTTTTGTCGAAAAGAACATGAAACCTAAACCAAAAAGAGAAGAATGTGATTCAGCGCCAAAGAAAACGCTCTATCTGAATCTGAATTTCAGGGGAGATTTAGCAGCCGATATCCTAAAGAGGAGAATATCCCGCTCTTTAAAGTAGACTTTCCCTGTAGCAACACTATGAGTGACATTTCCTAGCCGTCCAATACTCCGAAACAACGCTAAGGACAAACTCTTGCATATGACCAATTCAATGTGCATATACCAGTTAACCTGCTCGTGTGGAGCCAGGTACATACGAAGTTGTATGCGCGTCCTTTCAAAAAGTGTTAAAGAACATTACACAGCATGGCTTCTAAGAGGAGGCACCAGTTCACTCAGAAGATTGGAAACTTCTCTAGTTAGAATCTATCTTGCAGCCCAAATGATTCCTGTTTGTCGAACGACGAGATCTGTAATGCAATCAAAGTTTGACAGATATTCTTCTCATGGTGAATATAATTGTGTATGAAAATTACCATGTGTCTACGGGGGCAGTTATACTGAGAGAACAGAAAGGAGGGCATATCTCAAATCATCTGAACATGTACCAAAAAGTTTACAGCTCAACGGAACAAATGCTTTGAACACTGCGCTACTGCCAAGGATCTTGTTGATACAGGCCATTGGGTGGATACTATGACATCTGCTAGGATTATCAATGGTCAGTACAACTCAACTTTCCTCAGATTCGACAAAACAATGGTTGGTAAACTTCTTTCCTTGTCTCAGTGACGCAACGTCTAATCTCATCGTTGCAACTGATTATAGTACGTTCTGCTTTTACTCCCCTTCCCCTCATTTTTCACTTAAGTGTTATTCACCTCTTTTCGTTTCCATAATTTGAGTTAAACTTCCCATACTATTTTGATTGGACACTAGTAACTAGTGTAATGTGTCTAGTCCTCTGTTTCTGGTGCAGACTGAATTCTAACAGTCAGGTTTGAAATGTGGCTACCAATCTAGGTGGCTCACTATCACGGTGCACTGCACTGTCATTTGTTGATATTAGATGGTTGGAGGTAATCGTCCACAGGAAACCTGGCTCGACCTAGGTTTCGTGTTAGTTAGCATTCACCAGTCAACAAGGCGTATCTGCAACCTTTAAGGAACTCATGTCCCTTCTGAGATTAAAACGAGTACCGCCCAGTATTGAAGTCAGAGATGAAGTTACCACTGATTTATTCGGGCTAGTGACTGAACTCTTGTAAGACTATATCGAGTATTTTTATTGGACAATGTGCCATGATGGTGAGCTACCTAGAATGGTGGCCAGATTGTATACTGAGTGATAGAATGTAGTCTTCACTAAACAAAGAACTAGACGTATTTTTTAAAATATCTTTTAAATATTTTTTTATATTTTGGATTACAGCTTGACTTCGCACCGTATTTTCGGTACAAGTATGGAATTTTCAGTATGTGATACTGGCAGCCGAAATTTTCTAGGCCAACTATTGATAACAAGTGTGTGTTGGCAGGGGATTGAACCCCATAACATGTGCCTGGTCGGTGAGAGTCCTAAGCGCCGTGCCACCGACGCAAATCATGCTAGTCAATAACTAGTGTTCAATGAAGGTATCGAATACACTTCTACAGGAGGTCAGTTTCAAGGCCGAATAGCTTAGAGGTGACGTCTCTGACTGCAACACTGTGTGAGTTGGTTTCAATCTCAGAAAGGACATAAATTCCTTAAAGGTTTCAGATAAGCCTTGATGACTGATGACTGCCAACTAGCAGGAAACCTAAGTCTAAGGCTTCCTACTGTTTGCCTCACACCATCCAGTATCATCACCACACACTTCTCTCTTCTTGTTTTTTTTGACAGAGTAACTCAGTTTTCAGTGTATCCGACCATTTATTATGCATTTTTATATTTTATTTATGCCATGACCTCCTTATTAAGTGATATAAGTGTAACTTTTAAATATTGTTTATCAACATGTGTCAATATGTTTGCCAAAATCATACTGGTCCTTGCAATTACGACAAAATTCTGTGTACATTTACATAGTCAACTTTTGGGGTTGTGAGCAGCTGAAGAGAATCCGAAGAAATAAACGATAGTCTCACATTATTTTGTACACATACGTGTTTCTGCTTAACATAAGTCGATGATTTAGCTATTGGCTACTAAAATCTCTATCCAGATTAATGCGTCAAGCGCTACCCAATTTCACTTTGTTTTAATAATCTAATTATACTGGCTCTGATGAATAACCTTTACAAAGATACACATTTTTGACGAATGGCTTTCAGTATAATATTGGGAATGTTTTGAAGACATGCCACCTCTGGTGATTGGAACATATCTGAACTGTGTTCCGTCGAAGTTTTGTACTGTAGATTAATAAAATACTTTAAAAGTTCTGCATTGTATGCAAAGGTATTGTTCAAAAATAGAGGCTACCATTAAAAGGATTAATGTTACAGTGCCTCAAAAGGTTGAATATCAATTTATCAAAGTTCTGGGGCAGTATCACGCAACAATGGTCTGTCCTTTAGTTTATTGAGCACAGTATATCATAAATTACACTATCGTTATTCCTCTATGTACACCAAGTGGAATACACAACTTCAACACATCTCCACTTTGTCCAACACTAACCCTCACCAACACATACACACACCCAAATCTTCATTTTTCATTCTGGTTCCAGTCTAAGAATGGCCTGTATTGAGCGCGATGTCACCCAATGGTTTTCTTAGTATATCCACCACAATCCATTTACATTCACTTCTATATATTTGTTGAGCAATCGGTCTGTTAGACAGTTTCTTGTTGCCACTTCTTTCTCGTCAGCCATTTCTATCTTCAATCTGAAGCCAGCGAAGTAAGCAGTTGTTGATAAAAGTGTGCAGTAGCCTGTTGGAAGTGCTCTTCATCACGCATAGTGCAAGTTTCTCACCGATATAGAAGCACTAACCGACTTTAGTTTTATAGTCTCGTTGTTTATACTAGCTGAGTGAAGCAGAAGATTTCTAAAATCACTTCAGAATTTTGAAGGTGTATCTTATCACTGTGATCCTGAATGGTTCTGACATCTTCATCCATGACATCCACCTGTAGTTGGAATGATGTTTCTTAGATAAGTGAAGGAAGTGGCCTCTTTCATATATCTCTCCTATTGATGGTGATTTGTGCTAGTGGATGACAGAGTAGACGATAAAGCGGGGATGTGTTGTTGAAGTTGTATGTTCCAACTGGAATCCCTGTT
Source organism: Trichobilharzia regenti (assembly GCA_944472135.2). NCBI lineage: Eukaryota > Metazoa > Platyhelminthes > Trematoda > Strigeidida > Schistosomatidae > Trichobilharzia > Trichobilharzia regenti. Next base: position 108,203,959 of record OX235263.1, on the reverse strand, counting down.
GACGATAATGATAATAATCCTTGAAAATTGTACCAAGTCCACTTGGCACAAATTTAACATTTAAATCCAGAGGCAATCGATATATTACGTTTGTATGACTTTTTCTCCCCTATGGGTCTTCTGTAACCCATGTTGTTGAATCTTCCTCCATGTACCATCTAGAGTTTACAACTAAACAATCAGCAAAGCAACTAGGCTGCCATGAAGACAATAGGAGAAGACTGAGTGTCAGCCTTGATGTTTAAACTTTATATTGCCGCTCAAAGCTTCAGTTAAACAAATTGCTTTTTGTTTGAATGAATGAATACACACTCACACACACACTCACACACACACACAGGGTGTCAGTTTTTATCAGTCCTTAACAGGTACTATACAAAATCACCATTCTGGACTGCACAAGTTTTGTTTATTAGTTTGCGTTGTTTATTTTTAAATTATATTTATAACAAAAAAAGCAGAGGATACATTCTATGCCAAGAAATGACACATCATAATATAAAACTACTGAAAAAAAGATTTCAGTAAACTCTCAACGCGTTATTTATTCACTATTGTCGGCTTTAATGAATGTCATACGACATTCGTTAACACCAGGATATCTGATTTATTGTAAAGTTTGACAGGTTTTGTTTTGTTTAAATTCAACTATTTTTCTTATACAATAAAAGTGGAAAATTGTTATTCAAAATATTCACACTATAAGCAGGTAAGCATTGCATATAATTAATGCATAGAGATTTAACCGCATATAATGCGAAATATGTTTCATTGATAAAGTTCATTGAGTATAAATTGGGTCCCAGTGGCCATATGGTAAACGAGCTTGCCTTGTAACCAGAAGGTGGTCCTGGGTTTGAGACCCAGAAGGGTGCGTACTGCTGATGATTCCCAAACTAGGATGAGACAGCTGTTAAATACTCCAATGCTGGTTTTCAATGGTTCTCTAATTGGCGTCGATCCGTGATCAACTAGTAAAAATGCAAATCAACTCAGGCAACATTTGAACTTTGTAGATTTCTTCTAATCTGCATATCTAAAAAAACTGTATGACTGACCAACCGACTAAATTTCAACATTAAACTTTACACAGAAGTCCAGCAGTTCAAGTTGCTAGACAGTACATGAAGGTAGACAAAGGAGATAAAGGGATTTGAAAGGGCTTCAATACGCAGAAATGTAGAGGAGACATTAAGGCTTAGGGGATGATTTGGAAGAACACAGAGAGAGTGAGCGGGTCTGAGTTATTCAGAACCATAGACACCAAGCATTGCTTCTTAGCATTGCAAGGAACACAGCCAAGCAGTTAACGTCTCCTGATGTGGTCGGGTCAAACCAACTGTCAGTGTCTTCATGGACTGATACCGAGTTTCGAATCGATTTCACTTGATTCTTCTCCAACCTAATCCTTTGTTGGCTAATATTGTTCTTGGAGAAAGGTAGTGGCTTTTCATGAGCAACACGAATCCTAACGATCTCAGTCAATGTAGCTTCAAGACCCTACTGACTGAATTTCTGTTTTTGTCTAACACTCAACGCCTAACCTAAGTATTACTCACCGTATTTTATAACTCAAGACGTAAGATAGAACTGAGACACATCCAATTAAAGACAGTCAGTTATTTCATATCTTCTGTTTTCACTGACCAAGTCTCACAACTGTAAAGAAAGATAGAAAGAAATGCTGTGTAGTACATCATTTGGTCGATGATTGTCAACCGGATGTCATGTCTACGCCATAGACAAAGTGTATGTTGATGACTTCCACATGAGCCTGTTATATAGGTGCGGAGGTTTCATCAGCAATGCATGAATGCCACTTTATAGATGGTGCAACGCTCTAAAATAACATCAAATTGGTACACTAATGTTCATGTAGATTTTTCCAAGCCTACATGATGTAGCAAGCGTTAGCCATTATGAAGGTAAACAACGGTCCTACTATCCTTGCCAATTAACCCTGAGACATGACAGTCCACTATTTTATATCACTGAGAAGTGACCTGTACATAATTCAAGCGAACACTCCAGTACATTCTGTGTTCCATGCAGGAATATATGGGTCTGCCTTACAAGCACTTACAGGCAAAGACAACAAGTTGGCTGAAGGAGCAGACAAGACTGGACTTCAAGTGAACGTAGAGAAGGTAGAAGTGATGAAGATGATCGCCACGACGATTTTATTGCAACAGCACCAATTCGATTGTCTCATTAAACGATTCAAGTTGATTTTGGCGATGGTTAGTGTATGTGTCGGCCTTGGAAATAGAAATACGACAATCTACCAGTGAACCTACTATACTCAACACTACATGTAGTCATCACTTCACTGTGGCCACTCCATTCATCATCATCATCATCATCCTAGCTTCTTTGCCAGATCATCTTATGTCAATTTCATAACCATGCCGAATTCCAAAAAAAGAGAGCAGGTATTAGCAGTTCTATGCCGGTGAGACTATATGACAAAGTCACGGGTTAGCAGACTTCAGCAATAAAATTAAGAAAAAAAAAATCCAAATTTAATGTAATTTGTGGATGGTGACAAGCAATGAAATCCATGATAACGCGCATTTCGTCGTGTTTAGGACTCATCCAGACATCGTCGAAGCATCTGCCGACATGTCAACCTGAGACCGAGCACCTCGGTCCAGACAATCGACGGGAAAATCTAAAATTTAATTGAATCTAAATTTATTAGTTTTAAAACGTTAGTAACTGAATAAATGATACTCCTGACTTAATGTGTATGTATCTCAAAGAATTAAAAAACCTTAGTAAGATATCATTGATAGAAATATTGAAAACTCTAGCGTACTGTATATGTGTTTCGTCTTAGTCAGCTATTCTTCGACAGTATGCAGTCATGACCTCACTGGGTACTGAACCCAGGATATTCAGTTTTTATGAAGCAAGTTCGTCAACCACTCAGCCACTGAGATGAGATTCACTAATGACTCTAGTCAGTGCTATCGGGAAACATCTCATTAGCTGAATAGTTAATGAGCTAACCCTGTGACCTGAGGGGGTTCTGGTTTCATTGCTCAGGAAAAACTTGTAAGTTAAACTTTCAATATCACAAAGTTTTCAATAAAGTGATTTATGCAGTACATACATTAACGCCAATTAAACGACAGTTATCATTTATTTCCCAACATTCACTATAGGGAGATATTTGTTCACTTCAGAAAACATCAATAAATCCGACCCATAGTTGAAATTGGCTCGGAAATACCTCATCTTATTCTGGGATCATGATATATCTCTTGACTACAACAGTTTTTGTAAGTCAACAACTTCGAATTTTAGCGTGATCACGGATTGGTACCAGTTAGAGATTTACTGAAAATTAAACTAGGGTGGAACAGCTAATCAGTACTCCCTGGTGGTGATGGTGTCTAGTGATTAACGGCAGGACGAAAGTACATGGAGTTTTAGAGGAAAATGGTGACCAGTGGAATCCACCAGGTTGAGTTTAATGACAAATATCCACCGGTGACATTGTCTGCAGGTAGTGTTTAAAACCTCGAATTGACGGAAGTAAGTTAGAAATCATCAGCTTTGGATTTAGTCTTTAGTCTTAGTGCATGAATTGTCAATGAGCTTGCCTCGTACTCCAAAAGGTTCTCGATTCGATCGCTAGTTGCACACTCCTTCCTGATGAATACCAAATGAGAACTAAACAACTAACTCTTCATTTCTGCCTTGTTTTCCATAGTTCTCTAATTCATATTATTGTGTGATCTGATCGAACTTGAAACCGATCAAATCCTGCCAACTAGTACTCGTAAATAAACTATGATAGACTTAAAATAAGAGAAAGCCGTTGTTTGAATTTCCAAAAACAAAGTCTCCCTACAAAATCCATCAAATCACTGAATCAGTCAGTGATGTTACGCTGGAGAATAGCAAGATAGAAATTTCCAAGATCAAAATCTATGAGAAGTATCTCAAAACCATCTTAGTTCCTCAGACTTGTTCGATAGATCGATTAAACTACCTCCAACTCAAAACAGTCTACATTCATTATTGCATCATGAAACCACATATTAATTCCTCACCACCTTGTGGTCAGATATAGTCATCAAATTCGATAGTCTACTCGAAAGGAATTTTCGGTTCTCCTGTGTCGGATAAAGTTAATTAACTCTTCGAAATCTGTAAATATGTTTGTTCATTCTTTAGTCAAATTCAGATAGAGGGACCAACTGTATGGAAAAATAGATTTCTCTGTAATTTTGCTATTCATTGCCGAATCGCTTCATCTAGGCAATGAAAATGTAGCACAGATATCACAATAACACAGCAATGACAACTGTTTACTATTCGTAGATTAATTGTTATATAATATCTTATATCTACATACATGGGAAATAAAACTTATTGGGTAAGCGACTAATATCGTAAAAACAAAAGACTACGCCAATTGTGATTGGTTAAACAAGTCAACCAATAGGAATTCAAGTTTACAGTTGTCCAGAACATCATACATGTTCCCATTTTTGCTGATGTTTTTTTTTCATTTAGACAATGAATATTTTCACAATCAGCGTATGCATGATATGTTGAACACTATACACACCAAAAGAAGGTATCTATGAAAACGGAAATGATAAGGTCAACATGTTTGTCAACTTTAAACAGTATTAATCTGTTATTTTGAGCAAATAGTTTTTTCTTTTGCTCATTTTCTGTAATGTCATGAGCGCTCACACAAAGAAAACACAACAAAATAAAGTTGAAAATTTCAAGAATTGCACCACCTTATGCAATCTTTATTCTCTTTGGATTTATTACTATCCTTATACATACGTTTATTTTACATAATTAACTTAATTACTGGTTTATACAGTATGAATTCAGTGAAACAGATCACATTTTATGCTAAAGAACATCCGGAACCGAATACCCTATTGGGGAATATATTTACTGCTAGTGGAATATTAGATAGTACAGTGAAGAGTATTCGACTAGAGGCATTAGAATCTCAATGGTCAAATGTTTTCGTATCGACCGACGTACAGGGGATTTATATACAACGAATGAAGCGAAACACCTACTGGATAGTGAAAAATTATGCATGAATCATCAAAATAATAATAATAAATTAATATCAAGTGGAGTTTATGCCTCGACGAGGATGAGCTATCATCATTACTGTACAGTTAATTTACTTATTTCAATAAATAATCGTATCCTTATCACTATTAATGTACAAATTGAAGATGTTAATGATAATGCTCCGATTTTACCAGACTATAATTTACAAAGAATATTTATTAATGAAACATCTTTACCAGAGGTGACTAGAGTTTCGTTGAAACCAGCTTATGATGCAGATTTTAATGGATATAATCAATTGTATTACTATATTAGTATAGTTAATGATAATAGTAATAATATTAATGACCTTCATGTTGATATAAATCCTTTCCGCATTGAGTACAGGTCACAGCTGAATGGATCTAACATGTCTGATGATTTAAATCTAATTTTAACAAAATCTTTAGATTATGAAAGTCAATCAGAGTATAAAATGAACCTGACAGTTTGTGATGGTGATCGCAAGACTAAGCACACAATTGTTCATTGTTCATCACAGATGTTATTGATTAGTGTGAATAATATAAACGATGAATTACCATGGTTTCAAGTGACTAATTATACTGCTGTTATAAAAGAAACTACCCCAATCAGCAGTGATATAATAAAGGTGACTGCTAAAGACAACGATGCCAGTCCATACAATGAGATTTATTATCGTATACTGCCTAGTTCAGATAGCTTGTTAGTGTTCAATTCACAGGAGTTATTTCAAATTCAACCAAGAACTGGCGTTATCAGTTTAGCGAAAGCATTTCCTAAACCAGGGGAGTATAAGTTTCTTGTACAAGCTGTTGACAATGCTGATACCGATGACTACGACACGTCAGTCAATAATTCAACAGGTGATACACATCGTTTAACCAAAGGTGTTACATACGAAGCGGTAAATAATGCTCATAGTAATATTGCCAGCGTTGCTATTCAAGTAGTAGATGTGAATAATCATGCGCCTAGAATTGAAATTCAACAAACTCATGATTCTCTATTATACTACTCAAATCCTTCTCCTACTGCTCCGCCTCCTCCTCTTAAAAGCATGAATGGTAATTATTCAAAATTTATTTTACTAAATATTTCTGAAAATGTCCCGATAAATACACCTATAGCTTATTTCAAAATTACGGATGAAGATCAGCTGAAGAATGCTGAAACAACCTGTAAACTTATACGTTCCAGTGACGGGGAACCGTTTCTTTACGCCAGAAATGATAACAGTTATCAAGCCGATTTATTCTTCAAATTAATACCTGTGAATCGTATAAGTGAACATGTTTCAATACAAAAGTTAATATTAGTCAGACAGTTAGACGCCGAAGATTTATACGAAGATCTGCTACTCAAAGAAGTTGAACCTACATTGAAGTTAGAAAGTAACATCGCTGGTTATTTAGGCATCCTGTTGGTGTGCAGTGATTTTGGTACACCAAAACTATCCACATCAATGCCTATTATTATTGCAGTTAATGATGTTAACGAATTTTATCCAAGCATCGAGGTGATAAAATCATCAACATATTCATCTGTAGTATTTAAGAGTTATTTCAACCAAACCTACATCTATGATGTAAATATAACAGAAAATATCCCGATTGGATCACAGATTGTACAGCTAATTGCTACCGATAAAGATATTAAAGCTGTCATAGAATTTGTACAGTCTACAAAGCTAAAAACACCATTTATAATTGATAAATCTAAGGGTGTTCTAAAGACTACTGCTGAAATAGATTATGAATATACAACTAATTACAAAGTAATCATTCATGTGCATGATATGAAACCGCCAGAATTGTTGTCACTTACAACAACAGTCATGCTGAATATTTTCATTGAAGACATGAATGACAATCCACCAGAGTTTATCACTCCACCACCAAGTGAAATTCAATTTGATGGTTATACAGTGGTTGAACCGATACGAAAATATCAAAACAGCTTAAAAATTATAGAATTTGAAGAAGAAACTATTCACACTAAACCGCTGGGTAGAGTTCGAGCTGTAGATCGTGACAGTGGCAGAAATGCTGAGATCATTTATTTTATCGCAGAAATTTCAACTGATCTGGAAAGTGATCAGTTGAACAGACAGAAATTCATTAGCTGGAATAAAGCTTTTAGTAATTTTTCAAGTCTACCAAAAATATTAATCGATGCAGACGGTGCTTTATGGTGTGAAGGAAAATTAGATAGAGAAAAGATACCGATTATTGATTTAGTGATTGGTGCTCATGATTTAGGCGAACCGAAATTAACATCTTACACAAAGGTAAGAATTATCTTAAAAGATATTAATGATAATCAACCAGAATGGCAATTTCCAACTGAGGTAGACTTTTTAGTTGCTGTCTCAAAATCTGTCCCCATTGGGACAATTATTACGCGTGTTCGAGCCACGGATAAAGATGAACAATCGAAAAATGGTCTTGTAAACTATTATATTGCAGATTTAGATGGGGACAATGAGATCAGCTCTAAATCCCAGTTGTTGACAGGTAAACTCATTCCACATATTTTTGAAATGGATGCAAAATCGGGTGAATTAAGAGTGAAGCAATCGCTTACTGACTTACCGAATGGATTTCTTGAAATAATCTTGAAAGCTGAAGACAACGGTAGAACTCCTCAAAAATCATTCGCTAAATTAATCTTGTATATAACAAATGACAGTGATCTTTTAAACATGAACACTCCAAAAAAGCTACTAGCCTTTTATCAAAAAGAGAAACATACAAAGCTACTGAATTCACAACTACTTACGTTTGCAAAATTCAATGAGATCATTCCTTCACTGATGAATTCAGATTCTGGTAGTTTGTATATAAGTCGTACTGTAGGACAGCAAGATCCAGAGAGTGTTAAGCATTTATCCATTGTAATTGGTGCTTCAATAATCGGTGCCATTATTGTCATTTGCTTAATTGCTTTATTAATTGGTTTAAAGTTCACTACACGTTTTCAAAATCGTTCAAAATTCATATCGGCTACAAAAATGAATAAAAATGACTACGATCCAAGGAAGATTGAATCGGCTAACAGTTGTATAAAACAAATATCTCATCATTCATGCATCAGCTCTGATATCCCAGTAGAAACACCTAATGATTCGAATAGTATTCACAGCCTAATGAAAGGTATTCATCATACGCATAAAATAGAAATAAATGACTCAAATACAGAAAAGCTATTTTCACCATCATTCAATGAAAACTATTTCAGATGTTCTCCAACGTCTATTCAAACCAGTATACCAGTGAGTATGATAAGAACTCCTGAAGATATTCACTACTTGCCAATCCATTCAGCGCTAGATTTAACTGAGAATATTCCTTTAAGATTGTTGCATGTATCCACCAACGATAAATTTACTGAATCTCAATGTTCGAATTCCAATACTTTTCATAAAAATAATGAGAACAATGATACCAGTGATAATACTAATAATAATATTGACAGTAGTACTAACGAACTAGTGACACCACATTCCCTAACAATCATTGCTTCAGTTGTACCTACATGTAATATAAAAACAGCTTTACTTCCAATCCTATCACAAGATCATTGTAGTGAATGATGACATCTAGTGGGATAACTTTGGTCAATGAAGAAGATATTATCAAGGTGGGAAATTTATCACATTCCACAACAGGTTATACCGATTTTACCCCGTGTATTTTGTCAACAACAACAACAGCAACAATAACAACGACAGCAATCAGTGCTACTACAAATACCTCATAACATATATATATATATATATACATGTGCATGTGTACTGAACACAATTTAGTCAAAATAATATTATTAAGAAAACCAACCTTCCAAGAAAATCTCGCATAGCTACACTGCTGTTCAATCATTTCCAAAATGGTATTTTTCAAGCATATTTTTATTAGGCTTTTATGAGTACGATATGTTGTATATGTATATGTAATGAGATATGTATGTATCTTTATGTGTGTTTGTACAGAAGTATGCTGTTTAAGTGATTTATTTGTGTAACTCCAAACATTTTTGTGTAATTCAAAATACAGTCTAAGATATCACTGACTCTAAACCATCTTTAGCAGTATTTTATCAATCTTGTGATAACAATCTATGCTAATCTATTCTTATCATGATTGTTAGTTATGCTTGGCTAATTTTGTTGTATGGATGACTACGTGATTTTTCATGATTTTTTAGTAGAAGTTGGAACTCAGGGACTATTTGGATCAGGTCCTAAGGGCTGAATAATCTAAGAAACGTGGCCTTGTAGTAGCCGGAAGGTAGTTCGATTTGAAGCCACGCTGGTGCGTACGGCTGAGGGCTTCCAAACTGGGACGAAACAGCTATGGAATACTCTTTTTGATGATCTTCCGATAGTTATCTAACTGATGTCACTTCACTATATCAAACCTGTACGACGTTTACTTTATGAAGTAAATTTCAGAATATAATGCGAAAATTATTATGCTTAAGTAAGATTCCGTCCCAATGGTTGAATGGTCAATGAGCTGACCTAATAACGTAAAGCACCTGGTTCGATCCCTGGTGGTTGGGTTATGACAATATATATATATTTGAAGAGTCCCAAACTAGGACGAAACAACTGTCCATTTCTCCCAGGTTTTCAATAGTTTTGCAAGTGAAATCAATGAATGTCCAACAAATTGACGATTGAAAATTCATCTAGGGCTAACTAGCCACTAACTACATGACAACGTTGCGTGCAGTTTTAGCAGGAAGTTGTGAACAGTATAGTCTTGCAAGGTTGAGTAAGACGACAAATTCTTGCCAATGAAATTGATCGGCAGTTGTGCTTTAAATCCAGAATTAAACTATTAGATTTAGTCCTAGTCAGTGAATGATCAACGGAGTCGATCTTCCGTGGAGTCATGCGGGTGTACTGGTTAAGAGTCTGAAATTGGTACGAAACAGCTGTCTAGTATTTCTTCGTTTCCGATAGGTCTCCAGCGGATGGCGTTCCATGACAGAAATTCGAAATTATTCGGATCTCATTGAATATCTACTGAACTTATCACAATTTATCCGGCAAGGGGAACTGGATTTTGGTCCAGTGTGTCTTTTCAACAATGCACACCTACACCACTATTAGGTGTTTAAAACAAGACCGTTCGAATTACAAGTCAAACTCTTTAGACCATCAATCCGATGATATTAGTTCCTGACGAAATCTATATTAGAATACACCACAGTGTCTAAAGATTCATGACATGTATCTAGCTGACACGTTTTTCATCTTCTAAACAACAAAGGTGTGTTTGTGAGTGTTAACGTGCGGTTCTTATTCGGATCTCTTTTCTGCAACTACATCACTTCCTGAAGTGATATAAATTAATTAGTGTGGTTGTAACTTATTTTCTTAATAATAAGGATACGAGAAACTATTTAAAACATTTTGTGAAGTGTTTTGATGACAGCGGTTTCCAATAACCGCATGCGGAATCCTAAGTGAAATCTCGATGAAATAAATGGCTAAATTTACGTGTGTATATTTATACACTCCGTCGTCTTACGTTGCATCAGTTAGAATCTGGAAATTGAGCCACATCACAAAGGAAAATTGTTGAGCGTCCTTATTTCATCAATGTTACAGTGTTACTGACCTGTTTACACAAAGGTTCTCCATTTGTCAGCCAGGCTGAGTATTGTTTCTGAGCGACTTTAAAAAGTGTAAGCATGGAACGACTAATGTACCCAGCTCTACGAGACCAAGTTAACTGGTATTTCCGTGCTGATGTAGCCTAATGGGACAGCTTGTCTTTCATGTACTGACCGAATAGTCTCTTGGAAGAAAGTGTTACTTGTAGCTAAGCAGCGAAATATGTTTCACCGAGAGATTTTAAATGTGGTTTTCAGTATCGCTTTTTTTAAATTCGTGTCTCAGCAGCAGGATCTTTTCGGGCGAGGCGGCCTGTACCTGTTTCAGGTTTTCGTATATTAGTCTGGGGGGAAACAATTTTCCATAAAGATTCTTAGGAGATTTTGCAGCTGTTTGTCAATAGATTTCTACGTCTTTTTACCCTCATCCTCCTGCTTATTTAGCTAATAATACGTTTTTAATCTCCATGTGTATTCTTGCCGTTCGCTAAATTTGACTGTCGACCGGAAATATTCATGTAAATTTCTCACCAAATTAATATATACACGCAAATGTACAGTCGCATTGATAACTTCGTTAAAAGAAGAACATTTTTTCACTGCAACCGTTTTTTTTGACAAATTTTCCCTATGCTCTAATGTATATATTAACTGTCGCATTTATGCAATAAATTTGTCGAAAACAGCTCAGTCTTAACATCTCTGACTGTAGTACTGAGTGATACTGGTTTGAATCTCAGAAGGGACGTGAGTTCCTTCTCCTCGATGGTACAGTCATAGAATTTTCAGCAAGTGATATCCGTAGTCCAAATACAACAGGCCTACCACTGATTTCAGGTGTGCGTTGGCCGGGGATCGAACCCTGTACCATATGCATGGTTGGCGAGCGTCCTAACCGCTGTGCCAACGACGTGGGGAATGGGAACCTGGTCTTACAGATTACTAGATGAATCCAATTATCACAATGTAGGGACGAAGCCACTGATCAACTCAAGAAAATTTAACTTCGGCAAGTACCATGGGTAAAATCGTTGTCTGGATAATATTTAAGTACTGATGATGGGTTCCAAATTGAGAGGAAATAGCCGTCCAATAATTCTTAGCTTTCTATGCTCGCCTAAACGATATTAATTCGTGAACAAACTTGAAATCCATGAAATTCCTAAAAACTATCACTTGATGATGAACCATTTTTTTATTTCCTTTGACGTTAACTTATTCCCAGTTTCTTATCCATCCTGTGGAATTACAGAAGTTGTTAATGGTCATCATCATCTACTTGAATCTTGCTATCATTATCCTGCCAGAGTAGATTGGTCCATACTGCAGAAGAGCTTTGGTTATTATTCTTCTTCATATCATGATAGTAATTTTCTCAGCGTGCTAAGGGTTGTTATCTAGGTGACTAGAGTAGATTACTGACTGACTCTCTAGTGAGCAATTTGAAACGACCGCATCTATTCCACCTAACGTTTACATCCCAAGCACTTCTATCTCAATTTTTTGCGATTTCATTGGCTATCTGAGCAGTCTTCTCAGTTTCATACATTGTACGAAGATTTCACGTCCTCATTCTTATTTCCTAGCTTTCATTGAGAGAAGATAATAATTTGCTTTATTCCAAAACAGTGTACTTGTGATACAGAATGGAATTCTCAGCATTTCACTACAGTATACTGCATCCAGTTAGTACATAATCAATAAATAAAATTCTACATAGATTAAAGGAAACCTCAGTTCATTATGACAACAACATATTGGCGTGTCGGTAGCAAAGCCGAAATTGAACACAATGTTTGAAAGTGTTAGAAAAGTAGATGGTAGCATATTTACTGGTGTAAGCGGTAACAAAATGGTCAAGATATACAGAGTGTGAAAGAAGGAAGTAAAATATCTTAATTAGACTTTGTAAGGAAAAGAGAAACAAAGCAGCACTTAACAGAAAAAAGAAAGAAAAAAGAGAGAGAAAAGGAAAAGAAAGAAAACGTTGAACCTACAGAAGATATGAATTGGAAAGACGAGATCCAATTGTTCTACCGACTATCTAATAAGTCATAAGTTTCACGCCTAATGCTTTCTTTATCGCACAGAACACGAGCTAAGTAGGATATGGTTGAGTTTTTGTACTTGCTAGTGCCAACATATAGTTTTCTATATAGGCTTCTGGTCCTGCCTGATGAAGATAAAAGTGAAGAGTTGTGAATGAAGACGGTGGTGTGAGTTAGATGGATAGAATGGATTGAGCCCATTTTTCACATGAGTCCATGTGCCTGTCGACCAGAATATTAACAAGCTGGTTAAGTGGAACATTACTTACCCTGCTGACAACTTTTAACACTCTACGTATTAAGATACAGTCCTTCTTCACTAGCTCTGGAAAAACTAAGGGGGAACCATAGAGAATAATAGGCAGGATGCAAGAGTTAACGAATCGTAAGAGTAAGGGTTGGGTTATACCAGAATGTCTTAACTTCTTGATGTAGAAAGTAAGACGGAATATTTTCTTAGAAATCGTCAAGATATGAGACGACCAGGAAAGATCAGTAGAAAGAATGACGTCGAGATACTTAATTCCTGACTTGGTTTCTATTTCAGTGCCATCTATGTTGCACACCTCGTGAGTCCTAACCAGTTTGTTTAGGTCAGATTTATGCATAAAGGTGAAATCGAATGTTTGATATTTAGAGGGATTTAAAGAAAGACCATTTTCCTTGGACCATTGGCTGATTTCTGATAAAAAGCCACATAGTCTGGAGCAGTCACTTTGACATTTGAAAGGAAAAGCCACAGTCAGATGGTCAGCATATTCGACGAAATTAATGTCATTTGAAGATGGTAGGTCGTGTAGAAAGAAAAAAAAGAGAAGTGGGGAGAGTACAGCACCTTGGGGGACACCAGCTTCAGTGAGCACAGCAGAGGAGGATTTACCTTTTCATACGCTATACTGCATTCTGTCAGAGAAGTAGGAATGCAACCAGTTAGTGACCCAGTGTGTGACATGGACAGATTATTTAGCAAGAGACATCTAGGTACAGAGTCGAAAGCCGAAGTGAAGTTGAGAAACGTGAAGCGGACGTTTTTGGCACCTTTATCCAATGATGAGACAAGACTGTTGTGTAAGACGGCTGCAGCACCTAAAACGCTCCTACCCTGTCTATAGGCGAATTGTTTGAGGTCTTCAAAGCATTTAAGGGAGGGTTCGAGTTTAAGAAGTACATCGGTTGACTGGGCTTACGAGGCAGCGTCATTTCGTCTCTTCGAATCTAACGAAGAATAAGTTTATTTTTTGTTTCTTTTAGTGAAGCTTTCAAGCATGTACAGTGATCCGATTGATTTTCCGGACCTACGACCGCCTACTAAACTAGGTGAGGTTTATTATAATCCAGATATATTGTACATTTAAATTTTTAATTTATCCTAAAAGCAGTATCTATTATTATCTTTATTATTTTCCCTTTGAGTTCGAAGTGGAATATAGGGCTTTAACAAAGCGTCTCCACTTTATCTCATATTCTGCAGTCCTGATTAGCTAGTCCCACGTCTGTCCATTGTGTGTCATCACCTCTTCGTGCATCATATCGCCCAAGTGTTTCCTCAGCGTGCATGCCCAATACATCGGTGGCACAGTCGTTAGGACTCTCGCCGACCATGCACATGGTCCGGGGTTCGAGCCCGCACCGACGCACATCTGATATCTATGGTCGGCCTGCAAAATTTTGGCTACCGATATCCATGCTGAAAATTCCATACTTGTACCAAAAATACAGTGCGGAATCAAGCTGTAAATCAAAAAAAAAATAAATCTCATATTTACTTCTACAAATTTGTTGAGTGATCGGTTTTTAGTTGGTTAATTCCCAGAGTTTTTTGTCGCTAACTCTTTCCACCCATCTAATCTTCAATATGGCGCCAAAGAAGTAGGTAACTATCGATAAAAGTCTGTAATAGTCTGCTGGAGGTGTTTTCCGTAACACCTCTAGTTTCGGAACCGTACATAGGAAATGACCTAACAATTGTGTTGAAAATCTGAATTTTCTACATTATGCTGATCTCAGACGATTTCTAAAGTGAATTCAGAAATAACAAATGTTTGTCTCGTCTTTCCTGTTCTTGTATTTCACATCTTTGCCACTTTTATCTGTCTGTAGTTGAAATAGGCAAGGGAAGTAACCTTTGTTCAAAATTTCTCCCATTGACAGTGATTGGTGCTTCTTGTTGCTATCGTCGCCCAGTTGGTTATCTTCAACGCCTCCATCTTCTATAGGTACGCTTCATGTACCGTCTTTGTTGCTTCCTTTGCCATTTTGTCAGTGTTCGCTGGTAAATCTTCGAGTTTCTGTGACACGAGACACACATTACGTCTGAAATCCAGACCTTCTAGAGTTTATCGGTCGGTCCAGCGTATTCCTCTCTTCTCCCTCCCCATGGTGCTCCGCATTATCAAGCCGACTGCAGTTACGAATATGGTGGTGATATGTTGACAGAGTGGTAACAAGTATCTCTCATAAATTTACTTATTTTACGTAATTCGTGTAATTGGTGGCATTAAGCCATCGTTACAAGTAATTCAAATGAATTTTTCCGTCTATAAAGTCTGGTTTATTTGATTTATGCCTTTTAAACATGCAGCCGGTAAACTAAGTCGTAAAATACGTTTTCTTGTAAGATTTCAAACTAGGTAAAACGGAAATTTTGTCTCCATCAACGACAACTGAATGAAAAAGATCTGAAATCCATGAAGTAATAAATAAAACGCGATGCGAATTAGCTTCGCCTCACGTCAATCCAAACAAACCGCCAGAAAATACGAACAATAGCTTACACCAGTGATGCATCCAGCAAAACAAGTAACTAATTAATTTATTAGTGTGAAATACTCACGTCTGAACGAATAATATTTTCAATACCTTATCCTCTTCAGGTTTATACAATTATAAAATATAATATTTATGTCGTTGCAGATAAGTTATGCAGTATCAAAATTAAATGTCATATTTGTGTAACAAACATCATAGGCTAAAATCGATTGCAAAATATTGTAAAATCGGAGACAATGGTGTCGATTAGTTGTAATAGATCCGTAGAAAGTGCGGGTAGGACAACAGACACGCTTGTGAGTTCAAGGTTATAAAAGGTGTCAGGTTAGTAAGTGGATAGTACAAAGTGGAATGTATTAAAAAGGTGGAAATAGTGAGACTGCATTGAGGGGGGTTCAAAATGATATAATGAATGTGTGACATGAAAACGATGGAGGCATATATTGATCGAGTAAAGAGATAATTTCACTAACAATAAGAAGTCCGGACAGTGTAGATGGAAAATTCGATAGTACTGAGAGAATGTTTGCATGGAGGGCATAAATTATAATCAATAAGAATAATAATTGTAATTATAATAATTGTAATAATAAGCAAAGAAAGAAAAAAAACAAGAGGGTTGAGGGGAAGAATCACTCGTAGTGAGAAGGACAACCATCAATCCAAGTTTGACCCCGGTACCAACAGTGTCTCGACGTGTTTGTTTTCATAGACAAAGTTCCGGTTGAATCAATCTTATTTGCAACAGCATCAGCTATGTGTCGGGGAAGTAAGCGAACTGTACGTGATAACGTTTTCGGAATTCGGTATGTAGTTCGGAAAGCTGTGTTGACGTGGATGCGATGTCCAGTATTGATCAAGTGTGACGGGATCGAGCTTTGTACGCAATGAGTTCCTCCCGCCTGCTGAACCAAACTGAAAATGTTCCCGAACTCGTAGACAAACGTGCCTAATCGTGCTCCCTATATACCCTATACCTTGAACCACAAAACAGTTGAAATGGTATATGCATGAAGAAGAGCTAAGATTAGGTAAGACATCTTTGAGTTGCTGGGTGAACATTGGACGGTCACTGAAGGATAGACACAGAGGTGTAAAATAGAAAGTTTTCATGATCGGCCTGGTGAAACGTTGCGACAGAAACTCCTCAGGAGTATTTCCCTTTTATTGGAGGCGTAATAAGTGCCCTTGACCATTTTTAAGATGACCTTAAAGGCTGTGTTAACGTGAAGATTTGATTGTGTAATCCCTACTCTGTTAGGTATTATACGAAGAGCATATTCATAGCATTCTTAAGTAGACAGAAAAAGTTGCTGCAAAGCTCGTCTTCCTTAACACCACTAAGTGAGTTCTTCAAGAATATGGGGAAGATCAGTCACCAATTCTCGACACTTTAAACTGCCACGTATTTCAGTTTGAGTGTGTTTGCGGAAGCAAATACATAGGTCGTACAGAAAGGCAATTGTCTAGTCGCATGATGGAGCATTTGCGAAAGTGATTGAAAACAGATGAATTAGATGTGCTAAAAAGCTCAGTAACAAAGCATCTTGTAGTCTACCTACATGATACCAACTTGGTGTCAAGTAATTCACTGTTGTCAGTCAGCAGACAAAGAAACAGGAAGATGCTTGCAATTGCAGAGCCTTGCGCAATTAGACCGTATAAACTAGGTATCTGTGTACAATAGGAAGTGGTCGTCACTCTGAATCTACCATGGTAATACGTTTTATTCAATAAGTGTTATTATTTACATTAACAACACTTTATTCTACATCATTATTATTCCTGGTTCATTTAAAACTATCTTTTATCAGTTGCATTATCTTAACTCGTATAGGCATTATTGTTATAAATATTATTACTAATATTGCTCAGTTCGCAGTTCTTGATATATTCAAGTTCCGTCTCCAATGTCTAATTGTTTATCAAAGTGGTATAATTGAAACGCAATGCAATTTATCTTAATTTTAATCTCTCCTACTCCGTCCACCTGATCTGTTTGAATATGACCTGAAAAATATTCACATGTGTCATTTTGCATGATTAATTCAATGCAGTTTATTTGCTTATCAGTCTTATATCTCCTGATGTATTTAAAACAATTAGTCCCTTTTATAAACTGTATTAGTGTTATTAGAAGACAGAGATTATCGGAAAAATGTGAAGTATTCGCGCTATACACGTCGAACAGCCTGATCACATATTCACTTGTCAAGTGAATTTATATGAAAAATAACTAAGGGCAATTAAATTTAATAATGATTAACACAACGTTTGGTAATCCAATCAAATAAAGATTACCAAGGTAGGTTAAGAGTAATAACAAACTGTTTTTGAATACACAAGGGTGGCTTAAGTTTATGAATAGCTATAGCCTCAGCGCATTTCAGTAAACGCCCTTGACCGTTTTTTAAAGATGACTTTAAAGGCTGAGTTAACATCAATCTTATCGTTCATCTCAACTAGATGTTTAGCTATAGACGAAGTTGGTATTTTGCGACTTGCGTCTATTGGTTTTCCACAATTCATTTGTTTTTATAACGATTTCAGGATATACTTTCCCACTGTCGTATGCAAACACGATTACTCCTCCCTATACGTGTGTGCCCACCCACACACACACACAAAAACTTGTAAACAATGTGGGATGTGACATAATCACTTGTGTATATTGAGTTTTGCAGTAGAGCATATTTTTGGCTTTTTTTGATAATTACAAGCTGGGCTGTTTAATAGGTCCTACGGAGGACCGAATTCAACCTATGTCTCAAAATCCTACCGTTTATTTCCCCCTTACATGGTAATTCTTAGGGGTGGAGTAGATTGTAGGTTTGCATTCTCATTGGGATGTTGAACTCCCAGGCATTCATTATTTCAAATACAAAGGCTTCACATAATGGACTACTTGACTGTGAAAGCGATCAAGTGTGAGAGAGGTATTAGGTATTAATTTTGTCTAATTGATTTTGATTTCCAAATGTCGACTTGCAGGGATTTGGTTGGTAACAGCATATTTTTTTATTTTATTTTTTGATTACAGCTTGATTCCACACCGTATTTTTGGTATAAGTATGGAATTTTCAGCATGGATATCGGTAGCCCAAATTTTGCAGGCCGACCATAGATATCAGGTGTGCATCGGCGTGGGCTCGAACCCCGCACCATGTGCATGGTCGGCGAGAGTCCTAACCACTGTGCCACCGGCGCACAGTGGTGGAATCAGTTAGAGAACTGTTGGAAAACCACCAAGGAGTACTGGACAGCTATTTTGGGAATCTTCACTCGTACTCACTCACTGCTAGACAGACGTCCACACTCAGAACTTTCCGATTACAAGGCAAGCTCGTAGACCATTCAGATACTGGGAAGAATTCCAGTGACTAGCCAATGAGTTCCAAGTTCTACCAATTCAAAGTATAGAGCGGCCACTAGCCAGTGCAACCGGTGGTGAGTATTTGTCGTCAGACCTAATCTTCTGTACAGCAACGTTCATGACTTCTCACGAGAACTCGGGTAACTACCTACTGAATTGGGTTCAGTTGCTTGTGAGCTTCGGATTGATATTCAGATGTTAGTTTTCAGGGATTTGACTGGTAACAGGATTTCACTATGAGTTGACATAGCTTAGAGAACCATTGTAAAAACTTTTCTCTCTGATTGATTAGGTTGGACGGAAACATTCGATCTCTGTTGGTATTTTGGCTACTAGTGTGGAGTCTTCAATTGTTAGATACCTCTTTAGATGTATAAAGCGATAGCTGTAAGGTTTAATTAGCAGTAGGCTGAACACCATGACTCACCGGTGATGTTGGTATATACAGTCGACTGGTTCCGAAGTAGACGATGTGTACATCCTAGATTTCACTTCTAATCAGCGTTAAGCCAAATAAGATCATGTTAAGAACATCAGACAACGTTGTGGTGACCACACTAGGGGGGGCGATATTTTAACAGAGAATGAGCATTTTGGACCAACGTGATCAGTCACACTAAACAATTCCTTTTCTTCGTCAAATAATTTCACTGGAGAAATTCTTTTGTTTACATGATACAGTTATAGCTTAAAGGGAACTAGATGGTTATGTAACGAAAGAAGACAAGAGGCTTGATAATGGAATATTTATTTTTGAAATTTGATATCGCTTATATATGAAAATTATGTACACATTATCTGTAAATAGTGATTATTACAGATCTTCCGTGTTGTGCTTGTTCTACCCTTCAAATTATCTTCCTTTTGATTCTTTCTTCTTTGATATCAAGTCTGTCACTCAACATTTTGATATTTTTGTCCTAATGAACGTCTCTTTACATACTACTGATATGCCTGTCAGTATCACGTGTCGAAGTTATACTTTTACCGACGTAATCTGATCAGGTGCTTAGCAGTTACAGCGAGGTCTATGTGTTTCGAAGACTGTAAAGAGAAAGAACAGCAGGTCATCCCAGACATTCTAAGCGAGAACGGATATCCAGAGAAGTTTATTAAAGCCAACATAGGTTACAGAAGTCGTAAACATGAATTGGCAACAGTGGAGAAAAAACCTCTGTTTTCACGTCTCCAGTTCAAGGGTATATTCTCGCTGAGGTTATATCGTTACGTTTAACCAGGGCGATCATGACAACTTTCTACTCTACACCTCTGTGTCTATCCTTCAGTGGCCGTCCAATGTTCACCCAGCAACTCAAAGATGTCTTACCTAATCTTAGCTCTTCTTCATGCATATACCATTTCAACTGTTCTTGTGGTTCAAGGTATAGGGTATATAGGGAGCACGATTAGGCACGTTTGTCTACGAGTTCGGGAACATTTTCAGTTTGGTACAGCAGGCGCGAGGAATTAATTTCGTGCAAAGATCGATCCTGTCACACTTGATCAATAATGGTTATCGCATCCACGTCAACACAGCTTTCAGGACTACATACCGAATTCCGGAAACGTTATCACATACAGTTCGCTTACTTCCCCGACACATAGCTGATGCTGTTGCAAATAAGATTGATTCAACCGGAACTTTGTCTATGAAAACAAACACGTCGAGACACTGTTGGTACCGGGGTCAAACTTGGATTGATGGTTGTCCTTCTCACTACGAGTGATTCTTCCCCTCAACCCTCTTGTTTTTTTCTTTCTTTGCTTATTATTACAATTATTATAATTACAATTATTATTCTTATTGATTATAATTTATGCCCTCCATGCAAACATTCTCTCAGTACTATCGAATTTTCCATCTACACTGTCCGGACTTCTTATTGTTAGTGAAATTATCTCTTTACTCGATCAATATATGCCTCCACCGTTTTCATTTCACACATTCATTATATCATTATGAACCTGTCTCATTTTAGTCTCACTACCTCCTCCTATTTGGTGCATAACACTTTTCATCCTAGTTTGGGAATCATCGGCAGTACGTACCCACTGGGATTCGAACCCAGGACCTCCCGGTTACAGGGCAAGCTCGTTTACCATTCAGCCAGTGGGACACTATTCAATGGTTCATGAATTCTTATTTCTACCAACAGCAGCTGTCCAGTACTCCCTGGTTTTCAATGGTTCTCTAACTGATATCAATCCGTGATCAACTCGTAAAATCATAACTAACCCTTGCAAACGAAAATATAGAAAACATAACACTTTGTTCTATCTACTCACCCACCTGACACCTTTTATAACCTTGAACTCACTAACGTGTCAATTTTCCAACCCCACACTCTACGAATATCTTATGGCTAATCACCGCCATTGTCTCCCATGTCACCAAAATATTTTGTAATCGATTTCTGCCCTGAGCACATCTGACACACAAACACGAGTATTTATTTTGTCACCCCATAACTGCTAATCCTGCATCAATGGTATAGCGGTTAGGACGCTCGCCGACCATTCACCTCGCTTGGAGTTCGATCCCCGGCCGATACCGCACTCCTTTACCCCTCTAAGCCACAAATAATGCTGGTAAGGAGGAAAGGTTGGGCATGAGGCTAGCAAACCCATCCTGTAAAAATAATCACCACTGCTACAGAAACTTCAAGCCACTAGTTTGAACGTGCCCTATGTTCCACTGGGAACGTGAAGGAAAAAAAATAACTGCTAA
The DNA here is from genome assembly GCA_944472135.2 of Trichobilharzia regenti. Taxonomy (NCBI): domain Eukaryota; kingdom Metazoa; phylum Platyhelminthes; class Trematoda; order Strigeidida; family Schistosomatidae; genus Trichobilharzia; species Trichobilharzia regenti. The sequence goes on along the minus strand of OX235263.1, from coordinate 108,182,334 downwards.
TCTGTTATTCTACGTTAAATTATTTATCCGCCGCCTGACTGGCTGTCATTATTTGTAACGACAATAAATATTATAATTGCTTTATAATTGTACAAACCTGGAGAGGACAAATCATTGAAAAGAATATTTGTCGTTCAGACTGACTTTTAAGTATTATGTGCCTGTAAAAGGACACTAACCTTATACACCCACAGAATATTTTCAAAACACTTTTTCGGCATCAGTGCTGTCATTTTTTTTAGAATTGACGATGTTTCATAAAAGATCACGTATATTGCATTGATTTTTATTAAACCGCCACAAATCTTCTCAATGGAATCACCCTTCTTCAGGTTAGGTTAGGTTAGGTGATATTACTCAGAGTAAACAAAAACAACAATTGATAAAAGCGAAAAAGATAAAATAAAATTCTATTGATTTTGTTATTTACAAAGGTGAGTTTTCATCAGGGGTGATCGAATTGACGAATAGTTTATAGTTTTCTTTGAGTAAGAGATATTAAAAAAAAGTTAAATAGAAATCAGGTCATTACTCACATTAATCAGCTATCGCTGAGGTTTATCTAACTAAGAATATTTAAGATAAAGGCTTTCTTACTGTAGAACTGAGTTGAATTCTCAATTTTAAATCAGTATGTCTTCAAGTATTGGTTTCTAGGGTGTTGATCGATTAGTTGTTTACAGGATTTCATCATTAGCTGACATCGGTTAGAGAAACACTGTAAAACCGAAGAGTACTGGACAGCAACTGGCCCCATTCAGGTAGGTAGTTCTAGTGAGAAGTTGTAACCAGTAGGGTAAAACAGGTCGGATATGGGAACAAATACTCACCGAAGACATTGGCTAGCGATTGCGCCATATCGTGAATTGGCAGAAGTTAGAATTCATGCACTGGCCTTTGGATTGTGTCCCAGTAACTTCTTAATGGTCTACGAGCTCGTCTTGTAACCAGAAGGTCCTGGGTTCCAACCGTGGCGGTGGTTGAGTACTGGTACTCTCACCTAGGCAGGTTTTCCAATGGTTCTCTAACCAGTGTCAGCTCATGATGAAATCCTGTAACCAGCCAATTTGTTTTATTAGATTTTCGGTGATATAATTACTTCTTAAATAAAATGACTTGTTCTTTTTGATGTTATCACTTGACCAATAGCTGATTCCTTGACATGGGAGTACACCATACATATTGGAATGACCTAAAAAGCTATACTGGCTGAAATAAATGTTAACAAAGGTCCTACCATGTCGAAAATTTCGTTTAGATAGCCATTTGACTAACAGCAGTTACCAGCGCATTGTAATATGTTTTCGTTTTTCTGGGGCTGGCAAGGCTGGCAAAGCCATACTATTGGAGAACAGGAATCGTAGCAGTAGTAAGGTGTTTCCCACAGATGATCAGAATTCCAGCTATGCTATCTTTCCACTTTAGAGAGGAGGGTGGTTTAGAAGAGTTTGACCAGAAAAAATGTAAATGCCGACTTACTGTACGACGGTTCTTGGCTGGTAGTAAGTTTCGAATATGAACTTAACTCTAAATAGCAATTGGAAGAGACCGTGTATGTAACCACCCTCAAGCAGCTGTCACATGGGATCTACAGTCATACAGCACTAATTCTGTTTCTGTTCCAGGTACACAAAAAAAAAACCAACCACCATGGTGTGGGCGGCTGGGAAATACCAAACGCCCACACAATTCTCACAGTACACGGAGATCTGTTGATTTTCAATTCATTGTACCTTAAATGAAGAGATATTTCAAGTGTCTTATAAATCATAGAAGTGTAGTGAGAGCAGGCTGCTGGGCAATTGGTAGACATTAATCTACGTCAATGTCTAGGTCACTAATGTTGGCCGTGAGAAAATATGAACAAGACTGATTCAACAACCAATCACAGCAGACTTAAACGTGGGCAAATAGGATTCGCAGATAGATGGCTCCACTTCCCGAGAAACTCGAAAACAACCAATCAGAAGACGGCGTTTGTCTACTTGAATAAGCTATAATAATGTGCATAATATATATATAAGTACGTGCTGATTTCCGTAATAAAATGATCTGTTTCCGGCCCTTGTCTTCTGTTGTTACAGAAGCTCCTGTTTTTATTTTTAAGATATCATGTCTTACATGAACTGAAGGCCACTTAGCAAATAACAGAATACATGTGTAAATTTCTAATATTTACAGTTTAATATCATGTGAGATACAAAACTTTTATATGCAGTTAGAGAACACTGTGTCTCACAATTCATTAAGTTTACTGTCGACCAATATTCTTCTGAGAAGCAATTGGGGCAGGAAGCTCTAAACCTTGATTTTGCGCTGACTAGGATTCACCAGCAAAGAGTTTCTGGGATCTTTAAGGAACTGATGCTTCTTTAGCGACTTTAGCTCACCTCTTTACATCTCCACTAGGCCTTCCGGGCCCACAATGATTTGGTTTCTTTGAACATTACATAAACGTTCTAATAGTGATGAATGCCATGAAAGCAACGAATTTAGATTCATGGTTCCCTGTCAGCCTTCTTCAATCAACTGTCATCAACTAAAAGCGTACTGTCAACGTGGATGTTCTCCTTTGGTGACTATATCGCTAAACTGACAGGTAGATAAAAGCACGCATTCATCCCGGAATTCGAATGGAGGACACAATCCTATTACAAAGTGAGCTCTTAAACCGTTTAGTCAGTGGGACGCTATTCAGTGGCTGATGGATAGCAACTTCTGCTAATACAGCTAAGAGAACAGAGACAGATTCTTCAAATAAAAGTACGCTGAAAACAGACAAAAACATGGATACTGAACAAAGAGTACTCTTTCCGATAACTTCATAATCAGGCTCCACAGTTAGATATACATTATAGTGAATGAATGAATAAGTGTTATGAACAGCATTAATGTCTTTGTTTAAATAACATCGAATCAATAATGTCAACAGATTACAGTTCAATGGTATCAAAATGACAATACACTAAATGTCGGAAAAATTAGGAAAGATACTACTACAAATTCGTGAATTTATAGTCTCTACTAAAGGCCGGTCAAAACAGTAGAGGTGGCTGGCTGGACTTGCTTCTTTTGAACACAGAGCACTGATTGTTTAAGGAGAATTGAAATAGCCTCTGCTACTTGGAGCATGCAGTGCTTCGGTGATTTTGGCAATTTATTAGGCACTCGGTAGATTATAGAGGAGGATTTGTCAACGCTGGCTTTTTGGCCGGTTTGCACCAGATGGTCCAATATCGACCGGTTAATGGTTTTCACTACACCTTTACTTAGCCATACTGGGAGATGTTCTCGAGCGAGCACAAAAAATCAAGTTCCTAGAGCAACGGCCAATATAAAAAATGGTTTTCTGATAATTTGTGAATTTTAAAGTTCGTTTAGAATGATTTTCTTGGTTTTTATTGGACTTGTTAGGGTAATCATCCTTGAAACATCATCCATCATTAACGCAGATTTTGCATATTTTTGTAGTAAGTGGTTTTTAATACAATTTGGGGGAGATGAGACTGCTGAAACAGAAAACAGTCTCGTCTGAACAATTCAGTGGTGTCAACAGTACACGGATATCGCATCTTGGAAGATGGAGAGACTTACTTATTTATTGGGAGTAGAAGCTGTACACGTAGACCAAAAGAGAAAATATAACCGTGCCTGTGAACGACCAAATAATGTTTTGGGTGATTGGTTTATGCGATACTTCGATACAGAAAGGATTCGTAGAGAGAATTAAGGAGAAAAACGTAATTACCTTAAGAGCGATTATCAATCTATTGGTGAAACAAGCATCTAAAATACACACAGACGAGTGGAGAGGATATAACTCCTTGTCATCTCTAAGTTTAATTCACCATAGAGTCAAACATTCCAGTCATTTGGTGAATCGCATTACAGGGAACCACACCAATTCTATCGAAGGCTTTTGGGAAAAGGTTGAGGAACTGGATTAGAGCCATTAGTCGATTGTAAAAGGATATTGTTGATGGTTATCTAGACGAATGCATGTATATGTTTTGGTGTAAATTCTCTATCCATAGGCATGGTGGGAGTCATTTTTGTCGCACGTCATAGAAAGACATTCCATACGGTTTTTATGCATTTTTTCAAAAATATATGTATCTCATACTCAAAAATGTGTGATTGGTGTGTTCAAGGCCATTTGGTGATTCGCAGTTACTGGTTCCTAGAGTTTAAATTCGCCCATATCCAAATAGATATTTGCTCATTTTATTTCCCTTACCTGAAAAATGATGTAATCACTTGCAGTTTAAGGGTGTCCATTTTCGTTCCTATGCATTCCGAGTGAAAAATAGGGCTTTAAACTTCATCCTTGAGGTTTCAGTAATAGTGGACTTCTTCTCTACAGCATAAAGAAGAAGTTAGTCTCTCATCCAGTCTTACTTATTTATTGGGTTTTGGATTGGATTGGCTGGAGAGCGAACTCGAACCATGTGTGTGTGTGTGGTTGGTGTAGATCCTACGAGTGAACCATTTGGTGCACAAAGCTGATGAATGTTTATGGAGAAAGGTGAACCGTTTTACGTTCACGTAAAGAGAAGTACATTTTCGTATTTCACCAAATATGGTTGTTGTCCTGTCCACTTATTTCATACAGCCTGTCCTCTTAATTAATAAGAATAAAGAAAGAACGAACATATTTACAGGATAATACGATCTCATTTTATTTCGTGGATTCTCTTCAACTGCTTGCATCCTAAATAAATCAGTTACAAGTTACAAAATGGTGTCTCAACATAATTTTACACTGACTTCAAATCAAAGGTAAAAAGCATAGGCAACATAATTTCAGAGATGATGTAAGCAGACGATTATTTTGTGTTACAAAGTAACTATTTATATAGTAATTAGACAATTGGGTATAGTTCAGATTTTGTTTGTTAACAAAAATGAATTAAAGTCAAAATACAAGATAGAATTCGTACATATTATGGTGGAGAGTTCAGGAGGGTGGAGGGTGAATAACGAAGTAAAGTTATAAAAATAGATGAAATAATTTAATTTAGTAGATTCGGAAAGTCTAAAGTGAGTTCACCTCAGTTAAGTGAAAATCAAACTGGAGTGAAATGTTAAGCAACGGAACAAGACACAAAAGCCCACGAACAACACAACTATGATTAGTATGATGGTAAGAGATTATTGAAGTTGTTGTGTTCTCTGCGCTAGCTGATACAATTGTGAAGCTTTTGTCGTCCTTCTAGACAACATCTTCAGTACAGGTTTTAGTATAAAATAAACTCATTTCAATTCTTCATGAATGATGTGTTGAATATCCTGGCAACCACTGACTTCTAATTTTTGTCTGTCTTGATAAGTTTTATTGGCTTGGAATTCGAACCTTTTTGTCATTAAATTACTTTTATTGGCTAGTAAATTTGGCCTATAACAATGTGTTTGTTAATTGCTAATTCACTTGAGCACCATACTTCCAGGAATTCCCTGCATTATTGTCTGTTATTTCACCCCTTTTTAAATTTCTAAATTATCCCAATCAAATAGGTGTCCCTAATTATCCACATGCACTGATACGAAAGAACATATATCATAACCTTTCTGTCATTCAAACAGAGTTGGCTGGCCATTTGATCTTCAGTATGCAGCCGACAAGGTGAGCCGTTCTTGCTGAAAGCCTGCAGTAGCCTCCTGCAAATGCTCATCGTGATGCGCGAAGTTTTTGACAATTATGAAAGAAGTGACTGACTTCCCACTTGTGTTTAAAACCCTAATTTTGTTATTTATACTGAGAAATGTAGAAGACTTCCAAACTGATTTTAGAGTGATGAAGATGTATCCTACCTAGTTTTGACAACATCATTCGTGTCACTCTGCTCTAGTTGAAACGATGCTTCTTATATAAGTGAAGGGAGTGACGTCTTTCGAATGTTTCCCGTTCATAGTGATTATTACTGACTATTATTGTTGACAGGGTGTCAGAATCTTCACTTCTGTCTTCTTTATGCTCACTCAATATCTTGTCTTCGCTGCACGCCTCTTCAGCTACTTTGTTGGTTTCCGCCTGTAAGTCTTCGAGTTTATGTGACATTAGACACAAATAATTCAAGAAATGAAGATCTTCCAGATTCCTCCTGTCATTCCAGCGCATTCCTGTTTTCTCAATCCCATGCACAGTCTGATGCATTATCCAGTGCAACAAAATTAGGAATATCATCGTGGTTGATAGTAGAGAGCAGGCTTGTCGAATTCCTTGATTCACTTCATACGCCTTGCTGAGTTTTCCACTGCGCATCGCTGACACGTGGCATTGTAATATAGCCAGTTGTTGAATTAAGCTGATGAGGATTTTAGGTACTGCACGCCACAGTGTTGATTATTATTTATTATTATTTTATCCTTTCATTCCTAGAGGAGCATAGGGCTTCAGCTGCGCATCTCCATTGCCTTCGGTTTTCGGCCAACTTTTTCACTCCGCTCCAAGTCTTCCCACATGCTCTCATCTCCTCTTCACATGGCCTCCTCCAAGTCACCCCACCGTGGGACGACCAACTCGCCGTTCCCCCTTTGGGTTCAATTCGAGCGATGGCTTGTCTAGTGATGTCACTTGATGGTTTCCTCAGTGTATGGCCAGCCAATCCATTTCCATTTCTTCTTGCCTATTTTTTCACAATGGGTTCCTGGTTGGTTCGCTATGCCAGAGATCCCTGTTGCTGATCGTTTCTGGCCATCTGATCTTGAGTATTGAGCGAAGGCAGCTGTTAATGAAGGTCTGAAGTTTGTTCGAGATGCTCTTTATGACGCCTGGCCAAGTCTCTGATCCGTATAGTGAGTAGCACTGACTTCACATTGGAGTTGAAAATCTGGAACTTATTTTTTATGCTGATTGCTGTTGACCTCCACACAGATTTGAGAGTAATGAAAGCTTGTCTTGCTTTTCCGATTCTGGCTTTGATGTCCTCTTCAGTTCCGCCTGTAGTTGAGACGATGCTTCCCAGGTAGGTGAAGGAGGTTGTTTCTTTCAGGTTCTTCCCATTTATGCTTATTGTGGTCTGTTGGTGTTGTTGATGTTGGCTAGGAATCTTCATTATCTCTGTTTTATCTATGTTCACTTGAAGTCCTATCTTTGATGCTTCTTCTGTCAACTTGTTATTTTTCACTTGCATATCTTCCAGTTTTTGGGAAATCAGACATATATCATCGGCGAAATCCAGATCCTCCAAGTCTTTTGTGTCAGTCCATTTTATACCTGTTCCCTCGTTGGTTGCCGTCGTCTGTCGCATTATCCAATCAATTGCAATCAGGAAGATCATTGGTGATAGTAGACAGCCTTGCCTCACTCCCGTCCTCACTTCGAAGGCTTCTGTAAGTTTCCCGTTGTGGATTACTTGGCATGCAGCATTGTCGTATAACTGTTGGATGAGGTGTATAGTTGTCGATGGGACCCCGTAGTAGCGAAGTAAGTGCCAAATGACCTCTCGATCGACGCTCTGTCGAATGCCTTTTCAAAGTCGATGAAGTTGAGATAGAGAGGTGAATTCCATTCCAAGCTTTGTTCAATGATGATCCGTAGAGTGGCGATTTGATCAATACATGATTTGTTTCTCCTGAATCCAGCCTGTTCCGGACGAAGTTTTTCATCTAGGGCTTGTTTGATTCTCTCCAGGATGATGCGACTTAGTATCTTGCTTGGAATGGACAGAAGCATAATTCCCCGCCAGTTTTTACATTGACTTAAGTCTCCTTTCTTTGGAAGTTTGAATAAGTAACCGTTCTTCCAAACCTCGGGTACTTCGCTCTCTTTCCACACCTGCAGTAATGGCGTCATCAAGTCCGCCATCGTCTCTGGGTCCATTTTTAATGCTTCTTCTGGGATTCCATCTGATCCTGTTGCCTTTCCAGCTTTTAGCATCTTGATTTGGATTGTCCCTTGTACGAGATAGTGGTCTGAGCCAACGTCTGCTCCTCTTCTTACTTATGTGTCCAGTAGGCTGCGCCTCCACTTCATTGAGATTCAGATGAAGTTAATTTGGTTTTCGGTTTGCCCATCTGGTGACACCCATGTAGCCTTGTGGATATCTTTGTGTTTGTATACACTGCCACCAATCACTAGTTCGTTGAAGGCGCAGAAGTCGGCGAAGAGTTCTCCGTTTTCATTCATTTCTCCAAGAGCTTCTCTACCCATGATGAGTTCCCTTCCTTTGTTGTCTGGTCCTAGCTTGGTGTTCATATCTCCCATTAGTATTTTAATGTCGCCAGCTGGAGTATTGTCCATTGTTGCCCATAGTTGTTTGTAGAATTCTTTCTTTTCGAGGTCTGCGTTGTTTGTGGGTGCATAACATTGTATAATTGACACTTTCCTTCCCTTGCAGTTGAATCTGGTAGTCATTAACCTGGGCGAGCTCGCCTCCCATTGCATCAGCGCCTTCGTTGCCGTTGGTGATATCATGATAGCCACGCCCTCAGTGTGCATGTGGTTATCTTCTGGGTGACCGAAGTAGATCACTGACTCACCTGTTGACAATTTGGTGAGTCCACTCCCATTCCATCTGCTTTCACATATTCCCAGCACTTGGATTCCGTATCTTTCCACCTCGTTGGAAATCTGGGCAGCTTTTCCAACCTCGTACATGGTGCGGATGTTCCATGTCCCCACACAGACATTTTCTTTTGGCGGAAAGAGATTCATCGTGCTGAAGTTTCTGTAGCAATTTTGTTTACAGGGTGGGGTTGTTAGCCTCACGCCTGTTGAAGGAATTGTTACATTAAGATAGAGTTTAGGGAGAAGCGACTTTTTGGGTTGCTCTCCTTAAAATCGGAAAACAAGGGATAGAACAATCAGAAGAACACCAGCAAAAGGAAAATAGTTCACAGCAAAAGCGACGGCAACAATACAACAATATACAATACAGTTGGGCACAGTTAACTAAAATGATATCGAAACCATAGACTCACTGACTTAGGCCAGCTTGAACATATAAATCGAACAATATATACAATTATATATTTGTGTTAGTTGTAAAGAGTCACAAAATGTCAAACGGTTGGTTATAGGTATTTGTAGTCAACAAGATTATATCCACACGTTTAGTATTCAAAAGTAAACGGATTTCAATAATTTCCAAGACTTTGTGGTCAAAAAAAACCCAGAGAAATGAGAGTTTTATGTAACTAAGCAATTGTAACACACCAATCGAAAAGCGGGCCTCACAATTTTGAAGTATTCTCCAAATTATTTCATGGTGAACATTGTAGATAGTTTTTTCAAAGTTAATGAAACTGAGATAAAGGGAAAGAGAGAGTGAGAAACTTGACTTCCATTCTAAGCTTGATTCGCTGATGACGCACATCATTTGCCTTTCCTAAATCCGCTTGCATCCAATGCATCTTTTATTCTCCCAGAATGACGTGAATTAGGATTTTACTTGGCGCGGACAAGAACAGAACACATTGAGTGAGAATAGTCGTTTTCAATATTCAGTTGGGATGCTTGATTGAGTTCAGTTATGTTAAACCCATATCATTCATAAGTGAAAGGGTCTTTCCGCAGAGAATTCGTTTTCATCTTTCACCTGAAAGAGGCTGACAGTTCGTCACAAAAAAGGTGATAATATTAGCCAATGCATAAAAGGGGTTGATACGTGTATTACGGTTACGTAACACGATGAATTATTCAATAAATGGGCTGTAATCAGGATGCTCACAGAAACGAGGTAAAATATGAAATTATGTAAACGTTCTAAAGAAATACAAGAGTTATAATGGGTTAGATATGCAAATAAACAGAAAAAAGTCAACAGAAATAAATAACAAATTTGTTACCACGATACCAGAACTGACTGCATAATATTCTTTTGTAAACATAACTAGGCTTTTTCAAACTGAATGACTAATACTTCAGCAGTACAAAGAAGATGACAGTATACTGTCTTTGACAGGTCATTCTTCACTTTGTATGGTACTTTGGCGGGGGTGTTCCTTGAGATGCGATGATCAGTTCTGACAAGGTGTTCTATTATCGCACTCTTTCTAGAGTCACTAGTGCCTTTTTGGGCAAAGTTAAACTTTCGAAAACACTAACAACCAATCAGCAAACGACCTTGAGCAGACCAATAACATTAGAGGCATATATGGTAAATGGAAACGTATATTTATAGAAAAAAGGATAAAACGGTTACAAGGGGTATCTTTCTCGAATATGTGAGAAACATCTCCCAGTTTAGCATGGGACTGTCAATAGAGCAGTCACACC